>JBAIAC010000004.1:45995000-46620000 GCA_037349315.1 Chelydra serpentina
GTGCAGCTACCATTAGTCAACTTGGGATGCTTTCTTTACTTCAGACAGACAGATTTGCAGTATCCTTTATTTGTGTCTCCCTCCTCAGTCATTCCAATGCAATTATCTATCGATTGGTGTTGAGCTTCTGCTCTAAGCAGTGGCTTCCCTTCAAAGCAGTGGTTGTTTTCCTCTGAGGTGTGATAGGTCTGGGGGTTTGTGGCAGCTATGTCTTAGCCTTCCTGCCTGTGGAAGCTTGGAGATATTTCTTCTTCTAGGGAGATTTTTCTTGACCGTGATACCTTAAGGGTGGTTGCTCTATCCTCAGAACTTATATCTGCCTGGCCAGTCTGTGATGACTATTGCCTGGCGGGGTTTGGAGAGCTTACCTCTAACATTCATCCTGGTTTCTGACAGGACCTGGCTGATGTGGAGATCTCTCCTATCTGTGCCTCATTGAAGAGCCCTTGGGATGGTCCCAATGGTGTATCTGGAGGTGGCACCCCCTGGTGCAGGCTTTTTGAAATTACAGCTCTAGCCTCTGGAGTTGTTAAGGAACATTCCCCCATCTGTGAGTAGAGAAAGATGCTAGAGCAGTTTCTCCAACCTCTGGACAATATGGCCATTAAGGCCAACCGTCATGGAAATTTGTGTTTGATTAGGAATTGAAAATGTGTTCCCTGTGTGTCACCCTGTGATTTTTAAACCAAGTGTTTGAATCAACCCTGAGAAGGCGGTAGGAGGCACCAGTGGCCCTCCAGCCCAGGAACAGGTCTATGTGAGCTGGGAGCACTCTGAGCAGCTGCTCCCCTGATGACTGCCTGCTGCATGACAGAGAAGGGAACAAAGAGTAATTGGCTGCTCCATTGCCTGCTTCCCTTCCATGCTGTGGGGGCTCCAGGGAGAGCAGAGTAAGAGCTCAGCTTGCTTTGCCATCGCCTAAAGACACGGCCACTCAAGGCAGCCCAGCAGAGGGCAAAATGAAGAGAAGCTGAGGACTTACAACCAGTGACAGCTACAGGTTGAGCAGCCTGGGGGCTGTTCTAACTTGGACCACCTGGTGGTTTCCCAAGGGACAAAGTGACCACATGTCCCGTTTCTACCAGAACAGTCTCTGTTTTTTCATATGGTGACTTTGTGGCCCAGGAACTTCGTATTTTGGGACACCTAAAATGTCTTTTTTTTCTTTTGGTATCATCAATCAAAATATTGTTTATGACTATAAATGCTTGTTCACGTTGTATTGCTGTGCCAAGTAAAATTTTCTCTGTGTTTACCAGGAACAGAGTCTACGCACCACTGCAAATGTAGCGATACGTTTAGAGTACAGACACTGTGGGCTCAGCTAGCATGGGTATAAGTTGTAGTGTAGATGGCAAACAGAGTAGAGTTCCCTATGCGCCTGAACCCTAGGGCGTATACCCTACACACCCAAGTAGTGTCTCCAAGGCTATGCTGCTATTTTTAGAAGCCCAGTGTCCCCCTGTTGATGGAGTTTCCCCTACTGCCTCCCCACTGCATGAGCCTTTCACTGCCGTATATGTGGACACAGCCTGCCTTTCGCCGTGGCATGTAACTACAGATTCCCTGAGTGCAGACACCATCAAAGCTGTTCTTTTGCTCCAAGGGAATGCTAATTGACATTTGTTCGGTGTTTCATGACAAATTAGTTCAGAACACTCTGTTACTGGAAGAATCCTCCACTTTGAGAAATATGTTTGTGCGGCTGTTGAGTCTGAAGTTGGCAGTAGTGACACCAGCACGTATTTTTAAAAGTGCACTTATGTCTTTCATCTGACTGCTAAGAAATGTCAGCACAGACGTGGCTGGTTTTTCATTTTAAAAATATGGTCACCGAACCAAGGGGTCATAGGTCAGCTGGGGACAGCTGGAGCAAAACCCATTGCTGCCACTCCCTCTGCATGTCCTCTGTACCAGGGGCTGCAGGGAGAGAGGCATAGGAGTCAGTTCTGCCAGCTGTATGCCAGCTCCCGCAAATCAAAGGGCTTATGATGGTTTCTGCTCTTTTTCCACTGCCAGGGCCGGCTCTGGCTTTTTTGCTGCCCCGGGCAAAAAAGCCGCCGACCGCCCCGTTCCCCCGGCCGAGGCGCCGGCGGAGAGCCCGGCATGGCCGCCCCCCGCTCCCGCAGCTGGGGCACCGGCAGGGAGGGCGGCATGCCCACCTCCCCGCTCCCCCGGCTGGGGTGCCGGGAAGAGTGGGTTTTTTTTTTTAATTAAAAAAAAATTAATTAAAAAAAAACAACCCTCAGCGCCGCCCCCCTCCAGGTGCCACCCCAAGCACATGCTTGGTCGGCTGGTGCCTGGAGCTGGCCCTGTCCACTGCTGCAGGGTGCAAATGAAGTAGAATAGAGCAAAGAAACTTCCCCAAAATATTGGTTGTGGCTTCATGACCTTTTAGAAATAATAGGTTTGGCCCTCAGCTTGAAAAAAGTTGGACCATCACTGCAGTGGATGTTACAGGGCCCATTTATCTGACCTCAGGGCAGGGTATTAATGTCAAAGTGTGCAAAAGCATTTGACCCAAGGAACATGGAGGGCTGGAGACCTAGCAAGGAGATGACACTGTGGCCTGAAGAGATGAGTCACCAATGCCTTAGCCATGGCACACTAGCACCTGGCAGGAGAAGCTTTACAGCATGGGATCTCTAATTTGGAGCATCAGCATCTGGGAGGAGAAATGGTTCCTGCCTGCTTCCACCTCTATTTTCCTCCAGTGAAATGGTGCTTGGCGAAGAGATGCAGTCCAGTGAATGGGTACCTCACCTCCTTACACCACTACCAGGCAAGAGGCATATTGTCCAGTCTGCATCAGCTGGGTGGTGAAGCATAAAGCCAGGCAGCTCAACGCCCACGGGAGACTATGCCAGCTGTTTTCTAGGGTATGTCTACACTAGAGCTGGAAGGTGTAAATTTGAGCTCGAGGAGACATAGCTTGATCAGAGCTAGAGCAGGTAACACACTAAAAATAGAAGTGTAGCCGTGTCAGCATGAGTGGCAGGAGGGGGAAAACTCTCCGAGGACAATCCCATTCCAGACATTAAGCATGTACTTAAGGCAGCTAACCCCTCCCACTGCTTGCGCCACCACAGTTACACTTCTATTTTTAGCATTCTTGCTTGATCAGAACTAGCACAGATGTGTCTCCTCAAATTGGAATTGACACTTTCCAGCGCTAGTGTAGACATACCCCTAGAGACATCAATAAAACGCCACCTACCAAAGTCTGATGGAGACTGAACACAAAAGGGCATTCATATAAAAACTCAAAGGAATACTTGCAGACTTTTTTTATTGTATCATTAACTAATCTCTAGTCAAACTGGACAACCTCCATGTCCTTTTCATAGAATCATAGAAATGTATGATCGGAAAGGACTTCAACGGTCACCTAATCCATCCCCTCACAGTGAGACAGGATTAAGTATACCTAGGCCTTCCTTGACAGATGTTTGTCTAACTTGGAAAACCTCCAGTGATGGGGATTCCACAGCCTCCCTATGTAACTGTCCCAATGCTTACCTATCCTTATAATTAGAAAGCTTTTCTTAATATCCAACCTAAATCTGCTTTGCTGCAAACTAATCCGATTATTTCTTGTCCTACCATCAGTTGACATAGAGAAAAATTGATCACTATCCTTTACAGGCTGTGCAGGCTAATACTGCCCCATCCCTGCAGTTCAGCGCAGCACCATTTTCCCATTCTCAAGAGTGAACACTGGGACATCTTCATCCACTCTGTGGAGCAATTGTAAGAATGTTTCTTCAGTTGCTATGAGGCTATGCAGTTGCTGGGGGGAGGGGTGGTGAGCAGTGAGCACCAATAGATCTGACACTGGACTTGGGAACAAAAGACAGATATCGCCATGGCTTTGCCACTATCCTGCTGTCTGACTTTAGGCAGTCACTTTGCCTTTCTGTAATATGGAGATAATGATGCTTATCTTCTTTTGTAAAATGCTTTGAGATCAACAGACAAAAGTAACAACCTATAGTAACAGGTAAGTATTATTATTATTATTATTATTATTACTGTGGTGTTTTCCTTGCCTGCTTGTGGGCCAATGCTGCAGATAAGGCACTCCCTACTAACAGCTGGGGAGATTGTAGTTGGCATAAAGTCCCCAAGACTTAAGGGTGTGTCTACACTGGAGCTGGTGGTTTAATTTCCAGCTTGAGTAGACATACTCACACTAGTTCTGATTGAGCTAGCGTGCGAAAAATAGAAGTGTAGCCACTACCATCTTGCCTTTTTCCTGAGAGGGAGAAGACTTTAAGGATCCAAGTGGGATAGTCAATCTTAGCCATGGTAAATCCTGTGTTACTTCAACAACAGACTTGGAAGGGTTAAGCCCTAGACCAGGGGTCTCAAACAGGGGGAACCACGTCCAATGGGAGCTTCAGGGGAGGTACCCACAGGCAAGAGCAGCGCACAGAGCTCTCTACTCCCCCTCTCTCCGGGGCCACAGGGATACGGTGCCAGCTGCTTCCCGGAGTGGAACAGCACAGGGCTGGGGCCAGGGCCAGGGCCAGGTCAGGCAGGGAGCCTGCCCTGGCCCTGGTGCGTGCCCCTGCCAGCCCGGAGCCAATCCAGGTAAACGGCGCCGGGCTGGAACCCAAACCCCTCCTGCACCCCAAATCCCTTCCCTCAGCCCCCTGCCTGCACCCCAACTCCCTTCCACACCCCAAAATCCCTCCTTCACCCAACCCTCTGCCCTGAGCCCACTGCCACACCCCGCATCCCTCCTGTACCCCAACTCCCTGCCCTGAGCCCCGCCGCACCCTGCACTCCCTCCTGCATCCCAACTCCCTGCCCTGAGCCCCGCCACACCCTGCATTCCCTCCTGCACCCCAACCCCCTGCCCTGAACCCCCTGCCACACCCTGCACCCCAACTCCCTGCCCTGAGCCCCTTGCTGGGTGTCTGTGGTGCGGCCCTTGGGCCAACATACACTTCCTTATGTGGCCCTTCTGGTGATTGGAGTTTGAGACCCCTGCCCTAGACAGAGGTATACTAGGGGGACAATTTCATAAAAATGGCAGAGGATCAGTTATGCATGGAAGAAGTGAGCAGTGATATCATTTTTTTCCCTCCTTCACCCACATTCTCTGTGGGTTGCACTGAGGCTTCTTTGTCCAAGCTCATCAGTGGTGGATCATGTTACCAATCCCTATTGGTGAGCACGGGGACATTTCTAAGCTGTGTAGTTAGGCAGACACCCCCAGTGGTGGATGCAGTCCGAAGAATCATTTAATCAGTATAGTCAATATGCTTCCATACAAGTCAAAAATGTAGAGACGATCAAGAACTCTGGAAGAAAGAGCTGTGCCTCAATAATGGCATGGGCTGGGAAAGTCCTGACTAGAGGCCTTGGAAAAGATAAAGCTTTGGAGACCTTGGAGAGGGGTGTGTGATCTCTGGTGATTAGGAGGAGAGTAATCCTACAGGACCTGGAAATGAGTCGGGAGCACCCATTAATTTTTCCCATCCTTAAGGGGCTATTGCTGTTTTATTTTTCCTCCGTGGCTTGTAGGTTTTTACTAGGGGAGAGAGTTTCTGCTGTGTCGATAACACTAATGGGGGTGGGGAGGGTGCAGTTCCCAGGGTGAGCTAACAGATGTGCTTATCCTTTCTTTACAAGGCAAACACTTTATACACACGTGAATTAGTTTGAGGAAAGACGAGTCTCAGATGTAGCAAGTTGTGGGGGACTGTTTCCTGTGTTGGGCTTGGAAAGGACAGAGCTCTATCCGGACTACTGGGGATTGAACGTGGGAAGGTTGGGAGAGGAGTGATCCCACAAGACTGGGAGAGGAGTGGCTATAGGATATGGTAGAAGAGCAATGCAAATGGGTGCCAAAGGCCTTGCTTGAGTGTTTCTGACTGTTCTACCCACTGGAAAGCTACACAGGCCACTTACCATTCTGTCTGCAGGAATCAATGATGCGGATTCACCTTTTTGACCCGATGGGTCAGTGTTAATGTGTTCCCCGCTCAGTTTCAATGGATCTGCACCAAGACACCCTATGCCTGCATTCCAGTGCTTCACCATTTCTGCACCATCCTCCTGTGTTCAGCTGGGGACATTTCCCCCATCCCTATGGGGCCATTCCAAGACTGCTGCTTTACTGCTGTGGAGATACTCAATAGGTAGGAGTCAGCGAGCCCTGCTGGATAAGGCACAGGATGGAAAATCAGGAGATGTGAGAACTCTCCCAGCCTCTGCTATTCAGCTGCTGTGAAAGCCATGGCAAGCTAGCTGCTTGACCTCGCTGTAAAATGGAAAATATGATGCTGGCTTTCCCTTGTAATGCCCTTTGAGATCTGTGAGCAAAAAGTCCTCTGGACAGTAAGAGTTCAGTATGATTTTTGTTTCTGTGGCCTGCCCCCTCCCTTGCTGTGAGGCAGTGTTACAAGGGGATCTTTCCCTGCTGGGTAGCTAGGGAGGTTGCAACTTGGGGCGGAGTCCCCATGCTGAACTATCCTGGAACTTCTTCAGTTTCCTACAGGTGGAAAAGATACCACAAAATACAAGGTAACCTTCCCCCTGTCTTTAGCTACCCTTCCCTTTCCTCTTCCCTTGCCTAGAACTCTCTCCTCCTTCTCCCTGGTCACAGATGCCCATCTTTAGTTTCGCCCATCTTAAAAAAAACCACCCTTGACCCCTACCTGCCTCTCCAATTACCACCCCATCTCCCTTCTCCCTTTCATCTCTGAGCTCATTAAACACACTGTTTACAATCACTGTCTGGAGTTCCTCTCCTCCAATGCTGACCTAGATCCTCTCCAATCCAGCTTCTGCCCCTTGGACTCCACTGAAACTGCTCTCACCAAAGTCTGTAATGACCTCCTCGCCAAATCTCAGAACAGTCTCCATCCTCATCCTCCTTGACCTGTCAGTCTCCTTTGACATGGTCAATCATGTGTTTCTTCTTGAAATCTTGTCCTCCCTAGGCTTCTGTGAGTCTGTCCTCACTTGGTTCTTCTCCTACCTCTCTAATCACACTTTCAGCATATCCTTTGAAGGATCCCACATATCTGCCCTGCACGGGTTCCACAGGGCTCTGTCCTTGATCCCCTTCTCTTCTCCCTCTACTCCTTATCTCTGGGTAATGTCACCTGTGGACACAAATTCAACAACCATCTCTATGCTGACAACTCATGAGATCTCCCTCTCTACTCCAAACCTGTCTCCTGTCCAAACTAAAATCTTAGCCTGTCTCTCTGATATCTCCTTGTTGTGGCTGTCAAGCCATCAGCTCAAGCACAAATTGACTAAACCAGAGCATCTAATCTTCCCCCTCAAGCCCTCCTGTCATAAATATAAAGGGAAGGGGGGAGAGGGTCTGATGCAGTGCTATAAAATCCTCTTACCAGTAAAGGGTGAAGAAATGCAGGTAGCCAGGCTGACACCTGACCTGGCTGGCATCTGACCAATGAGGGGACAAGATACTTTCAAATCTTGGGAGTGGGGAAGGTGTGTGTGGCTCTTTGTCTGAGTCAGAGTGATCTTGGGAGACAAAAAGGATCCGCAGAAAATCAATCTCCTCAAAAACCAGTCATCTCACCAAACCTCACTTTTCTAAAGTAAGTTTAGTCAGCATTGCGAACAGGTTTTTGTTTGTTTTGCTTGGTGAGCTTTCCCTGTCTTAGAAGGAGGGGTTATTCCTGTTTTTTCTGTAACTTTAAGGTTTTGTCCAGAGGGGGAATCCCTCTGAGTTTGGAAATTGAGTACCCTGTAAAATAGTTACCATCCTGATTTTACAGAGATGATTTTATCTTCTTTGTTTTAATAAAATCCGTCTTTTAAGAAGCTGACTGTTTTCTATGGTTTTAAAACCCCGGGGGTGGGCTTTTAGATCACTGTGTAACCAATTGGTTAGGAGATTATTCTCAAGCTTCCCAGGAAAGGGGGTGTATGGGCTTGAGAGGGTATTTTGTGGGGAAGAGGAACTTCAAGTGGTTCCTTTCCCGGATTCCTGTTTAAAACACTTGATGGTGGCAGTGAGAGAAGTATTTTTCAGGGTGCAGGGAATTTTGTACCTTGGGGGTTTTAACCTAAGCTGGTAGAAACAAGCTTAGGAGATCTTCATGCGGGTCTCCACGTCTTTACCCTAGAGTTTAGAGTGGGGAGGGAACCCTGACGCCTCCGCACTATCTCCTTTCTTAAACACTCTGGACAACACCACCATCCTGCCTTTCACTCAAGCCTGCGACTGGGCCTCATCTTCAATTCTGATCTCTCTGTAGGTCCTTACAGCTACGCTATACCTAAATCTTGCCAATTCTTTCTGCATAACATCTCTAAGATTGTCATATATAGCTGACAAAAGTGAGAGGGAATCAGGCCCGACCTGTTTCTTCTTCACTTGAATGTTGCCTTGCTTGAGCCGGCCTCTCGGGACTCACGATTAATAATTCAAACTTAATCCAAGATTTTTAAGCCCACGGAAGGAGCCAATTTCCTCAGTCAATTCCAGGGTTCTCCCAGTGGACCACAGGAGGTTCAGGAAACAGAGTAATATGTTTTCTACACTATGTATAATGAAATTATATCCACCACATTTCCTGCTGGGATGCCTTGAACTCCAGGGTTATTTCTTATCTAGACAGCCAAACACTGTATTGCCAGAGTAAATAATAAAAGCAAGAGTGGACAACCTTGTCTAATGGATCTAAATAGTTCAAAGGGGTTGACATGATAAATTTTCACCCTGATTGTTTTCTGGGGATTGGATCTCACAGAGACTTAAACTGATCAATTATAGTGCAAACTGATATATGGTAAGGATTTTTAAAAGTTACACCTACGCTACCAGATAAAAAGTTTTTGCACTATTCAAAAATAGAATTCTCTCTCCATTACAATAATTATCTTGTAGAAATGCAGCATTTAAGAAAGGTAATAGACTGTGAGCTGTCAGCCTATGGGTTATATATTTGATTGATTACAGTGGATCCATTTTCCAATTACACCAAAACCTATATGGAAACTACCTTTACTTGCCACCTGTCTTAAAAGACCCTCTAAAGATAGTTGTAAAGATTGTTCCGAGTGCAATTCTCCGCCACGGTTTTTTAGAAATCTCTACTCAGCAACCAGTTTTTGTTGACTTGTTGCTTTAGACAGGTTTCACTCTACTTGTTCTTTATGCACGGCAAGCACTGCACGGTATTTTTGGTAATAGCTTCAAAATCAGAATTGAGAACCATCTTTCAAAGGACACTTCCCAATATGTGGGGCAAACTAAACACAGGCAAGAGGGTGGAATGACTCAGCGTTAAAAACAAACACAGCTGCAGTCACCCTTAAAGAATCATGCTCATAACAAGAAACCAAAATAAATCAACATAAGCAAAAATAGAGAGAACAGAATAATCCCCAATTTGCAGGTCACCGCAGTCCCGTGAGCCCTAGGTGTGCAGTTGCAATGTCATTTTCCTGTCTCTTTCTCCCCACTATCCACCTGCACAGCTCTCCTGAGCACCCATGGAAAGGAAGGGGAAGCGGTTCACCAGGAAGTGAGGAAAGCCCTGTACCCCATCACCAGGTGGTGGTGCTTTCAGGGGCGAGGTTGTTCACCTTCTGCACTTAGCATTTAACTCTCACTGAAATCAAACTCCCTTTAATTAGGCATCTCTGGTTCTTCCTGTTCATATACATCCCCTTTCCATTGCATTAGCTGCACATCGCTAATAAAACCTTTCATCATTTGATAGGTAAACATTTGGGGCCTGGCATTTAGCCTTCTCTCCTGCCGACTGTTGAAAGGGTGACTGGTAATTAGGAACTGGGGAGGCTATGCCCCAGCAGGCAGCCCCACTATAAATACTGATGAGTGGCTGTTGTGCTTTCGAGCACACCACCACCACAACATGTTCCTTTAGGTCAACATCTCTCTGTGGACCCACACCATCCCAGTTCCCACACCCCAGCACAACTATCACACCGCACAAAACAATAACTCACCTTTTGGCCCTCACATCTTCTTTCACACCAATCTACCACCCCCACCCTCCCATTACCCCTGGGCTTTACACTCCCCTCACCTGCAATAAAGATTAAACAATACCTATTACAGGCCCTGAATTTTTCTCCCTCCCTCCCCATCCCCATATCATCCCCATCAGTAGGGGACATGTAGCTCTGCGTTATGTGCCTCAGGTTGGAGGTCAGTCTGGCAGTGAGACTTGGGCCCAGATCTTCATCAAAGGGATATGACTCTCAATATGAGCCAGGATCTGATTCTGGCCTTTCACCCAGGAATACTGCACCTACATTGCCTTGATTTTCCACTGGCTCTCCAGTCAACTTGACACGTGGTGAGATACACTCACTGGTTTTTAGCCAACTCAGGATCTGCCTAGATGTTCTCCTCACACCAGACCGTGATCAGGGTACTGACCTCAGCGTCAGACCACGTGCTCAGCCATAGTTTCTCCCGTTCAGCACAGTCACTGTGGGCAGCAGTTAGCATGAGAGAATTCAGCCAACCAACAGACATCAATACTCTTCTCCTTGCTTTTCATCTCCATGCTATCACAGCAAAAGTGGCCAAAAACTATTAGTTAAGTTTTTCACGGCGGTCCAGAGAATTTAGATGTACATCTTCCTTGAATTAAATCGAAAATGTGTCTAAATCCTCTACACAGGCTTCATTTTATAGATTTGATCTCAGTCAGAGTCAAGGGCCTGATCTCACAAGATGTCTGTATGCAGAACTGCCACTGAAGTAGAAAAGGGACTAAAGGATTGCAGGACTAAGCCCTTAATAAAATAAATTCTACACAAAAATGGGAATAAATTGCCAAGAAAGAGAAAACCTGTTGCAGACAATTCCAACAGAAACATTCCAGGATCTTGTCTCAGCTGGAAAGTAATTAAGGTATTTTGGAAATCAGATTCAAGGCCTCGCATACAAGAATAGATCCCGCTGCTAACAGCAACAGCCTTGTAGTGTATAGTAATGCATACCATCCATTACAAGGTAACAAAGAACAATTTGATTGTAACTTGGGACCATTCCTCTTTTATGTTAATCAAAGTCTGTATTAGCACCCACACCTCTTCCACAGCTTTTCTTTTCTTCTTGCTCATCTTTCTTTTCCCTCCATACACATTACAGACAATTTAGCTGTGCTAATACTAGTAGTAAATGTTAAATACCTTCCACTGGTTTATCGTTATATTTACCGGCATTTCAAGCACATTTCTGTCAAAACTTTCAAAGATAATGACAACAACAATACCCAGCACGTCATTGTCTTCTAGAAAGGTAGGGTCACTGATTGGCAACATGTGAATTCATTTAAGTCCCCCAGTGTCCTCTCCCCTTGGTTCCAGGGCCCAAGGAACAGGATCTGAAAGCAGGATTCTAGGGACCACTTTCAATGGCCATGTCTACACCCATAGTGCTAAACCGATACAGGAATACTAGTGTACTATACCTACTATACCAGCAAAGCACTTCTAGTGTGGATGCAGCTTATACCAGAAAAGCTACATTTTTACCAGTAAAGTAAAGCCACTTCCCCATGAACACAACAAGCTAGACCAGAAAAAGTGCAGCTTAGTCAGTACAGTTGCATCAATGCTCAGGATTTCTGCCGGCACAGCTACATTGGTCAGGGAACATACCCTTCATACCCCTGACTAACATAGCTGTGCTGGCAGAAGTGTGTAGTATAGACTGTAGCTGCTAACACTGACACCCTGAGACTACCGCCGCCTTCTTCTGGTGCCTTCACAGCTTCATCAGCCCAGAGACATCCTCACTGTCCTAATTCTGGTTTTCACCTGTGACATCACGTTATTACCATATTCACCTACAACTGGGCACTTTCACTTTGCCAAAGTCACCTGAGAGGCAACAGCGGGGCAGCTGGAAGCCAAGAGTAGGTGCTGGACTCAGAGCTTTTGCAACTAGGAAAAGCATTTGAAAAGGATGGAAAGAAACAAAGAGCTGAACAGGGCTGAGCCGAGACTGTGTCTGTGCTGGCTGATAAACAGAGAAGGACAAATTCATCCCTTTTGTACTAAACTGAGAGCTGCAACCAGAACATAAGAACATAACAGCCATACTGGGTCAGACCAGTTCAGTGTACCCCAACTCACTAATGTCATAACCCATATCTAAAAAGTGTCATGGAACATAAGAACATAACAGCCATACTGGGTCTGACCAAAGGTCCATCTAGCCCAGTATCCTGTCTTCCGACAGTGGCCAATGCCAGGTGCCCCAGAGGGAATGAACAGAACAGGTAACCATCAAGTGATTCATCCCGTCGCCCATTCCCAGCTTCTGGCAAACAGAGACTACGGACATCATCCCTGCCCATCCTGGTTAATAGCCATTGATGGACCTATCCTCCATGAACTTATCTAGTTCTTTTTTGAACCCTGAAAATAAAAGCAGATTAAGAATCTGTAGCGGACTAAAATGGATACTTTAGTGTCTCCTTTTTTCATAAAAAGAAAATAAACTAAATGAGGGATCCAAAGTTTCTTGATCAACTCAGGAGTCATGTTACTATTTTCATTTTGATGCTGAGCTTCACTTTTCCATCTTACTCCTCTTCCATGTTCTCTCTCTTCTCCTCATTCTGGATCTGGGCCAACTCCTATTGATTTCAGTGGGAGTTCAATCAAGCTCTCTCACTGTTACCCTGTTCTCAATCACCTTTATGTCTCTCCTTGCCGTGCTTATGCTCTTCTTGTTTTACTTAGAGAAAGGAAAAAAATTGGTCTTATGTCAATTTCAGTGTAAGCATCGTTTATCACTTACCCCCTGGAATCACAATGAAATTGTGAAATCACAATCTCCGATAATATTTGATTGAGGCATTTGAAGGTGAGACAAAAAAGTCAATAAAGTCTAATTCATACAGAATCTCCTTGGTGCTCTTTTTTCATATTTGCCTTGTGGGATATTTGGCAACCTTGCCCACAGTGGCCGTAACAAAGTTGACTCATTACATACAGTACTTTAGAATAACAGAAAAGGAATTCAAGTGTTCTGCTTAACAAAATATCGTGAAGAAATCAAACAAGTTTCTATTTGCATTTGCTACAGTTTCATAATCTCCCAGTTATGAAACCAAACCATAAGTAAGGATTAAATTATAAAATATTGAGGAAATAATCTGATGTTTTTGTGATGAAATATGACCTTCTCTATTTGAGGTTGCTAGGGGTTTTTTAAGAACTCTTTTCAATACCAATGCTATTTGGAGTTAGACAAATGCATCTAGGAAAGCCTAGACTCTCATTTACAATAAGACTCCTTTATATGGCTTTAGCCATGTAAAGAGGCCTTAAAATGGGTGCACATGAAGGCCTTTTTACACTGTCAGAGCAAGGCCTTTACATAAATGAGAATCAAGCCCTTTGAAAGTTACTGCTTGTCAGTGCAAGCAGGCACATGATCTTCATCATCGTGGTTGGTGGCATACATAGCCCACAGTACCATTCCATTGTAGGTTGATTTCCCTTTTTTTGTACAGGACAATTACATGAGACTAAAGAGCTCAGTCCTACAACCCCGCCCTGTAGCAAACTACTGTAGAAGTCCCCAGCCCCTCTTTGCCCTTTTCCTCATATAGTAAACTGCTGTGTCTGGGGTCCACCCTGTCCGCCCTGTCTGTCCCAAAGACCTTTAATAGAAACTGCTGTGTCTGGGTTCCACCCTGTCCGCCCTGTCTGTCCCAAAGACCTTTAGGCCTTGGCTACACTCACGAGTTACAGCGCAATAAAACTGCCTGCAGCGCTGTAACTCAGTAATTGTCTACACTCGCAAGGCACGTGCAGCGCTGCATCTCCTCAGGTACAGTGCTGCATGTACTCCACCTTCCCGAGAGGAATAACGTTTGTTGCGCTGCTGCTGGTGCGCTGCGGCTACAGTGTGGTCACCCAATGCGCTGTTATTGGCCTCCAGAAGTATTTGGAAGTATCCCGCAACGCCTGTTCTAGCCACTCTGGTCATCAATTAGAACTCTACTGCCCTGGCCTCAGGTGACCAACCGCCACTCTGACCCTTTAAATTCCCTTGGAATTTTAAATATCCCCTTCCTGTTTGCTCAGCCAGGCGTGGAGTGCTCTCAGCGCATCTTTCCAGGTAACCATGCCTCCACGTGCGAGACGAGCCCCAGTATGGAGCAATGGCGAGCTGCTGGACCTCATCGCTGTTTGGGGGGAGGAAGCTGTCCAGTCCCAGCTGCGATCCAGCCGGAGGAATTTCGATACTTTCGGCCAGATATCAAGGGCCATGATTGAAAGGGGCCATGACCGGGACGCAATGCAGTGCAGGATAAAAGTAAAGGAGCTGCGGAGTGCGTACCGCAAAGCCCACGAGGCAAACAGCCGCTCAGGTGCTCCCCTCAAAACCTGCCGATTCTACAAAGAGCTGGATGCAATACTTGGGGATGACCCCACTACTGTTCCAAGCACCACCGTGGACACGGGAGAGCGGGATGAGGAGGAGGAAGGGGAGGAGGAGGGGGGGGGGTTGAAGAAAACAGAAGCGAGGGTGCTGTGGCTGGGGGAGACACCCCTGACTCCCTGGGTGCATGCAGCCAGGAGCTCTTCTCGAGCCAGGAGGAAGGGAGCCAGTCGCAGCGGCCGGTACGCGCTGGGAGAGAAAAAGAAGAACAGGTTCGCGGTAAGCAGCTTTTATTTTCGGGAAGGAGTTTTTTCGGTGTGGGGTCCTTGGGTGAGGAGGGTTTGAGCTGCATGCATGCCTAGATGCGGAAGAGCGCATTGATGTGGTCTATCACATCGGAGAAATCGGCCACTGTAATCTCTTCGAAAGTCTCAGCCAGGACGTGGGCAATGCGCTTGCGCAGGTTTATTGGGAGAGCCGCCGTGGTCCTTGTCCCATTCAGGGTAACGTGTCCACGCCACTGTGCCGCGAGGGGTGGGGGAACCATTGCTGCACACAGGCAAGCTGCATATGGGCCAGGGCAGAAGCCGCATTGCAGTAGAAGACCCTCCCTTGCTTCCCCGGACACCCTCAGCAGTGAGATATCTTCCAGGACGAACTCCTGTGGAAAATGTGGGGATAGTGTTCAGTGTAGGTTCCCCCTGCAGCTGTTGGCTCTCCCCAAGGCACAGAAACCCATCAGACAGTACATCCGTGAAACAATCAGTCCCCCTTTACCCTGTGCTTACTCACCATTTTGGGGCTCCCGTGGGTTCTGTGCGCTCTGTTTGGGATGGGAAAATTATGCTGTTTTGGAGACTGTGTGCGCCCTCCTTAAGTGTGGGGGAATCATTGCTCTGTCTGGCATAAAACAATGATGCCTCTGTTAAATGTTGCATTTTGCCTTCCAGATGCAACCTTGAGATCTCCGCCATCCTTCTTATCACTGGCTGAGAGACTCCAAAGGCTCAGGAAGAGGCCCAGAAGAACGAAAGAAGACGTGCTGCAGGAAGTTATGAAACAGTCTCTTAAAGAGAATCAAAAGGCTCGGGAGTGGAGGGAGAGTGAAAGCAGGCTCCGCCAGGAAAACACAGTGCAGCGGCAGCAAAGCATGCAGCTCCGGCACGAAAGCACAAAGGAACTGATTAGCATCTTGGTGCGCCAAGCGGACTCTATCCAGGCGCTCGTCGCCATGCAGGCGGAGCAGTACCACACCCGCCCCCCCCTGCAGCCAGTGTCCCAAAACACTTGTGCCCCCATGTCACCACCTGCCCACTTCACCCAACATCCAGGTTCTTATCGCCCACACCAGATGCCCCCAACACCTGTAGCTTCACCAGACAGCCCTGGAAACTATGACCCTTACCCACTGCACTCAACTCCCATCCCGAAGTATAGACATTCTGAAGTGCCGCACTCACTGCACAGCACTCCAGACAGGAAGCCCGAGTATGAAAGCAGGACATACCATACTCTGTGATTGAACCCTTCCCCACACCACTCACCACCCCCTTGCCCTTTCTGTCTCACAAGCAGTTGTGTTTCTTTTTAATACATGTATTTTGTCTGTAATAAACGGATTCTTTGGATGTGCAAACAGTCTTTATTATTGCATAAGGAAAAAAGATACCTTAGCCCAGGAAAGAAACAGGCAACGCAAGTGAGCTGAGCAAACACAAATCAGCTTAGCAAAGACAGATAACTGATAACATTGGAACCACTTCACTTCAGGGTCGTGCAGGGCAGCACACATTACTGGTGGTTTTCAGCCTCAAATTTCTCCCTCAAGGCATCCCTAATCCTTGCAGCCCCACGCCGGGCCCCTCTAATAGCCCTGCTCTCTGGCTGTGCAAATTCAGCCTCCCGGTGTTGAACCTCTGAGGTCCACGCCTGAGTGAACATTTCACCCTTCCCTTCACAAATATTATGGAGGGTACAGCACGCGGATATAACCGCGGGGATGTTGTGTTCAGCCAAGTCCAGCTTCCCATATAGAGATCGCCAGCGGCCCTTCAAACGGCCAAAAGCACACTCCACAGTCATTCTGCACCGGCTCAGCCTGTAGTTGAACCGTTCCTTGCTGGTGTCAAGGCTCCCTGTGTAGGGTTTCATGAGCCACGGCATTAAAGGGTATGCGGGGTCTCCAAGGATCACAGTGGGCATTTCAATTTCCCCTACCGTGATCTTCCGGTCTGGGAAAAAAGTCCCAGACTGCATCTTCCGGAACAGGGCAGTGTTCCAAAAGATGCGTGCGTCATGCACCTTTCCGGGCCAGCCTGCGTTGATGTCAATGAAACGCCTACGGTGATCCACAAGCGCCTGGAGAACCATGGAGAAATACCCCTTCCGATTAATGTACTCGGATGCTAGGTGGGGTGGTGCCAGAATAGGAATATGTGTCCCATCTATCGCCCCTCCGCAGTTAGGGAAACCCATTTGTTCAAAGCCAGCCACAATGTCCTGCACGTTACCCGGAGTCACGGTTCTTCTGAGCAGGATGCGATTAATGGCCTTGCAAACTTGCATCAGCACGATTCCAACGGTCGACTTTCCCACTCCAAACTGGTTCGCTACTGATCGATAGCAGTCCGGAGTTGTGAGCTTCCAGATTGCAATAGCCACCCTCTTCTCCACCGTCAGGGCAGCTCTCAATCTCGTGTCCTTGCGCCGCAGGGCAGGGGCGAGCTCCTCACACAGTTCCATGAAAGTAGCTTTTCTCATCCAAAAGTTCTGCACCCACTGCTCGTCATCCCAGACTTGCATGACAATGTGATCCCACCACTCTGTGCTGGTTTCCCGAGCCCCAAAGCGGCGTTCCATGGTGCATAGCATGTCCGTGAATGCCACAAGCAAGTTCGTGTCGTACGCGTTTTGCGTGACAATTTCATCGTCATCGTCGGACTCCTCGCTGTCACTGTGGATCTTAAGGAAGAGCTCGACTGCCAAACGTGACGTGCTGGCGAGACTCATCAGTATTTTGCTCACCAGTTCGGGATCCATTTTCCCGCTGACCGAAACGGAGCACAGATCGCGCTACAAAGAAACCGTTGAAAGATGGCGCAAATTGTGGCCGGAAACACAGGGATTGCTGGGATGCGAAGCGATGCATCATGGGGCGTTGAGACAGGACCCAGAATGCACCATACCCCACGCCTCCTTCCCACAACCCACGGCGCCAGAATTGGAAGAGGTGTTCTGTGGGATATCTGCCCATAATGCACCTCTCCCAAAACCGCTGCAAGTGCCGCAAATGTAGCCACGTTAGTGCTCGTTACTGCGCTGGCGGCTGCCAGTGTGGACAGGCTGCAGCGCTTTCCCTACTCAGCTGTACGAAGACGGGTTTAACTCACAGCGCTGTACATCTGCAAGTGTAGCCAAGGCCTTAGTTAAAATAGTATGTAAGGCAAAGGTCAGAAGAGGAAGTGGGGTACAGTAGAAGATAAGCAGCCAGCTCAGCATAGAAGTATAAAAAACCCGCAATGCTTAGCTAAATTTTCTGTGATCTACAGTTTAACCACAACTTTGCTTTTTAATGAAAAATATGTTTTGTTACTCAATATGCCATATAAGGAATTTCCTCTTGGTCTGGTAGGAAAACTACCAAAGAGGAAGTCTACTGTTTGAATGCAAGTGAATGTAAGTGAAAGGTATATAAGAGATGTAACCGCCTTTTGTAATTTGGAAGCCACCTTGATTGTATCCCATGCTGCCATGTGTTGCTTCCCAGCATAATATGCTTTATTAATAAAGAAGCCTCTGGCGCTTTCTGATTCAAACATAACGTGTGGTTAATTTTCCACAACAATTTGGGGGCTCGTCCGGGATCCACGACGATTCTCCAGCTCAGAGGACCGCAGACAGTTCTTCCACTGAATCCCCGGCCAGCCGTCTACAGGTGAGATACTTTGAATCTCTATTGGGGTTTTCAGTGGAGGAATGCCCGTAGGCTCTTGGTTGGGTGAGTTCGCGCTGGAATCAGAATTTTTTTCTCAGATACACCAGATGCTCTTTGGGTTTCCCCGGGAAGAGCCACAGTGTGTGGCTAGACAGGAGCAAAGATAGGCTCCTGTGGGTGCCGGTATAGGGGAGGCTGGTAAGTCTCGGATGGTCCGAGACCTAGGACTCACCCTGGTAGTGTGAATGCGTGGGAGGTGGAAGGGTCCGTAGGGATCCGAATCCTCGCCACACCTGTATGAGTGCGGGCAACGGAAAGACGCCCAGAGTGCCTCGCGAGGTTTTTGGACCCGTGACCAAGGTGATTCTAACGCAAGCGCCGTGTGCCCCAACTAGTCGGCCGATAAAAAGGCCAGGCGAAGGTAATGCAACTCTACACGGCATCGTCCAGTGAGGAGCTAACCCAAGCCTAGGTGTGTGTGTCCCTACCCTTCTATGTCTTCGGACAAATTTCCTCAACCTCTTTCCCTACCCCTTCACTAACCTGAACCACTAACTGGTCTGAGCACCTCACCTGAAGTGACAGAGTAAGCGGCAGCCAGCCGACGCTCTTTGCCTAAGGGATTGGATGCGAGGGCAGTTGTGGACACCCTCTGTTAAATCTTCCTTGTGTGAGTGATCACCCTGAGTGTATGACCTGCGTGGGAGCTTGGCACAGCTCGCCACAAAGGGAAGGATGGGGGCCGGTGGATCCAAGGAGATCACCGTTCCACCAAAAGGCACGCCTGCACATTATATGTACGTAAACTATAGTTCAGTTACTTGTAAGTTTTTAGAATTATGGAATTGGTATACCAGGGATGACCCAAAGCTTCAGTTCCCTGCGGACGGATGTTTTGACCCTGATAAAATCTCACATCTCAAAGGCGCACTCTTGGCTAAGAGAGTGGCGCAGGGTCAATTTGATGCATATTTAAATTGGTTTGAGGAAACAGAAAAAAGACGTCGGGAATCTCAGGTCCGAAGTCTTAAGGATTCCCAGGAGAAACTTAAATTACGCCTAAAAGAGCCCAAGGGATCCTTACTGATTGCCCAACACCTGACTAGCCAGAAAGCACCTCTCTATCCCCTTAAACAGCTTCAGGTGGCTAAAGTGGCCCCGTTGGCCCCACCTGACGAGACCATTGAGCTGTTCTTGGAGGCAAGGGGTTTTGCTTCCCCTGCACCGGTTCGCCCTGACCAAGCGGCCCGGGAGCAGGGGGAGGATTCTGGCCCGCCCCCCACTTATAATTTCGTGGCTGATTCTACTACCTCAGCCTTGGGAGAGGGAGGGCATCGTTCCCAAACATCTTCCTTCGAAGAAACAGGCTCATTAGACAGCCCTCTGATCTCACCTGAAGGTTCCCTGGTTACACTTCCAGAATTACAAGCCACCATTGTTGATTTAAATAACCATGTTAGGGTGTGCAATAACCACTTTGCGTTTTTGCACCGAATAGAGAATATGGTCACCTTGCGTACGAGATCAGACATGGGTGGGACCTTGCTGTCCGGGGTGGATGAGCACTTCCCCGATGCCTCGGGGAGGCATCTCTCAGGCCCCGGCCAGAATACCAGATCTAGAGCCTTAAATGCCCTCACCCTCTCGCCCAGGCGGCCAACCTCGCCTGTGCCTCAGTTTCCCTTGCGTGAACTCCCAGGTTTGACAAGGGATGGCAGTGGAATTTTAGTTACGGTACATGCCCCTTGGTCTGCTGGAGAACTCCATACCATCTCTCAAAATTTTCCCAAAATTCGTGAGGATCCTGTAAAATTCCAGGAAGACTTGCAGGTCCTTATAAATTCCTATAATCCCAGTTGGGCAGACATAAATCAACTCTTGAGAGGAATAATGCCCAAAGAAACCCGAGACCGTCTCTGCGCTAAAGCTGGATGGCCCTCGGAATCTCCTCCATCTACCCAAACTCATGAGCAGCTAGAGGCACTGAGAAACAATTTAGTCAAAGCCATTTTGGAAGTCTGTCCCAGAAGGGCGGACTGGACAAAGATTACTACTTGTAGGCAAAATAAAGGGGAAGACCCTGCAGATTATATGCAACGCCTTTTTCAAGTATTTGAGAGTCATTCAGGCATTACTGATGCTGAGCAGGAGGCAAAACCGGCCATAGTGGCTACCTTTGTCCAGGGTCTCCTTCCCAAGATAGGAGAACTCCTAAGGGAAGGCATCGTTGGGTGGGAAGGAAAGGAATTGCCAGAAATCTTGTCCATAGCCCAACATTTCCAACGCCAATTAGAGACTAAAAAGGAGGCAACTGAGACAAAGCTGATGGCACTCCAAATTCAGAATGCCCAAGGCCCCCAGGATGGACGATTTCCTGGGGGAAGGAGTAAACGATTTAGACAAGGGCAACGGCGTTTGCCTATACCAGATTTTAAGCCTGGGGCGTGCCTGCATTGTAACCAGATGGGTCATTGGAAAAAGGAATGCCCTTATCAACTTAATCAAGTGGCCAGTCAGCCTGTTCCATTTCCAGCACTGCTTCCTCCTCCCCCTCCTCCCTCAGGGCAGTTTCAGAACTACTAGGAATGCCAGGAGGCCTCTAACATCATCGCTATGCTTATTCCTTTTGATCAGGAGGGTCCTTATGTAACCTGTGTTATTGATGGCACTCCCACCTCTTGTCTGGTGGATACAGGGGCTACTCGCTCTACCCTTTGTGCTAGTGCTTTTCCTAAAGTCCCTGTTACCACTGAAGTCGTTAATGCTGTAGGAGTTAGTAATACTTCCATTCCTCACCCTGTCACTACTCCTTTGACTATTTCCATTGGTCCCTTATCAGACCATCACGCCTTTCTCCTTAGTCCTTGTTCACCTGTTAATCTCTTGGGAAGGGATTTGCTGTGTAATATGCTTTATTAATAAAGAAGCCTCTGGCGCTTTCTGATTCAAACATAACGTGTGGTTAATTTTCCACAACACTACCACCGACTAGTTTCATTAGGGATAAGTTCAATGGGACTTCAAAGGAAGCTTTGTGTGCAATAGGATTGCAGGGTTGGGGTCTAACTGTCCTGCCTCTTCCCCAGTTCATTCCACACTAGTCACACTTCCCTTTTATGGTCCTGCCCAGATTTACAGTTCCCAGAGCCAGTGCATCAATACTTCATTTCCCCCATGAACCCTTTAAGACATGCTGCATGTTTTCCCAGACTGGAGGGTAGGGGGAAGCAGGTTGTTTGGGGAGGGGATTATTAGATTGCCTTGGTTATCATTACTGTATTTTGCTTGTCATAGTGATTGTACTAGGCCAAATCCTGAGGTCTTTACTCAGTTTCTACTCAGTCCTTACTTAGGTAAATGTCTGATGTTAGTCTGTGTAAAGAATGAGTACAAGGCTCAGGATTGGCCCATTGTTTATATTGTAAATGCACCTGGCTGCTGACAATAGGTGCATTTTGTAAATGGAAACATAAACTAAAATAAATAAATGGGAAAGTCCTTAACTAACCTTGGACTCCAAACACCAAACCGAAACTTCTCTTTTGCTATAACATTCTACAGCGAGAAAGGTGAGGTGTGGGAGGACTATGGACAGCAGCAGTACACTTCTGCCACTACAAGTTTTATCAGTACAGGTGCTGCTATTGTAATGTGCCTTGATTCTATCTGAGAAGGCCCATGACCAGGGATGAGGGTATTTCAGGTTCCATGCTCATCCAAGCCTGGTCCTCTCTGCGGAGACCATCTGCAGTTATGATATAATGTTAACAGCTGTCCATAAGGAATTGGATTGAGACCACCAATTCCTGCCATATAAGCTACTGAAGAGCTGTCAGAAAATAACACTCCTTTTGGTCATACCACCGATGCTAGATTCACTTAGTAACCTAGACATCAAATATCAGAGGGGTAGCCGTGTTAGTCTGGATCTGTAGAAGCGACAAAGGGTCCTGTGGCACCTTATAGACTAACAGAGGTATTGAAGCATAAGCTTTCATGGGTCAATACCCACTTCTTCGGGTATTATGCTTATGCTTCAATACCTCTGTTAGTCTATAAGGTGCCACAGGACCCTTTGTCGCTTCTAGACATCAAAGGCTCTCTGTTCAATTGCCAATGTCTTGATCCTAAACAATTCTGAGAACTACAATAGCCATACACTATTTAGAGAAGGTACATTTTTAAAGTTCACTTATAACTAAGAATCAAAAATATGGGTCACCAAATTCCGCTCTTCTTTATACCTGTCTGAACGCAGAATAACTCCACTGATGTCAAGGGTTAAGCTCCAGCAGGGTGTTTCTTCAGAAAGCTGTTATCTAGTGCATATTCTAAAAATTCCAGCTTTTAAGCTGCAGACTTGTTTGACTCCATCCTAAGCATACTTTTTTACAGCCTGTTTTTACTTCTCTCAAGAATGTGTCATTGCTGATGCAATCCAGTAATATAATAATAGAGGCCTCAATATGAATTTTATTCATTATGAAAATTTTAGAACACTGCATCTCTTCAAGAATATATAAGTTATGTAACTGACAATGTTCTGAAATGAGTCAGTCTATGAATCATGCAAGATAAAACTAGAAACTAAGCCACATTATGCTCTGTTCTTTAATAATACAGAATTATTTTTTCTGTCACATCAAATGAACTAATGCCTTTATTCCACTGTTCAGATTTTTAACCATATTTTTTCACTCAACAAAGCAATGTCTGATATGAATGTGTTCCTAGTCAATTTGTACTGTAACTTGATGTTGCAAATTATATAGAAAATTGAACAGATTGCATACAGACTCTAACATAGATTCTATGTAAATATATTAAGATCAGTTTTATTTTATTTATTTTTATTTACCATTTATATTGCAGTAGTTCTTAGAGGCCTTGATAAGATTAGGGTCCCTTTGTAGCAGGAACTGTGCAAACGTTTAGTAAATAACAGTTATTGCCTCAAGGAGCTGCAGTCTGAAAGATTTGATAGTGGCTTTCACCTGGAGTGCCTTGTTTTCATTTGTTTTCTCATTTATGGGAAATGGCAATCCAGCTCAAGTCTTGCTATGAGGAAACTGAATTGCACTGGAAAATAAAGAGCCTGGGTTTCAAAGAGCAATTGCACACACATATTAGTGAGTCAATAATGTGCACATACCAATCTAATATTAAATATTCGTGCATGCTCCCTTCAGGTGTTCACATGCATAAGTGAGGTGCATGCAAATGTATGCTTGTAATTACAAATGCCTGACTCTGATAACTTGTCCTAGCCCTCATAACAGCAGAAAGCGTTTTGGAGCTTCTGTTGCTGAGGTTTTGGTGGAAAGCACTATCATTTGTGATACTGCTGGATGGAAGCCTAATGTAAAATAAAGGCATAAAATTTTCCATGACTATTTCATCAAATTCTAAATCATTTTTCAGTTCATCCCTTTTTGTTCCGGTTTCGCACAAGCCTGTTTTTCATTTTCATAAATGTTCAAAGAGGAGCTTTTCCTTTGGTGTTGAAGTGTATTCATGTATGAATGTGAAATGCTGGAAATGCTGACCCAGCCTACTTATGTATATCAAACCAAAATCTCTGCCCTACTGTCCCCTGTTCTGGGGACAACAGGAGACAAAATCTGGGTTTATTTTCCCTGCTGGGAATTCTTCTGGATTCAATTTTTTGTTTGGTTTCAAGCTTGACTTAAAAAAATTGTTATATAAAATACTTTTCAAAACAAACAAACAAAATCAAAATGTTCCATTCTGAAAATGTCAAAATGCAACATTACAGCCTCACCCAGTCTTCTTTTCTATTTTCTTTTTTAAGTGAAATTTAATCAGAATTGACACATTTCTGCTGAACGTTTCAGTTTTGACAAAGTGGCATTTTCTGATGGAAAATTTCCAACACACTCTAATAATAATAGTAATACCACTGAGCAGCACCAGCCCTCCCACCCCCATGATGTCAACCTGTGGTGGGTATTAGGTGCTGCCCTCTGTGCTGCTATTGGTTGCCTGTCCATCATGGTAAAAACCGCACTGTGGAAATCATCAGCACCTCTACCATGCCCTCCCACTTCTCTTATTCCACTGGCTTCCTCTTGCCTCCCCGATGGTTCTCCAGTCAGGGAACAGAAACAATACCATGTGACATAGATGACCAATCCTGCATCGCAAATAGTACATTGCAAATATCAAGCCTTTACTGTGAATGGTTCCTGAGCAATTCATACACTGAAATATGTTTGTAAAAACTGCGCATTGAACAGTTTTGAATAATAAATCAGGATGGAAATTTCACATACAGAAAAAAAGGTCTACAATCTATAAATAAACTGGTTTCAACAAGTAAGGTGAACAGTTCTGCTCAGAGATAATATTACAGTACTTCCCTAGAGGCTCCAGTCAAGGATCTGGGCTGCATTGTGCTAGGCACTGTACAAAGAAGTAATAAGAACAAAGATCCTGCCCAAGATTGCTCCCAGGCCAGCAGAGCCGTAACTAGGAATTTCTGCGCCCGAGGCAGGGGCGCAGAAATTCCTAGGGGCTTACCCTCCGCTGAATTGCCGCCGAAGCCGTGGCACCGGCGGACCTCCCGCAGGTAAGCGGAAGCGGCTTCGGCGGCAGTTCGGCGGAGGGTATTTTTAGCAGCCGCCAAAGCCGCTTCCGCTTACCTGCGGGAAGTCCGCTGGTGCCGCGGCTTCGGTGGCAATTCGGCGGAGGGGGCCTTCTCCACACACACCGGCGGACCTCCTGCAGGTAAGCGGGGGAGGCTTCGGCGGCGGGGGAGGACGGGCGCGCCCCTGGCAGCAGGCTTTTACGCCCCTGCCAGCATTGCACCCTGAGGCGAGTGCCTCACTTGCCTCGCCCTCGTTACGGCCCTGCAGGCCAGCTTTGTGACAAGACATGACAGGCGAAAGAAACAGACAAATCGGCTGGGGTGTGACACCAAGACAAAAGTGAAAAAGCACATTTGGCATAGGCACAATAGTCTCAGCTCATCACCTGCCTACAGTCAGGAAATCCTGCATTCAGACGGCGGGACTGGGGATGACACTGCAACAGCCTTTCCTTGGGGTGAAGGCGACAGCGTGATTGAGATGTTGAATAAGAACATAACATAAGAACAGCCTACAGTGGCCAGAGGGAATAACCAGAACAGGCAATCAGCAAGTGATCCATCCCCTGTCCCCAGTGGCGTAGCCAGGTTTAGAGCATAGAGGGAGCGGAGCTAAAAAAAGGCGCCGGGAGCAAAAAAAAATGCTCCGCTTTGGCTGCAATGTAGGAGCAAAAGGCGTTGGAGCACAAAAAAGGCGCCGCTTCTGCTCAGTGGGGGAGCGGCTGCTCCCCCTCGGCTATGCTACTGCCTGTCCCCCATTCCCAGCTTCTGGCAAACAGAATGAAGGCTGGGTGTATGTCAAATGCGCAGATTATGCTTTGAGGATCACTTGTGCTAATCCTCCAGAGCTGACATCTTCCTGCTTCACGTCTCTGGAAAGTGTTGGAGTCCTGCCTGGGGATAAGCCACTGAATGCCACTGCTACACCAACACTGTTCTGGTTCAATACGCCTTTGAGGTAATTTAGAATAATGGACAGAGGGAGAGGGAGAGGCAGTGATGCTATGCTCCAGATGGAGAGCATGAGGCTTTTCTTATTCCTCTCACGCAGGTGACACAGGTTCTCTAGCAACGCTAGTCAAAAAACCATCCTATGCAGGTACTCTCACACAGGGAGGGAAAGGAGCTGGCTGCAGCCGGGGTTGCTAATAGAGCACATCAGCCATTTGGCTGGGATTTACAGAGCAGTGATTAACACAAGAGAAAACAGGCAGAATCAGCATGTGACTGTCTGAGTTTAACTAACTGACAGTTAAATCCTGAGAAAGAGACTGACCTGATGAAGCTATTGATCAAACTTGCAATGGTCACTTCATATTTACAGATACAATCTTTCCTAAGGAAAAAAAAATCTTTAATCTGTGCCTGTAATTTTCCATAAATCATTTTTCATGCCCTAATAAACCTCATTCTCTTAGGAGATACTGGAAGCTCAGAGTGCCACTGGGATCTTGATGAATCTTTATAAGGTTGCTTGAGCATTGGGTGGCAGGCAAGGATGAGCAACTGGAAGGGGTTTTCATTTCCATGGTGTCTGTTGGAGGGTGCTTATTAGAGTGGGATGCACAGTCTATTCTATGGATTTTTGAATGCTGTTTGATTGTGAATTTTAAACAGTGATGTTTCAACTAGAAAAGTTGATTCCCTCCTCCATGATTTTTTTTTAATAGCTGCAGTACTTTCTACTGCTGCCCAAAGGTGCAATACCCATGTTGCTTCTCTGAGCATTTGAGACCATACAAATTGGGACAACCTTGCAATGGAGGATAATTTTTTTTTAAACAGCTTCATCAATAAAAAAAATTCATATTATTTTGCTACATGGGCTTTATTTATTACTTTTACTTAATCTAATATGCATGCCTAAAAAGCCAAAAAGTCTATTGTCCTTCAAGCAGTACAAAAAATGTTTTGTCTGTTTTGTCTAGTTTTGTCTAGAGCTGTGCAGAGAATGGACATTCTGTTTCTCAGAGGATTCTGAAATTTGGTTTTTAATTTGGAATTAAATCTGAAAATTTCAAAATTCTCCATGAAAAAAAATTCATTTTGAATCAAAATGTTTTGTTTCAATTTTGACTTTTTAAAATTTTATTATATGAAATATAATAAATAATTAAAAATGAAAAGTGATTTTGAAAGGAAAAATCAAACTGTTTCATTCCAAAAATGTAGAAATGTGGCATTGACATTGTTGAAACTTTCTCCTCTTTTTTCTCTCAAATGAAATTTGAACAAAATCATGTTTATTTCAAAGCGTCTGGATTTTGACGAAACTCCATTTACCTGCTTAGCCTCCTACTTCCCTGGTCCATTGTAGGAAGCCATCCCAAAGTGCATTGGCCCATGTGTTTCAAGGAGTGCTTTCTAACCAAGTCCTCTCAACACTCTAATAGCCCCTTCATACTTTGTGGAAGGTTGATGACACATGTCTGTCTCCCCTCCCTGCCCCCTACCCCCCAGCTTCTCCTCAGTATTAATATAACGTTTTAACCTTTGTACAAAGTATGGGTAATGCTCAATGCTGAACCAAAAAACTCTTCAATGAAGAATTTAGCTAACAAATTAGCCTCTTTTTGTGTCCATGGAATATCCATGAACAGCTTGTGTTTTCCTGGAATGCATTCAAGAATCGGTCACATTTTTTAAAACTCTGTTAA
Organism: Chelydra serpentina; assembly: GCA_037349315.1. NCBI lineage: Eukaryota > Metazoa > Chordata > Testudines > Chelydridae > Chelydra > Chelydra serpentina. The sequence goes on from JBAIAC010000004.1 coordinate 46,022,576, forward strand.
TTGCAGCCCGTTCAGTTTTTGCCCCATTATAGCAGAGCACTAACTCTGCTATAGTGAAGGTTAAGACCAACTTTTTGTTTAAAGCTTGATGGTTCAAAGTGTTCTAAACTCCATACAGTTACTCAGATTGCCTGGAAAGTGGGTGTGCCTCATAGGGGTTAGGTCAGTGATTCATATTTGGGGGTCTTTTAAACAAGGGGTTCCTGAGATACAGCCTCCCCCGAATAAAACAGCTTTTCTTACCATTCACATGTGCTAGCAACACATTTTTGCACACAGATAGAGATCAAACCAGGGCTGAGATCATCACACCAGTGTCTCAGAGCTTGAGAGTTACCCCAGCAGAGTGCATGCCACCAATTAGGCCTTTGGGGAAAATCAAATTACAATGTCATTAGCCAAAGATTTGAGTTCTTCCGTCGTGGGCAGCAGCACTTAGTGTCACTCGCTGATGGATATGTAGGACCCCTCCCTCCACTAGCCCTCTGATTTCATACATATTATCGAGGCGCCGCACCACAGCAAAGTCCTTGTGAGTGGATTTTCATGGAAACTGTTTTGCCGTGTTCATTGAGTTCTAGTTATAACTCAGACACATTCCTTATGTAAGCACCTAATGAACAGCAACCTGAACTGGGAGGTAAATTTTAAATTTAAATTCAGCATGGGTTCAGCAATAAAGAAAGGCTGAAGGAGAGCAAAGCAGCAGGGTAAGATCTCTAGCTCTCCAAAATGTCAAGGATTAGTTGGTGAAACCTGTGCAAGTGATGTTTGCTTTCAAGTCATCGCTTTAGATTATGTAACCATTTTTCATTAAATACAGCCCTTCCCCGACCCTTTAACTTGAGAGAGAGACTTCTGTGCTTCTATAATGGATTGTTTGAGTTTTTGCTTGGCTGGGACCAGATTATTTCCCTTTATAAACTTCTCATGCTCTGTTTGCATAGTGGGCTGCCATTATGATTAATAGGAGAAAGGAGCATAAGGACCCAATCCAAAGCCCATTAAAATAAGTGAGAAGCTTCCCCTTCACTTCAGTGGGCATTGAATCAGGCCCTAAGTCTCCAGAGTGATGAGAACTGGCAGCTTTGTGATTGGCTTGCAGAGCTGTCACTTAGAAAGCTGGGGTGGGGAGGGGGCAGGTGTCCCTGGGTCTCCCTTTTAGGACAATCGGGGTTGGTGGCCTGGCCGGTGACCTCCTCAAACCTCCCACCAACTAATTTTTCCTGCTCCCAATGAGCAGGAAATGAGCACCCTAACCCCCAAGTGTGCGTCAGGGAGCAGAATCAGCAGCCAGAGAACAGGCAGGAGAAGCAACCAAAAAAACCAAGCAGACAGCAAGGCTAGGTCTACACTAACCCCCCTGTCGAACTAAGATACGCAACTTCAGCTACGTTAATAACGTAGCTGAAGTCGAAGTACCTTAGTTCGAACTTACCTGTGGTCCAGACGCGGCGCGCAGGCTCCCCCGTCGACTCCGCCTACTCCGCTCGTCGAGCTGGATTACCAGCGTCGACGGCGGAGCACTTCCTGGTTCGATTTATCGCGTCTTGACAAGACGCGATAAATCGAACCCAGAACATCGATCCCGCACCTCCGACGCGACGGGTAAGTATAGACATACCCCAAGAGAAGCATTGGAAACATGGTGTGACAGATATAACAATATCCTGGCCAAACCTTACAGAATTAAGATAAACATTATTGAATTAAGTTTAATAGCTTTGGGATCCATTATGTTAAAAATGCAATTGTGTATGTGCTATTATGGGATTGTGGGTAACTCCTCTAGAAGACTGACTAATGCAATCTCTGGGTACGAGCCTGAGTCAGCTGACCCGGGCCAGCTGTGGCCATGCAGCAGGTCTTTTACGGCGGTCTAAATGTGCATTGAGTCTATCCTTTTGCATCTGTGCCTCGTGAGAGACCCATAATCTACTGACTACATGCTCCCGGAAACTCCAGATCGAAGACCCCTAAACTGCATAAAGGATGGACTACGCTGTTCCTGAGGGTGCTTGTTCTGCGCTGAGACTGTTACAAACTAGTGACTACAAAACAGACTCCTTTGGGGGGATTAGAGGACACCCATCAGAGCCCATGTTGCAGACAATTGGGGAGGATCTCTGGTGAGCTTATTAGCATGCACATAGGTTCATTTATTGTTTTTAATGTTTTCTCTGCAATGCTTCTACCCTAAGAATAAATATGCTCGCCTGGAAAGTGCTGAGTGGTAATTTATAACTGTTGGCAATTACTTTGTTATGAGCCTCTGAAGAGCAAAAAGCAGGCCTGCTTAGTCAGACTGTCTTTTGCTGGGAATAACACAGTGAAGGCAGAGAATTGTTCAGCCCAGAAACACCCCTGTTAGAAAGGAGAGAGATGTGGGTCTCCACCCAAAAGAGGCAATGGGTGGGAGAGCCGGCAGCTTAGAGCGGGTGCCTTTGCTGGACCACAGAGGGGGAATACAGGGGCAGTTGTCCTGAACTGTGACACATGAGCCTGAGAGAAAGCCAAGAGGGGGAGCTTTTGGGGCAGAGTGCAGGATGCAAAGAGGCTTAGAGCGCTGAGCAAAGAAACTGCTTCTTGTTTGATTCCAACTGTGTTCAGGGGAAACAGGACTTTGTGTACAGTCTGTGTAAATACACTGAATTGCATCAAAGAAATACCTCACTCTAATATCAATTTCTCTTCTTGACGGAAATAACCCATAAGACCTCAAATACTGGCTAATTGGTCAGGTCAAAAGGGGTAACATTATCAATGACAGAAGAATGTCCTACATTACACATGGGATTTGCTAAAGTGCTTTAACAGTCAAAGGAAAGTTACAAGTATTACATCACTATCTACTAGATCTCAGTGCAATATGCTTGCAAAGCAAGTCTTCATGAACAAGGGAGCATGTTAGAGCTAATCGCTGAAGAATGGTATTATCCTCCTGGGAGTTTTAAATGGTCACACTGTTCACGTTCAGACTGTATTTCACTATGCTGGCACTGTGTTCGCAGACAATGGCAATGGTACCAGGTATAAATAAATCTGTGTAGTTTCAAGTTATGTCGATTTACACCAGTTGGTACTCGCAGTGCTAAAGAGGTTGCCAAGCTCTTTTAAAATCAATTTTTACTTAAGAAATCAAATTCGGAGCTGATTCAGAGCACCTAGTGCAGTCTTTTAAAGAAATCATAAATGTTTAAAAGAGGATGAGGGCTGACGGGGGAGGGGAGGAAGACAAGAGAAAAGGGAAAAGATGATGCTTACGGAATCTAAGTGGTAATTCTACAGTGGTGCCACTCTCTTCATCCCATTAGCCAGCTGCCCTTCCAATAGCAGCCCTTGTGGGCCAATAGCCACTTTGAATTCACTCTATTATAAAATGGAATTGGGAGCATTTCTTCAATAGCTCCTGGTTGAGTCTAGATAATAGGAAGTGAATTAAAGTGACAATTAGGCCTAGGGTGACCAGATGTCCTGATTTTATAGGGACAGTCCCGATTTTGGGGACTTTTTCTTATATAGGCTCCTATTCCCCACTCCCGCCCCCGACTTTTCACATTTGCTGTCTGGTCACCCTAATTAGGCCACATGGTGCTACTAAAAGGCAGGCACACTGCTGGGAGTTATGGAGACAGGTGGAGGGATCTGACACATCCATGGATTCGCAAGTAAGATTGGAAACATGAACCAATTGTGTGCGTGTGACAAACATGAACCGATTGTGTGCGTGTGACAAACATGAACCGATTGTGCCGACTGTGTCAAGGATCTGGCCCAACAGAACCTTTGCTCTGTTTCTTTTCTCTTATCCTTCTAAGTCTTTTTTCCACCGTGAAAGGATATTTTACTTTGAAAGGTCTGTACTCTAATAGTAAAAATCCATATCAGGCTGTGCCATGATGTAGCTATTGGTCATCTGCACTTACTGGGTGACTGTGGGAAAGAGGTCAAAGGACATACAGAGCAGACAATAAAAACTGCCTGCTAATGCACACTCTCTTGTGGCTTATTGCTAGATATATTAGGTGAAATCCATTCCTGTGCAGAGGGCCAGAACAAGGTCTATGCACCACTTAAGTGAGGCCTAAGTGGTATATAGATTTTGCACTGGCCCTCTGCACAGGAGTGACTTTCATCTACTCAGAATTTACAGCCGTATTGTCCTTTCAAAGGAATGGACTATCGAGGATGACAGGTATATCCTGCCTCGCAGGATGAAGGCATTAGGGAGATGTTTCTGATAAGACAGCGAGCATGAAATAGTTAACATTCCATTGACATCGGCAGAAGAGATAAGTGCACCATTTTCTTGGTGCTATCATCTCTGTCTGGCAGCAGCTACAACAAAACAACAGGGAAAAAGCATAGATTTCAGAGAGTACATTAAAATCTCCAGGTGGCCCCCCGAATTCTCAGAAGTGATGGATTTTCTGCAGCTGTAGATTTCTATTACTCCAGCTCATACTCTGTGTACCAGATCAATCATACATAACAATTATGAAAGACAGCCGGGCTCTCTACTATCATACCTGAAGCCTTATGTCACAAGCTGAGAGCGAGGGCTGACATATAGACCCAGGGCTGCTGAGGGATCCCAGTTGTATGAATTATCTCCATTAGATAATCATTAGACCGCAGCATTAAGGAGCTGGAAACAATCAAATAAATGAAACTTACAAATGGCCAGGATAGCGTAGCGCATGTCAGTATCTTCTGTGTTAAACTGTGTATACCAATACGTCTGGTGAAATACTAGTATGCTGTAGTAGACAGACACTCCCACAATCTTATCCTCCATACTATTAGGAATGCTAAACGAGAAAAGCAGATCAGAGAAGAAGTCATTAGACTTTCGTTCTGCCACCCGATATAGATGCAAAACTCCCTTCAATTTCAGTGGGATTGATGCACAGACCCAACCCAGGGCAGAATGCAACTGGTCAGTTAAACCTAGGTGCTCAGATACCATAATGATATGCACAGCACATATGCCACAGACAGATTGTATGCAGTAGTGTTGTAGCTATGCTGGTCTCAGGATATTAGAGGACAAGGTGGGTGCAGTAATATCTTTTATTGGATCAACTTCGGTTGGTGAGAGAGACAAGCTTTCGAGCTACACAGAGTTTTTCTTCAGGTCTGGGAAACATACTCAGGACTTGTCTAACTTAAAACACTGCAGAGACGCTGCTTAGCACTTCAGTGAAGACACTACACTGAGGGACCCCTGTTAATATAGGTACTCTGAGACATGGTAGCTAGGACAACGGGAGAATTCTCCTGTTGACTTAGCACTGTCTACATTGCGGGTTGGTTTAACTGCGTCACTCAGGGGGTTGGATTTTTCACACCCCTGAGTGACATAATTATACCAACCTAATTTCCTAGTGTAGACCAGACCTCAGAATGCTACAGCTAAATACAAGGTGGAACTGATTGTTTAGCATAAGTAGTTAACAAGTATTTCAAGGGGCCATTTCAAGGTACAGTGGCCCATTAACACCCCTCCACTCATAGCGGGAAAGGAAGGGAGGGGGAATAATTCAGATGGGGGGAGTTATTCGTGAGTTATAGATTGTTGTAATAAGCCATAAATTCAGTGTCTTTAGTCAGTCCATGATTTTTTGTGTACAGCAAAGTTATGAATTTAAGTTCCCAAACTCATCTTGTGAAGGTGTTGTGCAGATGTCCTTTGAGAATAAGGAGTGGGAGGTCAGATAGAGAGTGATTGCTTTGTGAAAAGTGTACACCCACAGGTGATAGGGTGTTTTTGTCTTGTTATTTTCCTGTGTGAGTTCATTTGAGAGTGTAGTGATGGTCTGGTTTCACCCACATAGTTGTTATTGGGACAGCATGAGGAAGAATTTTTGGACAAATGCACCACAAAACCAATAATATACTCAAGATACATTGACGATATTTTCATCCTTTGGACAGATGCCCTAAACTCCCTCATAGATTTCTACAACTTCAACAACCATCACTCATCCATTAACTCTCTCTAAAACACTCCCACACTTGCATCAACTTCCTGGATACCACAATTGGCTTCAACAATGGGACCCTACCGACAACTATACTGTATACAAGAAACCCCCAGATCACCATGCTTATCTTCACAGATACAGTAACCACCCCAAACACACCAAGCAATCTGCTCTATACAGCCAGGCACTCAGATACCACTGAATGACCTGATAAGAAAGTCTGGGATATACACCTTAACACACTCAAAACCACCTTCAAACAAAGACACTCCAGAAGAGAAGTAGATTGCATCATGGAATGGGCCACCCAAATACCCTGAGAGACCCTGGAAATAAAACCCCCTCCAACCGCACCCCACCTAGTTTGTCACCTACCACCCAGCACTGGAACCTATATGGGGCATCATTAAAAAATCACAACCCATACTCCATGGGGACCCCATCCTAAAAAAAATATTTCCTGAACCCCCTTTTTTGGCCTTCAAACCACCTTTCCAAGCTCACCATCAGAAGCAAGCTTCCCACAGACCAGGATATACCAACTCAAAGTGGCACCGGAGCCTGCCAAAACAGATGTAAAATCTGTAGACATATCTCCACTGTTATGATGATCAACAACATCCACCAAACACACCTTTAAAGATCCATGGGTCCTACATGTGCCTATCATGTGTGTTGTACCTTATCCAGTGCAGTAAATGCTCCAATAACAACTATATGGGTGAAACCAGACAAGCGCTACGCTCTCGCATGGATGCACACAGTAAAATGATAAAAAAGAAAAATACCCTATCACCTGTGGGTGAACACTTTTCACAAAACCATCACTCGCTATCTGACTTCTGTCCTCATTCTAAAGGAAACCTGCACAACACTTTCAAAAGTCAAGCCTGGGAGCTTAAATTCATAACTTTGCTAAACACTAAAAATCACAGTCTTAATAAAGACACTGGGTTTATGGCTTATTACAACAATCTATAACTCACTAACAACCCTCTCCAGCTGCCCTTTTCCCCTCTTCCCTTCTCCTCCCTCCACCCCCACCATGATGGGGGCGTTCACTAGGGTGACCAGACAGCAAATGTGAAAAATCAGGACGGGGGTGGGGGTAATAGGAGCCTATATAAGAAAAAGACCCCAAAATCAGGACTGTCCCTATAAAATTGGGACATCTGGTCACCCTAGTTTTAACAGGCCTCTGCATTTTGAATGGTCCCTTGAAATGTGTGTTAATTACTTATGCTAAACAATCCATTCCACCTTTTATTTAGCAGTGATACTCTGAGTACCTTTCCCAGACCTCAAAAAGGAGAGCTGTGTGGCTTGAAAGCTGGTCTCTCTCACCAACAGAAGCTGGTTCAATAAAAGGTATTACCTCACCCACCATGTCTCGCTAATAGACAAATTCGGCAGATAGGAGTAGATAAAGCCAACAATACCTTGATTTCTATAGTAAACTCTATGAATAGAAGGCAGAGAGGTTTTTCACTGGTTGATAATTCTTCACTGCATTGCCCACCGTGATATTGTCAAGTTAGCTAAGAGATCAAGGAGACTAAATGCTCCTTAATTGTGGGAGGGCACTACACCCAAGTGGCTGGCTGCTGGGTGGTTATTGTAAGTGTAATTACAGTGGATGCACCCAGAGGGCATTCTCTTTTTATGTTAAATCTAAAGAAATAACAGCCTCAGACTGGGCTTGTTAAGAATGTATTGGATAGCTGTACCACGCCTCCCCGTCTTCACTGGACATGGAAAATTGCTTCATAAAACAGGAATCCATGCTGAATTTGATGAATGCCATCAGTATCATTTTTCTACTTAAAACCAAACAATCTGGCAAATGCAAATACTGTTATATTTGATCAGAAATAAATGCCAAAATTATAACCAGCCATTTATTAGGTCGTGTCACGTCACCCTATAAACCAGATTGTAAGGGAATAAACTGCTGTACGCTATGCACTTAACAAGTCTGGTGACGGGTTGGACCTCCCCGTCCCCCCATCTGGGATGCCACCTGATGTACTAGGATTTCACTGAACCTCTCCTGCTCCACCAGCCTGGGTCCCCTCTCCCTGTTTTGCTGAATTAGGCTCTCCGGTCTCTTGCAGCACGTGCACACACGCACACACACTCTGCTGCCTGTCACAGACTGAAGTCAGCTCTGTGTGAGAGGACTCCCCACAGCACTCACATGAACACCCCTTTTGGGAGTTAAACCCAAAATAATACTGTCTTGCACTGTATAGAAAAATCTGCACAGCGCAAGCTCATAAAAATCCATCCTCTTCCTCAATGTGGAGAGAGGTGTGCACGACTTCTCCCCCCGCCATTCAGAAATTACATAAACTGGGTTTAATAATAAACAAAATAAGTTTATTAACTACAAAAGGTAGATTTTAAGTGGGTAAAGGGATAGCAAACAGAACAAAGCAGATTATTTTAGTAAATAAACAAAAGCCGCACACTGAGTTTAACACGCTAGACAGGTAGGATACAAATTAGCAAATTCTCACCCTGAGTCATAAACAGGCTGGCAGATTCTAAAGGCACCAGTTGCCTTGGCTTTCCCAGGTTTTCATACACAGATTAAAGATCTTAGCCTGGGACCATCACTTCATACAGTTCAGTCTTTGTTCCTCAGGTGTTTTCAGGTGTGTTGTTGTAGGGAGAGTGAGGACCCTCATGTTGTCATTGTCCCTCTATTATATCTTCTCCCCACTTGCTGGAAAGCTTTTTTGCTGTGACCTGGGTCAAACAGTTCCCATTGTGTAGTGCTATCTCTGAGAGGTTTCTATTGCACACAGTTCTTGGGGTAATCCCTATGCTTGTGTGCATTTCTTCAATAAGCCACTAACATTGTTTGGCCTCATCCAACATAGTACATTTGAAATACAGAGACACAGTCAATATTCTCAGCTACAGATCTAGAAATGATATATGCATACAAATTGGATAATCACATTCAGTAAATTATAAACTTTCCAATGATATCTTACAAGACCCACCTTGCAAAAAATACATCTCAGTTATGTCATATCCATATCAGAAGCATATTTCCATACGGAATATGGAGTGTAATGTCACAACCTGTTTGAAGTACTGAACGATATCAGGTCTGATAATAGCAGATTTCCAGGATGTATTCATCTCCTATTAGAGAAGAATCTGAAATAGAAACCTAGGTCCAAGTTCTCCTGACCTTTACCCAGCCATCATCACTTGTGGAATGTGTTTTCTGACCTCTTGAACCCTTGGGTTTTTCAAGCCAATGTGTTCTTTGGCCTGTCATGCAGTCATGTGAGGGGACTCAGAACATGCTTATCCACCCAACATGTTCCATTTTGCAGTGCTGGCGGGACCTGAACATGTTTAAAAACTCATGCTGAAGCCTCGTCATGTCCAATATCTTAGGAAGTGAGCTGTAGGTTTGAGAAAGTGCTATCATTTTGGACTGTTCAGTCTTAATCCTGAGAGCAACAACTCAGTTATCACATCTATCCATAATTACTGAGGATTCTAGGTAAAGTTCAGCCAGGGACTGAGGTGGCCAGTAGGTCCCCCATAGGAAATAATCTCTTTCATTAGGCTTTTTCGGGGCCTCACTCATTCAAGTCTTTACACTTCCCTCCTTCTAGCCCAGCTTCTATATCTAACTAACATATGGGTCCTACTATTTTCAAAATTCATGACAATTTCCATTGAGAAATATCCCTTTCAGTAAAAGAACATTTCAAAATGGCCACATCATCTCATTATTCTTTTCTTCTGGTAGAAGAACTAAAGATTTGCAAGGCTAGCAGAAGCGACAAAGGGTCCTGTGGCACCTTATAGACTAACAGACGTATTGGAGCATAAGCTTTCGTGGGTGAAAACCCACTTCGTTGGATGCAAGGCTAGCAGCTGCTTTCACGTTTTGCCACCAGACCTATTTGAGGATAACAATGCCAGTATAACCTACTGATTGGGGTGTGTGTGTGTGACTGACCCTGCCCCCGACACACACACATCCGGCTCTGTGATGCTCCACAGAGGATAACAATTATTACAGGCCCCAGCTACAGAGCCTTGCCTCTTTAACTCAGTGCAGCTCATGCTTTTAGCTCTGGTGGTCCCCGGTTCAATCCGTAGCATGTCAGATAAGATGGCAGCCATCACACTGGTATCCCCCTCAAGATACCATAACATTGGAGGTACAGTTAATAGACAGTAAATGTGATAATTCAATGTTGCATGTTGTGGGGAACGTCAAAAGAGTTACAGAATACAGAACAATGCTCCCATTTATGGTCACTGATACCATTCCTGAATTCTTTCCTGGGACAGATAATAGGGTCATAATTTGGTACATTTCATTAGATTACTCCAGCACAGGTATCTTAAGGTAGGTCTTATATCAAAACTTGAAGGGCACTAGCCCTGGAATCCTCTTGTTCTTCTAACAGCAGGAAAGAATAATGAATAAGGACACAGGCATCCTGAGATATTTTTTTTTCATATTTCTGACAAGAAACTATCACTAAGGAATTCTGAATAGCTATTGTAATGCACCGAACAGTCAAGTCAAACAGTACTTACAAATAAGCAATTTTGTACATATAATTCATAATTCTCCTGGAAAATCTGCATCATTACTATGTTGAGAGAATAGATAACATGTATTGCATAGCACTGAAAACTCTCTCCTGCAAACTTTCTACACCCCTGTCTCCACAAAGGCAGCACACTAAAGTGGGAGAAGGATCTGCAAAATGCTCTCTGGGATTGTGGTGTTTTTAGTATAGCCAGGAGTAAAGGCACACGTGTATTAGCACCTTTGCATGCTAGTTTTATTGAGCAAAAAATGTGATCCATATTATGATACATGTGCAAAAGGGAAGGCTGAAAAAGGATAGTTTATTTTCTTCGTTGGTTTGGCAATGTCTTCAGTTCATATTGTTCCACCAAAAAACACAAAGCGAATAAGTACGAAGGAGTCCATTTCCTGTGCAGCCCATCCTTTTCTGTTGGCAGATCTCTCACTGCTTGGAAGAATTCTACAGCTTCAGCTAAAACAACCTGACTTTCCTTTGCATCTTACTGCACCAACATGATTTTGAACCCATTAGCCCAATATAACCCCCTTCATTACTTCGGTTCCTTATCTTCCAGGATGGGCCAATCCCGGATTCACATTTGATTTGTGCGTGAATTTGTTCATATTGAGTGTTTTCAGATTAGTTGAATCTCAATCTAAAAATCAACGGGCTAGATCTTCCAATCCAAGCTGCAGGATGCACAATACCAGAATAGGAAGCACAGGTAGCTTTAAAACACCAAAAAGATGGACAGCAGGGATTAGGGGAGAGGAAGTGAGAGATCTAGGAGAGAGATGTTGGCAGGAGTCACTGCTGGGTTGAAGAACATCATAGGGCTTCCAACTGAGCCAGTTCACTGATGTGAACTGACTGCTCTCAGCATCTCTCTAGCAATAATCTGATCAATCTATTGTAGACTCTCAATTTAGGTTCCCATACAGCCGGCATAGCTGCAGTATCTGTGTTGGGATGGGGAGGCCTAAAGGCTGCTCCTGTCCTCACCATAGAGCTATACATGAGGGCACTGCCATCAAGAGGCTGTTCTTCGCCTTTCTACCCACCTCCCCTATTATTCTTAAAAAAAAAATAAAAAAAAATATTGCTTAGAACTGGAACAACCTTGAAAGGTCATCGAGTCCAGTCCCCTGCCTTCACTAGCAGGACCAAGTACTGTCCCCTGACAGATTTTTTTGCCCCAGATCCCTAAATGGCCCCCTCAAGGATTGAACTCACAACCCTGGGTTTAGCAGGCCAATGCTCAAACCACGGAGCTATCCCTCCCCCCTAACATCTTTTGACAGCTGATGTTGACAATTTGTGTTTTAATGGTTATAAAGCTTTAGCTTTTGAATCTCAACAACTACTGTCATTAAGAGATTGTTGTGTGACCCTGGCTCCATAGTCTCCCACAACTGTGAAAATTTAAGGAGATAAAAAAGGAAAAAGTGCTTTAAAACCCATCATTTTGCTCCACTGTGAGCATTTTAATCTATGCAAATTTTAAACACTCATCAAAAATAAATATCCATATTTGCCGTCGAAATTACAGGAAAAAAACCATTGAATTCTGACAGGCCTGCTAATAACTATGACACAGTTAAGACCTCCGGTGAGATTCCCCACCCTCCCTTCTGGCCCCTCTATGTGCTACAACTGGCCAAAGGGCTGGAACAGGTGGAGCATTCCCCTGACAAATGCATTGCAGATGCCTGCCTCCTGAGGACCCCTTTGCAAGCCCTGGAGTAGGTGATGTGCCAGAGATGAGGCTAAGGGCAGCAGGGGCATTTTGGGGGTGGGGCCACCGCACTACGGAGACTCCAGACAGTGCTACGGCCCATAGGCCAGCCCAGGGAGGCTGTTGTAACTTAGACAGCCCCACCCAGGGCTCTCTACATTACGCGGTGAAGGTCATCCCCTAGAGCAGCCCAGGATTGGGAAAGTGATCAAAGGTGGCTTAAAGCCATGTCAGCCCCTGCCTCTCCTGGGGCTGCATGGGATGTGCTAGGCGGACAGGGCCATGCTGGCCCTGTGATGAATTGCACTTGTAGCGAGGAAGAGCTTACAATACCATGAGCATTTACGTATTGAGAGCTGCTCACCTGTCTGAGGCCTCGTCTACATCCAGAAATAGTAACAAACCCTGCCCCCCCACAGCCGACATTGCTACCCCAGTACAAAAACTGTGTCTAGACCAGGCCCTGGCTGAAGAGAAGCCGGGGAGGTTTACCTCCTTTAGTGGAATTTTGGCTAAAAACCAGTGCAGCTTCTCCTAGCCAAGGCTGAGGAGGAAACTTCCCTGGTCTCTGCAGTTCAGTGAATCCATTTCCCATTCACTGGCATCTGTATTTGTCGACAGACATACCTGGGGGCCTGCATGAGGTGTCCCATTATTTAGCTACATTTCAATGTATGGACATAAAACCTTAGCAGAAGACAATGCAAATTGTGACATTACTAGCTGTCCAGATGGAGACCTGCTAGCCAACAAGATGGCAGCTGATATTTGGTATTCAGAGCATTAGGAAGAAGAAGAAGGTGGTGGTATGCGAGTGTGCAGGTACATTTAACTCTCATTAGCATTAACACGCAGAGAAATTCAAGTTTGGGAAGACTTTGACAATGAGAAGTGCTGTTGTTCATTATTGGCAATCCATCTGTGAAACGTGCTGTACAAAGACACAGGCACTTAGGACGGTTGTCTAGCTGCTAATGCTGATCCGGAATCATCCATCCTGCACAGTGGTTTAGCTACATTATTAACTATACCAGAAGGAGAATATATACTTGTGGACTAGCCTTTCCTTCCCCTCCCCACTCCCGCTCTGCTTCCTGTGATAAACTATGACGGGAAATCCATCGTGGCAATAGATCTTATTCATGTGCAGCACTTGTCTCTCTTATAGCCTGAGTAATACTGACGAGGACGGCACCTAATTAGAATCTGCGCTGTCTGTTGTTTCTCCTTTTTTTTCCCTCTACAGAAATCAGGCGCGATACCTTCAAACACTCACCAAAACAAAAGCAGCCTGCAGCCTTAATGTTTCTTCTATACCCCAGGCACTGCAATGAAACAAAACCAGACAGCTGTGGAAGCATGCGAGATCAATGCACAAGATCCTCACCTGGTGTAAATTGGCTTAGCACTATTCCAGTCTATGCCGATTTACACCAGCTGAGGATCTGGCCCAAGGTTTTTATTACTACATTATTAAAGCACAAACGACCAGGCTTTGGATGGACATAGTAGTGCCGAGCTGTAGCTGATTCTTAAACGTGTTCCTTGTTCCCAGGTGAGTAGAATGGCAGAGCCCCATTACACAATAAACACACCTTAGGAAGGTATTGTATCTACCAAAAGAGTTCCCCTGCCTGGGGGATGAGATTTGCAAAAGTACTCGGTGCTGGATTAATTTTGCTCCTGTTTAAGTAAGTTAATGGCAAAATTCCCATTGACCTCAATGGGAGCAGCATTAGACCAGTACAGAGCACTTACGAAAGTCCCCTTCAGAGCATATGCTGCAGCAAGGGTGGATACTGCAGGAAAGCTTTACAGTGTGACTTTAAGTCACAGCCTGCACTGGGGAGAGGACTGTGTAGTAGGGTGACCAGACGTCCCGATTTTTCATCATTTGTCCCGTGTCCCGACCGACGCCTTTTGTCCTGATTTCTGGTCTTCTTCCGTTTCTCCTTTTTTTTTTTTTCTCAACAACTTTGGGTGGGAAGTCCCGATTTTCGGGTCTTCTCATCTGGTCACCCTACTGTGCCGTAACAGGAAGGTTCAGGGACATTCTAGCCGACTAGGCGATCGTAACAAGGATCACGTTCCACACACCCACACCCCTCAACCCCCCAAATATATTTTCTGCCTGTTGAATTGAAAACCAGAGAAACACCAAAGTGAATTAAGATAAACTGAAGTAAGGCCACTTTAATTTCGAATGAAAGTGTCCACACTTAGGGTTAATGCAGTTTAACTAATCCATGTTTAATTCAACCTTTAGTTAATTTGGATTAATTTTCCCAAGTGTCCCTGTGTAAACAAGCCCCAGGTTCAGGACAATCTTTCTGAGCAATATGTTGCTCTCCCCTCCCACTTTAGCTTGACCTAGGAGGAGAGATGTCTGAAGACATGGGCATTAAAAAGCTAATTCTATAAAGTGCATTTTCAGTCACTTCAGTAGCTCTCAGGCACACAGATTTTCCATGAGAATATTGGGAAGTGCACAAGAGCTGGAGCGCAACATCTGATCCAACCAAAGTGATAGAGGAGGTGGGACCCTGGCGCATTCAACCCCCTTTGGGATCAGGGCCAGTGCAAGTAAGTTTCGCGCCCTAGGCGAAACTTCCTTGCACCAGCCCTGCGCCCCCCCACCCCCCGCAGCTAACGCTGCCCCCCTCCCCCGTGGCAGTCAGCTCCTTCCCCCCCCCCCGCGGCAGCTACCCCCCCAGAGGCAAACCACGCCCCCGCCCGCAGCAGCCTCCCCACGCGCCCGCGGGCCACGGCGGGGGGGCTGGGCTCAGCTCCCCGCCACCCTCCCCCCCCCCCCGCGGCTACCTGGGCTGGGCTCAGCTCCCTTCGGCCAATTGGAAGAACCTTTTCTTTTATATGATGAATTAAGATTTTCAGTAATCACCATCATATCTGACAGTGTGTCTGGATGGAGGCTGGGCACTTCAAGGGAACTGTGTTGTTTGGACTTCTTAGTAACCAGTGAGGTACTATAGAAGCTGTTTTGTGCTGGCTTGGTAAATCTAAGTATTGGAATATCCACCAGCATTTGGGGTTTGTTTGCCCCGTTCTGTTTGCAGTTCACCCTGATTGAGTGACTTCAGCGGGCTCCCACGGGCAGCACCGTCACACCCCCGCAGCCAGGGGCTGGGCTTGGCTCCCCCCCGTGGCGGGCTGGGCTGCAGTCGGCTCCCTGCCCGCCCCCCGCGGCCCACGGCGGGGGGCACTGGGTTCAGCTCCCCGCCCCCCTCCCCGCGGGCCGGGCTCCCCGCCCACGGCAGTTCACCTCCGCCGGCGGCAGGGGCAGCAGCTCTTCTCGGCGGTGTTTCGCACGCTGAATTGCCGCCGGGAGTCGCTGGCCCCCTAATCCTGGTGCCCTAGGCGACCACCTAGGGTTGCCTAATGGGAGCGCCGGCCCTGTTTGGGATGGTGGCACTAGATTCACGGACTCAAAGTAGGGGAGTACAAGTAGGGAGATTGGCTTCCCCCCTACAGAGGATGCACAGAATCATAGAAGATTAGGGTTGGAAGAGACCTCAGGAGGTCTAGTCCAACCCTCTGCTCAAAGCAGGACCAACCCCAACTAAATCATTCCAGCCACGGCTTTGTCAAGCCGGGCCTTAAAAACCTCTAAGAATGGAGATTCCACCACCTCCCTTGGTGACCCATTCCAGTGAATCACCACTCTCATAGTGAAATGGTTTTCCTAATTAATATCCAACCTCGAGCTCCCTCACTGCAACTTGAGACCATTGCTCCTTGTTCTGTCATCTGCCACCACTGAGAACAGCCGAGCTCCATCCTCTTTGGAACTCCCCTTCAGGTAGTTGAAGGCTGCTATCAAATCCCACCTCACTCTTCTCTTCTGCAGACTAAGTAAGTCCAGTTCCCTCAGCCTCTCCTCATAAATCATGTGCCCCAGCCCCCTAATCATTTTCATTGCCCACCGCTGGACTCTAGAATCATAGAATCATAGAATATCAGGGTTGGAAGGGACCTTAGGAGGTCATCTAGTCCTGCTCAAAGCAGGACCAATCCCCAGTTTTTGCCCCAGATCCCCAATTGGCCCCCTCAAGGATTGAACTCACAACCCTGGGTTTAGCAGGCCAATGCTCAACCCACTGAGCTATCCCTCCCCCTCTCTCCAATTTGTCCACATTCTTTCTGTAGTGGGGGCCCAAAACTGGATGCTGCCGGGGTTTAGGATGGGAAAGCTCCTTGACATCCTCCCCACCCCCCCGCTTCTGTGAACCTATGCACCACCAGCCACAATCTGGCCCTGTTTACTTTTAATGGTGCTCATGATGAGCCATATCCAAAGCCTATGAAGCCAGTAGGAGACTTTCCATTGACTATCATGGGCATCGGATCAGGCCTACAAGTGCTTTTGTCAGTACCTTTTCCTTTTTATTCTTCTTTCTAGGCAATACTAGAGATGGTTACAAAGCAAAATATCAGTCCCCTTACCTTGCTCCTAATTTATTAGTGTACTCAGAAAATCAATATCCTTGCACTGGCTATTTGTGCTAGCACATTGTTGGAGTTCCCCTGAGACCTCTCTTCCACTTGCTTCCCCAAGAACTCAGCCTGACTCCAGCCTCGTCACTCAGGTTCCTCTGTCTGGCATACAGCCAAGCTACACTGAGTTGGGGGCGGGTATACGGTATACCACACATCCAAAGTTACACAGTCAGGGTTCCCTCCCCACTCTAAACTCTAGGGTAAAGACGTGGGAACCCACATTAAGAGCCCCTAAGCTTATTTTTACCAGCTTAGGTTAAAACCCCCAAGGTACAAAATTCCCTGTACCCTGAGAAATGCTTCTTTCGCTGCCACCATCAAGTGTCTAACAGGAATCCAGGAAAGGAATCACTTGAACTTCCCTCCCCCCCAAAATACCCCCTCAAGCCGTACACCCCCTTTCCTGGGAAGCTTGAGAACAATCTCCCAACCAATTGGTTACACAGTGATCTAAAAACCCACCCCCTGGGTTTTAACAGCATAGAAAACAGTCAGCTTCTTAAAAGAAGGATTTTATTAAAACAAAGAAGGTAAAATCATCTCTGTAAAATCAGGATGGTAACTAATTACAGGGCACTCAATTTCCAAACTCAGAGAGATTCCCCCCCCCCCTGGACAAAACCTTAAAGTTACAGAAAAACAGGAATAACCCTTCCCTCTCTCACAGGGAATGTATCACCAAGCAAAATAACAGAAATCTACACGCAGTGCTGACTACACTTACTTTAGAAAAGTGAGGTTTGGTGAGGAGACTGGTTTTCTGTAGGTTCTTTCTGTCTTCCAAGATCACTCTGACTCAGACAAAGCCACACACCAAGCTTTTTCCCCCTCCCAAGATTTGAAAGTATCTTGTCCCCTTATTGGTCAGATGCCAGCCAGGTCAGGTGTCAGTCTGGCTACCTGCATTTCTTAACCCTTTACTGGTCAGAGGATCTTATAGCACTGCATCAGACCCTCTCCCCCTTCCCTTTATATTTATGACACACAGCGAAACTCTTCCTTTATATTAGGGCTGTCGATTAATTGCAGTTAACTCACGCCATTAACTCAAAAAAATTAATCACGATTAATCGCAGTTTTAATCGCACTGTTAAACAATAGAATGCCAATTGAAATTTATAAAATATTTTGGATGTTTTTCTACATTTTCATATATATTGTATTCGTGTAACTGAAATCAAAGTGTATATTTTTGATTATATTTGCACTGTAAAAATGATAAACAAAAGAAATAGTATTTTTCAATTCACCTCATACAAGTCCTGCAGTGCAATCTCTCGGTTGTGAAAATGCAACTTACAAATGTAGATTTTTTTTTGTTACATAACTGAACTCAAAAACAAAACAATGTAAAACTTCAGAGCTTACAAGTCCACTCAGTTCTACTTCTTTTTCAGCCAATCACTAAGAGACAAACAAGTTTGTTTACATTTACAGGAGATAATGCTGCCCTCTTCTTATTTACAATCTCACCAGAAAGTGAGAACATGCATTTGCTTGGCACTTTTGTAGCCAGCATTGCAAGGTATTTATGTGCCAGATATGCTAAACAGAAGTCTTAAAAGAGCAACACTCTGATGCGGAAACTACAGAACCCGAACCACCAAAAAAGAAAAACAACCTTCTGCTGGTGGCATCTGACTCAGATGACGAAAATGAACATGCGTCAGTCCGTACTGCTTTGGATTGTTATCGAGCAGAACCCGTCATAAGCATGGACCAATGTCCCCTGGAATGGCAGTTGAAACATGAAGGAACATATGAATCTTTAGTGCATCTGGCATGTAAATATCTTGCGATGCCAGCTATAACAGTGCCATGTTCTCACTTTCAGGTGACACTGTAAACAAGAAGTGGGCAGCTTCTCCTGCAAAAGTAAACACACTTGTTTGTCTGAGCAATTGGCTGAACAAGAAGTAGGATAACACTTCATTTTCAATATAGGAGGAGAACTCTAGATTTTATGGGCCTGATTCTCATTTACACTAAGGCCTCTTTACATCACATTGTCAGCACAATGGGGCCTTAAAGTGAGTGAAACTGACACATACCCCCACTTAAAAACCCCTTTATGCTACCACAGAGGTGGAAAGGGGCTTTGATAATCAAGCTCGGTATCGTCGTCACACAGAAAAAGAAGCTCGAAGAACAGAAATTTTAGTTAGATCAGATTCCGATTTTTTGTTTGTTTATAATTCAAATTTTTATTTTAAGTTCATTATCTGCCCATTAACATATTGTGCATTGTCTTTTCACTCTTTCAAAAGATGCTACAGCTTTCATGTCCTGATTATGAATTTTAAGGTACCACGTGACTCACCACTTCAGGCTGATTTATAATTTACCACATCCATATTTTGTTATTTGACTGCAATTCTGTTTGTCATATTTAAGCCCTTACTTTATTATTATAATCTTCTTAGTACCCAAAAGCAGACATGGCACTTGATCTGCAGCTGGATCCAGGGGATGGAGCTATGCCAAATTACACCAGCTACATGGATCCACTGGATAGAGCTAGGCTGATTTACAGCAAGTGAGGTTCCAGTTCATAGTTCGCATTTCTAAGCAACGCAGCAGAATCTGGCTAGTGCATATTACAAAGTTTCTACCATTACCTCTGCTACATGCTTCTTTACACTGGTCACATTCTCATTTTTCAGTGTAGTCAAATCAGCTATCTAGTACCAGTTCTTATTGCGAAGGTGTAATTTCTAGGACAAATTACAACGGCACTCATGGCATTTCCCATTTTATAGAAGTAGTAAAAATTCATCAGAATAAATTTCAGGGACTAGACATTACAGTGAGTGCTTCTGGTAAATGCCAGAGTTTGAATTATTTATAAAAATGCTTCTATGATAAATGATAAACAGCCTTTAGTTATGATTTTGGCGCCCAGAAATTGTGATACACCTGCTTCATCCAAAGTTGGTGGAATGGAGTTGTGTGTGCAACACTTTTTCAATAGGATGCTCTCTATGATATGTTCTGCGTAGCTAAGTTGATTAACTCTTGGTATTGGATTTTATTACTAACATCCTGCTTCAGCAAATGAATAAATATAATACATGTGACTCTGATTTCTCTATGAATATTTGGCTTCTCATTCAGCTTTGGCCGAATACCGCTTTGAGATATTTGGCCAAACACTACAAAAGGAGATGCCATACACCACAAATTTAAACCTCATCATAGGTTTTAGAAAATCCAAGGATAGCTGCCCCTTGCGACATTGTCGGAGAGGATGCTGTGCCCATCCTCCCCCACCCTTCCCTGGTTCCAACATGTCTGGGAAGGAAGGAACGCTCTTTGGTCTACTGGGGTTGAGAGGCACTTAAGGGCTATCAAGTTTCAGTGGCTTCTCACCCAGCAGATAATAGATTTCAGCCTGTATTTTTATAACTCCCAGTCTCCCAGCACCTTTCCGGAGGGAGGGGGAGAGAGGACTGCTTTGAGCCTTTAGAATCCAGTGAAAATATTGGGGCTGCGCAGTGCTGGAGTACACCAAACCCCTAGGGTGCCAGTAGTGTGCCTGGTTGTACTTGGATTTGGAGGCAAGCACTGCAAGTGCTTCAGCAGCTAGGCTTTGCAGGCACCAGCCGTGGTGGGTCCCTAATAGCCCCTCAGACCCATGGCTAAGTTAAAGGGTATTTTTCTGGGGCTGGCAGGAAAGGGAAAGGTTGCAAGTACCCTAGGTACAAAGATTTAAACCATTACAGAAGAAAGTGAGCATGACAGTGATTCCTGTTTGGGTCCCTGCAGCAGTCCAATCATCAGGCCTAGTGCCTGGGGTGTCATCCCCAGTGCAGTTGCTATTCAAGCAAATAGGACCTTGCGGATTTACAGGCCAGGCTCAGTTAGTCTTTCATTGAGGCACCTCTACATTGGCTCCCTGCCCAGCTGCTGCTGCTCCCCATAAGTCCCACACAGACCTGCATGCAGCTGTGATGTCCAGCCATCTCAGCCTGTTCCACACATGGCTCTGCATACAGTTCCTGAGGGTTACGCTCTGCACCTGCCTTCTCTGCGACTCCTGGATGGCCATGTGGCTGTTGCTTCTCAACAGAGCGCAGCCACTTCCGGGTTCAGGACCTTCCCCTTCCCTGGCCAGAAGAAAGGGAGGTTCTGGGCAGAAGGGTCTGGTGGGAGTTGTAATCCTTTCTTTTTCACCGTGAAATAGAGGATGGTTCACTAAGTGCTGAAACGAGCATGCAGTATCAAGAGGGTGTGACATTCCATACCTTGGGGGAGCGTACTGTAACCCGATATTCCTCATTTTCATATAATCGTGATCTTGCATATAAAGCAGGCCTTATAAGGTATCAAGGGAAAGGTTATGATTTGCTGGAAGTCATTTCTCAATCCATATACGTGTATCATTAATGCATATGAAGTTATGAGAATTTTGCTGGATGGTGGTCACTAAAACATGCTATAAACTGGGGAATCAGCCAGATATTAGCTCCCCAGAGGCAACAGCAAGGAAAGTAACCAATGCCCAGGCGGGGTGTCAAACAGACCCATCAACAGACATTGTCCAGCAAGAGAGCTACAATGCAATGACTCACCTGCATGAGGCCACACCAGGGGAATTGCTCAACCTTGCTTGGAGAAACTCAGCAACACCCCCAGACATGCCTGGACTTGTGCTCCCCAAGCACATGGCCTGAGGGTATAAAACAGACAGAGTGGACACATACTGGGCCATTCTCCTGCCCCCACCTTCGCTGCAAGCAAGTAAGACACTGAGAAGAAGACAACAGAGGAGATTCGCCCAGGTTTAAGGAACAAACCTATATATTAAGGACCGCAATATCCAGTGCGGTGAGAAAAACTGCTTAATCTAGATGTTGCCCAGTCTAATAGGTTTGAGAGTTTAGACTGTGTGCTTATATTTTATTTTATTTTGGGAACCACTCTGACTTTTTGCCTATCACTTAATATCACTTAAAATCTATCTTTGTAGTTAATAAATCTGTTTGCTTCAGGTAGAGTAAACAGTGCATTTGGTTTTAAGCGTGTCAGAGACTCCCCATGGGATAACAAGCCTGGTACATATCAATTTATTTGCTAAATTTAAGAACTCATATAAGCTTGCAGCGTCCAGCAGGCATAACTGAACACTGCAAGACGGAGGTTCTTAGGGTTGTGTCTGGGACCGGAGATATTGGCTAGTGTCATTCGCTTGCAAGTAGCTGGGAGCAGGTTGCATGCCAGAGGATGTGCGTGAACAGCCCAGAAGTGGGGGTTCTCACAGCAGAGTAGGGTAAGGCTGGATCCCAGAGTCAAGGATTGGAGTGACCTAGTGGCTCACCGGTCCAGACAACACCAGGGGAACGTCATAGAGGGTTCATCCAGAGTTTTAATCTGAGTTGCTGCTGGATTTCGTACATTACGTTTACATTAGGCAGTAAGAAGAGAGGTCTAATGTGGCTTCTTATTTGACCAATGCTCTCCTATGGGAGCATGCACAGAAAAGTAGACTATTGAATCTCACCCTTCAGCCAAGAGATCTTCAGGTAAACTGCCAGCCAATCAAAAACAAGGGGAACAAGACGGTGCAATGGTGAAAATTGTTTAGCTTTTCCACAAAGCAAAAACTCTTTTCTCTCACAGTTTTCTCAACAACCAACTAAACCCATCAGTCTTCAGGTCCACATTTTTTCACACAACCCCTAAAATAGTGCCTGCAAGCTTTGACATTGTGACACAGGGCCGGAAAGGATTGCATGCTAATTGCAATCTAATTGACCCAGATTCAACCTTTAGAGATATATTAGTAAATAATGGTTGTTTTTGTGTGTTTACATATATATTGCTAGAGGTTGACAGTGTAACCAAACAGTTCCTATCTATTGCTGTATTCTGTTAATTCAGAGCTCAAAAGGAGATAACATTTAAATGAACTGTGAATGTAGTGATATCACTGTCTTAATTTCTCTTTGAAGTTTGTGGTAAATTATCTGTAAGTGGCTGGAGATAGGCAATTGCCTTATGTTAATCCATGTAGCTAATTACCAGTGATGCTTAGGAAATAGGAGGTTACTTTACAAGCCTATTGTTCACCCAAGAACTGCATGCTATCAAGAAGCTGCAAAAAATCTATTAAAGGAATTCTTGGGCCCTGATCCTTTTAGCTCAGATCTGCTTAAGCTTTATCAGGGGAAGTTTGAGCCGAAAGCCTGAGGTCTCCAGTCCCATCTGGATCACCCTGATACCGGACATTGGACTGAACCTATGGACTAATTCTGAAAGAACTCTTAGAAACTCTAAAGCTCACCATCTCTACTGTGAAACTGATGTAAGAATTCATTTCATATCTATATGTATAATGATCTTTTAACCAATACACTCTTTCTTTTCTTTTTAAATAAATTGTAATGTGTCTGATCCTTTGGGATTGGTAGACGTTTTTATATGGGGAACAAGATTTTCAATAATTCTCATCATATTTGACTTGGCTGTCTGGGAGGAAGCCCAAGGCTGGGTTGCTTTAAGTGAACTGTGTTTTTGGCTTCTGGGTAATGAGTAAGGTATTATGGAAGCTGTTTTGTTGCTGGCTTGGTGAATCTAAGTATTAGAATAACTACCAGTTTGGAGGATTGTCTGCCCCATTCTTTGCAGTTTGCCCTAACTGAGCAATCTCAGCGTTGCCCCCCTGGGACCCTGGTCACAGATATATTCAGATTGTTTCTATGTACACACACAAACTGTAGAGGCAAGCACTGACAAGGCAGACCTCTCTTCCAAGGTAGTTTGTGTTACATACGCATGCATAAAAGGAATTTCCTTTTAACTGTGGAGCATTACGCACAAACACCTGCAATTAGAGTGGCCAATCTGAGCCCAAATGTACACTGGGGAATTTAACCATTATTAATTTTCAGTGGATGAAATGGGTCCGATTCAAGGCACATGCACAGTATTTCAGAGATAAAAGCGGTTACTAACCTTTTCGTATCTGTTGTTCTTTGAGATGTGTTATTGATGGCCATTCCAATAAGGTGTGCGGCAGCCAAAAGATTTTTCCTCTGGCAGTATCTGTTGGGTCTACATGGCGCCCAATATAGGGCCCTGCCAACCTGCCACCTCCTCAGTTCCTTCTTGCTGGCTACTCCAACAGAGGGGTAGGAGAGAGGGTATTGGAATGGACATGAGCAACACATCTCGAAGAACAACAGTTACGAGAAGGTTAGTAATTGTTTTTTCTTCTTCGAGTGATTGCTCATGTCAGTTCCAATTAGGTGATTCCCACGCCTAAATGTTAGAGGCGGGGTCAGAGCTTAAATGTCCGCTGATTGGAGCACCGCTCTACAGACTGCATTGTCTCTGGCTTGCTGGATAATCGCATAATGCGAGGTGAAAGTGTGTTTTGAGGACCACATCACTGCTCTGCATATTTCCTGGGTTGGAACATGCGCCAAAAACGCCGCTGGCAAAGCCTGCACCCTGGTGGAGTGCGCTGTGAGCAGAGGGGAAGGCACCCCTGCCAGGCTGTAGCACTTCCGGATACAGGACATGATCCAGGACAAGATCTTCTGGGAGGAGACTGGAAGACCTTTCATCCTATCTGCTATGGCAACAAACAGCTGGATGGACTTCCGGAATGGTTTCATTTGCTCGATGTAAAAGGCCAATGCCCAACGAACGTCCAAAGAGTTACATTTTTGCTCCCTGCTGCTTGAGTGCGGCTTAGGGTAGAAAACTAGGAGAAAGCTGTCCTGGTTGACGTGAAACTGGGAGACAATCTTAGGGAGGAAAGCTAGATGCGGCCTGAGCTGAACTTTGTCCTTATAGAACACAGTGTAAGGAGCCCCTGATGTTAAGGTCTTAAGCTCAGACACCCTCCTAGCTGACATTATCGCTACCAGAAACGCCACCTTGTATGAGAGATAGAGCAGAGAACATGTCGCCAGCAGTCTGAAAAGGACTGACATCAGTCTGGAAAGGACCAAATTAAGGTCCCAGGCTGGAACCAGCTGTCGGACATGCGGATATAGCCTGTCGAGATCTTTCAGAAAATGGCTCACCATGGAGTTGGCAAAGACCGACTGGCCATCTGTGTTGTGCCAACCAGATCGAAAACCTCGTCCACTTGGCCAGGTAGGTAGACCTGGTGGAAGGTTTTCTACTGCCAAGGAGGACTTGTCTGACCGGGTTTGAACAAGTGAGCTCCGTTGGGTTCAGCCATGGAGCTCCCATGCTGTGAGGTGCAAGGACTCAAGGTTCGGATGCTGGAGACGGCTGTGATCCTGAGTTAGCAGGTCCGAGAAGAGCGACAAGGTGATTGGGGCCTCCACATCAGAGAGAGATGTGTACCAGTGTTGACCGGGTCAGACTGGAGCTATCAATATCACCGAGGCCTCGTGCCTCCAAACTTTGAGGAGCACCTTGTGAATGAGAGGGATGGGAGGGAATGTGTACAAGAGGTGGCCCTCCCAAGGAAGGAGGAGCACATCCACAATGGAGCCTGGGCTGTGATTCAGGAAAGAGTAAAACTGCTGGCACTTCCTGTTGCATCATGTGGCAAACAGGTTGTTATCTGGGGAAACCCCCACTGATGGAAGAGGAAGTTTGCTACATCTGGGTGCAGGGACCACTCGTGGCTGTGAAACGACCCACTGAGATAATCCGCCAACTCGTTCTGTACTCCGGGGAGGTACGATGCTTCCAGGTGTATCGAATGAGCTACACAGAAGTCCCACAGCATGGGAGCTTCCTGGCAAAGGGGAGAGGAACTTGTTTATATAAAACATCGCTGTGGTGTTGTGCATCATAACCGGTATACATTTCCCTGCCAGGTGGCATGCCAGATGAACCGCTCTCAGCTCCCTGATGTTGATGTGGAGAGCAAGTTCCACCTAAGACCAGAGACCTTGTGTCCTGAGGTCTCCCAGATGTGCACCCCAACCCAAGGCTGACACATCCATCACCAGCGAGAGAAATGGCTGAGGTCTAGTGAATGGAACCCGCCCCCCACACTACCTGTGGGTTGAGCCACCACTGGAGGGAGTCGAGGACTGGTCCCCCAGTGTGATGATTCTGTCCAAATTGTCCCAAACCGGCTGATACACCAAGGCTAGCCATTCTTGGAGTGGCCGAAGTCTGAGCCTGGCATGCTGCACCACATAGGTACAAGTGGCCATATGCCCCAGAATTTCAGGCAATTCCTTGCCATGGTGGTAGGGAACTTCCTGAGACCTTGAATGACATCACCCAGGGCCTGGAACCTTGCTTCCGGGAGGTATGCCCTGGCCTGTGTCGAGTCTAGTACTGCCCCTATAAACTCTATCCGCTGAACGGGGGACAAAGTCTATTGCCCCACATTCAGGAGAAATCCCAGTTCATCGAAAGTTGCCCTTATGAAGTCGAATTGCGCCTCCACTTGCTCTCTGGAGCTGCCCTTGATCAATCAGTCGTCGAGATATGGAAACACCTTTACCTGTCGCCTATGCAGGAATGTGGCCACGACTGCCATGCACTTGGTATACATGCAAGGTGCTGCTGAGAGGCCGAACAGGAGGACTGTGAACTGGTAATGAATGTGGTTTACCACAAACCTGAGGTACTTCCTGTGGGCCAAAGTGATTGCGATATGAAAATAAGCGTCTTTTAAGTCGAGGGTGGCATACCAGTCCCCTGCATCCAAGGAAGGGATGATGGAAGCCAAAGAGACCGTACGAAACTTCAGTTTCTTCATAAATTTGTTGAGATCTTGCAGGTCTAGGATGGGCCTGAGCCCGCCCTTGGCTTTTGGTATTAGGAAATACCGGGAATAGAAACCCCTGCCCCTTAGCTGCTGATGAACCTCTTCCATGGCCTCTGGTGATAGGAGCGAGTGCACCTCCTGTCTGAAAAGTTGCTCGTGAGAAGGGTCCCTGAAGAGGGATGGGGAAGGGGGTGGGAGGGCTGAGAATTGGAGGGAGTATCCTTTTTCTACCGTGCGGAGCACCCAACGGTCTAGTGTAATACAGGCCCATGCAGGGTAGAAAGCGGATAGTCAGCACAAAAAGGTAAGGCGGAGTACATAGGTGCCGACTTCAGTTGGCGCTGGTGGGTGCTCGCACACCCCCAACCCCTGGCCCGGCCCCAACTCCACCCCCGCCCCCATCCAACCCCTTCCCCAAGTCCCCGCTCCCGCCTCCTCCCCCAGGGGCTCCGCATTTCCCCTCCCCCCTCAGGCTTGCAAGCCTGGGAGGAAGGAGGGAGAAGGAGAGCACCCACTGGCAGCTTCCCCCCCCAACTCACCTCTGCCTCCTCCCTGGAGGCACCGCTGCTTCGCTTTCCCCCCCCTCCCGCCCAGGCTTGCCGCGCCCCAAACAGCTGATTCCGGCAAGCCTGGGAGGGAGGGGGGAGAAGCGAAGCAGCAGTGCCTCAGGGGAGGAGGCAGAGCGGAGATGAGCTGGGGAGCGGGGGTGCAGAGGAACCGCTCCCTGCCCCAGCTCACCTCCGCCTCCTTCCCTCCAGGCGCTGCTGCTTTGCTTCTCCCCCATCCCTCCCAGGCTTGCCAGAATCAGCTGTTTGGCGCGTGGCAAGCCTGGGAGGGAGGGGGGGAAAGCGAAGCAGTGGTGTCTCGGGGGAGGAGACGGAGTGGAGGTGAGCTGGGCGGGGGCGCTGGTGGGGAGCTGTCGGTGGGTGCTCTGCACCCACCAATTTTTCCCCGTGGGTGTTCCAGCCCTGGAGCACTCACGGAGTCGGCGCCTATGGCGGGGTGGATCCAGTGTTCATACTGGTGCATCGTCCTTGAGCGCAGCTTCAAAGGGCCTGGTTTTGGCCTGAGGAAGGCTTCGACTGGCCAGAGACCTGGTCTCTCTGCAGTTCCTGTTCCTCCACCGGGAGCTGTTTTGCCGGTTATGCAGCTGGTAGAACCACGGCGGAAGTTGCAGCCTAAAATGTTCCCGCTGTGTAGCGGGAGTATGGAGGCCAAGGGACTTTAGGGTGGCCCTGGAGTCCGTTAGGCTGTGTAGCTGGGAGTCTGTCTTTTCAGAGAAGAGGGCAGAACCCTCAAAGGGGAAGTCCTGGATTGTTTGCTGGACCTCGTAAGGGAGGCCAGAGACCTGCAGCCAGGAACTTCTCCTCATGGCCACCCCTGTTGCCATGGTGTGGGAAGCCACATCCACTGCGTCTAGGGCTACTTACAGAGACGCATGGGAGATAAGTTTGCCCTTTTCAACCAGTGCAGAAAACTCTGTGTGGGAGTCCTGAGGAAGGAGTTCTGCAAATTTGGCCGTCACCCCACAGGTGTTATAATTGTACCTACTGACAATGGCCTGCTGGTTGCTAATATGGAGCTGAAACCCACGCTCCCCCCGCCCTCGAATAGCCCTTCCCCCTGAAAAGGTTCATGGTTTTGGCCTCCCGATTTTTCAGGGAGGGACCCTAGTAGCCCTGGCGCTTGCACTGGTTGGCTGCATCAGCTACTAAGGAGTCCGGCGGGAGGTGCATTTATAAATGCTCATAACCTATGGAGGGGATGAAGTACCTCCGCTCCTACCTCTTTGCTGTGGGAGGCAAAGAGGCTGGGATCTGCCAAAAGGTCTTGGTGGCCTCACTTTATCAGTGGCAGAGCGATCCGGGATGACACAGGAGGGGCAAGAATCCTGATGTCTTTCAGGGCCAGGGCAATTGATGTGCCCACCACCACCACCTCATCTGGGGAGGATGAAGAAGAGAGACCGGATGGTAGTGGGCCCTGCTCTTCACCATCGGCACCCCGAGGGTCTCGCGGTGCTAGGAGTGCCAGCGGCATCACCGATGGGAGGAGCATCGTGGTCCCAACCATCAGTGCCAAAGCTGTCGGTGCCGCAGGAGTCGCTGCCAGTGCCAAAGCCGTCGGTGCTGCAGATGTCACCGGTGCTGAAGCTGGTGACGTCGTTGGCGCCATGGTGGTTGGCTGGGGTGTAGCCACTGATCTTCCCCTGGTGCCAACAGTGCTGGCGGCAGCCCAAAGGATGCTGAGACCACCGACACGGCCCTGACCTCTGGCTCTGCCCCTGGCTTTGATGAAAGGCCCAGGGTGTCCAGAAGGGCCACTGGGGTGGGGCTTGCCACTGGCCCAGCCACAGTGCCGGGTAGGGCTGGCGATGATGCTGGGACTGGGACCTTCTGCTCCTTCTGGAGTGTGATGACTCTGCTTCTGACTCCGAGGACTCCGTAAAGGACGGCCACGGAGCAGCGGAGCTCATCGGTGCCAGAGATCGATGGGGCTGGGGGACCGGTGCGGCTCCACTGTGAGGGCGACTGCTGCTGGGGGACGGTGCGCGGGGGATGGTGAGCCCGGTCCTATCATTGCCGGCTTGCCCCTTGACTGCACCAGGGGTCAAACTGGCATCAGTGACCTCTCCCACCTCAGAGGAGATGATGGTGCTGTAAGCACCAGGAGGTCTGTTGCTGCCTCAGACGCCTCTGGCTGCAGCTCTCTCCCATGGTGGGCTGGTGAGTGATGGGGGTCTGGACTCGACTGACTCTCTGTGGGGGCAGGTGTCGACGTGACTCTTGGTAACTGTACTGAGGTGGCATGGCCTGACGGGGGCTTTCCAATCAACTGGTCCTTGGACTTGGCTGGGGAGCGACCCCCTCTGGTCTCCTCCTCTTCTGGGGCACCGGGGATTGGGATTGAGACTGAGGTCTGTGCCGGGGCTCTGTGAGCGGAGCCATGGTGGTGCTGGGGGTCTCTGGATGAATCCTTTGTCGGTGCCGGCGCACTGTGCACCGAGGAGGAGGTGCTTGGGGCTGGCTCCGCCGAGCCAGGGTCCGATTGAGGATGGAGCACGGCCTCCATCAGGGGATACAAGGGCGCTGGTCCCGGTCCTGTAGGGTCCTGGGGCAGAAACCTCTACAAATCTTGCAGTGCTCCTTGAGATGACTCTCTCCCAGACACTTCAAACACGAAGTGTGGGGGTCGCTCTTGGGCATAGACTTGCCACAGTCCTCACAGGCTTTAAAACCCAGGGACCGAGGCATGGCCCGGTGCTGGGAGAGAACGGGGAGGGGCGAGGAGAACCCCCAACTAAACCTATAGACAACTAAATAACTAATATTAACTACTAACTATATACAGAAACAGGAAAAAGTTCACTGCTAAAAGTGGGGAAGCTTGCCGAAGCAAGAGAACGAGCTACCGTCACTGGCAGTGAGAAGGAACTGAGGAGGTGGTGGGTTGGCAGGGACCTATAATGAGGCGTGAAGGTGTGACCCCAGAGGGCACCCAGGCCAACCTGACGGATACTTCCAGCTACTGTGCACGCAGCTCACGCACATCTGATTGGAACTGACAGGAGCAATCACTCGAAGAAAAACAATAGAATTCTCACTACTTTTAACCAGCAATCAAAAATAAACTACCCAACGCCACTCCCAAACTCCCCCTGCAGATAAACACTTGAGTAAAGGGTCGAGTCTTGCAATAGACTCTTGCTCTGTTGGATCTGTGAGGCAAGTGAATCTAATATAGAGTGTTTTCTCTGACAATACAAGGCATTTTAGGTGGTATCCTGGCATCCTCTGAAGCCAATAGCAAAACTCCCATTTACTTCAATGTGGTTAGGATTTCACCTTTAAATCTACCACTCAAGCATCTCAGCTGATCTCAGGGGCCATGAGTATGCAGGGAGAGAGACCATTGCTCAGGAAGCCAGGACCAAAGTCATATAGAACATTATAAATCAAGGTCAACAGCTTCCATTGCAGCCAGAATCAAACAAGCCAGAGTTTGATGTGCTCTGTGGCTAAAACCACCAAGCAGGCAGGCAGCTGCTTTCTGCCCCAGTGGTAGTTTCCAGGTGGTCTCCCAGGGTAACCCCGTGTAGACTGCATTGTAACGATCCAGTGCAAAAGTCCTGAAGATATGGATTATTGTAGCAAGGTCTGGATCCAAGAGAAATGGTGGCAATCACCCTCCCTGAGTCAAATAAAGGCACTTTTCACTAATGCCAACTGGGATTTCCTGGCCAGCAGGGGATTGTAAAGCATCCCCACACCGTGGGCCCTATGGATAAAGAATGAGCGCACTCTGTCAGTAACAGTTGCAAGACCCAGTTCTGCCACTCACTCCAGAGCCTTGTACCAACCCCATTAGCATTACCTCTGTGTCTTGCCTGGTTTGATCTTCAGCCAGTTTGTTCTCTCACTCGCAGCCAGTCCCTGAAAAAAGCAGACACACCAGACAATAAGGGTCAGACAAAAATGACGCACGCGATAGAGGTGCTGATGGCATTGCAGCCCAAATCATTGTGCTCTCTCCCTCAGCAGCCTTGCCTGCCCATCAGACAGGAGCCTTGCAGAACCCCTCACAAGTGATTCCCTAAGGCAGAATGAGCATTTGCCCCAAACTCGTGGGGATCTCTCAATGAGAAAAGAACGGAAGAACTCAGGGGTGATACTGGCAATACCAGTTATGGTCAATCCAGTCTGCAGTCTAGCAGTGCCCTTGGGTTCCTCGGTGCCAGTAAGCTCTCACGTCCATCTGTCAGCAACGTTTTGTACCATCTCTGGTTGACTAGGAGACTCCATCCCACCCAGGTGGACTATAGCCTGGTGTGACGGTCCTTGCTTGAGGGTTGGTTGGTAGGGTAGTGTCACCTAGTGGGCAGGGCTTAGGCCTGTGACTTGCAAGGGGGTTGTTGGTAGGGGAGCCTGGGGCCTCCTGCTCCAGCGGGCTCCCACCCAGAGTCCTTCGAGAGCTATCAGTGATCTGACAGCTAGGGCCTGCTTAAGGCTGCTCTCCCTGGGCCACTTCCTATCACCCCCACCCTCCTGCAATTGTCCAAAGTCGCCATCTGGGTCCAGGCGGCATGAAGGGTGTCAGCTCATCACCCAGCACCTTCTGGTGGTTTCATATAGCGGGGTAGCTCTCTTCCTTTTTAGGGTAGCAACTTCTTCCTTCCGTGGCATGGCCCACCCTCTTAGGCCAGATTGGTCCCAGGGCTTTCCCTGGCTGGGGAATTAACCAAACTAGGAGTCCATACAAGAGGGAGAAGGAAATGCTTCCTTCTCGGGCTATTTCTGGAGAAGGTCCTCACTTCCCTCAGGGAGGGACCTTTGGGCAGTTGTCATGGGGAGAGATTCTGCCTTTCCCTCAGCTCTCCTCTCCTAGAGCTGCAGGTTGCAGATCTGCTCTCTTCCCTGGTCTGCCACCCAATGAGCTGCTCCCCTGCTTTTTAACTTCTCCTCCAGGTGAGGGGAGAAGGGGGGCTGACTGAGGCTAGAGCGGCACCTTAACCCCTGGTTTCCCACTGCGGGGTTTGTACACCCCATCACACCTGGCCTCAGTTATTCACCCCTCCATCATCTCTCAGCTGGAACACGGCAATGGGATATACCTGGGCATGAAGCCCTCAGCTATTAGGAAAGGCCACCTCTTACTGAACTCTGCAGTGTCTCCCATCAGCAACACTGGCTGCTGCAAGCACCTCACAGCTTGGACAGCTCCACTGGGTGAGAACCCCCAGTTGCAACGGTGGAGAAAACACCTCCTTTACACTTGTAGCACAGGACTTCAAAAGAAACTCAGTCACAAGTGATCACCATCGGTGAGCAATTTCTGTTCTGACCACTACCCCATGTTTCAGCTGCTTGTAACATCCTATTATTACCCAGCCTCCAACTGAGCAGAACACTAACAGAGTATTCACTGTTATAAAGGTCTAAAATCACTAGTTTCCATGGGCAGCCGAATTAAACATGCTCTGATCAAATAGCAGAGGTGTTTTCACCTCAAACGGCAGCAGGTGGTTGTCAGACAATGACGAAGGTATAATTGACAAATGACAATTGTATAAATGACAACGCCAAAATACTCAACTCTCTCAAAGTCTGCTCCAAAAAAGCACTCAAACACAGAACAGCTGCAATTCATATGCCTTAATCCCTAAATTATTATGGAACTAACATAACATTTGTTGCCATCATGCTGTGCATTCTGCTGGTGTGTTGTGCCCCTTCCCCCACCCGCTCTCTGTCTTCTAAGCTCTTTGAGAGAAGACCTATCTGCTACCATTTGTACAGTGCCTAGGACGATGGACCCCCATTCTTGGTTGGTCTTCAGGCACTACTGTAATAAACATGATTAATTATAATTAAGTAATGGCATCAACTTGTTATCCTATTTCTCCGCAATTGTCTGTTGCTACTGCCTGTTATATCATGCCTACTTCTAGGTTGTAAGATCTTTGGGACAAGGATTGTGTTTGCTTTATGTTCAGTGGATCATCTAGCACATTTTCAGGGCGTGGATAAATAAAATACAATGAAGAGGAGAAAACCTGGGAGTTGCAGAGTGGAACAGGAATTGCTATATTAGATTAATCCCTGGTCCATCCAGTCCAGTATCCTGCCTCCAACATACCAGATGTTTCACAGGAAGGTCCAAAAAAATCACAGTATGCAGATGTGGGATAATCTGGCTTTATATTAGGTCTCCTCCTAATCCCTAATAATTAAAGATTGGTTTAACCCCTAAAGCATGAGGTTTAATATCCCTTCCAAAATGTTTATCATCAATTACAACTCTGGATATTCTTGTTAGCCACATAAATGTCCAATCTCTTTTAGAAACTTGATAAGTTTTTGGCCTCAATGACTTTATGTGGCAATGAGTTCCACAGTCTAATCACACATTGCAGCAGAAGTATTTTATCAGTTTTGCTTTTGCAACCTTTTAATTTCATCGAACAGCCTCTGCTTGTTGTGCTTTGAGATAGGGAGAACCAGAAGCGCCTGCCCTACTTTCTCGATAGCGCACATTATAGGATGGCTCATCGGCCCAGGCAAGTGAGGATAACCAAGAATTCCCAAAAGCTACAAATGTTTTTGCATAGTCTTCTTTACTTACTTGAGAAATCTATACAGATTTAAAGGACAAAGTGAGATTTGATTTAAATGCCACAACTCACTGCAGTAGCAAAACATAACACCAGATAGTTTGAAGAATGTAGTGCTGCATGAGGCTCAAAACTTGGTATAGTGAATAATGCCTAAAGAAACTGTCTTGTTAGCATGGTAATTTACCCCACCCAGCAGTCACTTTCTAAGGGTGTTGCTGTGGTAACCACTGCTTGGTGAGGCCAAGGTAGGATTGTAGTAATTACATCTGGGTTGTAGGGGGATTACACGGGGCAGGGATGGGCCCCGACTCCCCAGCTCCCTCCCCCACAAGGTGTTCACTCTGCATGTGCACCAGGCACCTACGCCCCCGGCCTGTCTTGTGCCCCATCCCGACCCCACTGGCCCAGGTAGCAGCAGCTCCAGCTCCTGGGTCTGCCTGCTGCTTCTTAGCTATTAAAAGCTTAACCTCATTTATAGTAATTAAATTATACACTGGGCGGGGGAGGAACTATTTTGTGATTTATGCCTCACCTGTCAAAAATGTCACGAGCCACCACTAATACATTCCTGTATATACTGTTATCACATCTGCTCTCATATGCCACCTGTCTAAGGTAAACGATCCCAATTGTTTAACTCTGTCATCATGTGAGAGATTTTCCACATCCTTAATCCCTGTTGCTCGCCTCTGAACCTTTTTGCATTCTGTAATATTCTTTTTGAGATGGGGTGACCAAGTTTTGCACACATTGTTCCAGATATATTACATTTTCTATGCATACTAACATCTTTTCTTTTTGGGTGAAGCTTCACATTGAGCTGAGTTCTTCTCTAACTGAGCTGTCCACACTGATGCTCGGCTCCCAGTCCTGAGTTGATAGTTACTATAGAAGTCCGAAATTTCTGCGAGTAGTTTACATGTTTCCCTCCAATGTGCATTACTTTGCATTTATCAACACTGAACTTCCTTTGCCCTTGTGCTGCCCACTCAACTAGCTTGGTTATGGTCCTGCTAATGTTCCTCCTTTTCTTCTCTGGACTTGACGAACCCCAATAATTTTGTGTCATCTGATCATTTTGCATTTCACTGCTCACTTCCATTTCCAGATCATTAACAAATGTATTAATCAAACTGGCAGCTGTTCAAAAGCACTGAGAAATCTTGGAAAAGAAAAAGCATTATTTTTGTTAATTATATTGCTCATTATATATTATGTGGCATAATTAGCTCTTCAGGGCAGGACTGTATTTTAGTGTAAACCCCAGGACAAAAGAACCCCGATCCCATCTGAGGGTGCTGCTACAATATAAATAGTACTAACATATTATTAATTTAGTTGATAGGATACTGACAGACCTAATACATTGTTACTACGGAAAAAAACAAACTCTTTTTCAACTTGCACTCTGAAGTTAGATTTTGACACTCCAGTTCACAGAAAGATGATACAAGTCTAAGGAACTCTATATATTTCAGTGGAAAGAAAGAGGTTGAATCATTTCTTTGACAATCATGGAATACTTCTATAATCCCTTTGATCGGCGTACAGAATTTCCATTGATTTCAGTGGTGCAACTGGTGTCTCTGGGAGCTCCCAATACCAATCTAAGCCAGTGCTTGACCCTAACTCTGCACTCATCAGATGGGTAAGCTCAGGCAGAGCTAGCAGGAGAATTTTAGATCAAATGGTATATCTGTGAGATTGCCTCTTGAACAAAGATCGCAAAGGTGCATTCAATCAGGGTACAGAGCTACAGACTGCACATGATTTCCCTTCGTGAACTATGCTCTGGAACCTACAAACACAACTTAAAATTGCAGGGCATGACAGAGAATCAGTTCATGACTTTGCTTTCAGTTGTGCTGAAAAGTCTGCATGCTGGCAATGTTAACAGCAGCCTGTGACTGCAGTGCACACTAACTGAAGAAGAGATCAAAAACTGTTTGGCTGCATGCCCTGTCTGCATATTTACAAAACTCATGAGAACAGTAGCAGTGGATCAGGTACTGCAGACACATACTGAAAGGAAACAGCACCTTTTCATATGGTGATAAGGAAGATAATGAAAAATTCCTACTTGTTGACCTAAGTACCATGTTTCCCTCTTCTAAAATAAAGGTCAGAGTATCAGTGGTTGTAGGTGCTGCCTACTATAACTGGAATTTTAGAGAAAAACAAATATTAGTACTGAATGAACATCAATGCAGCACATTGCTCATGCCTACAGAATATTTTTTAAAGACATTTACCATGCTTTCTTCCTCCCCTTGGTAGCTTAGGCAAGCCCTGAGGCCTATGAACACTAGAATCTGTACAGCACCTTAGTACTACCGGGTTATAATCCCCCAAATATATCTCTAGTATCTGATACGGCCAATTTACAATAGAGAGTGGGAGTTAAACTGCTCCTTCTCATGCTTCAATGTCTAAGCATTTTAGAATACAACATGTCTCGAACAAACCTTACCCTTAATTACCCATGCACATTTGTTCCCAGAGCCCACACAATAGCAATGCGATGGAATAGATGGAACACTGTTCTGGGTGCTGGCAGACAAACAAGCATAAAAGTGTTCTACTTTTCTTCTAGAGACCCTGCGTATTCACAAGTACTGACTTTTAAAGCTGAGCAGAGTTTAAAGGATTTATTTGAACATTCTTGTGTGTGTACTTTGTTCTCCTCAAGAGCAGGCAAAAGCATGCTGATATTTCTATTAAAATTAATCTCTTTGCAAAATAGCAAATATCCAGCAATCTTACTTAAATGGAACAAAGAAGGGTCACACATTTTCTGATAAATATATAATGTGGCATTATTAATACCTTACATGACTACAAACTATTTTACAATACCTGAAGCTCGTTGTCTTCTTCAGTATACAAACTTACTGAATAACATAAGAGGAAGTTACTTAATTTTAGGCTACCACCACAAGGTCCGTCTCTTCAGTATTTAATATGTAATTTTCAAGCTATCACCAACACACTAGATAATCATTTTTCAAATACCACCAGTTCACACTAAAGATTTATTGAACTGACAAGACACGAATCATGCTTCATCTCATTACTTTTTCTTTTACTATGTGGTAGATCCTTTTCCCATATAATCTCCCTCTTGCAATTTTCCCTCTCTTGGTATTGACACTTCCTCATCAATTATTGGGGGTGTACCACATCTACCCTGACTGAAGTGGCCTTCAACACTGGTTCTCCACTTGTAAGGTAACTCCCTTCTCTTCATGTGCCAATATATATTTATGCCTGTATCTGTAATTTTCACTCCATGCATCTGAAGAAGTGGGTTCTTTACCCATGAAAGCTTATACCCAAATAAATCTGTTAGTCTTTAAGGTGCCACCGGACTCCTCGTTGTTCTTCTATTTTTCTCTCTTTGCGGCAAGGTGTTTTATTCCATGTTTGAGCAACCAAGGAAACGCAAGAAAAAATGATGTTGAACACAGCCTAAACCAAGAATTGGTCTATAAATAATCTTATAAACAGTTATTTTTTCAATCAGAGGGGAACTAGGTTTGATACTTCACCAGTTTTCATGATTGTGAAAACAAATATAAACCAATTACAGACCCAGTCATTAATTTTAATCACCACCAAAATGCACTACAATATTCTTTTATTTAGTTTACAGAAGAATCTATCAGTACAGGTTGCAGAAAGAAAATGTTTAGTGCTATTTACAATTTGTTTTAAAACTCTGCTCTATACAAATTTAATTCTGATCAGTATGAACAATATTTTTGTAGGCCTATGGCATATAAAGCATTTCATCAAAGCAGTAACAATGGGTAAAATAACCTGATTACATTTGAATGATGCTGACCATTTGAAAAAACAATTACACAGAACATCTGTAAGGGCTGTGAACACTTATTAATTACAGAACACAATGTCAACCTGTGACTTTTTTTATTTATTTTTCTTTTTAAGGCTAATGCTATTTATATGGAATATTGTTCTATTATGCTACACGCCAATCTATATTTAAGTTCTATAGTTATGCATTTTATAAGATTTTTATTAAATATATTCTACACTTATTTGTAATTTCATCCAGGAAGAATTCTTCCCGAGTGAAAAAATATAAAATCTTTTATATTTTTACAGGTTTAGATGAAACTAGCTCATGCTGTAGTGCTGTGCAAATTTCTTTAGCATATCAACCTTTAAATTATTGATATGAAATAAAATGGCATCCTTTTTAATTATGTATGCCTTTAAAAATCAGCTTCTGATTTTAATACAATTGCAAGCACTAATACCAAATGCAGATTACATAAAGAAACAAAACTAGTACTATGGCAGAGGTTTTTTTCTTTTAACTTTAATAATTCTTTTGAAGTCTCTTATGAGTAAGCATGACTTTGGACACCGAGATACAGAGGAGTAAGAATTACTGAAAAACATCAATTGCTGATATTCAAATACATAAAATTGATTAGTAAATGAAGTCTTCTAATATTTATGCACAATAATAAAAGCCTATGAACTACAGGAAATTACCCCTCCCATATTAAGGCTAGGAAATGCACTCTCTGCACTTGTTTGTGCTGTATGAACAAGCACTCAGCTAATGTAGGAGAAAAGAGTGCACATAATAATGAAAAAAAAAATCAGTTTCAACAGCCCTCTACAGAGTGCTTTTAAATTACAGGCACATAGTTTTTTGTTTGTTTGTTTGTTGCAGTGAAAATATATATAGGCAGGCTTGGTTTAGTTAGTATTCTGTGCCAGGTTGGCCACCAAGGTTGACTTGATAGAATTGACTTCAGTTTTTCCTTTGAGTTGGCCATTAGTGAGCTTTTTTAAATTATGGATTCTATTTTCCAGTGTTGTATTACATATTGTAGATTATTTTTAGGTGTCTCAAATATCATTAGAGATTGCCGATAAGAAACATATTGTCAACTGTTTTTAGTGCAAATTGCATCTAGAAAGCTTGATTGATTAGTTCCGGTTAATGAAGATTTTTATGGCAGCAAAATAATTTCTGCTGTGGAAGAGAACACTAACTTTTTCTGGAGATTGAATGCATTCAAGAATTGATGTATTATAAGATTATTCAACAAGAAAAAATAGAAATAAAATCATAATGCAATTGTTCATAGATCTCTCCTTTAAAAAAGAGAATAATGTGACAGTGTTTATGTAATATTTCAGTTCCATGGATTTACAGACAGGCTCTTCCTAAAGGTGTTTGAAGCAAGGTTGGGCCTCTTCTATTCCAGCAGCATGAAAGACAAAGACTATATTACATCACACTTAGCAGGTAAAGCAGACAGTTTACAGGATCACACAGCAATTGCTCTCTCCAGTTTTTTCACGGTTCCTCTGACCTGTGGAACAACAAAAAGAAGATTTGCTTGCAAGTCATTAACAAAACATTCAGTTGGGGTGAGCGGGGGATAATTGTTAACGATACAAGAACTATGCAAAAATTTGATCTTGTGCAACTTTATAAGCTCTGGAGCATACAAAAAATATTACTCAGATACATAACTAAGAAATATGCTTTTTATTTTAGTGTGCCCAAAAACATTTGGTTACTTGTTTGACAAGAACTATTCATAAACCATGAAGCTTTTTCTCCTTTCAAAACATCCAATAAAACCATGACATTTTTGAACACATGCCTATGCAGCTGAAGTTGGAAGCTCATCTACTGTATAGCCTACCTTGAGAGTTTGGCTCTGGCAATGTCTCTCTAGCCACCAAATGCATCACTGTTGTCTTGCCAAAAGGAAGTTTTAATGCTGTGTGAAAAATAGAGGATGATTTATTAACACACTAACTCTTTCATCACTACAGAACAAACACAACCGAAACCATAACTTTAACTGGATTAGCTTTTTTCACAGCTTCCTACTTCTTACTTCAAAATTCATACTGCTTATTTACCAATCCTAGAAAGACGTTTTGTATAAATATTACATAGATCAGGGTCTTATAGCATGATCAAATTAAATACTGTGTTTTTAATGTTTGTCACTGTGAGGATGATAAAGTTCTGTGGCCTGACCCTGCTCTTTTTGAAGTCAGTAGTACAATTCACTTTAATGGGAGCAGGAATGGTCACTTACGCCTTGATTCAGCAAAGTGCTTAATTTTAAGCATGTGATTAGGTCTACGTGACCAATTTAAGCCACAAAATAAACACTTACTGTCAAGGAATTGAACAGAACACTAAAGTGTGCATTACCAGAAGCCTAACATTTTTTCCAATTCTCTTGAAAAGTAAATACTCCAAATCTCTGCTGATATGTAATGTTTACAAATAATTTCATTGCAATGCCTCATGCTTTGACACTGAACACCCATCACATCAGTAGTCTGTGAGAATAGTGCATCTCCAGAAACTTTAAAATGTTGTTTAAAACGAGTTGTTTAAGAGAAAGTGTTTTCCTTAATACTGTTACTACCCTGTATTATTGAAATTGAAAGAATTTTAAAAATCTGATTTTCTTTTCACAATTCTTTCCACCTTGCAGTAAAACTAGACTGGTCAGCTTCATAGTCTAGTTTTCATAATATTGTGTTTACGTTTTCAACACTCTGGAGTTTTGATAAATATTCCACTGCAATCTCACTGACTGAACAAACAAAACAAAACACAAAAAACCACAAAAGCATTTATACCCTATTCATATTAGGTTTGGCACACCCTTTTTAAATGCTCCCCTCAAAGCTTCTATGTTCTGGACCGCAATTTTGTGACAGCATTTGTTCAGAATGGTTATTTGTAAGAGTTTCACATATTACTAGAGCTTCATTTTCTCCTGAGGTTTTAAATTTTCCACTATAAATTAGGAGAAAAATATCTTCCACCACATGCTCCATTAAAAATCAATCAATCAAGTCAGAGAATATCATCAGCAATAGATGAACCAGCTCAGTTTCTCTTCAGGAATTCAAGGTACTTCCTCTCCACCCCCTTAGTATTTGTGCCCAAATACATAACCACTGTGACTTAAAGCAGAACCTTAACCTCTAATGAGCAGGTCACACCTTCCATTTTCACCTCACAGTCTGCCATCTGCATTTAGAAAGAATCCATCCCACAGTAACTGAGGAGGGAGGATGGAGAGGGAGTATCCAAACAGTCTCTCTTTTTCATTTCAATCAGTTTATTGCAGATCCAAGAATCAAATATAAAACTAAACCTGGCACTTGCTGGCCAGAAGCACTAGATCCCCTAATGCAGGGGTCTCAAACTCAACTTACCACGAGGACCGCATGAGGACTAGTGCATTGGCCCGAGGGCCGCATCACTGCCCCCGCCCTCTCGCTGCCCCCGCCCCACCCCTTCCATTAGGCCCTGCCCCTTCTCCGCCTCCTCCCCCCTCCCTCCCAGAAACCGCGAAGCTCTTCCCATGCAGCCCGCGGAGCTCTTCCCTGCGGCCCACCGGGCTCCCTGCGCCACCCCATTTTAATTTTTTTTTTAAACCCCCAGGCAGTTCCCGCCGCCAGAACAGCTGTCTGGTGGCGGGAACTGCCTGGGGGTAAAAAAAACCAAAAACAAAACAAACCAAAACGCCGGCCGCGTGTTTGAGACCTCTGGACTAATGTAATTAATTTAGTTTTAAGCAGCCAAACATTTTCTTTGTAAAATAGGCAATTATCTTATCGGGAGAAAGAGAGACATTGAAACCCCTTTGAAATACAATTGACATTTGTACTTCCCAGAGAACAAGCTATGTGGTAAACTAAGGCTATGTCTACGCGACACAGCTTTTAGTGACATGGCTGTGTCACTACAGCCGTGCCGCTAAAAGTCGTACAGTGTAGCGGTTGTTTGTCAGCTCTCCCGCTGACAAAAAACTTCCACCCCGCAACGAGCGGTGTTTGTGTTGTCGGCAGTGCTCTTGCTGACAACGTGCTGTTCACACTGGCACTTGTCCCGGCAAAACTTTTGTCTTTCAGGGGAGGGAGGGTTAACACCTCTGAAAGACAAAAGTTTTGTCATTCAATTGCCAGTGTAGACATAGCTTAAATCTGAAGGGTGTTTTTACCCTATGGAAAGCTGCCTGTGCCTACACATAGAGACTGTTGATAGTTCTAAGTCTGAAAGGAATAAGTATTTTGAGTCTTTGATACAACTGATAACTCTACAAAGGCTATATTAACAAGTCAGTTAAAGACAAAAATCCCTTTATATCTAGTTTATGTGAACTCTAAGAAGCCATTAGAGAAAGACCAAAATGTTACAAACTAATCACATTAGAGAAATGTTACCTAAACTCAAAACGACACTAGAGGAGACTATGCTCTGATTAGTGAACTGCGGAGCTTGATTATTTACAGTAATCAAGCAAAAGCGTGCTAATATTTCAATTAATGGCTTGCATAATTTTTACACAAGTCCTTGTCAGTGGTTTCTAATATTTCCCTGGACTGGGGTACAGGAAGGGAGACAGAAGCATCTTTGGTCTATGCCCAATTCTCCTTTCCTGTTGACCTTTTTTGGTTCTCTCTCTTTTCCTCAACCTTTATTCTATTCTCTTCATTTCGTTCTACTGTCCTGTCTCTGTAATATCCTTTCTTCTTCCTTCTCTCTCCAGTGTCCTTTCTCTTCTTGTCTTTTTTTTAAATAAAAAGAAGAAATATTAGAGCAATTCTCTACTGCTTCCTCCCAGTATCTGATTGGAGAAGGAGAACTTCTGAAATTCACTACCTCATGGCTATTTGTAAAATCAGTTCAACCACAAGCTACCAGTCTAATAATCAACTATCACATGAACTTGCTGCTGGCATCTGGACAACATGCTCTCTTCTCTCTCCATCCAGCTTTTCACACACAGACTACTAGTAGCAACAGAAAATGATGGATCTGGCACTTCTTGCAACAATGACACTGCAGACTTTAG
Source organism: Chelydra serpentina (assembly GCA_037349315.1). NCBI lineage: Eukaryota > Metazoa > Chordata > Testudines > Chelydridae > Chelydra > Chelydra serpentina. Next base: position 46,065,104 of record JBAIAC010000004.1, read on the forward strand.
AGACAAATGTTTTTTCTATTACCATTCCCACTGATACTTTTGCTGTTTCCTCAGCCATTCTTGCATCAGCAGATACTTCAAAAGATGTGCTAACACAGTCTGGCAGACAAGCTCAAGACTTACTTTTTTTTTTTAAGTTCTAAGCTTCAACTTCAGTCAGTATTTGCAAGATAAAGTTTGAGTTTAGAAGTAGAAAACTGCCACACTTTGACCAAAAAAACAAAAAAACCCAAAGAAAATATTTAGCTCCCAAAGAGACAATCTGAGGGTACTGTTGCCTCTCCAGTTGACAAAAATGACTTTCAGTGGTGAGCAAGCCCAAACTCCAGTCAATATTCACTAATCACTTGAGACAAATGAAATGCTCTTTGTAACTGTTATAATTCAACACCCCTAAAATCCTTGGATGAAAAGCACTACAGAAATGCAAAGTATTATAACGTCATGAGAAACTGCATACTGGACTAAACATTAAGTTACTATTTTCTTTTGTTATGAAATGTATCCATGTTGCTTCAGTAAAGGTTGCATCAACATTTCTTTTCAGGAATTTATAACTCAGCTGTATAAAGGTTGAAATTTATTACATTATTTCATTAGTGTTGAAATAAATGTTTTAAAACAAATCTCAAATATAACAACAGAAATAAATCTTTGTAAAACATGAAATATTCCTGGGGTAAAGCTGTGATGATTAAATTGCAATACATCAGTGTGCAGCAATCAGAACTAAAATTCCCTTATCCTAAGTATGCATTTAAAATCCATGAAACTGTCTTAAGGTAGAATCAAAAGCATGCTAGCTATTCTTTTCCAGTGGAACTGGATAAATAACATCGACTCTTGTTAGTACTGTGAAGTCCAGTCTGATCTCAGTGAAGAAAGTGAGTAACAATGGTGCAGAGAAACACCTTCAGATGAATACCAAAGAACACCTTGTATAGCCATCTTTGGCTGGAGAACGATAATCTGAGGCAAGGCATCATGGGAGGAGAACTTGATGATGATCCAAGATTGGGGTTGAAGGAATGAGGCAAAGGGTAGGGGAAAAGAGGCAATATCTTCACTAACGCTAAGAACACGCTACTTCTCACTACTTTCAAGAGTGGGCCATAAAATTACACAATAAGTATTATGTATATTAACTAAATGAAACCTAAATAAAAATTCCACAGGTAAGTGATAGTCTAAGCAGTACACAGTGAAATTTACCATTATCTAGCCAGTATATAAAGCAGCATAGAAAAATTAACCACTTGGAGGATAAATTGTCCAAAAGGAGATCAGCAACCCAGGTTAGTAATGGCTAAAAGTTGTTATCTGATAGCAGTATAGTAATCTATTTAGAATGAATTGGTGGCCCCAGTCCAGTTCTTAATGGAGAAGCATCCATATCACAACTAGCACAAAATGACAACCTGGTTACCATTATCAGCAAATAGGGCAACAATTAAAGGAGAAAAATAGAATGAACTGCCCTGTCATTCTAGAGCTAGTCTCTCCAAGTTGGTGTTGAGGCACATTGGCAGGGCACATATGAAATTTTCCCCGTAATATATTGCATTTGTTTTCCAGAGTCTTCATATCATGAGATATTGTGGGATGCCAAAAACTCAAGTTTCTAACTAGTGCCACCACGGAGTGAAAGAAAACAAACAAACAAACAAAAACCCCCAAGAAAACAAACAAAAACGATAAATACAAAGGAATAAAGTAATTCCAGGTTTACCTTTAACTTCAAGACAGCTACCCCAGGCATGACTTTATATTACATTCTCCCCTCCCTGTGTATTCATAATTACCAACAGCATTAACAGAAGCAATTTGTAGACAGAGAGAATAGGCCCTTCAGCTCACTTCTCAGATTTGGTAAGAGCAAAGAGAAAAATATATTTTCTCTTTTCTATAACTTTCTTTAGACATTAATTTTACTTAAAATTCATATGGCCACCACCACCTATGAAAGGAAATGGTGTTAATTACAATACATTGTACTACATCTCTGATCAATAAAAAATAAATCTACAAAATATAACAAACCCTACAAAATATAACTAGAAAACATGACACAAGGGGGCACAGTCGAGCTGTATTTCTTCACCATACAAAGTGAAGCCATTTACTTTTGTTCTCACATAACTATACAATTGTATCCTTGGGACAGAGCTAGATAGCAAAAATATTTTCCCTCATTCTAATTCACAGGGTGTCTTTCTTCATTACACTAGGTTCCCTAGTATTGTTTAACCAATTATCATAATCTTTATCCATCATTTTTAATATACTTAAGAGATTTCTGAAATGGTTTACAATATAAATGCAGTATATGCGAAGTGGAATAAAATCATCCCTCTTTCATTAAAAGACAATAAAAATAGCATAACTATTCCTTATGTGAGAAAAGATTTAATTTAAACAGTGATGTATACCATAGTATAACACCTGATTCTAGCAGGATGGAAAAATATAAAGGTAATACAGAATATCTCATGTTATGCTGCAGCAAAACTGTGCAGAAAACCATGTTGTGACCTTGAAGTCTAGAGACGGTTTTATTTAAACAAGAATTTACTTCATTTTAAATAAATATTCACTTTGCCTGGGGAGAAAGTTGCTAAATTATACTACTCAAGTTATTTCATTACCTCCTAGTGTCACGTTGCCATGAAGAAACCGTCCTTGATAAATAAGCCGCAGAATATTTGGACTGCTGACCTGCTCTTCTTCCCAATCTGAAAAAGAAGAAAGAGGACTTTGTCAGAAACAGCCCAGTATATGCATCTGTTGTTTATTTCCCACCCATCTAGGGTAGAAAAGAGAAAACAGAACTCTTCCAGTTCAGTACCAACAGGACAGTGCAGCGTGCTGCTTAGTGGAGAGGATCTGAAGTTAAGACTCCTAAATTCTGTTCCTAACTTCCCCTTCAAACGTGGGCAATAACTATTCTGTGCTTTACTTTACTTCTGCTTGATTAATGGTTATAAGTGATATATATGGTTATGACAAAGGGGCCTGTGACACCTTATAGACTAACAGAGTCTCTGTTAGTCTATAAGGTGCCACAGGACCCTTTGTCGCTTCTGCAGATCCAGACTAACACGGCTACCCCTCTGATATATGGTTATAAGTTCCTATGAAAAATATTTTTAAATGGATGATATGGAAGACACTTCCTGCTCCCATTCAGACTCAATATCCATCTGGTTAATTTAGTTCCATTTTCCTTCAATTGCAGGAGATTCTCAATCTCTCTGCCCTCCAACATTCAACTGGCTGAGTTCAGCCTCAGTCCAGCACTGATGAGCAGCCACATATATAGTAGGAACATATCAGTTCTCTGATTTGAAAATCATTTTAAATCAGTAAGCAGAAGTGCTCCTCTCTGTGGCTACTGGGAAGTGTTGAATGAGGATTAGATTTAGCTAGCTGAATTTCCAGAGGGCACAATGAACTGAACATACCCTGAAATTCCTGGAAAAGCTGAATGGCAAGCATCTGACCCTCGCAGAAGAGAGACATACTGATATATTTCAGGAAATTTCTCATAGCACGGTCTGTACATATTTATGTACCACAAATTAGCTGTAAGAATCATGTATTTTCCCATGAAGTGTTTTAGCTAAAGTAAATAATGTATAAGATTAGATGATCACTTACTATTCCCATTTGAAATTTATGTCAATTTTCAAAACAAGTAAGCAAATCTGCATTAAGTTTTAAGGGCATATATTGCAAAACATTAACAAAATTTAATTTAAATCTGCACTTTCAGAATGATGTCTTCCATTTATTTGCTGACCAGGTATCTGATACCAACTGTTCACAAATCTTCTTCTGCTCTGCTCCATCTATTGTAACATTTATATAGCAAACACGAATATTCAAGAAGGGATAGGAGAAGCCAATCTGTATGCACAATGGATACAATGGGCAGAGAGGAAGAGAAAATGAAACAGGGGTGTTGGGAAAGATATTTAAAACATTGTGGAAAGTGTGCGACCAGGATCTGGTAGGAAAAGATGCAGGAAGAGAAGAGTGAAAAAGGAACTATTACAGTGACACATGATTAGAGGTGTATAGAGCACTACAAAGTCAGGCCTGACATCAGAAACAAGTATGAGCAGAAAGTGTGTAAAAGTGACAATATTTACTAGATGTCTTAGGGCTAGTCTACACTTACCGGATAGATCGGAGGTGTCGGATCGATCTTCTGGGTTCGATTTATCGCGTCTTGTCTAGACGCGATAAATCGAACCAGGAAGTGCTCCCCCGTCGATGCTGGTAATCCAGCTCGACGCGAGGAGTAAGCGCCGTCGACGGGGGAGCCTACGCGCCGCGTGTAGACCGCAGGTAAGTTCGAACTAAGATACTTCGACTTCAGCTACGTTATTAACGTAGCTGAAGTTGCGTATCTTAGTTCGACATGGGGGGTTAGTGTAGACCAGCCCTTAGAGTGTTTAATTTACAAGATATGATCAAACTAGACAACTGAAACCATCTGAAATTCAAATGTTTTCATTTACTACCTGTTTTAATTGTAATGCAATTCAAATAAGGGACGTTGATATGCTGTCAATAGAGTAGCCAAAATGAAGTGTTACAATTATCCTGATTATTAGTATCAGCTATTTATCTGCTTGACGAAACTTTATCTATAATTTTCTGCTTTAAGATTCACTTCTCTGACTTCCATCTGGACTGCAGTAGTAAAGTTTAGCCAATTTGTAGTACTAGAAAGATGCAATAATACAAGAGGCCAGAAGATGAAAAGTAGCAGTTTGGTATAATAATTCCTGACAGCTGATCCACCGTTTTATGTTTTTAATCTTTGCTCCTTGGCAGAGTCTTGAGAATTCTTCCTCTTAAACAGTCACTCAGGATATTTAATTTTCATAATGAAAACACTTCTCCACTAGCTAAACCAATGAAAAAAAGTTCAACTGAAAAGTGTCATAACACTTATCAGATGATCATCATAAGAGAAAATTTAATTATTCCAACAACTATACTCAGAGGATAAAGTAATTTTAGAAAAGAGAAACTTTTCTAGGTGGTATATCAACTATCTGTATGAGCAAATTAATCAAACTGGACATTCTCAGTGGGAGTGAGGAAGTTTTTAAATCAAGAATATTTCAACCTATACATGGGGAGAAGAGAGGTGGCTTAAGCATGCTAGCTTATAACCCTTTAAAATCATTAAATGTAGTCAGCTGACAGGACACTGTGCAAATTTCAGATATGGTAAAATTCTGCCCTCAGTTGCAGTGATGTAAACCTAGGGCTGGTCCACACTAGTGGGGGGGAATCGATCTAAGATACGCAACTTCAGCTACGTGAATAACGTAGCTGAAGTCAAATATCTTGGATCGATTTCAAAAGGTACTTACCCTGGTCCACACAGCAGCAGGCAGGCTCCCCCGTCAACAGTGCTTCCTCCACTTGCAGAGCTGGAGTTCCGGTGTCGACGGGGAGCGCTTCTGGGATCGATTTATCGCGTCTAGATGAGACGTGATAAATCGATCCCAGAACATCGATCACTACCCGCTGAATCGGGCGGGTAGTGTGGACGTAGCCCTAGACTATCTCCACCAAACTTAGTGAAGTTAATTTGGATCTTTATTATTGTACCTAAGAGCACAATTTTGCCCATATCTCTGAAAGACCCCAAGGCAGATTCATCTTATGGACAAATCAAACACATAAATAAAAACTTAGGGGAACAGATTCAACTTAGTCACCTCTTTACATAATTTTAATGTGTCATTTTAGGTCAGTTATAATCAACTCTTGTAACAAAGATGTTCTTTACAATTTGAAAACTAAGATTATTCACATATGCTCATTGCTTGGGAAGGCTTAAACAAGTTAATGATTAATTTCAGAGCTGACTCAATTTTAAATAATTCCAGTTTCTGCCTCTCAGAACTAACCTAATATATGAAATGTAATTTAAAGAGATGGGGAAGAGATCACAATTTCAGTGACAAATCTAGGCACTGTACTTTCTCCTACAATATAAATAAGGCCATTAGCAGCTATTTGTTCTCAAGATTTACATACATATAACTTGATCTGTAATCAATCTATGAGCCATTTCTCTGGTACATGTTGCATACTACGATCACACATTAACTTTAGCTGTCGTTCCTTAGGTAATATGTAATGGCTTTCTTCCTATTAAATTATGTAATTTTCTTCATTCTTTGTTATGTATACAAGGTACAAATCTCAGTTTTAATTGCTGCTGCACAAGTTTGAAGTAGTCAATGTGATGAAATGCTATTAATTAGATGAACTGACACATAAATAAGACTCACAAAATATAAATCCCTGATCCTGTGTTACATAGTGCCTCTTATGCGCCTTAATAGCTAGGCAGGGTGCTGACTTGAAACAGCAACGTAATATACTCAGGAGTAGATTTAAGAGGACAAAACAGTTGGTTCGGCCATTACTCATTCACACAAATGCACACAAGATAAATTTGATTTTGTCAGTTGTGTTCTAGAAGCACACTACAACAATGTACAGTAGATACTGAGTTGCCATACCAAAGAGAACCATTGGTCCAGCTAGTTCGGTATAAAAAGTCTCCAACAGCCGTGTGTCTGTATCCAATACTTTAGAGGTCACAAACCTCCTCATTGTGCTTTTTGTCAACTGTGTAAAACTGCATGAGGGCCAGAAAAATTCCTTCCTAACCTTCAGAGGAGACCAGTTTAGGGCCTAAGCATGCATTATTGATACTCCTATTGACATAGCGTAGATGCACATTATTCCAGTTCATGTGCAGTGATTTTCTAGTCCTCTTGCAACACTAAGTTAATGGCCCTCAATGACCTCCAGTATCAGAGAATATCTAAGTATTTTCTTTCATCAAATTTAACATCATTTCTCAGATTTGGCTAATGTTTTGGATTGCGGGACAGGGAGACGAAGATTGCCTGATCAGTTTTTGTTGAACCATTCATTATTTTACTTACATATGCACACGCACACCATCTCAGTTTACACTTCCACTTTACAAAATAAATACTCCCAATTAATTTAAAATATCTTCATATTTAAATTTGTTCCCAGTTTCCCTCATCCTTTAAAGTCTTTTACAATTGCCTTTTCTCATTACCTTTTTTTCTGGACATTACTGTATTTTTGTAGGTTGTTTCTGAGGCAAAGCAATCAAAAATACAAAATATTTGAAGTCGGTTTTGCTATTTCATTCATATAAAATGGCATATTTTCCTTACTCATCCTTAGATATTATACCCTTTGTCTAACACCCACCAGGATCAGTCTGCCATTATTAGATTTGTACCACATCTATCTAGAAAAAAAAAATCAAGATGAGGGAAAAGCAGTACTTAGGGCACAATGAATATGAGAAATAGCCTCAGAAGTAAGCTGGGTAATGGACTATACTTCAACATCTCAAATTTTGTACCATTGAAAATAGAAAATATATTTATCTAAACTTCCATTTGAATAGGAAGAACAATGATAAAATTATTAACATTTCAGTCTTAATTACAGAAGAGTAAACAGTTTTAACTGGACAGTTAGCAGCTAAAGGACACATAAGAATGACTCACCCATAGGCCAGTTGTCATACACATGTTTTGCAATATCTGCAGCAGAATCATTTGGTGAAAACAAGAATTCTTTTGTTTTCCCACTTACCAAGATGAGGCGCAAATTTATCTGCAAAGAAAATGGAACATTAGAAAGACTTGCTAAAAATAAATACAAATACACTATTTAATCAAAAGGTTATTTAAATTGCTAAAGTTATTCACTGGTTTTAGCAACTAATCAGTCCAAATTAGTCTGGAAAAAAAATCACAACAGATTTAAACAGAAAATATTAAATATAGACAACCGTATTTCAAGTACCTTTGAATCAACCAAAAAGGGAGGACAGAAGGGAGTTTTCCCATAGATGGGCCAAGAAGATGACAATCATACTAATAAAATGTTGTATGTATATTAAGGTTCTTTAATTTGATCACAATATATGCAAATGCCTTTTATTAGTTAACAGTACCATCAAATACAGTTTTTCAAGGAACAAACAAGTTTAGTAAAGAACATTGCTAAATGTTAAGAATTCATTTTCTCTTCACCTTTTACTTAACTGAAGGAGGGAAAATAGGAATAATGCCTGCTTCCTTAACATATGCAAATTTAAAAATATGAAATTCTGCTTCTAAAAATTAAATTCTAGACTAATTCCAAACCCCTCTTCTGTATATTTGCTACCTTGACTGTCAGACCTGACTGCACCATATGGACCCACTACAGAATATTAGAAAGTCAAACATACTCCGGCCAGTGCCCTGTATATTGTAGGACTTTGAATCTCTGCTGATCTCTCTAACTTGCAACTTTACTTTTCTCCCCAGGAGAATAAGATCCTGACTCCGTGAAGTAATCAGATGTCATCAAACAATACCTCCAGATATTGGCATCTTCTGTTCTTATTTCTCCCCACCCCCATTCTGTTCGAGAGTTACAGGACATTCCATCCCTGCAGGACCCAGCCCACAGACCAAAAAATGACTGAAAGACGTGTAGGTCTCAAAATGGTCCTGGTTACAGCAATATTAGTAGTGGCTAAATGACTTTCAAAGCCTAAATTTCCATCCCCACCCCCTCACCATCTACCATTCTGTCCCAAGTAATAGAGCATAGTGATAACCACAGGGCTAACCTCTGCAGCACACCTGGGTGTGCTAGACAAAATGCCTTGGTTCCCCTTGCCATTTCTCAGCCCTTGAGCTGTAAGGCAATGAATACTTAGTATAACAATAAAAAATAAGGCTTTACTGGATTTTGACCTGTATTCAACAGGGTTCTCCCCCCCCATATGCTATACTACTCACAAATAGGTGCTTCAACAGAGATTCAGCTTGAAAGTTCTACAGGACATGATATTTCTATCAGTTTTTTCTTTGTCTGAAATTCACTTAGGAATCCAGTAAGGGGGAAAATAGACTACTGTACAAATGAAGTGGTTATTCTCTTTCTTAAACTCCTGACTGTCATAATAGCAGAGACCCTGTTTTTTGACTGTAGTCCAAATGTTAACTATTTTTGTGTGTGCATAAACCCCATAAATAATGTTATGGTATGTCGCGGTATTTATTATTGCTTGCATTGTTCTGTACAACACAGATAAAGTCAAAGAAGATGTAAGGCAGGAGGGGCAGGAGTTTTAGAAAAGTTGTTTAAACAAGGAAGATTCTTTAAATGCTCAGACCAACCCCAACCAAAAAAACTTAAGAATAGTCATACTGAGAAAGTAAAAAAAGATTTCCAAATAGGCTGTTCACAGACAGGTATTACAGCATATGCAAGGACTGTTTGAACTCTGTGTGTTTGGAGATTTTCAATGCTAAAGAAAACCTCTAACCCTACAGTGCTAGATAGATCTGTCTGTGTTATATTTTAACAACTACTGTCTCTACTGTCACTGAATTGCCAAACAATCCAGAAGGTTGAGAAAGGATCACGTAATCTAAAATAGTTACACTACTACTTTTTTAGGTGCTGAATAGTCTTGTCACCAAACATTGACTGTCTAGCACTGCCAAAGACTGATGAGTTAAAACAGATAGAGCAATGTCTAAGGCAATAGTCGTTGTATTAATCAGAGAACTTATTCCCCACTTAGTACAGTATTTAGGGGATGGCATATTTCCTTGTTTTTCTGCTTCTTAGGCTTGTCAGGCTCACTACAGAAAACAAAAATTATGTAACAATAGTGTGAAAATGTAAGTAAAATTAAAGTAACTGCAACATTTCTGTAAGGACCTAATGCTGTCCCTAACACACCTCTGAGTAAATACCCAATTTAAAATGAAGATGAGCAACAGAAATGAAAAACTGAGTAAAAATGTTCATTGACATTTATCCTACATGTCTGACTCCATTACTGCTGAAATTCTGCTATTGTTTCAGAGGTTCACATGATCCTGTGATCGAATATCAAGACGACTCAGGAAAAGCTAACAAATTTCAAAGAGTATACTACAACTATATGCAGACTAGGATTTTTATTTTTGTCTCAAAATGTGACCATTACTGAATATTAGCAAAAGCCTGAAGCAAATCCCTAAAATACTTAAACAGATGTCATGTCAAGTTATGCAACGAAACAACTGCTCTAATAAATGGTTAAATATTTTCTTATTTATAGCACTGTAGACTATAATCATATTTAGTGTGTGTGTGCTTGTCTAAATTTTAAATCTATTTTTTTAAATCTTCTCTTGAAGGAATCTTACTGTTCATGGTGGTGTGACAGTCCCATGAGGTCTGAATCTGAGAGTCTAGTCTTTAAAATCTCCTTGAGGCACCGTGAACTGTTAAAGGCATTCAACTGCTACGCTACTTACTCTGCAAAACTCTCCGATTAAGAGGATCTTTTTAAAGATACTATTTCAAATTTGTCTGGCAGTGTGGAGCCCCATCTTCATCTTAAGATCACAAACATCGAGCTAGATTTCCCTCGATAGTGTCTGGTCAAAAGCAGTTCCATCCCTCACACTGAATAGTTTGGTTTGTACTGAAAATTTGTCAGTACCGAAATAGTAAGTATTGAAACTAGTGCTTTCTTCACTAACCTACGCTGGTTTCTACGATGAAAAGTGTTATTTGAGAGGGAGACACAATCTATAGCTTTGCTAGCCTTGTCTCCAATCATCACTTGCACCATTACTTTAGCTGCAGGTTTTACTAATGTCTTGCCAATCACTTCAGGAGCTCCAGACTTTGCAATTAAGTACGCCACACTATATGAAGCTTTCAAAGCTTTCATATTTTCACCTCCCGTCACATTACGAATTTTTTTTAGGACTTTTGGAGATCTTTGCACCTATTTTTGAAGAATTCTACAGGTTTTCCCTTGTATTCTTTATGTTTGCTATTGAAATGGCATTTTAGGTTGGACAGTTTCATACTTTCATTTGAGAGAGTCTCGTAACAAATCACACAGAGTGGAACAGGCTCCACCGCATCGCTAGTCCACGGAAATCCCAGTTTAAGATATTCTTCAACATATTTGTGGGCTTTTTTAGTTTTCTTTGCAGCTGATACGTTCAATAAACTTACAGATGGTTCACACGGTTCACTAATTTTGTCATCACAATTGTCTGATGCAGCCATATCACTGCATTTTTCGGCATAATTATCACTAACATTCGTATTTCCTTCATAATTTTCTTCTATATGTTTCGAACTTCCCGTTTTTAGCCAGCGATCCATTGTAAATGGGTTTAACAAAAACAAAGAGAGAGAAATTTTGTATATTAATACACACCAAGTATGTACTTGCTACGATCTTTATATTACTACGAGTAGTTATTCACTTTTATCTTTTATCCGTCAGTATGACTTCTGCGCATGCCACAAAGGCAAGTGTATTGCCCAAGCCGCGGTAACGCACACACGTGGTTTGCGTCGGCTCTGCTGTGCTATTAGATGTTATTATTTACAATGTAAACCTGTGTGTATTTCTACTGTACAAGTGTACACCATTCTTATATATTAAATTTTAGTGAATTGTTTTCTGCTGCAAAAAAAACCCCTATGATAAAGTAAAATAAAAAATTATGCCGTGTACCCCTTAAAACCCTTTCGCGTACCACTAGGGGTACAAGTACCACGCTCTGGGAAACACTGTAGTAGGGGAAAGCCTGGGTAATGGACAAGTTATCTAATATACAAGTAGCTAATTTTAAACTCCAACGGTTAAACAATGATTCAGATGCAAATTGTATAATGCATCATATCTCATCATTTGAAAGGCTGCAATTGGAATTAAAATGTGTCCCCAGATGATTACAAAAAAGAACTTAGAGGTCCTATCCTTGTTATGCCTTCTGTGCTTTTCATGATCGTGGCTGGTTTGTTCCTCCTTGGGGTATAGGATAACAATGAGTCTTGTGATTCTTTTTATGAAGACTACAGAAGATAAGTTCCAGCCTCTTGCTGTGGGCAAGACAACCCAGAGCCTTTGCTGTGAATTTTAAAATTCAAGTTTCTATGTTGTAGTAACAACTGAGATGTTATTGATGAAAGAGCCAGCGATGTTAGAAGTAACATTTAGTGTCAATTCTGGACTATGTCCACTCTAGTTGGTTCTTGCAGAATCAAATTATGAACATTAAGTTTGAGAATTTTAAGCATATAAAGTCACTAACTTTTAAAGTTATCTTTCATACCCCTCATTTCTTGGCAGCTTAAAATGTTTTTAGGAACATTTTAAACGTGGGGAAGGAAGTGGCTTGGTGAACAAATTTCTTCACTGTAAACGTGTTTACTGGGTGAAAACATTAGCCATTTTTGAAAAACATGGCTATAAAATTGTTTGAATGCTACAGATTCCCTAGAGTTTCATTTTCTGGCCCAAGATAGGATTCTGCAACACAAGAAAACTGTAAACCGTTGTAAATAGCAAGACGTGAGCAATGTAAATTACAGTATTTCCATCCTATTCTATTAATTTAGATATTGATATTATCCATTTTTATATTACAGTGATGACTGGAGGCTTCCAGTCAGGAAAAGAGGACCTTCATAAAGCTATACGCTATACAATTAGAGTCTATGATGGATCAGAGGGGTAGTCGTTTAATCTGTACAGTCTTTAAATTGTCACCAGACTCCTCGTTGTTTTTGAGTCTATGATGAGGTCTCTGAGAATTTGGGATTGGGTTTGCAGGTTTTATTTTTCCACAAAGTATGCAACATTTACAAAATTCAAAGAATCATAGAATATCAGGGTTGGAAGGGACCTCAGGAGGTCATCTAGTCCAACCCCCTGCTCAAAGCAGGACCAATCCCCAACTAAATCATCCCAGCCAGGGCTTTGTCAAGCCTGACCTTAAAAACTTCTAAGGAAGGAGATTCCACCACCTCCCTAGATAACCCATTCCAGGGCTTCACCACCCTCCTAGTGAAAAAGGTTTTCCTAATATCCAACCTAAACCTCCCACACTGCAACTTGAGACCATTACTCCTTGTTCTGTCATCTGCTACCACTGAGAACAGTCTAGATCCATCCTCTTTGGAACCTCCTTTCAGGTAGTTGAAAGCAGCTATCAAATCCCCCCTCATTCTTCTCTTCCATAGACTAAATAATCCCAGTTCCCTCAGCCTCTCCTCATAAGTGATGTGCTCCAGCCCCCTAATGATTTTTGTTGCCCTCCGCTGGACTCTTTCTAATTTTTCCACATCCTTCTTGCAGTGTGGGGCCCAAAACTGGACACAGTACTCCAGATGAGGCCTCACCAATGCCGAATAGAGTGGAACGATCACATCCCTTGATCTGCTGGCAATGCTCCTACTTATACAGGCCAAAATGCTATTAGCCTTCTTGGCAACAAGGGCACACTGTTGACTCATATCCAGTTTCTTGTCCACTGTAACCCCTAGGTCCTTTTCTGCAGAACTGCTGCCTAGTCCCTCGGTCCCTAGTCTATAGCAGTGCATGGGATTCTTCTGTCCTAAGTGCAGGACTCTACACTTGTCCTTGTTGAACCTCATCAGATTTCTTGTGGCCCAATTCTCTAATTTGTCTAGGTCCCGCTGTATCCTATCCCTGCCCTCTAGCGTATCTACCACTCCTCCCAGTTTAATGTCATCTGCAAACTTGCTGAGGGTGCAATCCATGCCATCCTCCAGATCATTAATGATCATTAAATTGTGGGAAGGAACACTTCTTCTCTGTCATGCACAGGAAATACATTTAAATGAAAAACTTGTTGGGGCCAAGGTAATAGAGAGGGTGGCAAACAGCATATAGAAACACACAGATTTAAGTTTCTCTTTTTGCAGTCTGATATATTTAGTTCCTGGTTCATTTTCATAATCAATATTTTAAAAGAGAGAGAGGCTCTCCAAAGCTTAAAGTTAAATCTGGGGTTGCTAAAGATTCAGTATATCATTAGCCTAGAAAAAGGCCTTTCTGTCTCTAGGTCCACATCACCACACAATACAAACTTTACTTATCAGTGTCAAATTTGCTTAACAGAGATTGTAAAGAGCTGAAAAATTAAACTGGTGGCTTGAAGAAAAAGCTTGGATCAATGCTAAGGTTCTTGGAACACATAGGCTAAAAAGTGAGGTCCCCTTCCTCCACCAAAAATTATGAGGATTGCACTGTTTTTCTGAGTATGCCATGGCTCTTTTGTATCTCTGGAACATTCTAGCAGGCAACACAAACACATACCTGTCAAATGCTTTAAAAATATTTGGGCGATACACAATCATTCTAGTTTTCCACAATCAGGAATACTATTTTACAGTATTCTGCTGTCCAGAGACCTCAAACTAATTATGAAGGTATGTTTAAAAAACAACAACATTTTACCCTTATAATGTCCCATTATTCAGAAGCATCCTCTCCTTTTTACTGCTATGAATAAAATAAGAACTAAACCAGAATGTAATTTTACACAGGATCATTTAATCCCAAAGGAACTCAGAGCATTTTACAAACTTTATATACTACTTAATAAAATAGATAAAACCCCTAATTAAAAACATCTACAACATAAAATACATCCACATGACATTATACAATTTATTTTAATAACATTTCCAATATTGGCTACTCTATTTATTGCAAGAAAACTGACAGTGCAAGAAATGGCTTTGGAGAACTTTCACCTTTAAGTAAACTTTGATTAACTATTTTACATTTCCTAAAAGGAACTACTACTCTGACATTTTTTACCTAAGACTTCTATAGCCAAGAGATTAGAGGGAGAAAAGTTAGTCTCCATGTGTTCAGTTTGTTTCCTCTGGTGCAGTTAGTTTCACTGTTTCTACAATGTAGTTAGGCTCGACAGAATTCAATTTTTATTTTTTTTATAATTTTGACTGATATCAATGTTCATTTTAAGCATTTTTTATTTTTATCTATTTAAATTTTCATAGTTGTGGGAAATTATGGGGGGTGGGGGTATCAGACCATAGTTATGTAATGGCTGTCACGGAGTTTCAAAAAGTTAAATTTTATAACCATTAAAACACAAACTGTCAATATCACATGTCAACATATAAAAGTAAATATCCTTAAAATCAAACTAAAATAAGTTTTCAAGCAGCATTTTTCTTACTTTGCTTATCTGTAAATTTATATTATTATTGATGGTAATATTTTTGTTTGTTTGCATATGTGTAGTGAAATTTACCAATATTTACCAATATTTAATGATCAAAATCTAATCCTTCCAACTCTAAATATAGTCAGTTTTCCTGAGTATCTACAGGTCTTTCCCACAACACAAAAGAAAATCAGTTTTTAAAAAAATAGGAAAACATGGTCCTAAATCTGCAGTGAGGCCCATGCAGTCATACCCATGTCCACACAGAGCCCCTACTGAAGTCAAAGATGGTCTACCTGCTTGCTTCTCAGTGCAGAATGAGAGCCTATGAGCTGTGACTATAAAACCACATATATTAGCTGGTTCTCTCAGGGACAAGTATAGTCCCTGAAATAACGGGTGGGGGTGGGGGTATATGACTCTCTTTCATGACCGAGGGACATTGCTGGCACATGATGGCATATATCACAGAGCCAGAAGAGTACTCAGAAGTCACCCACTACAGGACAGGTCAAACAAAGAAAGTAACAGAAGGCCACTAGCCATCACCTTCAGCCCCCAACTAAAACTTCTCCAGCGCATCATCAAAGATCTACAACCTATCCTGAAGAACGATCCCTCACTCTCACAGATCTTGGGAGACAGGCCAGTCCTCACTTACAGACAGACCCCCAACCTGAAGCAAATACTCACCAGCAACCACACAACAAAAACAGTAACTCATGAACCTATCCTTGCAACAAAGCCAGGTGCCAACTCTGTCCATATATCTATTCAAGTGACACCATCATAGGACCTAATCACATCAGCCACGCCATCAGGGGCTCGTTCACCTGCACATCTACCAATGTGATATATGCCATCATGTGCCAGCAATGCCCCTCTGCCATGTACATTGGGCAAACCGGACAGTCTCTATGCAAAAGAATAAATGGACACAAATCTGACATCAGGAATCATAACATTCAAAAACCAGTAGGAGAACACTTCAATCTCCCTGGTCACTCAATAACAGACCTAAAAGTGGCAATTCTTCAACAAAAAAAACTTCAAAAACAGACTCAAATGAGAAACTGCTGAACTGGAATTAATTTGCAAACTGGATACCATTAAATTAGGCTTGAATAAAGACTGGGAGTGGCTGGGTCATTACACAAACTGAAATCTATTTCCCCATGCTAGTTACTCACACCTTCTTGTCAACTGTTTGTAATGGGCCATCCTGATTATCACTACAAAAGTTTTTTTTCTCCTGCTGATAATAACTCACCTTAATTGATTAGTCTCAGAGTTGGTATGGCAACCCCCATCTTTTCATGTTTTCTGTATACACACACACGTATGTAGCTTCCTACTGTATGTTCCACTCTATGCATCTGATGAAGTGGGCTTTAGCCCACGAAACTTTATGCCCAAATAAATTTGTTAGTCTCTAAGGTGCCACAAGTACTCCTCGTTCTTTTTAAGGTCCTCAGTGACACTCATCCATTCTCTCACTCCTGCTCAAATAACATAAAAGCAAAGGCAACATTTTACTAGATAACCCTGGGGCTTATAAGAGGATAACACATTATTTTCTGAGTGGGAAGAGCTGGGAAACAGTAAGCTTCGATCAAACTAATGGGAATATTATTGCAGATAATGAGCCAATAGTAAAGCACAATGGGTCCAATTACAGTTGATAAGAAAAGCCTTGCCCAACCTAGACAGTAAACACCCTCGGGGCAGAGACTGTCTTTTACTCTACATATTTGTATGGTTCCTAGCACAACGGGCCCTCATTACACCACAATAATGCAAAAAGTAGATAACTTCTGAATGTTAGCAGCAGCCTTCTATGTTCCTCTCCCCAACTTAGTACATATATATATATATATTTATTTTTTTTTTCCTTCAAAATGTTAAATAAACACAGATGTCAAGGCCAAACGATAAGCCACGAGATAGTTGTCCTATAAAGACAGATAGGTTAGCAAATCAACTAATATGCTTAGATACTTTTAAAAGAGAGGTACTTTAATAAGTTGTGTGTATGTAACACACACACACACACACACACACCCTTCTGTTAAAATTCACATGTATATGCCGTGGCATTCCCACTTCTATCCTGATTTTAATACCTGGATACAAGATAGAGAAGACCCAGTCTTGAAACTGAGCTATAATAACAGTTGGTAGTAACCATAAGTTTATGAAGCTAACCAAATGGCAATTCAATTAGTTAGTTTCAAAGTTCATCCTTTCAACCTAGCACTGTGTTTGGGATAATGCATTTTAACTTCAGAATAACGTGGATAATGCAGAACAGAGAAGCTGATATACACAGATACTACAAAGTTCTGACATGGCCACTGATAATAGGACACCCAGCAATGAACCAATTAAAACAAACAGCTTAGAACATAACAGTGGAAATAACACCCAAACTATTCCAAATGACATTGAGGTAAGTCAAGGGGGGCCTTGTCATTACAAGCTAATGGGGCTAAGCCTCACCAATGTGTGTACACACACTGGGTTGCAGACTGTTGCCTGCAATCCTGCCACTTATTTTATCAGCAGCCACCACTGGATAAATCTATCAAAGCTGTATATTTTCTAAAGTTTATTAGGTATCTGAGGTTTAGAAGCTCAGTAAGCTAGGGCAGCTCAGTAGAGTCCTCCTAACAAAGGCAAACAGAGACAACACCAAACACGTTAAATTAAACTACATTTAATTCTAATACAACTCAGATTTTGAACTGATTTGTTCTGTATCTAGAGCTCTGTTAAACAGTAATAATGACAATTGCAAAAAATTTCTTAGAGATAAGATGGGTGAGGCAATATCTTTTATTAGACCAAGTTCTGTTGGTGAGACAGACAAGCTTTTGAACTTTCTGTGTAAGCTCGAAAGCTTGTCTGTTTTGCTAACAGAAGTTGGTCTAATAAAAGGTATTACCTCATCCATCTTGTCTCTCTAATATCCTGGGACCAACATGGCTAACACACTGCATTTAAAAAATTCCTTATCATTCAATCCCCTCTTTTCCCTCCCCCTCCACCCCAAGATCTTTAAGATTGGGAATGTACCTTTGCTTGTTATGTGGAATATCTAAAACACTATTATATGATCAAAAACTAAAAATAAATATTATTTGCCTAACTAATCAAAAGATTCAGAACCACTTGGACAATGCAAACCCCAGAAGTGGCTCCATAGGAGGCCAATCCCAAATCAATTATTTTTACCTGCTGTCAGATGCTTGGCTACTCAGCTCCTGCTAATTCAGTTTACAATTTCCCATTGTCTCCCCCTGTAAAGCTATGGCATATGGTTAAGAAGCCCAGTGGAGTTATTCTAGTTGTATTGTTTAAAAAACAACAACAACAACTCAAAGAAGAAACAGAAACCCCATAAATCATACATACTACTATTAAATTAACGCAGCAGTCCCATTCTCCCCAATCCCAAATTCCTCACTTCCCATAAACATCACCCCAACAACATTTGCTTCTTAAGCAGCCCTTCTATACAGAAGCATCTTTCCCTGAATGTCAGTAGATTCTGGTTATTTTGGACCAATGAGGGGAGTAGTATCCACCAAGTCTCATAGAAAACTAATATATTCTACCCACAAAGACATCTTTAAAGAGCCTGCAACCATGTAGAGAGGAGCTACAAGGAGTGGGGCAGGAGGAGCCAAAATTATCTGTGCCAACAGTAACCTGGGCCTCCCAATGTGGAGGTAGGGGTGTGTGAGTGCACACACACTGTGGAAAAGAAAGAGAAAGAAAGACATGACAAAAGAAAATGGAAAAAATTAAGACAGCTGCTTTATGGCTAGCAACTTTTATTTTATTCATGTTCCTACATATTTTCAGGTATGACCCTTATAAGGAGAGGATGAGAGAAAGACATTACTGGTGCACTAGAGAGAGCATATAGAAAAGTCCTCATGTGCACTAGGAAAAGGTGGGAGGGAAATGGCAAAGTCTGGGTTTCCTGCTGAGAGACGGAAGGGAATGAAGCAGAGAATACAGTAACTCCACACTTAAAGTCGTCCAGGTTAACGTTGTTTCATTCTTACGTTGCTGATCAATTAGGGAACATGCTCATTTACAGTTGTGAAATGCTCCCTTCTAACGTTGTTTGCACGCTATCAATGGCAGTTCAGCTGTCCCTTCCCCCACTGCCATGTGCTGCTCTCCGAGACTCCTGCCTGCTTGCTGTGGGGGAGTGGGGGGGGGAGAAGGGGGCGGGGAAGAAGAGGGGGGCTAATGTCAGTGTGCCTGCTTGCTGTGGGGGGGGAAGGGGAAGAAGAGGGGGGCTAATGTCCCCCTGCACCTTGCTAACCCCATCTTCCATAGAGCAGGGGGGACACATAAGGGAGGGAGCTGCTGCCTTATAGTCTTTTGTCTGGTGAAAAAAAATTCTCAGGAACCTAACCCCCTTATTTACATTACTTCTCATGGGGAAATTGGATTAGTTTAACATCGTTTCACTTAAAGTCGCATTTTTCAGGAACATAACTACAATGTTAAGTGAGGAGTTACTGTATTGAAGACTGGGGAGCTGGACTTGGAGACATCAGGAACTCTTAAGCATGAATCAAGAAGTCAGTGAGACCATAGGCAAAGATGAATACAAGCTTCCAGATGTAAATCCAGATGCAGTTGAAATTAAGGGCAAAATTCTATTAACTTCAAAGGGACCAGAATTTGGCTCTTCAACTGAAAATCAAACACAAGGATGTCTCTAAAACACACAATATGAAACCGAACGTTTCAGATCTGTGTTATTAACTGGCAATGAAGTCAACATATGTAGAACTGCAAATGATATATGGTCATGTGATCTCATTAGATCCAATACACTAATTTTCCAGCACATTAAGATAGACAATGCTCATTCAGTGATACTGTGAATACTAATTTCTCTGAACTAATTTAAGAATGTAAGTTGTGCATTGCCTAGGGAGCTAATTTATTTATTTAAATTTATTTTAAATGGATTAAAATGAATAAAAATGTTTTTAAAAATAACTAACAATATACACAGGACCTCTCAGTTTTCCAAAATTTACTTTGGCTACAGAAAACCAATCGCTCACCCCAGGATTCTTCCATGAGCCCAGGTTACATTAGGAACAGAGAAGGACCAGAGGATCATTTCCATGTTAAAGTTTGTATTATTTTTTTTCAAATTATGAATGACATGTTTTACTACCAAAAGAGAAACAAAGGTAATTAATATATTTTAGAAGCTTCCTTGAAAGGTCTTACGATATAAGACTAGGGGATGGGGGGGGAAGAGAGTTTCTTCATCCTGACCAATTTGTTTTTTAAAAATTATAATTATTTGGTTGGTTTTTTTTCATGGAGATGGGAGTCCCACGTATCAGAGCATATGGACTAATGTCATGGTGACTCTCCCACAGCAGATGAAGGCTGGATAGCTCTCCTTCTGAAAGCTATTAAAACTGTTCCTTGTTTGGGCCCAAAGAAATGGATAGGCACAAGAGAATGCCAACATGATCCCATTCAGGGTGGCAAGGGAAGCAGGGACAAGCATATGGCCAAAATGCTGAACCTATATATGGTAATGCAGCCATTAATCCAGCTCAAATTTCTGTTCTATTCATATTCTATTGTGAAGCATGTTGCATTTGTTATATTTTAAATGCTGTTTTCAAAAGTGTTTTAAATAGAAATCTTTGAACAAGTGCAATAATTTTACATGAAATGCTGAAATGAACAATATCTGCTACTGAATTTAGACACAGCTTGAAAAATTCTAGAAAAAAATGGTCATGCTGCAGTGCAGGGAGAGGTGAAGAGTTATTGGCCATTCATGTAGTGAGGTCATTGCTTATTTTTTAAACATACTACACATAAGTTACTAGCCAGAAAATGATGCGGAAAATGGTGGTCCCATGAAGGGTCCCAGGGTCAGCATCCCTACAGAAATCTCAGCACTCTCTCCCAACCCAGCAGTTGGGACATAGTAGAATTTGGGCTTCTCACCAATGTGTTGTCCTAAAGTCCTGGTGGTGAGACCCACAGTACTCTTTTGTTTCTACAGCTTGGCTACTATGCATTTGGTAAGTTTTTCTAGCCTCGACTGCAAGTATCAAGAAAGAAATCGAAAAAATTCTGTACTTACAAGTATTTTTTTAAGTGAGCAAAGCAGAGAATTACACCTTGAAGCAGAGACAGATTTCAGTTCACTTGAGCGGAAATACCATGAAATTAAATTTTTATCATCAGCAACTGATTCCAAGTTTCATTGGGCTTACTGTGTACCATGGCAGTCAGCCAGAATTTTGCCATTTCAAAGCACTATCTAAACCACTGAGCTGTGATAATTAAAGGCAAAATACAGGACATAAGATATTTTTATCTTTGATGCAAAAGATAGTAGTAAAGTTTAATTGAAATGGCTGTTTAAGTAACTATAGATCTGGTTTACTCAAGTGAAAGTAAGCAACTCAGACATGAATGAAATCAAAATCCCTTCTTCCTAATTGGGTTCTTCCTAATATAGCCCATAGCAAGCATTTAATCACATGATAAGAGGATTAAGGATTGTGAGGTTACTTGCTAGTTCCCCTAGAACAAAACTCCTTATAAGCCAACAACATGATCTAGGCCATTGAATGTGCTTCTCAGAGCAGGCCAATGGTCATTCCGTACCTTCAGAGATTTTCATCCTTAATGAGTAACCCTTAAAGCACAATAAAACATAAAACTTGCTTTTAAAGAAATCTACATATTTGTTTTGTTCAAACACCATGGGATAAATTCATCGCTGATGTAGCCCCACTGAAGTCAACTGACTGACATCCATGGCATTACATCACAGATTAGGTTTGACCCGGGTACTATTCTGTTCAGTATATGCAATTGTATATTAAAAAGGGTAAGTGTAGCTTTTCTGGATTTTTGCTGTATTATGTCAGTCCACTACATGTGTCTTACCAATCAGTAGGTAGACAAAAGTTATGATTATACCACTTCCCTTACAAGGGGAGATTGGGTAGTGTGTACTAGCTGCTTGTTATTAATGGGTGGAGATCATTACTAAATTTTTCGCCTTGAATGTTTCTTCTACATCTACTGTAGGCTTCTATAAAGAAACCTGTACTTTACCAATTGCTATCTGATCACTTGATCCCTTTTGCCACCCTGAGTTCCCAATCCAATATTTCATAACAACCCTGGATGCCTATCTTAGGGTTTTATACAGCACTCATTGCCATAGTAGCGAAGCACTTCCAGCTGAACTGGATCTGCACCAAGATGTCTAGTGGATTTTGTCCCTTCCCTGATATAGGAAGCTCTGCCTGGGAAACACTTTAATATCCCTCACAGTGATTACAAAATAGGAAGACTTAATTAGCAAGTTTTCCCCCATCCAACAACAATTCTTTTCTGATAAGCCACCTGATCTGCTTCACCAAAGTGAGCAAGGTTAGTGTCTATAAATGTGGTCAACTTGTGCAGTTCCCTGCATCTTAAGAATTGTTTGTAAAGCATTCTGAAGTATTCTCTTTAGATGATTCAGCAGTAAACAAAAATAACTTTCATAAGCTTCTTACCATTTAGTAATAAGACTACAGCACAATTGATTCGAACATGTATGCAGCACAATGTATGATGATCCACATTTAATAGGCTTCCACCCTCTCCCATCTAAAAGCATTTTTCCATCATACTTGGCATAGGATAATTTTAGACCTGGGATATTTGGATGCTGAAGAGCAGCAGATTGACCTTTTTGACTCTCATTGTCTTTGTCAGCTGCTCCAAATTAAGTGGCAGGACAAGATCAACAATGAGAATACTTGTAGCCAAACCCAGCAACCGCCTCAATCAGCACTGGTTCGGTTTTGACAGCTTTCTTGGTGCAGACATATTAGGATGGAAGACCAATGAATTATGAAGTTGCTTGGTAAAGGAATGCAGCTACAAATGGTCAGCAATCACACAATTGCCAAAATTCAATGCCACAATAAGATCGCCAGTGATGGGCAGATTGAACATCCAACCAGACCATCTTAAGGACCTAGCTAGACATCAATCTGGGTGGCACTTGATCTGCAAGGAAGCTACATTCATTTTCGATTTGCCTTGAATGATGAATGAATGAGTGATTAGGCTCAATCATATTCAACATTCTCAAGAACATGTTTTCACCACTTATGTTTAGTATATTTGGCACAAACACAGTTAACACCATGATAGAACTAAAGCTTAAAAGGAAGGATGCTTTTGCAGTTAAAGCACTGGAATGAGACTCAGGAGACCTCTTTTTTCAATTCCTGTCTTTGCCACAGACTTTGCAAGTCACTTCATCTCCCTGTTCTCAGTTCTCATCTGAAAAATGGGGATAATAATCCTTCCCTCTTCCTACACTCTGTTCCTCCTGTCTATTTAGATAGTAAACTTCAAGGGTCTGCACTTGTAAAGTCACCACTAAAATGGGGTCCTGATCTCTAAAACCAGATGTATTAAAATGAGTACTTCTGTGATATTTTAATGGATCTCATAATGCTTCTCACAGACTACTCACATTACTTTAAAATAAAAACATTTACTTGAGCGTTAGTTTTAAAAGAGATTATTGACTAAGGGGTTAATCAACACAAGTGAAGAAGAAGAGCTACTCCTCAGAAAATAAGAGTAAACCTTTGGTACAGGCCAATTTGGGTCGGGGGGCACCTAAATATTACAGTATATATCTTTTATTGTATAAAAGATACAATACTTCAGATTTTATGTGAGAAATGCTTTATTTTTGGCTATGGAAGATTGGGATTTAACATCTCTTTACAATTGTTGTCATGGCATTATAAATGTTATTTCAACTACACGTTCTGGTATAAATGAGCATCAGAAAGTAATTTAGACTGATTGCCCTTGGAAAAAGTCACCACCCTGTGTACACAAAATCTTTATGAAAAATATATACAAAGTACTGTTGACTTGGGGGTTACAAGTGGGAGTTATTGGTATTTTGTGAATAGCTAGGAAATTCATTTGTTCACAATTCCCTAGATGATGTTTGATGAGCTCTGTTACAGTCATGGCATAGTTACATTTACAATTCCACAACTGTCTTGCAAAAATCTAAAGTGTACCATCATAGGACACTACAATGAATACAAGAAACAGCTGCTCAATATGAAGAGAGAAAAAATCCACATAGTTAAAGCTATTCTATTCTTTCCAATATGTTTGTCAGACAAATCATTGTACAAAGCTGAAAGGAGGAACTGGTGTTTAAAAATAAGACTGCATTTGTTTTACAAACTAGTTATCAAGAAAACGATTGTCTCAAGCTATCCATGCTAACCACAGACAATTTGCATCAACCTGCGATTAGTGATACTGTCACTTAGTGGTGCCACAGACAGCTATGGCATCATCTGCTTTACTATTACCATTCTCATTTATAAATTAGTGTTTTTAGAACATTTATGAATTCTCATGTGAATACAACTGTATTTCATTGATTTCTTCAACAGACAAGACTCTTCATCTGAAATAAATAGACTATCAAGTTATACAGGATTACTGTTACAAATACTGCACAGCTGCCTAATATCACAAACTGAGGCGCTGAGTAGGTGGATAAATGCATGTAATGTCAGACACTGTCTAGCATTTTTCCTCCCCCCTTCTCCTGAACACACGATGACATAAGAAAGTTGTACCTCTTGCTGTCTTTGGAACAATTAGGTAGAAAGGACAAAAATACAGCTGCATATATAATTTTATTTCCATGAACCTGTCCAAGTGTCAGATCTTCTGCACAGAGAAGCACCATTCGGGACAGTTAGTTCTGATTTGCCCCAAAGAACTTTGGCCAGCATTTAAAACTTAAATTGAATTTCTAGTTGAAGTCTCAGACTTTTATGAAAAATGTAAGACCACTACTAAGCTCTCAAGAGAGGCAGAGATGGGTGCAGCCCAGAGAACAAAGAGGAAAGAAACTGGACGAAGTAGCATGAGAGAGAAAATAAAGATGACAGGCAGAAGGAATAACTGAAAATTAAAATTATGGAGCAGGAACACCAGTTTGGTCCTGTGAAGAACAAAGGATTCAAGAAATAATGGTGGAAAGGGGAAGAACAGTAGCTAAAGGAAGGTGCTCAAATACCACGGTGATGAATATATTATAAAGTGAGACAGATGTAGACATCCAAGGGAACACTGAATAAAGATTGTAACGAGAGTTCCCAAATTCTGCTCTCAGTTTCACTTGGACGACAGCATTACATGGATGCCACAGTTCTGAATTTGATTTGTTATGCCTAAATTATAAGGCAACAAAGGAAAAGAATAGGAAGGAAGGAGAAAAACACAAAATACCTTACCTAATGGAGGGGAAGGAGGAAGCAGAGAAATAAGGATTTTTATGGAAAAAAATCTACATTTTTTTGTAGAAGCTACATTTAATGGTCTTTTCTTTGTTAATTAAACCTAAAAAATAAACATTTCCTGCACCATAAGAGGAGTTGTCATATACATGACATGTATATAACCCCTCTAGTCCCCTCCCTTGCCAAGAAACAATTTTCTGTAATATCTGTCCCAATCTAGTCTAGCTAGTGGTACCTGAAACAGCAGGATTTTCATCAACCCCACACAATTTGTGGGTAATTAATCTCCCTTTGAAAGGAGCACTAAGGCCACATCCAGAAAGAGCAGATGGTGGTTAAGCATACTGGAGAAGCACAGGGCTCCCAGATGGGAAGTTTGAGATCCACTGGTTTGGGGCAAGGAAGATGTCCCCTGCTCACAATCAAGCAAACAGAAGAACATGTAGAAACTTGGAACAGTTTCTTGACTAATTCAACAGTAGCCCTGAATGATGTTGTACACTAAGTGTCTTAAGCCTAAAACCAAAAACGTACAAACAGGAAGACACAATCATGACAATCTGATGATGCAAAGTAGGAATGAAAGAACCAACTTTCTCATTAAAAACACTAGAAAAAAGCAAATACAGTAATAAAAATAGGACAGAAGTTTAGGAAATTTGCCTAAAATAATCACTTGTGTTTTTCTTTAATTGACCTTTTCAATTTGTTTTTACCTCTTTTCCATCCTCTATATCTACCAAACACAAGCCATCTCAATAACACAAGCAGCATATACATGGTATTCATGCAGTGTTTTGCTAACGTGCATGACATCTGGGGTTCTTATGAGTTCTTTTGAGCTGGAAGTATACATAGCTAAATTTTAAAACAAAACAAACAAAAAGCACCCCCACACCACCTAAGAGACTATCAGATACTTATATGGTCCTTATTTCTGGAGTATCTGAGTGCCTCACAATCTTTAATGTATTTATCCTCATAACATCCCTGTGAAGTAGGGAAGTATCATCCCCATTCTACTGATAAGGATCTGAGATTCAAAGAGGTTACATGACTTGCCCAAGTTCACTCAAAGTTTGTGGAAGACCAGGGAATTGAATCCAGGTCTAGAAAGTTCTAAACTAGCACCCTATACACTGGATCATCCCATATATAAGCAGAGACAAATTTAAAGATGTGTGTTTGACTTAAGTGATTCGGCAGCATCTTTTAAAGCTTCATTCAAATTGATTTCTGGCATGTGACCTGAAGATGTTTGTTGATCTTGTGTTTTGCCATCAATTCTCAAAACATACCAAAATAAGTACAATAAAAGCCCTATTCTCCATTCACACACAAACCACATCTTCATGGAACTAAGCAGGTTTTTAATGGCTGAACAACTGCATGGTGCTGTTAGGAGCAAGCTGGTCCTTGTTTAAAAAATGCATTTTAGTGCAGGCATCAATTTATCCATAATGCTAAAAATCAAGTTTCTAATCTCTTCATCATCAGACTTGCTGAGACTGTAAGAAACTCAAATAATCTAAGAGAATGAGTTTACATTTATTTATTTATATTTATCCATCTACAGGCGTTAAGAAGGGATTCCCCACTCCACCCCTCAACGTATTTTCCCCCCTCCTTTCACTGAAGCATCAGGAATAGCCACAGCTGGAAACTGGAAGAGAAGAGACCGGGCTCTGAGGTGGCACCGAGCATGCCCTTTCCGAGGTGGTTGGCTGGCTGGTTATTGCTCATATGTTCAGGGTCTAGTTGGTGGCCACACGTTTGGCTGGGAAAGAATTTTCCCCAGGTCAGATTGGCAGTGACCTTGGACTTTTTTCACCTTCCCGTGCAGTACGTAGGTGTGGGTTACTTGCCAGGATTAACTGGGTATATCTAACAATCATTTCCTTGCTTCTGCAGGGGCCTTGGGAACTGGTGCACCTCAGTCCCTCCTATTCTTTGTCTGTTGCACATAATAATCTAGTCTCCTATAGGCTGTAATAATGGTCTAATTTCAGTTGTTGGGTTTAGTGTGCAGGTGCTGGGTAGTTTGGTGGTTTGTGATATATAGGAGGTCATACCGGATGTCCAGTAGTCCCTTCTGCCCTTAAACTCTAAGCAAAGGTTGGTTTATTTTAAAGTTACGTTTGTCCTTATCAGAATATACTATTAGTTCTTAAAACTATAAAACAAAATACACACACACACACACACACACACACACTTGTCTCAGCCTCAACATAACTAATATATCTAGCTAAGAACTTATTTATTAAAACTCAAATGAAGGGAATCAAAGTGTCATTTCATTACTGCATAGAGGAAATACGCAAAATCAGCCACAATAAACATCTACTTGCATGCAGCTGTTATGTAGGAGTTATTTAAAGACAGGTAAGCTGAAAACACATTCACACATGATTAACTTACCCAACTTCTTTAATCAACATACCTTTATGAAAAAGTTAAATTATATAAACTATATAAGAAGTGGAGTACATCAATCTATGCTCACACGTGGTAAAATACTATGGTAATAGAGATTAGAGAGGTGTTAACGTCAGCTTCCTTATGCAATCAGCAGGTGAGAGGATGCCCCATAGCAACTGTCTGATATATAAGTCACTGAGGATTCGTTGAAAAAGCAGAAGCACAATAAATGCCTTGTTGCTAATATAACTGGTTTTGTAAGTTTACGTTTTCATGAGCACATATTTTGTGACATGAAATTTTTATGGGAAGAGGAACTTGTGCACTGGGGGACTTAGATTTACCAAAGATTTTTTAACTTTCCCTTGTTTATCTATATATTTCTTACTAAAGTTCTCAACTGGTATTGATGACAAGGACTTGCTTTTCTTCTCAACCCCCTCTCCTATTACTTGATCCTGCAGGAATGCCGTAGTGTTGACCCTGGATTCAACATAATTTCCACAGCAACAGACCCATCTGATAGATAACAGAATTAAGCACTTCCCCATAGTATCAAGAAGGAGAAGTTGTGCTGAGGGACAACATGTATCCAAATACATACTTCAAGCACAGCAAAGGGAAGTACTGGTAAAGTGCTTTTGGTACAAGTGTCTCTTTACAAGTTTTGCATCAGCGCTAAAATCTGTCTTTGATGTCAAGAAGGACGGTCCAGTGGCTACCACTAGTCTGGAACTTGGTAGACCTGGATTCAGTTCCTTGCTCTGCTACAGACTCTGTGTGACCTTGAGCAAGCCACAATCTTTGTACTACAGTTCACCTACATGTAAAATGTGGATAATGGTACTTCCCTATGTCAGGTGTGTTGTGAGACATTCAGATACTACTGAAAGGGCATGCAGAGTGGATAAAAATTGGGGTTTATTTATTCAAATTTTTAAAAATCCAATTTTAAAATCAGTTTTTTGTTTAAATGAGATTTCTTTTAAAAATGTAAGATAAATTAAATTTTAAAATAAACCTATTTAAATTATGACAACTTCCATTAAGGCCTAAATTTACTGTAATTTATTAAAATCATTTAAATTAAGTAAAAATAATAATATTAAGCAGCATATATTTGCTGCCAAGTTTTAAAGAAAATAATACCATTGAACTGATGGAAGTCACTAGCTAAGCACCAGGAACCAGAGTTTGCCGAAGGGCTAATGCAGCTTCTGAATAGCAGTAGCCTTTTCTGTGGATGCAGAGAGAATATTTTCTTCATTTCAGTTTATTCATCTAGTTCAGTTCAATGAGGCATTTACTGAAATTTAATAAACTGATGGGAGTTGAAAAAGCAGAAAAGCTTCCAATCTATTAATACAAATCAAATGTCAGAGGATAAGATCTACTAGTTCTAAAAATCTCAAAGGACACAATGACCAAAACCAATCAGTTCCATTCACTAACTACAGATATTTATTTTCTTTAATAAATCAATTCAGTTTTAAATGAAAAACAATTTCATATAAACTTTCTTATAAACTTTTTTATGTATCCAGCACATTTAAGAGTGTTACTTAACTAATAATAACATTTTAAAATTATAGTTTTATGCATTTTAATTTAATTTTAATTTCCATCCAAATAGAGCTTGGCAAAAATCACAACTGAAAATTAATCATTATCTAGTAAATAAGAAATACATCATTCACCATTTTTAATTGCTTAAATAAATGTGGATAGATATGGTGTATCCTCCTGGTTAGCAAAAAAGCACCAAATATAGCGTAAAGGCTATATTTAATTGAAAGAAATCAATGTTTTAATCGTTACCAGCCAATAAGAATTAAACTTTATTTAGGAAAATAGTTAATGCAAATACTAAACAAGATTAAAATTATTTAAATTGTTTTGATTTACATCAATCCATTGGGGAAAGGGGGGAATATGAGTACCTACAATTTTTTTGAATAATTAGTGTACTAATCCATGCCCTTTCTCCAAATTCTGGGTCTCTTGAGGACTTTCACAGAAGCTTCAATTAAGTAACAAACTGTACATTACAGCCAAGAAAAAAAGCCTGTCCAAATAATTCTAGTTGATTAGAATTGTACTAGGAAACTGCTTTTGATAAAAACACTTTAAAGTCTTTCATCAGACAAACATGATACATAGTCTATTTCTAGGAGGCCCTCACTAAAATTCAATTTCAAATTTTAAAAGCTGACAACTCACTATTAAAACTGCAGTACTGACAATAAGAAAACTTCTCCCAGATCTAAACCCATGGTATTTTGGACCTTTCCAATATCTGCCTCAAAGGTAGCATTAAAAACTTTAATTAGCTCTTGATGCAAGTACTGAACCAGCTGATCATCTTCACCTTCCTCCCTAAATGCGTCACTAAAATCATCAGGGGGCTATCTGTGCTGTGAAGGAAGAGACTATTATTGTGATTACCTGCTGCAATCTCTCACAAACTACAGCAGCTACAGTGCAGTTCTTCAGAATGAATATACCTCTGCACTTGACAATACAGTACTCCCAGTGTTTGCAGTCATTCCAAGGTTTCTTAGAGCAGAGAACACATCAATATATTTATAATTAGCCCATTATTTAGATGTTAGGAGAATGAGCTGACCCATACAAGAGGTTTTCAAACTGGGGGGAGCAGCAGAATGTTCGGGCCGGCCTTGTGCGGCAGAAATGTTTGGGGATGGAACGCCACAGCTACCCCTGACTCACCTCAGTGAGCCACCCAAAGTCTGTGAGTCTATTTAGTCGGGAGCGAGTGGCGTGAAGTGGGGGGGAGGGGGAGAAGGGGTCAAAATCAAAAATTGTAACTTAAAGGGAAACCTCAGCTCAAAAAGTTTAAAAACTACTGACCTATACTATATTAAAAAATCCCTGTATAGTAGGTAAAAGAACTAGACTTGCAGAAGTCATTATGTTGGGATACATATCAGACAAATAAAATGGACCAGATTCCAACCCATTAAAATACAAAATAAGAATCTCTGGGGATAGAATGTCTGATCATAACTTTGGTATTAATAAAGGCCAAAATAAATTATTTGAAAGTTCAAAATATAAATCAGACATACTACTGCATCTCAGGAGAGAGACACGGTTGTTAGCAAACATACAAATGAATGCAAATGGTGAGAACATTTTCACTGCCATCTAGAATACTAATGCTGGGCCAAGTAAATTATAGCAGGTTGGAAGATAAATCTCCATACAAAAATGTTCCTGGGAAAAATAATTCAAGAGGTATTACATACCCATAACATATTAATACTAAAATTTTATGTAGAATTCTCTCTGAGAAAATTTGTTTGCCATTGCATAAAGGCAAAAGAAAACTGAGACCATATTTTAGTACTATATTCCATAATAATTGCCAGCATACAGATTTGTGCTTTTTTAAAAAGACACTCTTTGGGAAGCTTTCATTTGTAGTTAGCAATTATTGTCATTTATCATACAATACATGCTAACATTCATAATTTACTCTTCATAAAGACCTGTGTTAAATCAAGCAAAATGTTTTAGTTCAGCGGTTCCCAAACCTTTAATTAAGGTGACTTACCAACTGCATTTTTACTTTCTGGGGGACCCACCATTACCCCGCTATCCTTTCCCTCCCTTTCTGAGCCCTCCAGTCCCCCCCTTCTCAGGCCAAGCCCTCTATTTGGTTCCCCCCAAAAAACCCTTGCTCTCACTCTCCCAGCCTTGCAAACACCTGTAGCCCGAGCCAGCTCTTCTGTCCTCACAGCAAGGCCAAGATCACTACACTAAGCTATTGACTGTCTGCCTGCTCACTGGCTCTGGCCACTTTCTTGGCACTACTGCTGCCTGATCCCCCACACTGCTGCTTGCTGCCCAGAGGAAGTGAGCTCAGGATCCACCCAGCAGTGGCAGCATGGAGGAAGCAGCCCGTGCCTTCCCCGCCCGTGCCCCAGAAGTGTTTCCTTCACGCTGCTGCTGCTTGGATCGTACTCCACAAAATGCTGCTGCCTGCTGACTACGGGAAGTGAGAGCATGGAGCAGGGGAATGCCTCCAGGGCACACACAAGGCAGGTATAGGCTGCTGACTGTCAGCTCACTCGCTGGCTTGGGCCATTTCCTTTGCACTACTGCTGAGGCCTGCTGGAAGTGAGGAAGAAAGGAAGCTCTTTCAGGGCACAAACAGCCTACCTACACCCTTCCCAAGACCCACTGGTGCATTGGAACCCACCATTTGGGGAACACTGTTTTAGTTCATTTAGAAGAAATATTTTGAATGAATTACTGAAACACTTGGTACTGTATTATAATTTGCTGTTATAACTCAAAAGCAATAAATAAATAAGGACCTTATCAGAAGACAGATAGTTTATGCATGGGATTCTGCATTGTGCAGGGCCCCACTGGAGTCAATGGGGCTCAGTGTTTGTTTAGACTACTGTGTCTGTGCAATCAGTCTTAGGATAATGCTCTAAGTTTATTAATATTAAACCATACTCAATCCCCAAACGTTATTGTCTGAGGGCCTGATCCAATCCCCACACAAATTAATGAGAAAAATTCTCATTGACTTCAATTGTGCAGGATCTGTGCCTTAGTGCACAATTTTAAAGCAGTATAACAAAAATATGAAATTAGAAAAGGCAAAATGTAATTTTGCATTATTTCTATGAAGTTACATACAGCAGCAAAATTATACATATGCAAAATAGGAAGAAGTGGGGGAAATAGTAAAACACCTACTCAGATTTTTATTTGCTTCAGAAACTGAGTTTAGGAATATAAATACCATCAAAAAGTAAACAAATGGTCTAACCCAGCTGGATCCTATCCCTGACATACTTCAGAGGAAGAAGTAAAATCCTACAATAAGCCTAAACTGTGCAATGCTATATCATTGGGGATTTTTGTTTTCTTGGTTCATGATCATCTTCTGCCTTGAAGAATGAAAATTAACAGCCCTCATAGGTTTTTATCTTCGTGAAACTGAACATACTCTTCTTCAAAAAGTAACTAAAAAAATTTTTTTTACTCAACTATTCCATTTGCCTCAGCATCATCATATAGCAGAGAATTCCAGAGATTAATTATATGGCTTCCAAAAAGCTTCCCTTCATCCTTTTATGAATTTGCCACCTTTAAATTCCATAACTATCCCTTGTCCACATATAATGGGAATGGTAACATATGTGTATATATGAATAGCCTGTCTTAAGACATTCTGTCACCTGACACTTCTTATCTGCACATCTCTTTCTTATCTCAACTAGTGAAATTAATATTGCTCTTTATATTACTCCTGTATTTTCTCCACTCATAAAAAAAACACCATCACCACCCAATACTCACTTGATTATATTTTGAAAGACCATTTATCTTAAGGATGTCCGAGAAAAATAGTGTAATCTTACCCAAGAATGGTATACTTGCCCTTTCATGTAATGTGTGCATTCCATATTTCTCCTTGAGTTTAAGGAAAATAAAACAATGTATAGCTACTCAGAATACACAATGTTAACTTTTAGTTAGGAAATAAACGTAATTCATCTGGAGGGATTTCAATTTATTAATTTGGTTGGAATCAAATACAATTTTATCACGTATAAACTGAAGTAGTTTGAAGATCATAAGTCGCTCTTTAGTATCACAGAAACAAACAACCTATAGTAAGTTTATTATGACAACTAAAATGTATATACTGACTTTTATCTAGAATGCTGCAAATATTTCTTACCAGCTAATTGTTTTCTGTGGCTTGGTAATACCAAGAGAGAGCGGGGGTGGGGGAGGGAGAGACACAAAAAACTTTAAAAGAGGACTGGAACTTCTGGTATGTTAATCAAACTGAGGGAGATCATTTAGGAGAAGGATGCTTTGCACCCAAACTCCTCCTCCTCTTAGGATTTATCTGTAGTTATTCCTCAGCTGATAAACATCCAGACTTAAGAACCTAGACAGAAATTGATCTAGGTAACACTTGATCTACACTCTGCAACAGGCATTGGCAATCTTTGGCATGCGGCTTGCCAGGGTAAGCCCCCTGGAGGGCCGGGCTGTTTACTTGCTGCGTCCGCTGGTTCGGCCGATCACGGCTCCCACTGGCCGCAGTTCACTGTCCCAGGCCAATGGGGGCTGTGGGAAGCGGCGCAGGCCAGAGGATGTGCTGGCCACTGCTTCCCGCAGCCCCCATTGGCCAGGGGAGCCGCAATCCAGTGGGAGCCACGTTCGGCCGAACCGGCGGATGCGGCAAGTAAACAAACTGGCCCGGCACACCAGGGTGCTTACTCCGGTGAGCCGCGTGCCGAAGGTTGCCGATGCCTGCTCTACCTACATCCCTTTTGGATTTGCCTTGAGAATGATGACGCTGATGATTAAAGTTTTCATATGAAAGTATAGTGGAGTCTAATCCTATCTAGTATTGTACTGGCTGCTTTGCCAGAGAGGGGCTGCTGGTGAGCGAGTCCAACTGATGTTGTCAACCATAGAAAATTAACAGAAGGTAGGAACATTTTGTTCTTCTGCTAGCTGCTTTCATGGTGGACAGTGAGCTCCCAACTGGAGCACATTACAGGTGAACTGGAAAGAGCCTCATGTCCACTCCTCCTGAGACGTCTGAGACCCTCTGATTTGTAGCCCTCCTAGCTGCTGATACTGCTATCTGAGAGATAACTTAAAACAAAAGAAACAACAAGAAAAGACTGGGGAAAACCTGCAAAAAGAGCATAGTGAGAAAGAGGACTCGATGCAAAAATCCCTTCTGACTGGCCACCATCTACTTAACTGACATACAGTGAAGAATATAACTCATTATCCACACTGGTGGCAGTCAGGCTACAGAAACAGACACACTGGCAATCATTTCTCCAACAAAGTGCTGCCACTTATGTGGGTTGAACTCTGAGCAACTGATTATTCAGTATTTAACTAATGCCATAAATGTACTTGAGCTCTACAAAAACAAGACACAGCCCCTGTCCCAAAAGAAGAACTTCAGATCAATCCAATTTAATCTGTAATGGTTATTTACAGGGCCGGCTCCAGGCACCAGCTTTCCAAGCTGGTGCTTGGGGCGGCATCCAGAATGGGGCAACAGTCCGAGTCCCGTGGTGGCAATTCGGCGGCAGCTCCGCCGCTGTTCCTGCCGCGGTGGCAATTCGGCGGCAGCTGCTTGGGGCGGCAAGATTGGTAGAGCTGCCCCTGGTTATTTAAGCAGGCAGAATGCAATTTCCAGAATTGGAATTTGTCCAGGATGCAAACATACCACTCTTGAAAAAGTATGAGCCTGTGGTTTAAGTTTCAAAGCCCATCCCTCCAGCAATGAAGCACCGACGACTTGGAGCAATGGTTTAACACAGACTCAGAAGCCAGAAAACCATCTACCGAATCACCAGCACTCCTGCTGTCTGTGGTCAACATAACTAGGAGATTTTAGAG
Organism: Chelydra serpentina; assembly: GCA_037349315.1. Lineage (NCBI taxonomy): Eukaryota > Metazoa > Chordata > Testudines > Chelydridae > Chelydra > Chelydra serpentina. The sequence continues at coordinate 46,100,436 of JBAIAC010000004.1, forward strand.
GAAAGCTAAGTACTGACCAAAGTAGGACTTGATCAGCTTATGAGAGCTAGTGAGTTACAGAAGGAGATGTTATGGGTTCAGGCCAAAAGTATGTATTTATTGGGACTGAATTTAAATTATTCTAAAGATATCAATCTTATAATATATTATTTAATTAAAGTGTGCCTTGGCATTGAAATTAGAGCCAGTAATCAAAAGTTTTATTTCCCTTTACGCACTCAAGCCTGAGCAGTACAAAACGTAGAACAAATATTTGATTTCATGAAGTAACACTGATAACTTACCTTTCATTTGGTTAAAGCAAACATTTAAGTGTACACAGACTGCTAATAATGAATACCTTGACATATATTAGATCTTTATTGCACAACACATTAGACCTATTCTGGGCAGAATATTTACTATTCTTAGAATTTGTCACAACTATTTTAATGGCTCTTGAAAACCATGAAATTCTGCAGCAGGCTATAAATTTAACCCTATTATGTTCAGAACATATAAGGTAATACAGATATAGTTAGAATGGAAGCTACAATTAAGGTTGCCCAAACATTTCCATGTTAACCTTCAGTTATCTGTCATGCTTAACTTTCTGAACCTTGCACTATTCAGGTTGAAATTTCCCAAACCTGGTCATTGCTCAAGAGCGATTAAAAAAAAAAAAAGTATGAGTAAGAACAATTTCCACTATTTTCAAAAATGGCTGAAGAGGGGAAACTACTTTCTCACATTACAAAAAAAGAGCAATCTTTGTCATTTTGGGTTAGAGCTGTTCAGAAAAAGTGGAAAGCAGAAAATAGGAAGGGCAGATACACATTTGTAAATTTAAAATGAACTACATACCACATATACTCAATTTTTAACATATGTACATATGTAGGAACTTTCTAATACAAAGAAAAAAATATTTTAGAAATTAAACTGTTTACCTGAACAAGGCACCACTATGCTCATATGGAAACAGCTTTGCCTTATTTCAGAACAGGTGTCCTCAGATCTCTATTTGGCAACAAATGCATGAAAAAGTATTTAACCTTCTCTAGGCAAACATTCTTTAACTGAAGTTCTATTTTGGTTTCCTACTTAGGATTCACAACAAACCAAATGTGATCACAGACTCTAAGCTCTGCCAGAGACAGTATCTGCTTCAAGACTCTACTTCTGTTAAAGCTGATGAACAGTACATTTAAAAAAAAAATCTTTAATCATATTCTGTAATATGAACTCTAGACTATCAATTCTTAATTTCCCTATTGAAACACCAACATAATAGCCAATTTCCCCAATACCTTCAGAGAAGTCACTTCCTGCTTTAACTGCTTTAGCCTAACAACGAGGAGTCCTTGTGGCACCTTAGGGCTGGTCTACACTAGCCCCGAAATTCGAACTAAGATATGCGACTTCAGCTACGTGAATAACGAAGCTGAAGTCGAACTATCTTAGTTCGAATGAAAAAGCACTTACCCGGGGTCCACACGCGGCGCGCAGGCTCCCCCGTCGACTCCGCCTACTCCGTTCGTCGAGCTGGATTACCAGCATCGACGGCGGAGCACTTCCTGGTTCGATTTATCGCGTCTAGACAGGACGCGATAAATCGAACCCAGAACATCGATCCCGCGCCTCCGACCGGACGCGTAAGTATAGACGTACCCTTAGAGACTAACACATGTATTTGGGCATAAGCTTTCGTGGGCTAGAACCCACTTCATCAAATGCATGGAGTGGAAAACACAGGAGCAGGTATAAATACATGAAAAGATGGGAGTTGCCTTACCAAGTGTGAGGTGAGTCTAACGATACAATTCAATTAATAACAGGATACCAAGGGAGGAAAAATAACTTTTGTTGTGATAATGAGAGTGGCCCATTTCAAACAGCTGACAAGAAGGTGTGACTAACAGTAGGGGGAAATTAGTATGGGGGAAATTAGGCTTAGGTTTTGTAATGATCCAACCACTCCGAGTGTTTATTCAGGCCTAATTTGATGGTGTCCAGTTTGCAAATTAATTCCAGTTCTGCACTTTCATGTTTGAGTCTGTTTTTGAAGTTTTTTTTGTTGAAGAATTGCCACTTTTAGGTCTGTTATTGAGTGACCAGGGAGATTGAAGTGTTCTCCTACTGGTTTTTGAATGTTATGATTCCTGATGTCAGATTTGTGTCCATTTATTCTTTTGCATAGAGACTGTCCGGTTTGGCCAATGTACATGGCAGAGGGGCATTGCTGGCACATGATGGCATATATCACATTGGTAGATGTGCAGGTGAACGAGCCCCTGATGGCATGGCTGATGTGGCTAGGTCCTATGATGGTGTCCCTTGAATAGATATGTGGACAGAGTTGGCACTGGGGTTTGTTGCAGGATTTGGTTCCTGGGTTGGTGTTTTTGTTGTGTGGTGTGTAGTTGCTGGTGAGTATTAGCTTCAGGTTGGGGGGCTGTCTGTAAGCGAGGACTGGCCTGTCTCCCAAGGTCTGTGAGAGTGAGGGATCGTCCTTCAGGATATGTTGTAGATCCTTAATGTGCTGGAGAGGTTTTAGTTGGGGGCTGTAGCACAAATAAATTTGTTAGTCTCTAAGGTGCCACAAGGACTCCTCGTTGTTGTTGCTGATACAGACTAACACGGCTACCACTCTGAAACCTGCTTTAGCTCTGTTATGGCTTTGTACCACATAGCAAAGAAGAGCCACCAATCTTTGATCAAGATCATGAAATATTGTATTGGCCGACACAGGAAAAAAAAATCTTTGTGAACATACAAATAGCTGAACTACGGTATTTAATGAAATATCAATGTGACAAGCAAAAACTGAAAAGGAAAAGTTCCTCTCCCCACACCCCACCCCAATCAACTTCATAAGAACATAAAAATGCCCACACTGGGTCAGATCAATGATCCACCTAGCCCGGCATCCTGTCTTCCCATAGTGGCCGATGCCGGATACTTCAGAGGCAATGAACTGAACAAGGCAATTATTGAATGATCCATCCCGCGTTGTCCACTCTCAGCTTCTGGCAGTAAGAGGCTTAGGACACCCGCAGAATGGGGAAACACCTCTGATCATCTTGGCTAGCAGCCACTTATGGACCTATCCTCCATGAACTTACAGCAGAACCTCAGAGTTACGAACACAAGAGTTACAAACTGACCAGACAACCACACACCTTATTTAGAACTGGAAGTATGCAATCAGGCAGCAGCAAAGGGGGGGGGGGGGGCGGGAGGAGGCAAATACAGTACAGTATTGTGTTAAACGTAATCTACTACAAAAATAAAGGGAAAGCAGCATTTTTCTTCTGCATAGTAAAGTTTCAAAGCTGTATTAAGTCAATGTTCAGTTGTAAGCATCTGAAAGAACTATGATGTTTTGTTTGGAGTCACAAACATTTCAGAGTTACGAACAACCTCCATTCCTAAGATGCTCATAACTCTGAGGTTCTACTGTATCTAATTCTTTTTTGAATCCAGTTATACTTTTGGCCTTCACAATAACCCTGGCAACGAGTTCCACAGGTTGACTGTGCATTGTGTGAAGAAGTACTTCCTTTTGTTTGTTTTAAACATTCTGCTTATTAATTTCATTGGGTGACTCCTAGTTCTTGTGTTCTGTGAAAGGGTAAATAACACTTTCTTATTCACTTTCTCCACACCAGTCATGATTTTATAGATCTCTATCACATCGCCTGTCATCTCTCTTCCAAGCTAAGAAGTCCCAGTCTTTTTAATCTCTCCTCATAAGAAATCTGTTCCATACCCCTAATCATTTTTTTTTCCTTTTTGTACCTTTTCCAATTCTAATATATCTTTTTCCAGAGGGGGCAACCAGAACTGGTTTACCCAGGTCTCTGTGGCGCAATCGGTTAGCGCGTTCGGCTGTTAACCAAAAGGCTGGTGGTTCGCGCCCACCCAGGAACGGGTAGGGAGAGTTTTATTCCCGGGGGGCTGCTGCACAGCGTGTGAAGATGGAATCCGGTGCCAGACCCTGCGCTGCTGATTGCGGGGGGTGGGGACCACGCTTTGCTCCCGCCCGGGTACATTTGGGGAGAGGGATAGCTCAGTGGTTTGAGCATTGGCCTGCTAAACCCACGGTTGTGAGTTCAATCCTGGAGGGGGCCATTTAGGGATCTGGGGCAAAAATTGGGGATTGGTCCTGCTTTGAGCAGGGGGTTGGACTAGATGACCTACTAAGGTCCCTTCCAACCCTAATATTCTATGAACTGCACACAGTATTTAAGGTATGGGCGCACCATGGATTTATATAGTGGCATTATGATATTTTCTGTCTTATTATGTATTCCTTTCCTAATGGTTCCTGATATTCTGTTAACTTTTTTGACTGCCACTGCACATTAAGCAGATGTTTTCACAGAATTATCCACGACTCCCAGATCACATTTTTGAGTGTTAGCTAATTTAGACCCCATCATTTTGTATGTATAGTTGAGATTATGTTTTTTAATGTGCATTACTTTGCATTTATCAGCACTGAATTTCATCTGCCATTTTGTTGTCCAGTCACCCAGTTTTGAGACACCCCTTTGTAATTCTTCACAGTCTGCTTTGGACTTAACGATCTTGAATAATTTTGTATCGACTGCAAATTTTGTCACATCACTGTTTTGCCACCGCTTTTTCCAGATCATTTATGAATATGTTGAACAGAAGTGGGCCCAGTACATATCCTTGAGGGACCACTATTTACCTCTCTCCATTCTGAAAACCGACCATTTCTTTCTACCCTTTGTGTCCTATATTTTAACCAGTTACTGATCCATGGGAGGACCTTCCCTCTTAACCCATGACAGCTTACTTTGCTTTCGAGTCTTCGGTGAGGTACCTTGTCCAAGGCTTTCTGAAAGTCCAAGTACACTATATCTACTGATTCACCCTTGTCCACATGTTTGTTGACCCTCCCACTCCTTCAAAGAATTCTAATAGATTGGTGAGACATGATTTCCCCTTACAAAAAAACATTTTGACTCTTCCCCAACAAATCATGTTCATTTAGGAGTCTGGTCATTCTGTTCTTTACTATACTTTCCACCAATTTGCCTGGTACTGAAGTTAGACTTACTTTTGGAACCTTTTTTAAAAATTGGCTTCACATTAGCTATCCTCCAGTTATGCAGTACAGAGGCTGGTTTAAGTGACAGGTTACATACCACAGTTAGTAGTTCTAAAATTTCATTTGAGTTCCTTCAGAACTCCTGCGTGAATATCCTCTTTTCCTGGTGACTTATTACTGTTAAATTTATCAATTTATTTCAAAACTTCCTCCGCTGACACATCAATCTGGGACAGTTCCTCAGATTTGTCACCTAAAATGAATAGCTCAGGTATGGGAATCTTCCTTGTGCTAAATGAATCAGTCTTCACTGAGGAGGATATCCTCTGCAGTGAAGACTGATGCAAAGAATTCATTTAGCTTCTCCGCAATGGCCTTATCTTTCTTGAATGCCCTTTTAGCACTTCCATCATCCAGTGGCCCCACTGATTATCTGGAAGGTTGGTTTCCTACTTCTGATGTACTGAAATATGGTTTGCTGTTAGTTTGTGTCTCTTTGGCTAGTTGCTCTTCAAGGTTTTTTTTCTGGCCTGCCTAATTATACCTTTACACTTGACTTGGCAGAGTTTATGCTTCTATTTTCCTCAGTAGGATCTGACTTTCAATTTTGGAAAGGATGCCTTTTTGCCTTTAACTACTTCTTTTACTTGTTTAGCCATACTGGCACTTTTTTGATCCAAGCAGTCATTAATGGTGTCTAGAAACTTTAATTCTGCATCCCGTCCTGAGGTGACGTGTACCCAGTCAATATGGGGATAGTGGAAATCAGGGTGGATAAAAATCAATGATTTAAAAAAAACAAACCCAAATCGGATTTGTTTTATTTAAATTGGATTTTTTTTTATAAAATGCTTTTTGAGGAAAAAAGATAGTTTTAATTAAGATACATTATAGCTCAAAGATATCTCATCATGGGATAGGGATTATACATTCTAATTCTATAGTATGAGACAATATATTCATGTAATGTTTAAGAAAAGTTTTGTAAATGAGTTCCAATAGTTCATGGATTAGGGACCCAATCTCATGGGGTTCAACAGGCTTCTGTATAGATTATTTAGGTTAATCTTTCTATCTACCCAATGGGACTTAGTGCTCAGTCAGACAATACCATCAGAGATGCTTAGTTTTGCAGTTCTCAAACTGGATTTGTGTCTCCAGAGGTAACATGCTTGTTAACAGAATTTTTTTTTAAATAAATAAATAAATACATAGAGGTGAGAAATAACAGACCTCAACTCTATTGTCCCTCTGCAAATTTGTGTATGCAGAGTCAGTCCCTTACCTCCCTCTAAAAGTACAAAGCTTCAAAAAGTTCAATGAATAGAAGATTGTTGGGGACGGAATAGATCTGGACAAGGAGAAGTCTGGAGATAAATGTGAGAAGCGAGGGACGTATGCTTGTTTTGTTAAAATATTATATGTTTGCTGTTGAAGAAAAAAGTCCAGAATACTTAACATTGTTGTTTTAGTTAAATAAAACAATTTAAATGTCTGTCTGGTGATGTTCTCCTCCTATTATAGCATCGCAAGAAAATCCTCCAAATATTAATGATTAACCTGTTGAATTGGAGACAGTTAACCTCCCAATGACTTCATAAATATCTGCTTCAATTACCTTTGGTAAATGAAATAACCAATCAAATCATTTATTTTCTGATCTAGCTGTAAAACTAATCTGAAAAGTTTTCAAAATAAATCACTGTTTAAAAATGTATAGTGCGTACCTTCTAAAAATGAAACCCACATCTATCTCTGAGTTGTGAAGAATATGTATTAAGGTTATAACAACCAACAAGAATGCACTTTTATGTAGAAAACCATGATTAAATTGAGTCTTCCTGACTAGTAATTTAAATCATGATTTAAATCAATTAGATTTAAATCAAATCCACCCTGGTCGAAATCCCCCATTATTACTGAGTTTTCTATTTTTATAGCCTGTCTAATCTCCCTGAGCATTTCACACAATCACCATCACAAGCCTGGTCTGATGGTCAGTAACATATTCCTACTGCTATACACTTATTATTCAAGCATGGAATTTCTATCCATAGAGATTCTATGGTACAGCTTGATTCATTTAAGCTTTTTACTATATTTGACTTTATGCTTTCTTTCACATATAGTGCCTCTCCCCACCAGCATGACCTATTCTGTCATTCCTGTATATTTTGTACCCTAGTATTAATATGTTCCATTGATTTATATTCATTCCATCAAGTTTCTATAATGCCTATTATATCAATACCTTCACTTAATACCAGGCACTCAAGTTCACCCATCTTAGTATTTTGACTTCTAGCATTCATATACAAGCATTTATAAAATGTGTTACTTTTTACTGTTATGTTATGTTATGTAATTAAATTGGACACTTTTATTTGACTGTTTCCCTTCTATTCCTACCTGTACTTTATCAATTTCTACCCTCTCCTCTTTACTAGAATTTAAAGATTACCCATTAATAGAGCCTCCCCTACGGGATGTCTTTGTCTGAACTATGTGCTCCTCCACACCTGTCAGTTTTCCCCACATACCCTTAGCCCTTAATTTAAAGCTCCTCTGCGGCCTTTTTAATTTTACATGCCTGCAATCTGGTTCCCTTTTGGTTTAGGTGGAGCCATCCTCCTATATAGGCTCCTTCTTTCCCAAAAGGTTTCCCAGTTCCTAAAAATCCCAAACCCTCCTCCATACCCTATTGTCTCCTCGACGCATTGAGACCTTGAAGTCCTGCTTGTCTAACTGGCCCTGCACATGGAACTGGAAGTATTTCAGAGGATGCCACCACGGAGGTCCTGGACTTTAATCTCTTACCTAGCAACCTAAATCTGGCCTCCAGGACCTCTCTACCCCTACCTGGCACGGCAATTGGTACCAAATCTCTTCTCCCTAAAGCAGAGGTGGGCAAATTACGGCCCGTGGGCTGCGTCTGGCCCATCACACATGCTAATCTGGCCCTTGAGCTCCTGCCAGAGAGTGGGATTTGCCTTGCTCTGGCGCTCCCGCTCCGTGTGTGCCGCAGCTGCGAGAGGCTCCCAGAAGCAGCAGCATGCCCCCCTCCGGCTCCTACATGTAGGGGCAGCCAGGGGGCTTTGGACGCTGCCCCCATCCCAAGTGTCACCCCCGCAGCTCTCATTGGCCGGGAACTGCAGCCAATGGGAGCTGCGGGGGCAGTGCCTGCGAATGGGGCAGCGCGCAAAGCCGCCTGATCGCGCCTCCACGTAGGAACCAGAGGGGGACATGCCACTGCTTCCGGGAGCTGCTTGAGGTAAGCAACGCCCAGAGCCTGCACCCCTGACCTCCTCCCTCACTCCAACCCCCTACCCCACCTCTGATCCCCCTCCCACCCTCCAAACCCCTTGGTCCCAGTCTGGAGCACCCTCCTGCACCCCAAACCTCTCATCCGCAGCCCCATCCCAGAGCCCCCAGCCGGAGCCTTCACCCCCTCCCACACCTCAACCCCCAATTTCATGAGCATTCATGGCTCGCCATACAATGTCCATACCCGGATGTGGCCCTTGGACCAAAAAGTTTGCCCATGCCTGCTCTAGACATCCTATCTTTTGCTAACTCATCCATATGCACATAGTAGCCCTAGTCATGGACCAGGAACCCACAGTGCTAGACTCTGTACCAACACAGAACAAAAACATGTTCTCCAAGAGTGGCAGAACTGCAACCACTTCAGAACCCAAGCAAAATGGGAATTGAAGACCCTCTGACAATTTAGGATTTTGTACTGCCACCCATTACCACAGTGTTTGAGCACCAGCTGACGGCCCTTGGCTCTTGCCAGTATTCAGAGAGAACACCAAGGTTAGAATGTGAGTACCAATCTCTTGGGACAACGGATACATTTCTGAAATGAATAGGTACAAAAACTGCAGATTCACAAGTTGCACTGATTAAAAGTTTGGTCTAGTATTATTACTAATAAAAATTCACATTCCCATCCAATTAAAAGTTCTTGTACTGTAGTTCAGTAGAGTTTATGTAGTATTCTTCACACAGGACATCACTAAAAACTTCAGAGTGAGACAGTCACACTGTAGCCTAAAGAGAAAAGGAAGGTTTTTAATGTGAGATTTAAAAAGAAAAAGAGAATTTGAGTCAGAAAGGAGAGAGGGGTTTTGGTTGAACAGAAGAATATATGGTAATCAAACCAAACAATACTGCCACCCCATGAATCGAAGGCTGGATCAAAACCAGACTCTTTTTATAAAAATAAATGTACTCACTCAAAAAACAAAACAAAAGAAAAGAAAAAAAACACACACATTGCCTTATCTTGAGCCCTTTAGTCTCGTTGTTACTTTCATCTCCCGCCAGGACCAAGTATTCTTATTGCAAGAGATGACTCAAGGGCAGCAATGAGCTTTTTGCCTCATTAGATTTTTCTCTCCAGACAGCAGTACCAGCAGAAAGAAGAATGTCTGGTAAATATTGTCAGAGACATCAGAAATAATAATAAAAAAAGCAACTAAATACATAAGAGTCTACTTTTGTCTGGTAAATATTGTGTCGAAAAGGTATTACATGCAAGACAGTTAAATTTACCTAAATCCCTTATCAGTTCTCTCTGGAATTTAGTATAAAAGCTACAATTTTCAAAGAAGTGTAAAGCATCTGGAGATTCCATCAGCCTTTTATTATTGATTTTTTTTAAAGGTACTTTTATTTTGCTTTTTCTGCCCAATCAACCAAGCAGCTAGTGCTTTTTCTTTTTTTTTTCTTCTTTTTTTTTTAATTTAAAGCCATGTGGTCTGATTTTGGCATTCTGAGCAAATTCCGTGTTCTCAATAGGTCATTGACTATTAATAGGCTGCTCACAAATGTAGATTTGGTTTTATCTTTGACAGCCTACCTAGCCAAAGTGGTTTCCATTTGATCAACTCCTCCAGCTCTTACAAACTGAGTTTCCATACAGCCTGATTTCTGACTGAAATTTTAATTTTATTTTATTTGTTTCATGTTTGTCAGTAACTAATGCTAAGTCATCGTCCAGGGGAAGGAGAAGACGTGACAAAAAGACTTATTACATCTGTATCAATTTTTGTAGTCCTTCCTCTGAAGGCTAGATGGGAAAAGAAATGGAACTTTTTTCCTTAATTTAGACTATGGTTTTATCTAATCATTCATCAAGATATTTGCCCTCAGCAGGGCCGGTGCAAGGAAGTTTCACGCCCTAGGCAAAACTTCCTTGCACCAGCCCTGCGCCCTCCCCCGCCCAGCTAACATCACCCCCCACACCCCGGCCCAGCTAACACCGACCCCCCCCCGGCAGCCAGTCCCCGCCCCCCGCGGCGGCTCCCTACCCCCCCGTGGGCCGGCAGTTCAGCCCCCCCGCCCGCGGCAGCCTCCCCCCGCCCACGGTTCAGCCACGGAGCCGGGAAGCAGGAGGCAGCCGTGGCAAGCCCCCCCCCCCCCCCCCAGCCACGGAGCCAGAAGGCGGGAGGCAGCCGCGGCGAGCCGCCCCCGAAATCGTGGTGCCCTAGGCGACCACTGAGGGTCGCCTAGTGGGCGCGCCGGCCCTGGCCCTCAGTTATTTGAACAGGACCATTAAGTGCTTGGCTTGGCTCTTCATTTGTCAGGACCTCAGAGGTGCTGTCTTGCATCAGTGTTAATTAATATAGCTATAGCTGCAAGTATTCAGTGAGGCATCAGAGAGTCCAAGACTGTGGCAAAGGATAATTTTTTAAAGGGTAGATTTGAGGCCTTTGATCTTCCTAGAATGATCCTCTGACAATGAGACAGTGCCACATGAAGCCCATGCAAAACATATAGCAGCAGCAGAGGCTACAGAAAATGCTTAATTTATTTTTAGGGCAGTTTCCCATCCACACAGGAGATTAGAAGAGCAAAGCATTTCAGGCACTTACATAGTAGGGTAATGAGTACTATAGGATACCATAAGACATCAGTAAAACAGCCCTACTTTTTTGCTTCTTTTTGGTGGGTTTATCTACCACATTGAGTGGATCAGAATGAGTGCCCTGTCAAAATAAAATGTTATTCTCCTGAGGAGCCCAGAAAATAAAGCTTGGCAGAACTAAGAAAGATCCCTGAACCCCCTAAACCCTGTAAATTAACAATTTTTCGGTGCTCTATGAATCTGCAGACCCACCTGATAACTCTGCTAGGAGTCAGAAAGAAGTGAGGATTTTCCATAGGGTGGAATGAAGTCCTCCTTAAATTGACAATTCTGTTCCTGCCTGAAGGAGCAGGGAAAGCCCGCTACTAGAATGGTAAAATTGCCAGTGGTGAAGAACTCACAATTCTGTACAATATACTGCAACATCCACCGAGTATTCCAGGGAAAACTAGCTGAGTAAATATGCAATACATTATTTCATCCAGTTCCTTAAAAATGTTTCTGCTAGATTTCACTGAAGTCTTACAGTCTAATTCAACAGAGCATAGTTCCTGTAGAAGATGGCAGAATGATTTCCTAACATTTACTTTTAAGATCACATTAAAGACATTTCAAGTAATGCTCAGTCAGAAGGAGACCTGTAATCTTGAACGGCTTTCAGTAATTTTATAGAAAAAAAACCACAGATATCAAATTTAAAAATAAAAATCTACTTTTGCTGCACAACAAATGGCAGAATAATGGAATTATATTATATAACTGACCTACAATAACACTGTACTGTCTGTTTGTATTACAACCAGAGTTGTCAAAAAAAATTGGCTGAAACATTTGGGAGGGGCAGAAAATACAGATTTGGGTTAACTGAAAAATTTCACAAATTCATGTTGATTTTGGCAAATTGTTTTGGTCAAAAAAAGAAGAGAAAAAGATTCAGAAATGACTAAACATTCATTTCAGCATTATCTAACTAAATGTTTCCATTTTGGGAGCTAGATTCACAAGGGGATGTTTGCCCCATTCACAGAATCGTAGGGCTGGAAGGGACCTCGAGTCCAGCCACCTGCACAGAGCCAAGAACAAGTAAATGAACGAAAACCTAAAATGGAAGAAGAGGAGTTGTGCCCCTTTCCCTTATACCAAATATCTTGGTAGTCAGGGCACTCACTTGGGATGTGGGAGACCCAGGTTTGATTCCCTTTTCTAGGGTGGGAACTTGAACCCAGATCTCTCCCCTACTGGTGAGTGCCCTAACCACTAACCAGAGGGTAGTCTCGGCATCTCTCTCTCAAGATCTCCTTTTGAAAGCTGCTGCACTTTGTATAAAATACTTGAATATTCATTGGAGAAGAGACTCTCGTATTCCCTCTCCCAGGTGACTGCCCAAACCACCTACCTACAAAGTAATTCTCTCTCTCTCTCTCTCTGGCCCAATGAATATTTTTTATACAAAATGAATTTAAATTTGCTAAGAAGTCTGAAAAATGTTGGTTGAGGTTGACCCAAAAGGCAAAATGACCTTTTTTTTTCTCCAGATGTCAGAGAACCAAAAAAAATAAATCAGTATTTGTACAGCTCTAATTAAAACAATGACACAACTATCTCTTAGCTAAACGTTACAAAAGGCTGCATCATCTCAATGGATCAGAAAGAAAGAAGAATGTCAGACAGATTACCTAAATCAGTGGTTTTCAAAATGGGGTACCCAAGCTCTCATCAAGGGACACACGAGACAACGCATTTTATTTAGTAAGACTTGGCAATCTAATCATAGATATATTATGACCGTACCTCAGATGGGGGTATGTGGTAGACTACATTATTTGGAAAGGGGTACACAGCCTAAAAAGTTTGAAAACCACTAACTTAAGCATGGGTAGTCCCTCTGTGGAGCAGTTCCAAACCGAAGTGGGAGAAGATGAAAGCACAGACCAAAGGAAGGGAGCATAGCAGAGGAACATTTTCAAATACATTCCTCTTATTTGCGCAAAGACTGAATATAAAAAAGCGTAGACAAATTAAAGGAGTTTCAGATCAAAACAGAAAAAGCTTTTGTCAACTCACAGAAAGCCTCCTGTGAGTCCTGTGTTGTTCTTAAATACATACCCTTATCCAGTCAGCAGTCCAAAATGGACAGCTGGCTAAACTCCTTCCAGAAGGAAACATAAGCTTGTAGTGTAGTTAACACAGGGATATCAAACTCAAATCACCACGAGGACCACGTGAGAACTAGTAAATTGGCCCAAGGGCCGCATCACTGAAACCTTTTCATACGATACAAAAGTATAGTCAAAAATGAAAAAAATGAAGAGTAATATAGTATTCTATTAAAAGTAAATGTATTAACTTTTTTAAAACTGTAATGCAAAGAGGGGTTTTAATAAAATATAAACACTCAGTAATGTTTGGAGCTTGGCTGCCAGTGGAGTCGGCATCTATGGCGGGCCACAGGAAATAACTCCGCGCGCAGGCCACGCCGCGTGTTTGAGACCCCTGAGTTAACAGATGGTGGCACTGGTTATGAAATTGGGCTTCGCTTCTGTCTCTTAACATAACCTTTTATAATGTTCAGCTAAACTGTAATATTTAAATAGTCCATCTTGCTACAGTTTAGAATTCTACTGATGAAACAAAGGTGAACATCTGTATATTCTAAACATTAAAAAGTGTGATAAGTACATTTGTAGAGTATCTCCTACCCTGAGTGTTACTACCTATCAGTTTCCAGCAACAGAAAGAATCTGCAATTAAAAAAAAACAAAACGTCAGGGTTATTTTCTTATGCCTCAAGTAAAAAGGGTAAAGGGGATTGTCAGGACATCATACTGCTTATTCAGATTTGACAAGCTGACCTTCCACATTCACTCCATCCATGGATCCCATTGTCTAGCTTCATGATATCCCAGCATTCATTCTGCTAGTGATGCCACATCTATCAAGCCATACCAGGGACTGACACCTGATTATTATAAAGATAAGACAAGTACCACCATCTCTATTCAATGTTGCATGGTGTTTTTAAGTCTTCAATATTAATCTCAAGTGCTACAGTATAACATAATATTTCCTAACTTTTTTAATATACATTAACTTTCCTCAGTATTGTATTTGCCCCCTTGACATGCACCAGTCTTCAGCACTGTTCAATAGCCTTTAGGACATCAGGTCATCCATCTTAAGCCTAAACCAGCCTTTGCATCTGGATGGCAGAATCTTTACATTGACATCAAAAGGAGGTCAGTGGAAGTAATTATAAGTGTGCTGATACATTTCTTGTCCTCTTCATTTGGGGCATTCATAACCTACTATAATCCAAACACTGCGACTTACAATAAAATGTTTGCAAGGTGCCTTTAAACTCCATACATCTTGCTTTTAATATAAGCAGCTTTGCATTCAGCAGAAATAATTGTAAATCTCATATAATACATAAAAGTATTTTAAAACATACATGGAGTAGTTCAAACTTAAGTGGAAAGAGATGAAAACATAGATTAAAGGAAAAGAGTGCAGCAGAGGAAATGTTTCAAGCATTAGTGGTATCACATCATAGAATCATAGAATCTCAGGGTTGGAAGGGACCTCAGGAGGTCATCTAGTCCAACCCCCTGCTCAAAGCAGGACCAACCCCAACTAGATCATCCCAGCCAGGGCTTTGTCAAGCCTGACCTTAAAAACCTCTAAGGAAGGAGATTCCACCACCTCCCTAGGTAACCCATTCCAGTGCTTCACCGCCCTACTAGTGAAATTTTTTTTCCTAATATCCAACCTAAACCTCCCCCTCTGCAACTTGAGACCATTACTCCTTGTTCTGTCATCTTCTACCACTGAGAACAGTCTAGATCCATCCTCTTTGGAACCCCCTTTTAGGTAGTTGAAAGCAGCTATCAAATCCCCCCTCACTCTTCTCTTCTGCAGGCTAAACAATCTCAGTTCCCTCAGCCTCTCCTCATAAGTCATGTGCTCCAGCCCCCTAATCATTTTTGTTGCCCTCCGTTGGACTCTTTCCAATTTATCCACATCCTTCTTGTAGTGTGGGGCCCAAAACTGGACACAGTACTCCAAATGAGGCCTCACCAGTGCCGAATAGAGGGGAATAATCACGTCCCTCGATCTGCTGGAAATGCCCCTACTTATACAGCCCAAAATGCCGTTAGCCTTCTTGGCAACAAGGGCACACTGTTGACTCATATTCAGCTTTTCGTCCACTGTAACCCCTACGTCCTTTTCTGCAGAACTGCTGCCCAGCCATTCGGTCCCTAGTCTGTAGCAGTGCATGGGATTCTTCCGTCCTAAGTGCAGGACTCTGCACTTGTCCTTGTTGAACCTCATCAGATTTCTTTTGGCCCAATCCTCTAATTTGTCTAGGTCCCTCTGTATCCTATCCCTACCCTCCAGCGTATCAACCACTCCTCCCAGTTTAGTGTCATCTGCAAACTTGCTAAGGGTGCAGTCCACACCATCCTCCAGATCGTTGATGAAGATATTGAACAAAACCGGCCCCAGCACCGACCCTTGGGGCACTCCACTTGATACCGGCTGCCAACTAGACATGGAGCCATTGATCACTACCCGTTGAGCACGACCATCCAGCCAGTTTTCTATCCACCTTACCGTCCATTCATCCAGCCCATACTTCTTTAACTTGCTGGCAAGAACACTGTGGGAGACTGTATCAAAAGCTTTGCTAAAGTCAAGAAATAGCACATCCACTGCTTTCCCCTCATCCACAGAGCCAATAGCACATCCACTGCTTTCCCCTCATCCACAGAGCCTACATCCATGATATAGAGGTGTGGTATTCATGTTTACACGATTTTTCATTGTTAAATCAAATACCTAAATGTGAGTTGAAATAAACACACACACACACACACACACTCCTCCCCCTAATCCCACATCAATTTAATTATGCTAAATTTTTTAGTCTGTATCAAAAGAAGTCACATACCAATTTCTTCCTAGCTGATTAATATTGTATATTCTACTCCACACTACTCCAATTTGTAAGTGTAAAGTCCCAGTTCTTTTCTAACATCTGAAAGTGAGCCATGAGACTAGGCGTTACCATTTCCATGATGGATCATTTAGTAAAATACATAATCCCTTCAGAGTAGATAAAAAACCATCTATTTATATGCTGTATTGAAAGCATACCAAGTTTTTATAAATTCCTTAAAAGTTGCAAGAAAAGAGCTATTGGTTAAACTAACACACAAAGTGACTCTCATTCCTCTGCAAAAAACTACCATATTTACCAGAATCTAAAAGTCACTTCGCAAGCATATAGGAGGCTACAGTATTTACGGATTTAATCCATCTGAGCTGGAGAAGCAATGGCCTATCCACCTAACTCTGGATAGGAATACTCTGCATGGGATATCACTTCAACATTCCTGAGATTAAATATATCTCCCAATTATCAAACTCAAAATGTATGCAGTATTTACTCCTGAGGGAATTCTGCACCACTGTGCATGTACAGAATTTATGTCCCCCCGCAGGTTTCTTTGCTTCCCTACAGAAAAATGACTCTCTCGCAGGGAAGCAAAGGGAAGCCACAAGAATGGTTATGCGATCCTCCCCAGCAGTATGTTTCGGGTGCCCAGGGTAGCCGGCAGAGAAATCCGTCACTATGGGGCAGAAAATGGGACTAGGGAAGACCCAGCTGGTGGTTCCTACACTGCGCTGAGTTTAACTGCTAATCTGGGCTGGGCTGGGGAGGATGGGACTTCCTCTTCCCTGTCATGACATCCGGGGCCAGGTCAGACCCACCTCCAGATTTCTCCCCTGGCTGCAGGAAGCTCTGCAAACTCCCCATCCCCGCTCCTTCCTGCATCCATCGCTCCTCAGCTGCAGGGGGAGGGATCCCTGTACAGGGAGAAGCTCCTCCATCCGCCCAACCCCCGTGTATCCAGACCCCCTCATACCGAGACCCTCCCGCTGAGCCTCACCCCCATACACTCAGAACCCCCCCGATTAGCCCCACTTTCCCTGCACCTGGCCCACCCTGATGAGCCACCCACACCCAGATCCCCACCCAACTGAGCCCCAACCAGTTGCACCTGGATCCCCACCCCACTGAGCCCCACTGCCCCAACATCTGGACCCCCCACTGAGCCCCTCAAACCCAGACACACACACACCCTGCTGAGCCCTATCTCCCCTGACACCCAGACCCCACCCCACCCCACCCATCGTTGCCTGGATCCCCCTGCAGAGTCCAATTACCATTGCACCCAGAACCCCCCAACAAGCCCCTGTGCATCTAGATCCACCCCACACCCCCCACTGAGCAGCCCACACCCACATTGCCCCACACAGCACCCTCTCAACGCACACCTGGATCCCCCCATACTAAGCCCCTCCACGTCTGGATACTGCCTTGTTGAGCCTGCCTCCCACACCTGGTGCATTGGGGAGGGCCCTGGGGTGTTCCTGCAGCAGGCCCGGTCCTTGCACTGGGTCATGGTTGGGTGCAGTCTCACTGCTGAGTCTGTGTCCCCTGGGTGAGGGGGGGGGGGGAGCTGCACAGTGATCTCCCACCTCTGTGCAGCCAGTGGCCTGTGCTCCCCAATGCCATGCTGGAGCCTCCACATTTATCTGACAAATAAAATTTGCAGAATTTTAAAATATTGTGCGTAGAATTGTAATTTTTTGGCGCAGAATGCCCTCAGGAGTAAGTATTAGTTGTCTAGTATGCCTTCACTAATGCTCATCTGGTAGGGTAGTACCATGCCCACTTGCAATGTGGTCTGTCAGTTCAACAGGACCTAGCTGCCAACCAAAAATGTTTTCAACAGCTAGCTTGTTGGTGGCAATCAATACCAAATTAGAGCTACATACTTCATTACACAAATTCGTATCTGTTGATGCAAACGAGCATTTTACTATGAAATGCCATTTTTGCTGTCTTTTCCCAGCTTCACTTACTGATCAAATCTCAGAAGCAGTAATGTGTATTTAATAGATGCAGTCAAAGGTCTCTAGAAATTTACCATTTACTTTTTAGACAAATTAAAAATTGTATGCAAAAGTTAGCCAAGACAGGGATTTTTTAGAGGATTTAAGGGAATAACACACAACTCCGCACCTTTAAAAATCACAATATAAAAGTCTTATATCCACTAGCACAATATCAAATTTTAAAACTCTTCAGACTTCATGGTGACACAAGTGATCCACCATGTCATTGTCAGGTTTGGGTACAGTTTGAAGAAATGAATACCAAAATGGAAGACTTAATTGCTTTTAATATTACATTCCTTCACCTTCACCTCCATCCAAAGACAGAAAGAAAACCCTCAACAATGCCAGATAGCCATTCTGTGCCAGCAACACAGTCATATTCCACCCTGACGGGCTGCCTTTTAAGTGATGGGACAGCGACTTGTCTTATCCATGTTGTATATTACCTTGTTATATTTTATACCCATTATATTTTCTTTAGTACAATAGAAATAAAAGTATCATATCTTTTACATAATGTACTCAAGCTTGAAAATCTACTAGCTGTAGTAGTGGGCTTCAGTATGTTGCAATTCACTTTACATAAATTTCAGGGGCCATAAAGCCCTTTACAATAATGCTTCCATTTCTAGAAAGTAGATATCAAAGTGATCATCAATAAAACAGAAACAAAACTAAGCCAACAGCCCTTAGAGTGACATTTCACATAAAATGTCACAATCTGTATTCTTAGCACTTTAGTACAGTTTCTGTAACTGCTGCCCTGAACCTTATTTTTGATATAACTACAGTAACAAGGTAACAGTTTACTGTTCCATCTTTGGAACGAAAAAATACATTACAAGAAATTAAATAGTATTACAAACTTTAGTGGTGTATAAAGACATACATAATAAACAACATTCCCTTAAAATTCTGATTGACATTGTGGAAGAAAATAAATCCTCACTCTCAGGTTGGAATGCAACAAAAATGCTTAAACTCCTGGTATTTGTAATAAGACTATTTTCCACCAAAGTTCAGAACTAGACCATTTTACTCAACATAGTAAAATCTGTTACATTTTTGTAATCTGGTGCTAAATTGTCCATCCACCACCTTCCCTCCTCCCCCCAAAAAAATTGTTTCAATTGCCTCCTCTCTTACTTAAAGGAAGAAAAAAATACTAGTATTTCTCAATACTCAGTCTTATGAAGCACTCCAATACTTTGGCAATAAGCACTATAAACCTGCCACTAAATATCCATGTTGATCTGAGAACTCAGTCTCCTTCAAATCTCTAGATCAGTGTGAAAGAGGAAAGAAATACAATCACAGCACTGGAAAACTTGTTTATTATATTGGTTTTCCAGTGATTTGGAAAATTTGTAGCTTTAAATATGAAAGTCAACTTTTTTTCAGGCACAACCATAACACCTAAGAGAATTATCATTTGTTGTAACCTAAGTACTTCCAAAACTGGTGAGCTAGAGGAAAGCCATCTCCAAAAACAAATATATGTCAATGTTACACATACTGTGGCCAAGACTGGACTTCATACATCCCTTAACATTCTGAAGTGTTCTACTGCACTATAGCCCTACTTTTTAATGTGGAAGTTTTACTTCTTCTAAAGGCTGAAGCAAACATTCTGCTGCACACTGACAGACTTTGTTGCACTTGCATACACTGAGGTCTATTAGTGCTACCTCCACTCAATATCTGAAAACAAGACACTATTGATAAACTAAAAAAAATTAATAATGCAATATAAATAAATTTAAATAAAGGGAAAAACAGATTCAGCAATGGGTAAGGGTTTGCATTATCATCATCTGATATGTCAGAAAATAAACAGTTTATAATAGAAGTTGGCCAATAAGCCTACAAATATATGAGATGGCATTTTCTTAATTCAGAACTATATTCCTTACTTTGCATGACTTCTTGCTGCTGTCCATCCAGGCTTATGTGCTAATTTATTGCCCATAAGTAAGTCTGTTAGCTTTGGTTCCCCCTCTTTCCGACTATATGACTTCTCTATCACAACCTTTTTCAGGAGCTATAACCACAGAATCTTCAAGGTCTAAATACAATTCACAATGTCTACCCTTAAAAGTGAATTTGTTCTTTCCCACCAGTAACCCAACTAGAACTATTGATAAAACGATACAGCAAATTTCCTCTTTCCTTCTCTCACATGTCTGAAGTAAATAGGATTAAATCCAATAAGACAAATGAAAAGTACTCCACTTAGGAAGGAACAATCAGCTGCACACACACAAAATGGGAAATGACTGCCTAGGAAAGACTACTGCGGAAAGGGATCTGGGGGTCATAGTAAAGGCAACGTTTTAGTCATGGGTATTTTTAGAAAAAGTTATGGACAGGTCACAGGCAATAAACAAAAATTCACAGCCCGTGACCTGTCCATGACTTGTACTATATATCCCTGACTAAATCTTGGGGTAGGGGGGGAGAGGAGAGGGGCCTGGGGGTGCTGCGGAGGCTGCCTGGGGGGAACCGCGGGTGCTGGGGAGGGGAAATTGGCAGGGCTGGCAGGCTCCCTACCCGGCTCCATGCCTCCTCGAAAGCGGCGACATCCCTCTCCCTCGGCTCCTAGGAGGAGGCACAGCCAGGTGGCTCTGCGCGCTGCCGCCGCCCTGAGCGCTGGCTCCACAGCTCTTATTGGCTTGGAACCAAGGCCAATGGGAGCTGCGGGGGCAGTGCCTGCAGGCGGAGGCAGCGCGCAGGGTTCCCTGGCCACACCTCCACCTAGGAGCCAAGGGATATAGCCACTTCCAGGGAGCTCCCCCAAGGTAAGCACCACTCAGAACCCTCACCCCCTCCCGCACCCCAAACCCCAGCCCTGAACCCCCTCCCACATCCAAACGCCTGCTGCTGCTGGGGGGAAGGGGTGCAGCGGCCCAAGACTGCCCTCCCAACCAGTGCGGTTGGCCCAGGGGCTGACTGAGTTGCAGAAGTCACAGAGATCCCAGAAAGTCACGGACCTTCATGACCTTCATGACAAACTCACAGCCTTAGTCATAGTGGATCATAAGCTAAAGATGAGTCAACAGTATAATACCATTGCAAAAAAACCAAACATCATTCTGGGATGTATTAACAGGAGGGTTGTAAACAAGACAAGAGAAGTAATTCTTCTGCTCTACTCCGTGCTGATTAGGCCTCAACTGGTACTGTGTCCAGTTCTAGGCACCGTATTTCAGGAAAGATGTAGACAAATGAGAAAAAGTCCAGAGGAGAGCAACAAAAATTATTAAAGATCTACAAAACGTGATCTATGAAGGAAGATTGAAATAACTGGGTTTGTTTAGTCTGGAGAAGAGAAGACTGAGGGGGAACATGACAACAGTTTTCAGGTACATCTGAAGAAGTGGATATTCACCCACAAAAGCTTATGCTCCAATACGTCTGTTAGTCTATAAGGTGCCACAGGACTCTTTTTCGCTTGATTTAATAATAGATTTCTACATAAAAGTGCATTCTTGTTGGTTGTTATAACCTTAATACGTATTCTTCACAACTCAGAGATAGATGTGGGTTTCATTTTTAGAAGGTACACACTATACATTTTTAAACAGAGATTTATTTTGAAAACTTTTCAGATTAGTTTTACAGCTATATCAGAAAATGAATGATTGTTTGGTTATTTCATTTACCAGAGGTAACTGAAGCAGATATTTATGAAGTCATTGGGAGGTGAACTATCTCCAATTCAACAGGTTAATCATTAATATTTGGAGGATTTTCTTGCCATGCTGTATTAGGAGGAGAACATCACCAGACAGACATTTAAATTGTTTTATTTAACTAAAACAACATTATGTATTCTGGATTTTTTTTCTTCAACAGTAAACACAATATTTTAACAAAATAAGCATAAATTCTTGAATTCAGTTAAACATTTAAGTTTTTTAAAATCTGGTTTGTTTTTGTTAAAATGGTTTTTAACTAAAATAGCTAAATGAAATATATATATTTTTAAAACAAAAATTAAATGGACCATGTCAGCTAGGTCAACATGAGAAACTTAAAATATTGGCTTCTGCAGTTAACTCAGTTGTCTTCGCCTTCATTTTCCTGTTTGTTCATAACCTGGAAAACAAAAACAGGCTTTCCTGCTTTTTCAGGTCCCAAATGATTTCTCAATTTGGAATGAATTAGTCTAAAAGAAGAAAATAGTCTTTCTACATCGGCAGAAAAAGCTACTGCTGTTAAAAGTGAGATTATCACTTCAACAGTCTCTGAATCCAAGTGCGTAACTTCCACCAGTTCACTGGTGTGACTTTCTTTAAAACATCTACTTATATTTCATATATTTCTTGAATGGTTCACCCTTAGCTCTTAAGTTTATTATAGTTGGCATTATGGAGGGATGATTGCTGGATGCATTTTATCCAAAAAATTCAATTTAATTAAAAAAAATCTGATTTTTATCCACCCTGGTTTCAAAATAGCTATTACTCTGCATAATTCTTCTTTGTAAAGACTAAAATTAAAAATGTACAGCGCCAAGATGACATACAAACTTCAACCCTTACTAGTACACTGTACATCAACTAAAGTCACTGAACATTATTCCAAACACAGTGACATTCATGCCACCGGCCCATCCAAGTACCGATGTGAAATAAAATTATTACATCCAGTATTTTAAAACCTTATTGATACTGTACAGCTCATTATTAGCCATTCTCTCAGTCACTCGTGATACAATACATAATGCTATGAAAAGAATATCGGAGCCAATGTAACCTGGTACTTAAGCTACTCTGGAAACTATAAACCTTTTTTTTTTTTTTTTTTTTTTTTTTTAAGGCTACAAGGCTACAGTTCTAAAATAATTGAAGTGCTCTCCTGATGGCTCATTATGGTAACAAGGAAATAGGTATTGTTGGATAACTAATCAAGCTCAACACACGATCAGCATCTTAAAGTCATACCACAGCTCTGAAAGACATAATTGATTAAGTAAATATTGATCTCCGCTATTTATTTTTATTACAAACGATAATGGAATCTCTATTAAATATATACGTCAGTATTCTAAGGGACTATAAGTAGTATCATTTGAAATGTTTGTTACAGAGTTCAGAAACAGATTAGTGTGGCATAGATGACTGTTAGACCACAATGCACTGGGACATCATGTTAGCTGCATAGAGGAAATATTAACCAATGTTGCAATATCCAACTCTGAAGTGCGATTACTTCTGAGATAAAACACATTCTTCTTACTGTTTAATGGCAAAGGAAGAAAAAACCCCACCATGTTATGTTTATTTTAAAAAGGTATCACATTTACATCTAAGTATTTCAGAGAATTTCTTATCTTACATAACATAATATGGTGTAACAAAGATCATAGGAAAGCTTCCAAAAGAGCAAAGACTCAAGTTTTTCAGGGTCGAAGCATTCATCCATACCTGAAATACTGGCATTACAAATTGAAGACCAGATCTGCAGCTGAATAGCACTAAACGAAGAGAGCCACCGTTGTTTCCCCCTGAATCTATGGCTGGCCCATAGATCTATTAATCTATGACAGGTCCAGGTCTTTGGTGTAAATCAGGTGAGCCTGAACAGTACTTGAATCGATGACAGCTTCCTGGAGCAATCAGGGGCCATTCCAACAGAGTAGGAGTGTCATGGACACACTTCTTAGTTGGTGACTATGAGATACTATTATCTAGGAACTGGACTCACTAAAGTATAGGGAAGTTTTTTTGGTGGAGGACTAACACAAAGCTGGCCCAATGCTGAACAGGACCTGGTCCTATATATATCTGTTTTATTACTTGGCTAATAAAAATGGTCTACAACAAACTCAGAAATAAGTATAAATTGACCATCTCCATAATAACTGTATCGTGGAACAAAATAGTCTCTTAATTGGAAAGATAATTAATTGTATGGGATTCTACCATTAGCTTTCCATTAAGTTTTGAAATCCATCTCCCAAAGAATTCTAGGTAAGAAATATAGATATGTGGACCCAACATTGACAAATTATTTTAAGCCACTTAGACACTGCCAGAAACTATAGAAAAAAATTACTTGAAAAGAGTCCGATTCTGCGTCAGTGGTGTCATCACCTTGCAATGTGTCAAGTTCCTTCCTCTTTCAGATGCTTTTATAAGTTTAGTGGCTCTCTGTTGAGACTCTTTTTGGAGAAAATTTATACTATGTTTTGATCAACGCCCTCTTCCTTTTTAGCGCAAATTTCAAACACATCTATGATGATTACTAGATGCAAGTTTAGAGAGAACCTGCCAATGGATTCCACTGACTACAATTGTCAAACTAGAGAATATCAATCCTTCTCTGTCAACCAACCAACCAACCCAGAAACTGACAGTAGCTGTCAAAGAATATTTGAATTTTTACTCCACGCTTTAGGACAGTTCGATGTTACTTCTTTAACAAGGTTTAAATATTTCTGACGACATATACATCAGAAGTTTAGAATGACTACCACTGAGAAGGTCTCATCTTTTTTCAATTGGCATAACAAATAAAGATATTCTTGACACAATTTTACCAACATTCTTGGAAGGCCCTTTAGCAACTTTGACATATTATTCTCTAAATTTTCTTTTCTGATGTAGAATCAATAGCATTAACTAGGAATGCATTTGGCTGCATAGAGACAATTTCAGTAATCGTCTCATATTTGACTAACAATCCCCACAATAAGTGTTCATTCTTTAATTTTTGCCTTCAATATTTCTTCATTTTCATCACAAGTAGCATCTAGTGGTGGACCTGCCATTTTAAATTTGTTTGTGGAAGAATATCCAGGCCAAAATGCTTCAGCCATTTCTTTAAATTGCTTATTTTGTGCTACCCTGGAGGTGGTTTGCATACTAAGAGGTTGCAGCTTCTATCAAATGCAAGTTGTTGTTATAGCATAGTCATAGACTGATCTTTGCCAATTTTTGGATGCCAAAACCAGAGACTACTCCAAAACTAAGATGAAGTTGAAGATGTGCTAAAAGGTCTGAAATTTAGACTTAAGTCAGCATCATGGCTAGGATTAGATGACAATGATGGAATCAAATTTAGAATAAATAGCCAATATCTATTGAATGCAATAGTGCAGATAGAAGACTGAAAAATAAGATGAGCCAGCCAGCTATAGACAGAACCATCAAGATTACCCAGAACTTTCCAGAAGTGTCTAGAATCTTGCAAGACAGCCTTCCCAAGAATAATGTAAATTCTTCAGAGTGAGAAAGAAGGTCAGAAGTTTTTTGTTTTTTTTTTAAATCTCTATGACCCAGGGGCTGGGTTCCTCTTTGGGGAAAAACAAGTTTTATTTTGGGGATTTGGGTTTGTTGTTGTTGTTGTTGCAACATCACTATTTTTTCAGTTTACTTTGTGTATCTGACAGCGTTTGCATATTGTCAGTTCCACGGTTTCTCCCACATTATTTCTAGCATTTATCTTACAGTAGTGCTCAATGGGTGCAGACAGGACTGGAACACCATTGTGCTGTGCCCTGTACAAGCATATATGAAAAAACAGTTCTAGCCCTCAAACCTTACACTCAAACTTATTTAAACATAGAAACAGACAAAATCTGGATATACAGTAAGTGTATATGCAAGCAGGCCCCACGTATTCCACAGTGATCATGGAAAAAACCTTGCACAGAAACTAAAACAATAGCTCTGAGAACTGTGAATTGCCCATTCATCTCAAACACAGACCTGTGACTCCAGAGCTGCAGAATTTGGCTATTTTTGAGATACAAAATTCAACATTTGTTGCTGTAGAATTCATCATTTTGCTACAGCCATGTGCCCAGCTTTTGTTTTCCATCTCTCAGTCTTTCCAGGACCTGCCAGCAGTTGCCTCTGGTTCCCCAGCATTCCCCAAAAGGGGGAATTCATTGAATTATAGTGTGTGCTCCCTGAGCTGTTTCATGGAACTAGACAACAGGGTGCTGGAGAGCAAGAACAGGAGTGCAGCTTGCAGCCAGGAAACGGGGAACCAGAAAATAGGCTGATGGCTTAACTTGCCTGGAAAACTGTGCAGCAGCCAAGGCCAGGAGGAAATGTCCCAATGAAGCAGACTATAAGCCTTGTCAGTTCCTTGCACAATGGTGGAAGCAAGTTCTGTGCCAAACAACTTGAACAACAACAACATCGGAGACAAGGCCCAGGGAGAGGAGCTGGGCCACCTGGAGAGTATAGCAAAAAAACCTCATCTTCAAAAATAACCACTGACAAATTTTACATCTGAGTATTTTCAACTATGTATGTGTGGAAATAAGATATGGGGCATTTTATTGCAAGAGAGTAAATTAACACTTCCTAAAAGTTATGGATGAGTAGTGTGGAATTTGGTCTTATTCTGCCACGGAGTACACAATGCTCTGTATACAAACAAATTATCATAATAATGATTGGTACACCTGGTTAGATACATGGGTTGTTCTGTTTTGTTGGGTGGGGGGAATGTATGAATATTTTCAAATAATTTTAGAGGTTGCCTAGTTTATATGTGACATCAGCTTTGAGCATGTATGGCCCTAATCACAGTGGCAGGTAACAGGAGAGTGTGGGAAGACAGGCAGGGAGAAATGTCTTGTCCCTGTAAAAGCAGCAGTGCAATATGTTACACACCCTGCTTCAACATATAGCAAGTCAGAAAAGGAGATTTCTTCATCCTGATCCCCTCCCACATCCCCTCCACATACAGAAAAAGGGGGGGGAGGGGGAAGGGTTAGTTAAAAAAAAAGGAAGACGACGACAACACAGGAAATGATACACCATGATCTTTTTCACTCTCCTGTATCCGGAAAGAAAGAATACCCAAATGCTTCCTGGCTGCAAACTGGATAACATATTACAATTAAATACAGAATACAATATTCCATGAATAAATATTTAAACTCTTTAGACTGGAGAAGGGGGCGTAAAATGCACAGAAATAACATTTTAGCATTTATTAGTCACTCAAGCTCTCCTTGATAAAGTTAACACAGTCAATTGGATATCTAATTAGTTTAAAAAATAAGAAAAGTTATTTCAGATTCTGTCACAAAGCCTATGAAAAGGTAACAGGAGGGAGGGTAACTAAAATAAATAAGGTAAGAGGACAAAGATGCACCACTTTTTGAATTGTGTCCCCATAAATGAAATGCTGTGAATAAAATCAAATATGTTTAAACTACTTTATTTCCAATATACTATGTTGATATTCTCCTCGAGTATTCTTATATTTAGAATATTTTTAAACTGGTTGATGGACACTGAAACTTAACTGCCACACAACTACTTCTTCAGATTCTTCTTCCACTCTCCTACTGCACCTTCTTTCAGGCTGCCCCATCTGCCTGAGGCCATATCCATGTCTGGTTTTCTCTATCAAGTCCCTCATGAAATCACACTTCACAGGTGCCAGTATACACTAGGCCACCCACCTTCTCCCTGCTTTTAACTTCCTGAAATAGCTTGTACAGGCACACATATAAACCCCTTCAAAAACTGTGGAATAAGTTTGGAACCAGTTTTGTTGTTGTTCCCCTTCTTTTGTCCACTGCCTCATTACCGATTTAGATTATAGCGTTTCTGCCCGAAAAGCACCTGTCGTGTGTCTGTTAAGTGCCTAGCAGGGGTGACGCTAATTAAGTTTTACTAAAAATAGGCATTCCACAAAACATAATGTCTTTTGCTTAAGTCTTAGTATATGGACTCAAACAGACTGTATAAAATAAGTTAATATAGTCTATAAATTCCTAATTTTAAAATGTTTTGTTGTTTACATGGTGCCCGTGCAAAAGGGGTCAACAAAAAGAATATCTCCCTGGAACATTACTCGGAGAGAGAAAACATATGGGACTTAACACAGAAGACATGCAAAGCGTGGCCCAGGATATGCAGGGGTGGCAGAGTCTTGTTCATGCCCTAAGCAATGTCTGAAGGTACAGGAAGGACTCGGTTTGAGACTAAGCCATACAAGATGTTTTTCAAAGATGGAAGTCCTCGAAAAGAAATTACATTTGTAAGGAAGAGTGTTGTTACAGTACAAGATACATGGACACAGCCCTGCAAGGTTCACATGACAGTCCCACTGAAATCCCTAGAATTACTCATTTAAGTAATAGCTTCTGTAGTGAGCCCATTTTTGAGTAGCTTGTGCTGAAACAATCGACTATGCTTATATCAAAAACTCAAACAGAAAATTAAATATTTTCATTATGTCAAAAGAGTACAGTCAAATTAACTACATGAATCCACAAACCACTTAGTGCCTTTTTATTTTTACTGAAGAAATATGACTTGCAAACAGATCACCTGTTATCTACAATCTATTTCCAACCACTACTGCATGGCAAAACTGGTCAATTTTCTGGTGAAAGTGTTTGAAATATTCAGAGATGATCCCTATTGTCATTGCCACCCACAATATTTTTTTACTAAAACTGGGAACTATGAGAAAAAAGAAAAAAAGTAGGCTCCAGTCCTGCAATACAATCTACCACCACTGACCCCTACACATATCTAGAGTCCTAATTAGTTGATGAACCGCCACACAAGCACATAGGTCAACACTAGCAGGTTTCATTGAAGAACTGGAGCCTTAACCTTTAAGTAGCATGTATTGCTACAGTAGTAGAGAAACACATACTTATAAAATAATGTTTGGAATGTGGTGTGTCAATCTACTTTGTTAATAGAATGTAAATGATAAAGAATTATGTTAATCATTTAGGACTGATGTGTTGAAATGTTTAGCAACATAAAAAGAGACTAATTCTAGAGGAAGTCAATCAAACATGTGACTGAAGAGAAAGAGGTCAAAGCTCTGCACATATTCAAATACTGTAAGAGCCTGAAAACTGTACAGCTTTCATAGATGTATATCAATTCAGAATACACACACACACACACACCAGAACATTGCTAATGTCCACTGATAGGAAAAGCTATTGCAAATTACTACATTTTGCAAAGTAGCCATTAAAATAATAAAAAGCAGATACTAACTCATTTATCTGACAAATACAATTTAGCTTTAATTATTTATTATAATACTTCAGTGTTTTGTAACAGGTTTTGTAAATGTGATGAATTTTAGTAATATGACATCCCTCTAGACTACTATTAAATCGTTGAGAACTGGGAAAAAGACCATTGCTTGTGCATACAAATTATGGAGTGGGTGGATTAGGGAAATGCAAATTACCAAGGCTCTACAGTAAATACAAACATAAACAAGGTGACAGCCTGATAAATATTTCTTTTTTAGGAACAATCAGTTTAAACAGCAATTACTAGAAAATGTGAGCTTTTGGAGTGAGGAGGTTGTTAATAATAGGAGACTAAGGGCTAGTGTACACTGGCAACGTTAAAGCGCTGCCGCGGCAGCATTTTAACGTAGCTTGCGTAGTCGCGGCAGAGCGCTGGGAGAGAGCTCCCCCAGCACTCTAAAAAACCCACCTCCACAAGGTTGCATGGTTACCAGCACTGGTGCACTATCTATACTGGTACTTTACAGCGCTGAAACTTGCTGTGCTCAGGGGTGTGTTTTTTCGCACCCGGGCGAGAAAGTTGCAGCGCTGTAAAGTGCCAGAGTAGACAAGCCCTAAGAATGAATATCCCCATGTTCCTTCTAACAATTTATCTATACTTAATAGCCCGAGTTTCCACAGTGTACATGTCTCAAGCCTTCTAAGACAAGACAACTTCAGCTTAAAAAAAAAAAATGAAGAAACCTATCGAAATGGTCCTGAAAAAGCCAGCATGAATTCATACCCTCAGTTAAAATGAATGGATACTGAGGTTATCATTTGATATTTCATCCCCATATATCCAAAAAATCACCACTGCTAACAATCTTCTTGATTATGAACAAATGGCATACCTTTAGGCCTAGATTTTACTACTAGCACTGCGCCAATATGGCATCAGAAATCAGAATAATTACTACTTTTAAAAGATGGAACGGTTTTTATAGCTAAAATATTTTTACTTCTATCATTTAAATATGTACACTGATATAAAATCAAGTCTTCAGCACAAGATGTCTAGTGACAGCACAATGATTCCCAAGTAGGTAGTGTCCAGGAGTAATGTGGAGGGGCAACTTGCTCAGCACAGGGAAAGGGGAGAGAAGAGTGCTTGCTTCCTGTTGCTGTCTAGAGACCCCGTCAGCTAATTTCAAAAGCAATGCTAAGGGATTTGCATCCAGCCCTCCTCACCTAGAGTAAGATTTGCTGTGATATGACGCATTAGTCAGGGAGGGGAAGGGGAAAGACTATTCAGTGTATTCTCAGGGCTAAGGAGACCCTGGAAGGAAATATACACTAAATAATATTATGACTGAAAATTATAGCGGAAAGGATTCAAACTCAGAAACAACAGTCTCCCCATCCTCCAAGTCAAAATATACAGAATATATTTGAGAGAGAGAAAAGGCCCATAGCCATTGACATTTTTTAAAATCATTTATCTTATTACTTCTCTTTTTTTGGCAAAATTTAGTTTTTCTACAGCAGCCAAAATGATTCTCTGCAAGAAACAAACAATAAAAGTAAGCTCCCAAATGGAACCACTATTCCAACAGCCTGATTAGCATGAATATGCATCATTAACTGCATACCTGCTATGCCTGAAACAAGGGCTATCCATCTTTACATTCTTTCTACAGTACTAGGTTATGAAGGCACAATGTAATTTCACACCAAATGACAGAAGCGTGGACATATCTTCGGCTGTAAGACAAAGGCACCACCAATCACCTTGAAATGTGAAGAATGAAATGATATATGGAAGAGTTTTGCTGTAAGAATAAAGAGGTAATGTATCAAAATATATTAGCTTCTTTCAATATATAACATCAGAAAATTCATACTGCAAATAGATTAATTAGCAGACCTGAAAGTCTAGCGCAAGAACTCCCTCCTCCTCCCCCCCAAAGCACCAGAATATGCCCCTCTATACACCTTTCTGGTTTTAAATGTATTGATCTGGCAGGTCCAACGAGGGATCAACAGAGAACTATACTGGTCGAAGTACAGTTCACTAAAAGAAAAACAACTGCCCTTGAAAAATGTCGATATTGCAGCTAGTACACAAGAGAGCCTATTGTGTAAATAGACGTGAGAGTTTTTGCCTGTTGACCTGTATCAAGTGAAGAGATTACCTCCCTATCAATGCTAGATGCCAAAGTGTTGGTGGGAAGCCAGGGAGGTGGGGGAGAGGATAGGGCCGAATTTCAGCTGGTTCTGGAGGATAAACGCTTTCCAGTATGCTATGGTTTGGACACAAATGGTTTCCGGTACAGTTTTATTTTGTATAGCATCTCGCTCACACATTATACTCCAAAATGCTTCACAGAGTTAAACAATACAGCTACACGAAATGAACAGACGCAGACAGCTATTCACTGGTGTAGGTAAAGGAGAAGGACGATTACCTCTCCGAGTTGCTTTACTACGTACAAGACGACACTGCAGCTCCCCGATTCCCTTACGAAATATCAAAGCAGCATCTGGACGGAAGGGGGGAGGGAGGGAAGAGACACTAGAAGCCCGGAACTTTTTGTCCCCTATAATCGTTAAGTGACAGGAGTGTCATTTTCTGCTAACCCGCTTTGCTGAACCCCTCTCTTTCCCCGTCTTCATCTCCCCCACACACGGTCAACCAATGGCTGTAGCAGCGACAACGAATAAGGCGCACGGTACTTACCATGTCAGCTGGGACACTGCTGGACATCTTGCTGTTATACTCGGGTGGTTTCAAACAACTTTTAAAAACAAATATAATAGCACCGCGCTCGCACAGCAAGGGGTCCGCGCGCGGCTCGGCGGCGGTAAGTTCACTGTTACTACGAGCGGTTGATACGCAGCGAGGGGGCTGTGCGGTGAGGGGGGAATATCCAAGAGGAGCCGGTCTCCGGCGGGCACAGCAGCCGCCCGGCGATGGCAGCAGATCCTTGTCAGCAGCAGCGGTGCCAGGTGGACCAGGCAGGGCTGTACAGGGACATGAATTGCGTGCGGGGGTTTTTCTTCCTTTCCCAGCCCAGACCGATAATGACGGGGTGATTCACGGGATAGCTCTGCGCCCAAGTCACCTCCTCATTAAAGCGGGCGACCCAGACAGGCTGGGCGACCTTCCGGCGGCCGGAGCGAGCGGCTGAAGTTTGTGTCCTCCCAGGAAGCGGGGAGGGTGCCGGGGGCGGGGGCTGACCACCCTGCGCGGTGTCTGCGGGCGAGGGAGAAGGGCAGCGTCTCGCCCCTGCCCGGGGTGCCCTCCCCCACGCCGCTCCGGGAGCGGCAGCGCCTCGACGGGGATTTAAACGGCAGCCGCCTCCAGCCCGCAGCAGCCTCAGGTCTCTGCGCTCATCGCCGCCGCCTCCCCAGGCCCCCCTCCAACGGCTCCCTCAGCGGCCCGGCGAGGACCCCAGTGCCGGGCTGGCTGCCCTGTCTCGTCTCGCGCTGGGCCGGGGCCGTCTCAGTGCGATCCGCTCTCTGCCCCGCGCCCGCAGCCGCCTGTCATCTTCCTCTCAAGCCAACATGGCGCCCGCCGAGCCGAGGGAAGGGGACACGGCAGGGGAGAGACGAGCCCCGCCCCCCCTCCGTGCGTCACGCACGGCAGCCCCCGCGGGGCACCATGGGGATTGTAGGCCGCGGTGCGGGGGAAGCCTCGGGAACAAACAGCCCGGATAGTCGAGCGCCGCCCTCACTCAGCAACGGTTGCTAGGGCTGGCAACGGGCCGCTGGCGGTGCCGGCCGGGCCTGGGGAGCGGCATCCTGCTGCGCTGGCCTTGTTGTCACGGGGGAGCACACAGGACCTCGCCCACACTTCCTCAGGGGGCTCGGGGGAGGGCGGGGCACACTTCCCCAGGGGGCTGCAGGCTGGAGTGGGGGGGAGTGCACACTTCCCCAGGGGGTGCAGGCTGGAGTGGGGGGGAGTGCACACTTCTCCAGGGGGCTGCAGGCTCGAGTGGGGGGGAGTGCACACTTCCCCAGGGGGCTGCAGGCTCGCGGGGGGCACACTTCCCCAGGGGGCTGCGGGCTGGAGTGGGGGGGAGTGCACACTTCCCCAGGGGGTGCAGGCTGGAGTGGGGGGGAGTGCACACTTCCCCAGGGGGTGCAGGCTGGAGTGGGGGGGAGTGCACACTTCCCCAGGGGGTGCAGGCTCGAGTGGGGGGGAGTGCACACTTCCCCAGGGGGCTGCGGGCTCGGGGGAGGGCGGGGCACACTTCCCCAGGGGGCTGCAGGCTGGAGTGGGGGGGAGTGCACACTTCTCCAGGGGGCTGCAGGCTCGAGTGGGGGGGAGTGCACACTTCTCCAGGGGGCTGCAGGCTCGAGTGGGGGGGAGTGCACACTTCCCCAGGGGGCTGCAGGCTCGAGTGGGGGGGAGTGCACACTTCCCCAGGGGGCTGCAGGCTCGCGGGGGGCACACTTCCCCAGGGGGCTGCGGGCTCGGGGGAGGGCGGGGCACACTTCCCCAGGGGGTGCAGGCTGGAGTGGGGGGGAGTGCACACTTCCCCAGGGGGTGCAGGCTCGAGTGGGGGGGAGTGCACACTTCCCCAGGGGGCTGCGGGCTCGGGGGAGGGCGGGGCACACTTCCCCAGGGGGCTGCAGGCTGGAGTGGGGGGGAGTGCACACTTCTCCAGGGGGCTGCAGGCTCGAGTGGGGGGGAGTGCACACTTCCCCAGGGGGCTGCAGGCTCGCGGGGGGCACACTTCCCCAGGGGGCTGCGGGCTCGGGGGAGGGCGGGGCACACTTCCCCAGGGGGTGCAGGCTCGAGTGGGGGGGAGTGCACACTTCCCCAGGGGGCTGCAGGCTGGGGGGGGGCACACTTCCCCAGGGGGCTGCAGGCTCGGGGGAGGTTGGGGCACACTTCCCCAGGGGGCTGCAGGCTCAGGGGCCCCACACTTCCCATGGGGGCTGCTTGCCTAGGAGCCCCACACTTCCCAAGGGCCCCTCCCTGCCAGCAGCAGGGTCTGCAGTCCCAATGATCACCCTGCTCTCCAAAGCCTCTGGCTGGCAGCTGGGTCACTTGCAGAGCTTGGCACCACCAGGGCACCCAATTCCCTGAGCTCCCTACAGACCCAGCTGGGCCACCAGCAGATGTAGTTTTGCAAAGTCCTCAGCCTAGATTTCACTCAGTGTTCATAGTGCAACTTCTGTGAGCTTGGCCCAGGTCTGGGGACCTGGCACCAACCCGAGATGCAGCCTCTGAAAATGATGATGTGTTACAATGCACAGTGAGAATAAGCCATGAAAAAATGCAGGATATGAAGGTTGCCTGAGATGCCTTGGTGACACAAACAATGCACCCATTTTCTTTATATATTATAAACCTCCAAGTAAATATTAAATAAATTGCACTGTTTTCATGAGGTGGGCTTTAACATACTTTAGAGATACTTGGAGTACCACCACTGGGAGCCCTTTTAGATGATATTATTTACAAAATATGGCTGTATGTTTTGTTCCTGTACATTTTCCAGCTGAGTAGAAGAGAATTATTTCTTTATCCCACAGGTTCGCATGTCTCAGGTGCCACAACGCTTCTTTGTGTTTCTCAATTCTTAGATTTTTTTATCCTGAAATATGAGTCATTTCTAGTCTGGACCATTCTTTCTAAGCTGTGTAGTTCTTCCAGTGAAAAGCTCCAATGGGGCCCACAGCAGAAATGATGACTTATTACAGTTTCAGAAGGAAAATAGTCCCTCACCAAATGCTTCCTTACTTCAAGGCCAAATTTTCTTAAAAGGAGGCTGTAGGACAATGTATGCCTTACCACAGTCTGAGTTGGAATCCCAGCCCTGGCTAAGTAAAGGTAATGTCAGTTGGAAGAGATATTCCACCTCTAAAAAGGAAAAACTGATGTCCAATTGTCTAACCAAGATGCAGATGTATAGACACACATCTGCTCATGTAAAAGTGTCAAAGAAAATATTAAGAAAATCAAGCAGATGATTTTTTAAGGATGGTTCACTATCCTCTAGAAATTCAGTCTCGTGTCTATAGGTCATAGGTCTCCTGTAAACCCACATCAAAATATGGCTAAGTTCAATACTTCAGAAAGTTCTAGAGACTGCCTCTTTCCCCATGCTATACTACAGCAGTGGTGTTCAGAGGAGGCGTTTGAGCAGGAGCCCTCTCAGTATAACACAGAGGGAACTCACAGCAGGATGTTCTTCATGATGGGTCCTCCAGTTTGGAATGCATGTCTCTACTCCTTGGCCCAAAATACCACAAAGCTGTTGACCTCCATGGCTTGCAGCAATGTCCATCTCATTACCAGAGTTTTGGGGGAGTGAGGAGTGTTACAAGAGAGAGCTAGTGGAGAGGTCATGTGAATAGGAGATCTGGGTTCTATTCCCAGCTCCCCTGCTGTTATGTTGTGTGACCTTGGACACATCACTTCACTTCTCTGTGCCTGTTTCCCCTGCTACCCTTGGTCAGTCTTGCTTGTTTAGTCTGTGAGCTCACTGACTGATTCTCACTCTGTTTATATGGTACCTTACATAATGGGGCCCTTCTCTCAGCTGTGGCTTCTAGGGCCGGCACTACATGACCACAAATAATACTAAAAGGACTGGTATTTGTGGGAGCAGCAGGATAGTGTTGGGGCATTGATTTTATTGATCTCTCTGGTAATTCTCAAGTTTTGGAGAAGCAGGTGGGTTTTTATGTGAAAGAGCTAAGCTCTTTTATTCTTTTTGTGATACATCAAAATACAAAAATAATAAGCCTTGTAGAGCACCAACCATAAGGGAGTCTCAGTCAGTAATCAGAGGGGTAGCCGTGTTAGTCTGGATCTGTAGAAGCGACAAAGGGTCCTGTGGCACCTTATAGACTAACAGAGGTATTAAAGCATAACCTTTCGTGGGTCAATACCCACTTCTTCGGATGTAAGCAGTGCTTGCATCCGAAGAAGTGGGTATTGACCCACGAAAGCTTATGCTTCAATACCTCTGTTAGTCTATAAGGTGCCACAGGACCCTTTGTCGCTTCA
This sequence comes from Chelydra serpentina, assembly GCA_037349315.1. Taxonomy (NCBI): domain Eukaryota; kingdom Metazoa; phylum Chordata; order Testudines; family Chelydridae; genus Chelydra; species Chelydra serpentina. The sequence goes on from JBAIAC010000004.1 coordinate 46,136,332, forward strand.
GTCAGTAATACTTCTCCATCCCACATAAGACACATTCTTCCTGTGCTTGCATGGTTAAATCTGTGACAGATTGACCTGTTCACAGTTCCTCAAACTGATTATAGTTTTGTCCCCAAACTATGGTTAGGCCCAGGTCCTGCAAAGACTTACACATGTGCTTAACTTTATGGATGCAAGTAGTCCCATTTCTTGATACTGCAAGAAATTGCCATATCTGTCACACTGGGCTCCTCCTGATATGTCCCGAGCATTGTCAATTTCCATTGTTCACACTATGTGGTAAGGGTATTCAGCAGCTCCCAGGACTGGGCCTTGATAAGGACCTCAGGATTTGACCCCAAGTTTGGAAATATTTTTCCCTACTACAATGATTCCTTTTCATTTGGCAAAATATTGATTTTCCCTCATTTTTTTCATAAGTTCTGCTTTCTTTATGGAGATATGCCAATCTCCTAGAACTGGAACAACCTTGAAAGGTCATCAAGTCCAGTCCCCTGCCTTCACTAGCAGGACCAAGTACTGTGCCCTGACAGATTTTTTTTGCCCCAGATCCCTAAACGGCCCCCTTAAGGATTGAACTCACAACCCTGGGTTTAGCAGGCCAATGCTCAAACCACTGAGCTATCCCTCCCCCTCTATAATTATGTCAAGCCAACACAGTGTGTGTACCAGCCACATCAGTTGATGTCAGCAGCATTCTGAAAATAGCATTTATTAGTTAACTTCTGCTTCAGAACCAGTAAGGAGATGAAAAGAAAACTTTTGAGTTTTTGCAGTGTTTACATTACACACTAGTGGTTACTTTTTTTTAATGCTAGGTGTCAGACTGATATAGTTAAAAATACTGTAACAACTCAGATTGTGGGTCTAAAACATTAACAATATCCCTTTATGTTTCAAGGGTTTACTTTTTCCATGCACGTGTCTATATTGTAGTGTCTATACCAGGGGTCTCAAACACACGGCCCACAGGCCACATGCGGCCCGTGGAGTTATTTCCTGCAGCCCGCCATAGGCGTCGACTCCACTGGCAGCCAAGCTCCAAACATTACTGAGTGTTTATATTTTATTAAAACCCCTCTTTGCATTACAGTTTTTTAAAAGTTAATACATTGACTTTTAATAGAATATTATATTACTCTTCATTTTTTTTCATTTTTGACTATACTTTTGTATCATTGTATTAAAAGGTTTCAGTGATGCGGCCCTCAGGCCAATTTACTAGTTCTCATATGGCCCTCGTGGTAATTTGAGTTTGAGATCCCTGGTCTATACTGTATACAAATGTAAAGAATATTAGGAAAAGTGCTACAAAGTGATGATAATTATGACCTAGTTGGCATAAATTAAACCTGGAGGGAATAGTGCAATGCCAGTATTAATGGACACAAGTGGTAGAAAAGGCAAGGTGGAATATTGGTGTCATGTATCAAACATTTTTATGCCAATGAGCTGCAATTCAATGAAGAATGTATGGAGTAAAATTCGATGGGAATAGGATATAAGGAATGAAAAAACAAAGGGGTGGGGGTGGGATACAGTAGTAGGTATGACGAGAACAAAAACAAAACATTCCTAGACCTACTTTTGGAAGTATGTGAATCCCCAGGATGCTATACTCCAGGATTTTAACTATCCAGAAATTTATGAGGTAACAAACAAAAAGCAAATGGAAATTCCTAAGTTACGTATGTAAGACGAGAGCCAGAAAATAAAACATCCAAGCAGACGACAATCCATCTTGGGGTCTGATTCCACCAACAAGGTGGAACTGAAGGAAAACGTTGGAAATAATAGGGAAGATCTGAGCCAGGAGCTTGAATTTAGCATTGTAAGGAATGGGTTTCAGACCACAGCAGTAAAAAGATATTAAACATCATGAAATCAAATCTGGGAAAATTAAAAAAAATTGTGAATAAAGGTGTGGTAGCGCAGAAGTACTACAACTCTCAGCATTGGAGAAGGCTGGAGAATCCCAAGGGTGCCATAATAAAAGTACAATGGACTGCAATTCTTCAGAAAAAGGAACAAGAAGCAGAGCTTCATGAATGATCACTACAACAAGGTTATAAAATCAACCGCACAGAAAAGAGAAATGGGGAAAAAACAAAAATACATGCTTAAGTTAGGAGGGAAATAGAAGAGCACTAGAAAACAGAATTTCTTACTTCTAACAAAAAGTTCAAGGAGAATAAGAAGGGCTTTAACAAATCTTAAGGAAGAAGAGTGATGGTCAGGGTGTTAGTTACTGTCACCAAAATCCCAGCCTTCATTTATGTTTTGCAGAAGCCATTGTAGCCCAGGACTGAATGTAGCCTATTGTCTTCAGAGAATCAGATTTCATGGGGAATCTGGAGTACGGTTACAGTTTGTCATTTCTATTTTTTGCTGACTAACACAAGATATTCTTTGGACTTGCAGCACATGGAAACAATGCTATATTAATTTATTATTATTATTATTAGGGTTTCCAGTGTTAGGCTAAATCTCAGTAATCAAAGCACATATTTAAGGTTTATAAAATGTGTATCAAAATGCCAGAAATTTTAAATGTTTGCAGAGTGAAAAGTTTTTGCAGAGCAGACTCTGGTTCTAAATTAGAATGAAAAATCATTCCCGATTTCTCAATGTTTATGTTTTCATTATCTAAAACTCCACTAGGACTCCTAGTACTAAGACAAGTTTTCATGTATAGAGTCCTGCATATCTGTGAGTATCCACTTTATAATCCCCAATATTTGCCGATGCGGATATCCATGGATCATGTTTGTGAATCGCCGATGGATGCGGATCCAAATTTTATATCTAGAGCCCTTCAAATCTGCAGATATAATTTTGTATCCACCCAGGGCTCTAGTCATTTACCTAAGGATCTTAACTATATTTTTTTCATTCTCTGAAACACTTCCATTTCAGCTACACCAGCCAATGGAATTACTCAGAATTTATATGATTTAACCAAGATCAGAATCTGTCCCTGTATTCTTAATGATGTCATAATTTGCAGCAGTAGACATTTTTATACCAACCATGTATTTATTGGTTGCACACATTATTACATCAGTGTAAAATAACCATCAATGTGACTTATATTCTAACAGTCATGAGCCCAAAAATCCGAATAAAGCAGCATTTAGAAATTTTGCTTTTTTAATTGACTCAAGGGACCACTTGTCCTTTGGTTACCACTTGCTGTTTGCTCAGGAAATGCTTTACAGTCACTGTTACATTCTTTAAACATAATAGGACAATGGTATAGTGTCGTCTATGGGGGACGGGGACACCACTGTTTTGTATTTCTTTAAATTTATTACTATAGCTACTAGGAACAATCAACAAAGACTTCCCAAGGATGAATGTTGTCAGTATATGAAACATTGAATAATCCCTTTTTTTGTTTTGCTGAATGCTCTGCTTTCTTTTATATGTAAAGGGGGAAAATAACAGTACTAGGGAATGGAGTTGTACATATATGATGATTTTTTTAATTAAAAAAAAGTGGGGACTTTGGGCTGGATTATGATCTCAAACTAATTCCATACCACCAGTGTAACTCCATTGACTTCACCTGAGTTATTAATGGTTAGCACTGATGGGAGAGCAGCAGCAGGCCCTTTCACTGGAATTTCCATTACATTTCAATCTGAATTTTATTCTGTTTATATTGCCAGACCCAGATAAGCTAGAATGCGGCAGCTGTTATGACAGATTGTTTTCTTTAAGATTCAGTCATGGCATTAGCATAGACTCATAAACTCTCAGGTCAGAAGGCACTATCATGATCATCATTGGCAGATTAATGGGCCCATACCCAAGGGCCCCAGACAATTTGGGGGCCCCTGCAGGAGTGCGGGACCCAGTTTTGAGGTGGGGGGGGCCCCACTGGTGCCAAAACTCTGGCCCCGCCCCTGCGCCTTCTCTTCCCCCTGAGTTCCTGCCCCCTAGTCAAGCCAAAGCTGGAGCCGGGCTGTGGTAAGAGTCACCCGTATCCGCACTACCCAGGACAGGTGGAGGGTTCAGGGTAGGGTTGCCAGGTGTCTGGTTTTCGACTGGAACACCCAGTGGAAAAGGGACCCTGGCAGCTCCGGTCAGCACTGCTGACCAGGCCGTTAAAATTCAAGTTGTGATGCAGAGGGGCTGGCAGGCTCCCTGCACAGCTCCGCGCAGCTCCTAGAAGTGGCGACATGTCCGGATCCTAGGCAGACAGGCAGACAGAGAGGCTCTCTGAGCTGCCCCTGAGTGCCAGCTCCACAGCTCCCACTGGCCAATGGAAACTGCAGGGGCAACACCTACGGGCAGGGTCAGCGTGTGGAGTCTCCCTGGCTGCCCCTGTGCCTAGGAGCCAGAGGGACATGTCATCACTTCTGGGAGCTGCCTGAGGTAAGCAGTGTCCGGAGCCCGCATCCCTCACCCTCTCCTGCACCCAAACTCCCTCCTAGAGCTCACACCCCAGACTCCCTCCAACACCTCAACCCCCTACCCAAGCCTGGAGTCCCCTCCCACACCCTGAACCCCTAATTTCTGGCCCCACCCCAGGGCCTGCACCCCCCCAGCCCAGAGCCCTCACCCTCTCCCGCACCCCAACTCCTGGCCCCAGCCCGGAGCCTCCTCCCACTCCTAACCCCTCGGCCCCAGCCTGGAGCCCCCTCCTGCACTCCAAACCCCACATCCCCAGCCTTACTCCAGAGCCTGCACCCCCAACCAGAGCCCTCTCCCTCACCCCAAACCCCTGCCTCAGCCCGGAGCCCCCTCCCACACACCAAACTGCTCATCCCCAGCCCCACCCCAGAGCCCGCACCCCCAGCCGGAGCCCTCACCCACTCCTGCACCTCAATCCCCTGCCCCAGCCCGGAGCCTGCTCCTGCACCCTGAACCCCTCATTTCTGGCTCCACCCCAGAGCCTGCTGCACCCCCAGCTAAAGCCCTCACTCCCTCCAACATCCCAACCACCTGCCCCAGCCTGGAACCCCTTCCCACACTCCAAACCCCTCAGCTCCACCCCCCCCCCAGCCTGGAGCCCCTTCCTGCACCTGAAACCCCTCATCCCAGGCCCCAATGCAGAGCCTGCACCCCCAGCCACATCCCTCACCCCCTCCTGCGTCCCAACCCCCTACCCCAGCCCGGTGAAAATGAGCGAGTGAGCAAGGGTGGGGGAGAGCGAGTGGCAGAGGGAGGGGGGATGGAGTGAGTGGGGAGTGGGACCTCGGAGAAGGGGTGGGGCAGGGGCGTGGCTGGGGGAAAGGTGTTTGGTTTTCTGCTATTAGAAAGTTGGCAACCTAGTTCAGAGCTTTCTACAGCAGCCTGGGCTCTCTGGGGGCCTCTTACCACAGCCCGGTTCTGGCTTCTGATATGGTCAGGGGGCGGGGCCTTAGGGAGGACGAGGAGGAGCAGGGGGCAGGGCCCTGTAGTGAGTGGTGACTAAGGCCCACCTCAGCCCCTGCATTGGGAAGAGGCTGGTGCCACTAGCTGGGGCTGTGCTTCACAGCGGGGGAGCGTGAAGCACAGACCCTGCTGCAGCCGCTCTGCACCTGCCCGAGGCTACTATGCCCAGGTTAAAAAGTGGGCGGGCAAGGCAGCTCCATTTCTGGCGCCTCTGAGACTCCATGGTGTGGGGAGCCCAAATGTTTTTTGTGCCCAGGACCCCAATAAATCTTACTCTGCCTCTGATGATCATCTAGTCTGACCTCCTGCACAGTGAAGGCCACTGAATCTCGCCCACCTGTAACCTCTGGCTGAGTTACTGATGACAGGTTGCAGAATTCCAGAGAGCCTCAATTAAATCTACCCACTGTGCATAGATGTACAGTAGCAGTATTTATATAATATAGACCTATACCCCCAAACCAGATAACTAGCATAAAAAAATCATATAATTGATGTAGTGTCAGCAAAAGGTTGAAACAGACTTTGAGACACCCACACAACAGTTTTTAACAACAGCGTTTGAGCTGGTTATGATTTCTAATAGTGCTGAGCAGGCACTGCCTGCTTCTATCATTCATTTAAAAGCTCAATTATAAGCTGTATTAACTCACAGTTAAATAAAAGGAGAATTCAATGCACATTTATCTCATCATTCAGCGCTAAAGCATCCATCATTATTAGTATCTGGGTGCATGAGGCTACACCCACATACAACTGTAATGGCATAAATATTTGTCCATACACAAAACCTGTGATAAAATTTCAATTCTTTTTATTAGAGTGTAAATGATTTCTTAAAAGATACCATGAATCCAATGTTTGCAAGGTCACGCATTCATTCCTCTGTTTAAAAGTGTGTTATTTAATAATTAATTGCTAACAATGTTCCTCGTGCAATACGATATGCTCCAAAGAACCTATGATCCAAAGTCCAGGATCCTGTGAACACTTATGCTTGTTCTCAGCTGAAAGCATGGGAGTAGTCTTGCTGAAGTCAGAATTAACTAGCACACACAGGACTATTGATGTGCTTATGAGTTAAACCTGTGCGTAAGCGTTTGCAGGATTGAGATTAGATTGTAAACTCCTCAGGACAAGAATCTTGTCTCATTTTGTCTCTTTTACAACATTGAGTATGCTGCGGGCACTTAATTAATAATACATTTTCAAATAGATGAATGAGCGTGTGACTTCACAAATGTTGCAGTCATGGTATCCTAAGAAAATATTTAAACCTCATAAGAAATAGAGGAAAACTCATCACTGGCTTTGCTATGGACATTTACAATGTGGCTACTGGAGCTTGCAGTTAAGTATGCACATCAGTGTTTGCAAGATGGGGGCCTCAGGGCTCAGTTCAGCTGCCATTAAAACAAATGGGAAGACTCCCACTGCCTACCATGAGAGTTGTATGAGATCCTAAATCCATTCACTTTCCAGAAAGCCTCCCTTTCTGAAGCACTGAGGACGTGGTGAGAGACTTCATAAAAACTTGTAAAAAATAAATTGAAGAAAAATTGAAAAGGGGGAAATATATCTAGCTCTCTTCCCTGCAGCTTTATTGTGTGATTAAATACTTGTATACTTTCTATTTTACTGGAACAAATTTCTTTGCAGATCCAGCAAAATATATGTTTTAACACAGAATATTAATGCAGAACAATACAGTGTATTTTGCGAAGTATTAGAAATGCCACCAAACAAAGATGCTGTTCACTTTTCTCAGCCGTTTTGTAATAAATGACTGCAGTAAAAGCAAAGTCTGTGTTTCCTTACTGATGAAACACCTCTTCAACTTTGAAAACCTAACTCTCCCATGACCTAAGAAGGGCATGAATGGTACTTTAAAAAGTGGGAGATGGCTTGAGGATTGGTCTAAAGGAGCAAAGCATGCACCTTAAAACAAAAAAGCTATTCAATATTTTCCATAAAAGAAATGGAGTGAAAGCTGTCGTCAGATTTAACTTGTACTATTCCTGACTACCATGAACTACATAATGAAATGAAAAATACATTTTGTCATAACCTCCATATGAATATACACTCTTGAAATCTGTTTGATACAGAGCTCATTTGTAAAAACACTTCTGTACTTAGGTGTTGATCCTACATAATTCTCTGTGCTGACCAAGCTTCTTTCATCCCGAAAGAAGATTCAGACTTTCCCAATTAATTTTGGGCAGTTGGACTCCAGCATATTCTGTAAAGCAGGTCAGTTTATTTCATAAATTGGTTCTGCACTTACAGGGCTCCGGCCATCATGTAATGTTTCGGCCTTGTGACAGATATAGCAATGCAGTATCTTTGGGGACTATTACATTACATTTATGAATGGTTTATGTATGATTGTGTTCTACTCCATTGGGGAGGGTTACCACAGCTTCCTCAGGAACTAAACACAGAGTGTGTGTGTGTGTGTGTGTGTGTGTGTGTGTGTGTGTGTGTGTGTGTTGGGGGGTGGGGGGGAGATTATCCCAGTGATTATAAAGAACTCCAGAGAAGTTCCACCCACCCCCACCCCCGGGATGATTTGCATATATTGCTTCAAACTGGGTTTTCCAGAGACCAAGACACAAAGAAAGGGCTTTTGGTATAAAAGGCTGAGTTTAAACTGATATAGGATCTTCCTTTTGACTCAACAAACTGACAGGACCTTGGGTCCTAGAGGGACCCCCCCCCTTTGTGGAAGGGTTGGGAAGACTGACACCTACCAGGGGCCTATGTTGGAGTTGGGAGTTACTTTGGGCAAGATTTTAATAAGCATGTAGGAACTTTTCTTGTATTTTATATCTTTTCTTTGTAATGCTTTTACCTTAAGAATAAATGTACTGCAGAGAGAGCTGTGTGGTCAGATGTAACTACTGGTAAATCACACCTGTCATAGCCCACAGAGAGTAAGCAACACACAGGGACTGGCCGTTAGGCAGGCTGTCTTGCTGGGCACATCACAGCGTAAGGCAGGGAGCTGTGCAGCGTTAAAATCCTTCAATGAGAATGGAGTGGGACACGGGTCCCTGCCCAGCAACAGGTGACAGCTGAAGACCTGAGACCTGACTGGGCACTTCAGGAGTGGACCACGGAGAGGGGAATTCAGGAGCAGTTACCCTGAAACTGGGACAGGCATCACGTAATGTTTTGTTTAGTTGCATTAGTAGGCAAGTTACACCTAAAAATAGATTCAGTCAGAGACAGACTCAGGCAAAACAGATTTGACTGGTGATATTTTCAGCATCAAAAGAGAAGTGCAGCACAGCTGACAATAAATGTATACAATCTGTTAATCTAGACTAACAACCATTTGTAATAGCACCTTCTAGTGACTCTCAATAATATTATAGTGTGGAGTGCTGCAAATATGTCACATTTTGGTATGCAATCCAGACCAATGAGGGGTTGTGTCACCCCCTGCCCTGCAACTTTGGGTGCCTCAAAATACTTAGCTGCTGTAGCTCCCTGCCTCAAAATACTTTGCTGCTGTAGCTCACTCCCTGAATCCCTCCCAAACAGCATGCAGGTCACCCCCTGACTGTCTGTGTATAGCTGCAGCCTGCCGGCAACACTCCAGTCACACTCTCGGTTACTACTTGCAAGCTGACCCCAACACACTCCTAGTGCCAGATTTCCCCCCCAAATGTGTGTTCTGCACTGACTAGCCCTCTCCTGGACAGTTCAGACATTAGAGGTCCATCGCCCCAGTAAGGGGTCAATATACAACAGTTTTCGACTTTAATTGGAGTTACCAAACAGTTCAGTTTAAACACAACACTGGGTTAGTTTTAATTTAAAAAATAAAACAAGTCTATTTAACTACAAAGAGATAGATTTTTAAGTGAGTACAAGTATAAGGCATTAAAGTCAGAAATGGGTACAAGAGCAAAAGATAAAATCCTTTCTAGGAACTAAAACTTAAACTAAACTTGGTTCAAGATAAAATCCTTACCACGTACGTGTTCCTGGCAACACGGCGAACTAAATTTTTAGGTCAGAAGGCCTCCCAAAGTCCTTAGGCTTGTTCCTATGTCTTCTTAGGTGAGAGAGAAAGAAAGAATCCCTGGGGTGTTTTGCTCCTCACTTTTTATAGTCCAGTCCCCCTTTGCACTTTCCTGAGGCTGAGGGTTATCCCTAGATACAGTTCCTTCCTGCTGTGAAGACAGAAACATGGAGTCTCATGGTGAAAGAAGTTCCGTGTTGTTGTTTGTTAAAACGCAGACCGATCTGTCCCTGTCCCCTCCATTGCCAAAGAATGGACACTTGACTGGTGATTGCCAATCAGCTTTGATGACACCTGGCTAGAGGTGTCAGCTTGTCCTTTGTCTTTGAGGAACAGGTTTACCCCCTCCCTAGACTTGTCTGGTAAACACATTTCAGTCATAATTTCAGCTTATGTTCATAACTTTACACACATTTCTCCATGATATTATTGACCAGCAAGTTATGAGCTTTCAAATTATACCTCACAAGGCATATTTTGTACCATGATTATTACAATAGTGTGTAGGGAGTGAATACAGAGGGTGCATTCGATCACAAAGGTTAAAAACTATTGAACAGGACATGCAGAGTATGGGAACTCAATTCTGTATTAATAAGAGCACTAGCCTGGAATAGCTTGCAGCAGTAGCAGGAATAAGACTATGAAGGGAACATATAGCTAAGCATTACTTAAACATCATGCCATTACCCATGCTTTCTGATACACCCATTCCCCAACTCTGTCCTGCCTTACCTTGCCCCCATCCCCTTATTTATTTATTTTTTACCCTCAACACATGGTGAGTGAGCATCAAGAGGTTCAGAATTACTGTCATTCCATGCAGAGGACACAACGCCTTGCACTTAACATTACTTCATCTATGTATAGCCTTCGCCCCACATTACTGGTGGAGCACAAAAACCTTGTGTGCGCTGTTGCACACCATGTGAAAAGTTGTGAAATCAAAACTTTTTTTTGTGATTTTTTTAAAAAGCTTTTTGCCATTGTTTTCCAGAATCCAACTTTTACAATAATTTCAAACTGTGTAGTTTTTTTTAATAGTTTTTTTTCCTTTGCTCCAGCAGTAGAAACGCATAAAGTAGATAATGTTCAGAGTTAAGAAGGAAAAGGATTTGAACAGCTTTCTGGGTTCTCTAGAATACCATCTCTATTGCTGCTGGAATGCAACAAAATTATACTTGCTTTTATTCCATTGTCTGAAATGCCAGGCTAGCCTACTAATGAGTGTAGGATCACTACATCATATGATTATTACGTCTATGGATAAAAGGGAACGTTTACCAGTAAATGTGAATGGGCTGATTTCTTCTGGCTGGAAATAATCAAATAGCTCTTCTAAAGACAGGGATTTATTTGAGTGGATCTGGATATGTTAGTGAATGTAAATAAAACCCCTCAGATGCTGAAAATGAGATGAAGTCGAAAGGCTCAAAACATACTAGAAAAATGAAAAAGAGAGATCTTAAGATCAGACTGGTATTTTGGTATGAATGATTTTACCACTTTGAAAAATATTTTTCCAGAGAATGAGAGATTAGAGAATATTTAACAACATTAAGACTGATTTCTTGTAAGTGTATGAATAAATAACAGCATACTTGGTGTAGTGTATGTTGAATCTTATACTAAACTGGTTGTTTGGGTTAAGCTGTTAGAATTGTGTAAATGTGTCTCTGTTACCAATATCCATCCTCATACTCCCTCTTCTCTTCTATTTAAAAGAATGTTTTTCAATTAAAGAAAATAGCAACAAACTGTTCTGCTCTGTTATATCCATGGAAATCCAGAGTAAATCGAGCTAGCTAGATCAGAATCTAGACCAATGTTTGTTCTCAATGCCCTGATCCCCGACAGCACAATCTCCTCCAATCTCAATATATTTGAGCTGTTAACAGCCATCACTCAGTTTATAAGACCCCCAGGATATTGAATCAGTTAGGATGATAACTAAATTGGAAGAAGTTTTAGGGCTCAAATCAGGAAGGTGCCAAACACGCTTTCCCCAGTCAAGCAAAGCACTTTGGCATGTACTTTACTTTATGCATGTGAGTAGTCCCAGACTTGCAGGATCAAACCTTTACCCATTAAGGGCTGTATTGTGTGTGTTAGGCACCGCTCACAGTAAAAGGTGGTGCAGATTTGCACAGTCCAAAGAAGCACCAAGAATGTCAAGGCCAGGTCATGGGCAGCCAGACTTAGGGGCCAGAGGCAAAGCCCACAGTCAGGAGTGGAGAGTCAGCTGGGTCAGGATACCAGGAGAAGCAGGAGACAAACTGGAGAGCAGAACTACAAGTCAGTAACCAGAGTCAGGCCAGGTCAGGATACCTGGGGATCAGAGGCAGGAGACAAACTGGAGATCAGAACCACAAATCAGAGGGTCAGGAGTCAAGCCAGGGGAGCTGGAGCCACAAGGTACACAGTCCAGAGCAGGGTAGATCCCAGTTGTTCAGACAGCTTCCTGTTCCTGTTACTGCATTAAGTAGGGTCAGCGGGCCAATCCTGCTCTGGGACTCCACCAATGGGACTTCAGGGAGTGGAACCTCAAACTGGGGCTGGACTTCATGGGTCCTGGGTCAGCAGTTGTCAGCAGGCTGCCAAGGGGAGGGTTGAAGTGTGGCTGCTCCTGTGAACTGGGATTCGAAGCTTGGGGGTCATGACAAAGAAGCATTTTCTTCCCCATGGGCCGAATGACTCCTTGTCACACAGGAGGAAAGCATGGTGCAGCTTTCTCCCCTCTGAGCGTGGGAACTGCAATTCTGCCTGGCCCTTATGTAGGTCATGCAAATTGGGGTAGGCCCTTTGCACCCACCCCCTTTGCCTTGCCCCTTGTGTACTTGCATGAGGACTGGGATTGATTTTTGTCTGGGATGTCCCACTGGCAATTCCTATTATCAGGCATTCTGAAAACTCTGCATTTTTTTTTATTTTTGACAGAAGTAATTAGCATTTGTTATAGAGTGTTATGTGTAGGGCACTTTGGGTGTTTTTGTCAGTGCCCAAAACACTCCAGAACCACAGGCAGGTTTTATAATAGCCATTGTACCAAAGTGCATACGTAATGTGCAGAATAGTGAAGAGAGGTATACAGTTCCTTTTACGACTGGTTTAGCTTGACAAAGTATGTTAATGTGTCTTTGTCCTTGCTCTCTAGTTTGTTCCTTATACACTTCTGTGGGCAAATGAATGTGTTAAATTAGGTCCTGTAGAGACCTGTTGGCAATTTTAAAGACATGGCATAATGAAGCCTGTTTCAAACTCTGCGGGAATATATTCTTTTGAAAACCTAGCAAATTAAACATTGGGTAGGCTTGATTCATTTGATTCATTAACAAATAGGGAGAGGGTGCATAGAGCCATACCCTTTCCCCCTTCCAGCTCCACCTCTATTACCCGTGCAGAGGGGGCAGCCAGAATCCATGTTTTCAGATGACAGGTGCTCAGACCCCTTTTAGGTGTGTCTCTGGTTGGGCACCCAAAGTCACTAGTCGCTTTTGAAGATGTTGGCCATAATCTCTAACAGCCAATCAACAGATCTGGCATTTGTTAAAAGTGCCCTGGTCTGTAGCACATTCCAGTCCACAAACAAAACATCACATTCCCCAACTCTAAGCAAAGTCATGTCCAGCAGCACCAGACACTTTGGCCTTGTCTACACTACACAGTTTGGTCAACAAAAGTCAGCTTTCATCAACAAAACAGTGGATGTGTACACAGTGAAATGTTCCTCCTGCCGATGTAACTACTCTGCTATGCCGACATAATAAAACCACCTCGATGAGCAGCATAGAGCATTTTGTGACATAGTTAGAGTCATTGTAGACACCTCACTGGGTTGTCGCCCTAATTGGCCTCCAGAAGGTGTCCCACAATGCCCATCATGACTGCTCTGGTAAGCAGTTTGGACTCTACTGCCCTGAAGGTACACAAGTATGTGCTCCTCCCCCATTAAAGGCTGAGGAATTTTTGAAATTCCTCTTCCTGTTTGCTGTGTGTGCGCAGTTCACACAGCATCTTTCCAGCTGACCATGCCGGCTTTCCACAGCAGACACACTCCCGTGTGGTGTACACCAGAGCTGTTGGATCTGCTGAGTCTATGGGGAGAGGAGGCTGTGCAGTCGCAGCTTCTCACTAATTGTAGTAATTTTGATACCTGTGGGTGATTGCTAGCAGCATGCAGGAGAAGGGGCATGAAAGGGACACACAGCAGTGTCATGCTAAAATCAAGGAGCTGAGGCAGGCGTACCAGAAGGCAAGGGAGGCCAATAATCACTGTGGTGCAGCACCAAAGACATGCCGCGTCTATAAGGACCTGCACACCATCCTTAGTGGTGACCCTACCTTCACCGCCAAGAGCCCCGTGGATACTTCGGGGGGACTGGAGACAGTGACCAGCAGACTCAACCCTGATAAGAAAATGGAGGACGAGGAGATGGAGATGGAGGATGATGTGGAATATACACAGGGTTGTCCAGTGTGACGGTGAGTCAGGACCTCTTTTCCACTCCAGAGGGGTCTAGCCAGTCCCAGCACTCCAGCTCTGGCACACAGGATGTAGGAGGGGGAGCTCCGGTAAGTGTTCAGTTTTCTTTCATACTGCATGGTGAGAGGAGATTGAGCTCTCCTGTACTTTATTATATGGTAGAGGAGGGATAAGAGACAGAAATTAACAACAGTCTGTCCATCTACTACGCAGTAGAGCCATGGCAGAAAAGTTTGTTAATGTATACGGGGATGTCTCTTGAATCCTTCATAGTGATGTCTAGGAAACTTTTCTGTAGGTATTCTGCAATCCTCCACCGAAGGTTCCTTGGGAGAGATGCCGTGTTTCTCCCCCCGCTGTAGGAAACTTTGCCGCACCATCCGGCAATTATTTCTGCAGGGACCAGAGCACACACAGGCGAATGGCATACAGAACCAGTCTGAAGCCACATGCATGCAGGAGATGGGTTACCTGTTGGAGTGAGATATCGGGTTCAATTACCCTAGCCTGTGGAAATAGACTCCCTAGCTGCTTATTGTAACCCCCTTCGCAAACCTCCCTTTCTCCCTTCCTGCCCTTTTCCCCCCATGCCCACCCCCCACTTCCCTTCTAACTCGCCATAATTATGACTCACGGCAAGCTGTGTGCTAGCCAAGGGGCAGTGAGAAAGAGGTGTGTGTAACTATTGTGATTCAAGACTGTGAGTGCACTCACAATCCTGTCTCTGTTCATTGTTTCTTTGCTTTCTGCAGATGTGTCCTTGAGAACACACTCCTCCACACCTGTGGAGCCTTATCCATCAGATAAGGTGACAACCCAGGAGGAGTAAGGAGGATCTATTTTGCGAGGTGATGCAGTCTACAGATGCAGCTCAGAGCAAAAGAAGAGCATGGAGGGAGACAATAAATGAAAGACTGCAGCTGGATAGCCAGGAAAGGACACAAGGGCAGGAGCAGACGATAAAGCTCCTTGAAGACCAGACAGAGATGTTGAAGTCCCTTGTTAGCCTGCAATTGCAGCAAATCTGTGCCCAACTCCCCCTCCAGCCACTACACAACACCAGTCCATGCCCTCCCCAAACTCCCCCCATCCCCGCATTCATCGCATGTTACTGGTCCCTCACACACAATTCCGTGCACTCCATGCCTGGGGACTGGTTTCCCAGTGAAATCTGGAGTTACACCCAGGTGCGAGAGCCCTAACTGTGAGACTGTTCCTCACTTTCATGTCCTCTGTTTGACCAAAAGTTTGCGTTTGATCCTGTTATTAAACTTGAGTCTTTGAAATTAAATAAGCCTTTATTTATGAAATACAGACATACATACATCGCTCAGTGCTAACAATGAAACACACTGCTATAGGTAGGACTATCTGCTCCTTGCAATTAATGCTCAAGAAGCAAGCACAACAGGGGCAATTCATGGCAGCAAGTAAACATTGTCTAGCCAAATGAATCACATAAAAACACATTACTGGGAATCATTGTCAAAATGTTCCTTCAAAGGCTCCCTGATTCGAATAGCCTCCCACTGCACCCCACTAACTGTCTTTGTATCTAGCTGCTGAAAATCAGCAGCCAGACAATCAACCTCAATGGTCCACCCCTAGGGAAACTTTTCTCCCTTTGATTTGCAAAAATTATGCAGAGTACAGCAGGCCACAATGACCATCGGAGTATTTTCCTCATTGAGGTCTAACTGGCCAAAACGTCAGCGTCAGCGTCCTTTTAATTGGCCAAAGTCACATTCAACGGTCATTCGGCACCTACTGAGCCTGTTGTTAAAATGCTCCTTGTTGCTGTCTAGGTTCCCGGTGTAAGGCTTCATGAGCCAGGGGAGCAAGATATGCAGGGTCACTCAGGATCACTATGGACATTTGCATATCCCCCATTGGAATCTTCTGGTCTGGAAAGAAAGTCCCAGCATGCAGCTTTCTATACAGTCCAGTCAGTGTTCTGAAAGATGCGTGGATCATGCACCTTCCCTGACTATCTCGCATTGATGTCAGTGAAACGTCCCCGGTGATCCACCAGTGCCCGCAAGACTATGGAGAAGTAGCCCTTTTGGTTGATGTACCCTGTTGCAAGATGGTCGGGGCCAAAATGGGGATATGCGTTCCCTCTATTGCCCTGCCGCAGTTAGGGAATACCATTGTCTCAAAACCATTAATTATTTTGTAGCAGGAGGCAATTAATGGCCTTTCACACTTGCATCACCACAACCTCCATGGTGGACTTTCCAACTCCAAACTCATTCACAATTGACCAGTAGCAGTCTGGAGTTGCCAGCTTCCACAATCGATCACCACTCGCTTTTCCACAGTGAGGGCATTCGGGTTTTCTTTGTGCCACAGTGCTGGGGCGAGCTTCGCACACAGTTCCAGGAAGGTGATTGGGGATTGGTCCTGCTTTGAGCAGGGGGTTGGACTAGATGACCTCCGAAGGTCCCTTCCAACCCTGATATTCTATGATTCTAAGGTGGCTTTGTGCATCCAAAAGTTCTGCAGCCACTGCTCATCATACCAGACCTGCATCACAATGCAATCCCACCACTCAGTGGTTGTTTCCCAAGCCCAGTACCAACGGTCCACTGTGGCAAGCTGTTCCGTGAATGTGAGCAGCAATCTTGAATTATTTATTTCCATGGCAGACAGCAGAACAAGCATCACTGATTCACTCTCTGATTTGCAGCTCATGAAATACTGCAGGACCAGTTGAGTTGTGTTCATAACGCTCATCACCACAATGGTCAGCAGCTCAGGATCCACTGTTAGGCAGAGACGGCAGTTCTCTGTTCAACAGGGGCTGTTGAAAAATGGTGCGAAACCAAGTAGGAAGTATGAAACCCATGAAATGATGGGTCGGAAAGAACTGCATCACAGGATTGCGAGTACATCCCCATTATGAGCCGCGATCTGTTCCCAGAGCTCCCAGTGGCAAAGGGTGAGAGAGGGTGGCGAGTTACACAGTGGGATAGCTACCCATGACGCAACTCTCTCTCTTGTTGCTGCAAGAGCAACGACTGTGGATGCGCTCAGGCGATACAAGGAGTGTTGTGTGGACATGCTCTAGGATGTTATTAAAGCAACTTATGATCATTGACAAAACTTAGGTCGACTTATCTCTGTAGTGTAGACATGGCCTAACTTTTCTCATTTTAGTTACCCTCTGTCCCCATTAGAACCCATTGACCCATTTCCAAAATCCTCCTTCCTTCTAACCATCCTAATGATCAGAGCAGAGGCCTTGTCCTAGGTAGTGGTGAAGGTCACAACATTCAGTATAACAAAGTCCTTCGGCAATTTTATGGCTACAGATGTTGAACAGAACACCTCCATGTTATTGCTCCCAGAACATAAAAACACTAGTACACAGCTGCAAAATGAAACCTGAACAGCATATTCATGCCTAACAGCATCATACAGTGCAGCTTTTAGGGAACTTACTATTAGAAACATAATATACTGATTTCATATTGCATACGCTATAGAAACAAGAACGGCCATACTGGGTCAGACCAAAGGTCCCTCTAGCTCAGTAGATAGTATGGGGAAGCGGAATCAGAGCCCAGGTAGGTCACACTTATATTATATCCAAAGCCATCAGTCTGCTTATAGGTGAGCAAAGATGCTTTTGTACACAAATAAAGTAAGCCAATTAAAAATGCTAAAGATCCAACTTTGATATCAGATTATTTATGTTTCTCACTTTGAAATTGTAAAGCACTTATGTAGGTGCTTCAATTTAAAACTTTAGTCAAACAAAATAGTTGAAAAATCATTGATAATTTAAATTACTTACTGAAACCTGAGTGCAGGGTTAGGGCTGTCTAGCCTATAGTTGGAAAATTCAACACCGCAGAAAACATCTAGAGAAGCTGCATGCCCCACGCAGCTTTAGATGTTAGTGATGTTATCAACTGTACTCAGGTTTGACGGGAGAAAACCTCCGTTTATTTTCTTTATCCTGTTGTTTGGGTATAGGAAGAGAAGAAAGAGGAAGCAATCATATCAGCTTAACAAGGAAGTCCAATGCTTGAGCCCTTCCTTGCAAATTGACTATGCAGCTGTGAATTTAACATTGAGGTTTCAATTTGCCAAAATGTAAGTGGCTATATGAACATTTATAGTTATCAAGACAGTAGCAAAATGTCCATAATTATTTCCATTGTCACATTTGGAACAGTTAAATAAAAAGAGTAAAAAACAGTTAAAGTAAATACTATTTACTTGTACATATGCCATTATACTCCAGCTTCTAAAGCCCAATGAAATTGTCTGAGCCAAGCACCACGGACTTAATACAAGTCACATATTTGATAGAAAGTAAGGAAAAAACCAGTGACAGCTAGATATAGATCTGTGCAGGCACAACATTCACAATATCGGGGCAAATTCACCACCAACCAGTAGTTAGTTTCCCTCATTATTTCCAGAGTACATACAATTCTCTACTGTGAAAATGCCATAGGTTCACCCTGTTTGCAGAGAGTGAGCTGGAAGCCCTATTATCTGTATCCAGATGGACACCCTGGTGTGCCAGACTTTGCATCTGCAGTCGCTGCTCCAAACAGTCACATAATTCATTCAAATAAGTCAACAATGCTTAGATTGCGGGTGGGGGAGTTGCTACTTCCAGAATAAAAAGAACTGTGCTGAACCCAAACAAGCAATGCCACTTTGTGTGTGTGGTACTTCAGACTGACTCAGAAAGAAAATCATCTGAAAGGTTCACATAAATGCCCTAATCTCATCTGGCAGAACATAAACGGATTTTAGAATCTCTGTTAACTCTCCTTTTGGTCTTCATAGACATCCCAAGTAGGGCAAACTTTAATATTTACACTTCTGGTATCTCCTGCCCCCAATGCAAACATTTTTACAGAGAAATAGCACTCACTCACTGAAGGGGTCTTTTTTCCTTTGAAAAAATAAACCTGCTGAAGATAAAGGCCATGATCTTTGGCTACTCAGGGGTAGAGGCAAAGTGGCTTTCTGATCCTGGGGCTGATTGGAGACTGGACTGGTCCCTTACATAGGAGGCTGCTCTAACTTATGCACACCTGCCTACAGAAGAGGCCTTTTCCTCCCAGGCACTATCATTGTGCCGGGTAAGGAATGGCAGAAGAACCATTACAGCAGCTTACTTAGATTGTAAACTCCATGAGGTAGGGGGCATCTTTTTGTTTTGTGCAGCACCTAGCACAGGGGGTGCCGGTCTATGATTGGGGTCCATAGTTATTACTGTAATACAAATAATAATAAAATCAATCAATCAAAAATATATCGCTTGGGGATTCCCCACTCTAGAGGAATCTTCAGCCAGCTGGTTAAACTAGAATCATGGCCATGTGCGTCACGAGAGCAGCACAAGGTAGCCGTCGCCAGGGCCAGGATAAGGTAAATTAAGAACTACATTAAAAATGAGACTTGTATTAGTTTAGTGGGAGCTTTCGTAATTTGAACACACACAGCCCACTCGTGGCTCCATTATTCAAAGTCTCTCCCTGCCTCCCCAACAGTGACTTGACAGCTCCTGCCATGTTGCCATATGGTTCATTTCTAATGTGGATGAGGAGATGCTTGTGAAGGCGATTTCCTAGCACTTACGGAATCCTCCTAGTGAAAGCAAAAGACTGATAATTTCAGCAGTTGGATTCCGGTGTCTGATTAATCACTGTCTTGGCTGTCTTTCAGCTGTAGTTTTATTCACAAAATCCTTGTTTTGCAGTGAATCATGTCGAACTTTTGTCATCACAACATCATTTCACACAGGATTTAAAAATTTAACAACTGCCCAAGAAAAAGTGAAATTCATAACGCACCAAAATTATCTCCCTCAAATGGTAAGAAGGAGAAAGTCATGATTGCAGAGGAAATATTGCAATGCATGTATGAAAGGGATTCATGCTGTCATTTCCATTGTATAGTATTTGCCACTTCATTGCAACAGGTCACAAGCTTCTCAGAAGCCTCCTTGTACATCAGAATTGGGCCTCTTTATTTAGGTACAAACAATTCACAGTAACCCAGGTAACTTCTGATTAGTTAAAACAGTTCAAATAACAGAAAATGTGCTTATTATTTTAAAAATTGAAACAACAACAAAACATTACATATACTATCTTTCAAGTATTTGTACATTTTCTTGACTACGTTGAACTCCTAATCCAATAGCTATGAAAGGAGATGTTATATATAGCCATGTGAACATATGATAGCACTTTTTTTCTCTAAGATTGCAGACCAAGTCTATGCAACTGTGTTAATGACCTGAGTCTTTTCTTTTCAGTACTGTCCCTTTACAACAGATTTCAGTGAACGCTAACGAAGTACCACACTCACTAGGCACTTAGATACTCCTGTGCCAGGCATATGATAGATAATTAGATATTGGCTGGAGCAGTGTGAAGTGGCAGCTGAAGAAAAGTGCTAGCTGAAAAGAAATTAAGATCAAGGACAATCAGATACAGTGTTCTGCACACCTTTCCCAATTTCCGTTCTCTGGAGTGGATCCTCCTACTCAAGTACTATATAGTTTATATCTGAAGTGCCTTGCCTCCGCATAGACAGACCCGATTCCCACAGATAGCCTTATCACAAGATAGGACCCCAGTTCTTGTGATGCTAAGAAGGAGAGGCTCCCGGTTAGTGTTTGTATTACTGTAGCACCCAGAAACTCAAATCAGAATCAGAGCTCTACAGTGCTAGGTGCTGTACAGACAGAAACAGTCCCGGCTCTAAAGAACTTACAGTCTAAATAGGGGTTTCCTTCCAACTCCATTTAGGGGTTTTCTACATGGGGAAATTGACTAGAATAGCTATTTCAGAATAAGAGTGTCCTTATGGGGAGGTATTCAAAAACAGCTACTCTAGTCAATTTCTTGATATAGACAAGCCCTTACTAGCTGCACTTCTCCCTTACTTTCCCTCTCTATCCCATTCCATGCCTTTCTATAAACATTTGAATGATGTAAGAGCCAAGGGACCTATTCTGCGATCCTTCCCCAGGCAATACCCTTTGAAGAAGTCAATGGAGTTTTACCAAGGTAAGAACAGATCATGAGCCAAGAAGGGTGAAGAATTGGTACAAGTCAGAATAATATGTAGTAATGGGATGAAATTAAGCAAGAGTAGTCTAAATAAAAGGAGAAACCTTCTAGGAGTGAGAATTACAGTATTGGGCCATGGAACAGTCTGCCAAGGAAGTGGTGGGAGCTCCATCACTAGAAACATTTAAAACCAAAGTCTGCTTGAAAGAGGGCATGGGCCAGCACAGAGCACCCACAATCCCTACTCTGGGGAGGAACCTGAAGCCACTTCAAAAGGAGAAACCGCTGAGGATGGGTAAGATGGCTGGGGAGTCCGGGAGCTGAGCCAATTCAAGACACTACCCAGGCAGCCTCCAAGGGTGGGGCTCCTAGGCCATCCTGGTCACAGTTTAATTCTGCCCTCCCTTGGGGTGAATTCCCCCTTTGGTGCAATGGTCCCTGCTGATGCAGGGGAGTGCAAGTTGCGCATATGTTCCCCTGCACCCGTGAGGGTGAAGTCAGCCCCAGGAGTGTGCCGTACCTTTCAAAAGTCTGTTATTCAAAACCCACTGTCTATGTTGAAAAGAAGAAATTTGTGCACCTGGACTGAGGCGTGAGAAAAACGGCAAGAGTTGAAACCAACTAAATGCTTTTCACGCATATTCAATACATACGAAAATAGTTACAAACAGGGAAAGAAGAGGAGATTAAAGTAGAAGATGGTGGAGTGAAGGAGGGGAGCCTAGGATTCTTCATTAGCTCTGTGCAGCACAAAACCCTCACCTTCTTGGCAGAGGCTCACAACAAACCCGATCCTGCTCATGTTGCAATCTCCAGCTCAACTGGCGTGGGATCGGGCCCAATAAAACCGCAGTGTGCAACCATTTCATTATGGCTGCTGGACAATGTTGAAGCATGATAATGGCTTCACCCCCCACTCTGCCCGGGGTTGGAAATGATAACTGTTATGCTTCTAGACAGAGCCATAGCCAGGGCGGAGCGAAGGGGGCAGTTGCCTATGGCGCAAAGCCGCGGGGGCGGAAAAATGATTAAAAAAACCAGTAGGGGGCACAAATATGCTTGTTCGTCCCAGGCACTAAAATGCCTAGTTACGGCTCTGCTTCTAGACCCTGTTGATGCATGGGAATAGGAGACCTCATGAGGTTTTATTCTACCGTCTCCTGCACTGAGCGGTTCCCAGTGGGCTAGCCCAGAGTTTACTGCCGTTTTGTTTTCCCTTCAAGTCAGGATACACTAGGGGACTTCCTGTGACTGCCTGCAACACACCCAACCTGACAATTATTTAGATACACTTTGCTCTCAACCTTTACATCAGCCGCCGTACAAACAGGCAGGCACTAATACAGCTCCAAACAGAACAAGCTTCATGTAAAAATAAAGCAAAGAAGTGACCTACAAGCGTGGAGGAAGCAAAAATAAGATGCATGGTTTGAAGTTAATTAGCCCTCGAACTGTCAGGCCCAATTACTTTCAGTGGGCTCTGACATTTCTAAGATTAATTAGAGCGTTCGCTGTCACATTTCACAAAGGGGCCACCATTATATGAGCAAGATCTACCAGCTTTCAGCACACAGTGTCTTGAAATTTTGCAGTGTGAAATTATAGCCGAGTGTTAATTGTGGAGCCCCTGGTAGAAGCCTCCAAATTTTTAGATTTCTGCTGAGGAATGCACTGGTATCTATGCGGTTTTGAAGGAAAGGTCTACATGAATGGCTGATGGATTTTAAGCAAGTGAAACTCCTGGGTATGAGTCCCTATCTTGCTCTAACCATAGGTGCCGACTGGAGCACCCACAGAAAAACAAATAGTGGGTGCTCAGCACCCACTGGCAGCTCGGTAGATCAGCTCCTTCCCCTCCCTCCTAGTGCCTCCTACCCACTAGTGATCAGCTGTTCAGTGGCATGCAGGAGGCGCAGCGGGGGGAGGGGGCAGGAGCAGGAAGAGGTGGGGTGGGAAGAGATGGGGCAGGTGGGAGTTTGGGGGAAGGGGTGAAGTGGGGGCGGGGCCAGGGGTGGAGCAGGAGTTGAGCACCCCGGGGAACTTAGAAAGTCGGTGCCTCTGGCTCTAACTACTGGAATATTAGCAGTACACGCATACTGGTACAGTCAGGGCTGGCGCAACCACTAGGCGAACTTGGCGGTCACCTGGGGCGCCAAGTGGTTGGGGGCGCCCCCAACCATAGAGGAGCCAGCGTGGTGCAGGGGGGGCAGCAGCCCTGCAAAGGCGGCAGCGCCGCTAGCAGGGAAGCAGCTGTGCCCCCCGCCCCTCCTGCCCAGGCTGTGGAGAGGGATCGGAGCAGTCAGGGGACAGGGAGCAGGGGGGGTTGGATGGGTCGGGAGTTCTGGGGGGCCTGTCAGGGGGCGGGGGTGTGGAGAGGGATCGAAGCAGTCAGGAGACCGGGAGCAGGGGGGTTGGATGGGTCGGGAGTTCTGGGGGGGGCCTTTCAGGGGGCGGGGGTATGGAGAGGGGTTGGGGCAGTCAAGGGACAGGGAGCAGGGGTTTGGATGGGTCAGGAGTTCTGGGGGTCCTGTCAGGGGGCAGGGAGTGGTTGGATGGGGCGTGGGAGTCCCGGGGGTCTGTCTGGGGGTGGGGATGTGGATAAGGGTTGGGGCAGTCAGGAGCCAGGTAGGGGATAAGGTCCTGGGGGGCAGTTAGAGTGGGGGAATCTCAGGAAGAGGCAGTCAGGGGACAAGGAAGAGGGAGGTTTAGGTAGGGGGTGGGGTTCTGGGGGGCAGTTAGGGTCAGGGGTCCCAGGAGGGGGCAGTCATGGGGTGGGAAGTGGGAGGGAGTGGATGGGGCGGGGAACCTGGTCTGGGGAGCAGCCCCTGGGCAGGCTGGCCCCTGGGGTCTATAAAGGCTCGTTGGGATTTGCCCCTCAATGAACCGATGTGCGGCGGGGGCAGGCTCAAGGTGGAATTTTCGCCTAGGGTGCAAAATATCTTTGCACCGGCCCTGGGTACAGTGTACACAGTATAGACATATTATATAGCTTATATTCACCACAGGACAGTCCCAGTCCTACTACTTTATAACTGTGTCTGAAACTAGTTTTCCAAAATGTTTAGGAGCAACAGTGGATGCAGCGGACGGTTCCTAAAATCCACGTTAGTGATTATTTCACCATTGTTTCAACGTTATTGAACCACACTCTAGAAATGATAACAAGCAATGGCAAATTTCACAACAGGCGTGTGATCATCCCTCAGTTTCCATCAGTGGGTGCTCCACAGAGCAGGAGGACCACAGGTTGGCAGGGGACAGGGTGGTGTCTATAGCATGCAGCATTATCCCCCCTCATTCATCACGTAAGCTAATGGTAACATTGTCAGCAGTATCGTATGCAATGTCTGCCTTGGCTTCAAGGACAGAAGCAGCTGTGAGTTTTCAAAGACGCTGTGGGGTTTCTGGAATGCAGAGTGGAAGCATTGGCCTCCATGCCTATGGCTTTGCCCTCTGCAGGTCTCCCTCATATCCACAGATCTGCCACATTACAAGGGTTTAGGGGCTAACTCCTCTACTCATTCCGCAGAGACAAGACAACCAAGGAATGGGAGGAAGTTCTGACCTGCTCAGTTTCCTGCCCATTCCATGAAGGTCTGTGGGGGAGAATTAAACCCTTTACATAAATGTGTACACAAATCATTTCTTTAGAACCCATATTTGTGAGCCTTTACAGATGGGTAAATCTTTGCTTAGCTCCTCTACAATCTAAATCTTTGGCGTTTTTATTTTCATTTGCCCTCTAAGCTGAATGCTAGCGTTAAGAGGTGGAGTCCAAATTCCGCTCTGGAGATGGTGACATCTGTGGTAATTCTGATGTCTGGTGGAAGGGAGTTCCACAGCTGCACAGAATGTCCAGTCTCCTGTGACTTCCAGCCCAGGCACAGTCAACTCTAGTGTTTCTGGTGATTGCAGTTGTCATGGTAGACCACTGCCATGGAGAGACAGAGGTGATAGATAAGTTACCTGGTCCCAGCCCTGTAAGGGACTTGAAGATAAGCACAGTGAACACCTAGGAGTGAGTCAGTGCAGAATCTGTCCTATTGCTAAAATCCTTAGTTTTCACTTGTAGTAGAATAATATGTAGAGGCCTCAACCAAGATTAGGGCCCCGTTGTGCTAGTCACTGCACAAACACACAGTAAGAGACAATCCCTGCCCTGACGAGCTTTGTTTAAAGAGATCAAATGGACAAAAGGTGGGAGAAGGAAGTATTATCCCCATTTAATAGGTAGAGGACTGAGGCACAAGGACATTAAGTGAGTTGCCCAAGGTCATGCATAGGGAGTCTGTGGCAAAGCCAGGAAATGAATGCAGATCTTCTGAGTCTCAGGCCAATCCAGTGCCTTAACCCCAAGCCCATCCTTTCTTTTATGCACCTCTATCCATACACATTTTGAAACCTAATAGCAAACAGACCAGTTAAAAGCTGTGGCACAGATTCCAAATGCCTTGTCATCCTCTGTATCATCAATGCAGTATTTACAAGTCCCTACTGAATCCAGTGCAATGCTGTTCCTTCTCTCTCCTCTTAAAGATGGTTATTGACTTTAAAAATGAAGGAAAAAACCAGTTACTCTAGCAGACAGCTGTTAAGCATTAACAGCATGTGCAAACCAGAATAGACTTAACCCTTTGACACACTGTAAGAAATATAGAGGTGTATGACGACAGATGACAAGATATAGTGGTTTGTGTTTCTTTCAGAAAGTACTGCATAGCTCAGTGGTGGGAAATCCGTGGCCCATCAGGGCAATCCGCTGGCAGGCCACGAGACAGTTTGTTTACACTGCCATCCGCAGGCACGGCTGCCTGCAGCTCCCAATGGCCCCGGTTCGCCGTTCCTGGCCAATGGGAGCTGCGGGAAGCAGCAACCAACATGTCCCTGTTGCCCGCGCTGCTTCCCACAGCTCCCATTGGCCAGAGATGGTGAACCGTGGCCACTGGGAGCTGCGGGCAGCCATGCCTGCAGACTGTGAATGTAAAACTGTCTCGCGGCCCGCCAGCGGATTACCCTGGTTGCCCACCACTGGCATAGCAGGTTGCCCACCACTGGCATAGCCACTAGAAGAGGGAAATTAAATCGCATACCAATTGAATTAGGTAAGGTAGCTGCTTTTTCAAATAGAGGAAATAGATACTTTAAAGCTGGTAAACTATCAGAGCACAAGTAATGGCTGCTAAAAAACTGCAAAATCTTTTATGTTGTGCTCCTGATTAAGCAGAGAATCCAGTATGTAAATGCTTAGTCAGTCTGATTTTGCCGACTCACGTAGCTTTGCTCAGAATATTGGAGAAAGGGCTGCTTCTGCACAGAATGAGAAAAGATGAACTGATATAGGGATGGGAAGTTGATCAGAACCCATTGTGTATTTATCTCTGTCACAGGTGAATAATACCAGCTAATGAGGTCTGTGTTGTCATCAGACAGAGATTCTCTGAAGTCAAAGGGATTTAAGGGTGTTCAGCACCTCAAAGGTTCAGGCCCTTGCTTTCAACGAAGAAATAGTATATTGTTCCTAAGCATTGCATGGGTCCTCATGAATCAGGCGCTTCAGCCTTTTGTAGCACCTTGTGTTTGATTCATTTACCAGCGAGACGTTTTTCTGCTCACTGTCCTTCAGGTTCAAAACAAATGTGATGATTGTTTCATTTCCTAAAATGGCTTGGCCACTGGAAGACATAGCAGTGATGGGACACAGGTTCTCATATCCTCAATATGCAGCGGCACTTTTCTTACCAGAATCTTGCCACCATTCAGAAACTCAAAGGAACAGGAATAACTTTGCGTGGGGAGAGACAGCTGGCATGAAATCCCTCCCTGTGCTTCCCAAGGCCTGGAGCTTTCCCCTCCTAGTGTAGCTCAGCCTGCCAGCCTGCCTGTCTTTTAAGACATGAATGTGCTGATGCCACCTGCTGGTGAGAACTAGAGCGGGAGACAGAAAGGAATTTGAAAATGGATCTTTATAACGTAACATTAAGGTTTGCTTTCGGAAACATGTTTATCATTACTGAAAACATCCCGTATACTAATTTTGGAAGCAATAAATGTGCTGCTATTTTTCGTCACTGAAATCAATTCATTAATACATTATTTTAAATTCATGGGGGTGGGGTCTATATATATATTTATATTAAACGCATCAGAGTTCAAGCTGCACATATGTGGAAACTTATGCTTCTTCGCTGGATAAATGTTATGGTACAAGGCTGAGCACCACACATGATGTGGATGCACCGACTTTTCTTAAGTACATTCAGTCATGTCATGTGTCATCTCATACTTAGCCTGTACAACAGAGGAATCAACAATCATTTCAGAGCCAGACTTTCTTTCCACGTATTAGTACATTGCTGGGGAATGCAAGTGAAGATTTGCCAACGTGTTTCAGAAGCTGCAGTATTTTGTGTGGCTACCTTCATGACAGAGAGAAATTAATGTCACAGCATTTACAGTATTACGGCGGAAGAAGGCATAGCCATTAACACACTGGGATGCTGGAGGCCTGTGTTCAGTTCCCAGCTCTCCCAGAGACTTTCTGGGAATGTCTACACAGCCTGAGGCAGTGAGCCTCCCAGCCCAGGTTGACAGACTCAGAGGGGGCCCGTGCTGGTACTAGTGCTTTGAATTTGTGGCTCAGGCTCTGAAGCTCACCCCCTCCTGTTAATGACCATGAGGTGCTCATATAGTACTATGATAAGGGCTATAGAAGTACCGGGTTATTATCATAGGAATGACTTTAAGAAAACTATAACATTAACATGAAAAACATTCAACAAGAAATAAATGTCACAGACCTGTCTGACAATCAACAGACTGAGTTAATAGGGCCCAACTTCTGGATCCCACATGCAGCTAAGCCGCACAGATCTGGGCAGGGCCCAGCCTGTTTGTAATGCTGGGCCTCTAGGGCACACTCCCAGGTACAGACTTCCAGTCTGTAACCTGTCCTTGGGACATGGGACTCCATGGACAAGCTGCCCTAGGCCCCAAGACCTCCCGAGCCTTGCCAGCCCTTTGTGCACACCAGGGGCGGCTCCAGGCACCAGCGCAGCAAGCGCGTGCCTGGGGCGGCAAGCCGCGGGGGGCGTCCTGCCAGTTGCTGTGAGGGCAGCAGTCAGGGAGCCTTTGGCGGCGTTTCTGTGGGAGGTCCGCCGGTCCTGCAGTTTCGGCGGCAATTCGGCAGTGAGCACGCCGAAGGCGTGGGACCGGCGGATCACCCGCAGAAACACCGCTGAATACTCATGACCACCCTGCTTGGGGCGGCAAAAAACATAGAGCCGCCCCTAGTGCACACTACCCAGAGTTCCCCCTTCTGTGGGTGCTCTGGTTGCTAGTTAACTCTTCAAGGACACATGGGGGGAGGGATAGCTCAGTGGTTTGAGCATTGGCCTGCTAAACCCAGGGTTGTGAGTTCAATCCTTGAGGGGGCCATTTGGGGATCTGGGGCAAAAATTGGGGATTGGTCCTGCTTTGAGCAGGGAGTTGGACTAGATGACCTCCTAAGGTCCCTTCCAACCCTGATATTCTATGATGGCAGGTAAAGCAAGGAACACAGGCTTTGTACAGGAACTTCTTACCCTCTCTCTCTCTTTACTTATAAAGCAAGGAGAGTTACAGATCTAGGCAAAACAATAAACACCTGAACATGCTTCCCCCGCTCCCTGCGAGTCGTTAACCCTCCTGAGGGTCCTTGGGGGACAGCTACGGTTAACCACCCTCCCAGATTGGCCAGAAGTCTCCCAGAATCGGGCTCAATCTCCCGGAGGCTAC
Organism: Chelydra serpentina; assembly: GCA_037349315.1. NCBI lineage: Eukaryota > Metazoa > Chordata > Testudines > Chelydridae > Chelydra > Chelydra serpentina. The sequence goes on from JBAIAC010000004.1 coordinate 46,165,052, forward strand.
TGAAGCCAATCTGGGAGATTTTAGGCAGCTAAAAGTCTGACGGCGCAGCAGGGTTAAGGCAGGCTCCCTACCTGCCCTGGCTCTGTGCCGCTCCTGGAAGTGACGACATGTCCGGCAGCGGCTCCTAGAAGGCGGCACGGCCAGTGGTTCTCTGCTTGCTGCCCCTGCCCCGAGCGCTCACTCTGCAGCTCCCATTGGCTGGGAACGGGGAACTGCAGCCAACGGGAGCTGCGGGGGTGGTGCTTGCAGGAAGGGACAGTGTGCAGAGCTGCTTGGCCGCCCGTGAGCTTAGGAGCCATTGTCAGACATGCTGCCACTTCTGGGACCCACCCAGGGTAAGTGCCGCCTGACCAGAGCCTGCACCCTGAACTCCCTCCCACACTCCAACCCTCTGCCCCAGCCCCCTCCCAGACTCAACCCCCCTGCCCCAGCCCTGAGCCCTCTCCTGCACCCAAACTCCCTCCCAGAGCCTGCACCCCCTCTTGCACCTCAACCCTCTGCCCCAGCCCTGAACCACCTCCTGCACCCAAACTCCCTCCCCGAGCCTGCACCCTGAACCTCCTCCTGCACCCCAACCCCCTGCCCCAGGCTCAGCTTGGAGCCCCCTCCCACACTCCAAACCCCTTCCCCCCCCTTAGCCCAGAGCCCGCACCCCATCCCACACCCCATTCCCCTGCCCCATCCCGGTAAAAGTGAGTGAGGGTGGGGGAGAGTGAGTGATGGAGGGAGGGGGGCTGGAGTGAGTGGGGGGTGCCTCAAAGAAGGGATTTGGCAGGGGTGTGGCCTGGGGAAGGGGCAGGGCAAGGGTGTTTAGGTTTGTGCAATTAGACAGTTGGCAACCCTAGGGACAGCAAAGCCCCACCTGCCACCACTCCTCCAGTGGTGTCTTCTGTTTCTGGTGATGGACTGCCTCCCTTGCCTATAGAGTATGTTGTTTTTCAAAGCAGCCTCAGACTGGCTCAAGTGGAGTGCCCCAAGGGTCGGTGCTGGGGCTGGTTTTGTTCAATATCTTCATCAACGATCTGGAGGATGGTGTGGACTGCACCCTTAGCAAGTTTGCAGATGACACTAAACTGGGAGGAGTGGTTGATACCCGGGAGGGTAGGGATAGGATACAGAGGGACCTAGACAAATTAGAGGATTGGGCCAAAAGAAATATGATGAGGTTCAACAAGGACAAGTGCAGAGTCCTGCACTTACGACGGAAGAATCCCATGCACTGCTATAGACTAGGGACCGAATGGCTGGGCAGCAGTTCTGCAGAAAAGGACCTAGGGGTTACAGTGGACGAAAAGCTGAATATGAGTCAACAGTGTGCCCTTGTTGCCAAGAAGGCTAACGGCATTTTGGGCTGTATAAGTAGGGGCATTTCCAGCAGATCAAGGGACGTGATTATTCCCCTCTATTTGGCACTGGTGAGGCCTCATTTGGAGTACTGTGTCCAGTTTTGAGCCCCACACTGCAAGAAGGATGTGGATAAATTGGAAAGAGTCCAGCGGAGGGCAACAAAAATGATTAGGGGGCTGGAGCACATGACTTATGAGGAGAGGCTGAGGGAACTGGGATTGTTTAGCCTGCAGAAGAGAAGAATGAGGGGGGATTTGATAGCTGCTTTTAACTACCTGAAAGGGGGTTCCAAAGAGGATGGATCTAGACTGTTCTCAGTGGTAGAAGATGACAGAACAAGGAGTAATGGTCTCAAGTTGCAGAGGGGGAAGTTTAGGTTGGATATTAGGAAAACCTTTTTCACTAGTAGAGTGGTGAAGCACTGGAATGGGTTACCTAGGGAGGTGGTGGAATCTCCTTCCTTAGAGGTTTTTAAGGTCAGGCTTGACAAAGCCCTGGCTGGGATGATTTAGTTGGGGTTGGTCCTGCTTTGAGCAGGGGGTTGGACTAGATGACCTCCTGAGGTCCGTTCCAACCCTGAGATTCTATGATTCTATGAGACCCATTTTTTATTTCTCTTCTTCCTCTGTGGATGTTCCATGCTCCAACCCCCTCTTGGCTATTGGGCAGAGGGTCATTAAAAGTCAATGGCTCTGCCAGTAGCAACCCCACTGTCTCACCAAGGTAGCACTATTCAATTGTCGGTAGTCCTATGAAATCCCTGTTTTAGCTTCTCAGACACAGGCCAGGTCTACACTCTAAGCTTTTGCCGGCATAGCTCCATCAGTCAGTGGTGTGAAGAAGTGTGATCCCTCACCAATATTGCTGTGTTGGCACAAGCCTTGAATGTAGATACATTTATACGGGCAAAACTGTGCTTTTACTGGTATAGCTTGTTTCACTCAAGAGGGCTAGTTTGCCGGTCTCAGCTGTGTCCATACTAGGAGTGCTTTGCCAGTGTTGTGTACAAATATAGCTATCCCGACAAAAAGTATAGACCTGCCCTTAGTCTGTTTCTGCTACAAAATGGAGGTTCTAATTCACACTGAAGGTTACAGTTATAAATACTATTTCACAAACCAAAAGGAATTCAGACACTGACACAGACATTTTCCCCAAACTGTCCCAATAGAATTTAAGTGAAAAGGGACAAATGTCAATACATGATTATGATGACACGTACGCTACTAAACATTGTAGGAAGTATTAGCTGTGTGACTCCCACTAAGCCAATGTAACTTTCAGGACTTACCTCCAAATCTGAGAATCATTTTTTGTTTCCCCATAGAGAGAGCCAATGTCAGAGGCCGGGATTAGAATTTATGACTTCCTGATTCCTAGCCTTGCACTTTAAGAACTAGACCGCACCTGTCTCTCGAAAGACTGTTCAGGATCAGGATGAGAATGAGGATGCCAGAGAAAGACCAAAAAAACGCAGTTTTAATGTAGGAGAAAGTTTGACCTTATTAACCCTGAGAGTGTATCTTCAAATGTGGTGTTTGGTATATGTATCCCCGCCTCCATTCTGAGATCTGAAATGAATATTCTGTAACTGCTGTGGGAGGCACGCCCTAAGATCAGAACAAATGTTGCAATTTCTCATTTAGAATCAACAGTTCTGAATACGTCATAGGTGACAAGGTGTGTAGAGAATATTCCTCAGCTGGGAGCCACTGTTAAGATTATGCTGTGAATGTGTCAGGGAAGTCAGATAAGAAAAATAAACTATGCTGAGCAGACTTTTGCTGGGCATATATACAGTATTGTGCTTTTCCTAACTAAAGAACGGCTTGTAGTCCCCTTTGAAAGGTGCCTATGAAAGCTGACTGGCTGTGATTGGTAGGTTAGCAGTGGGTGGGTTATCTAACAACAGGAAAGCTTCAAAATTTCAGAGTAAGGAAGATTACTCTAAGTATTTCTTTTGGATCTTCATGAAGCTATAACCCAACATGCTTATATTGGTTGTAAGAATTTGCTTTGTTAAAGACCTGATGTGATTAGTTGAATTAGGTGCTACGAATCCAGTGCCCAGCTGGAGAATACACTGAGTTACAGGTGAAGAATGATGTGGCAGATTCCCAAAAGATGAGCTACATTAAGTTCCACTGTAATAAATCACAACATTTTGCGTATTTATTTTATTTCTCCTAATAATAAAAAGCCCTACTGCAATAAAGTGTATATACAAATCTCCCGCGTTTCCCAGTTCAGCCCTTGCCCAGCATTAGCTGTGTAAAATATAAGTAAGAGCAAAGTTCCGGGGCTCCAGAGGGGTTGTAGAGGGACAGCGTGTAAGCTGGGGCCCCAGGAGGAATTGTGGCTGATTCAGCCAATACTCCTTCTGGTGAGCCCCGAGGATGTGCATGCTGGACCTGGTCCAAAGTCCAGTTAACTCAATGGAAAAACTCCCACGGAGTTTAACGGGTTTGGGATCAGGCCCGCTGAGCTGTAGCTCCACCAGCCTTTGGAGAGAATGTAGCGCTCTGGCCTGGTCCTCTGACTGCCTAAACCTCTGACTGCCAGAAGCTGGGACTGGACGACAGGGGATGGATCACTCAATACATTTCGCTGTTCTGTTCACTCTGAAGCATCTGACACTGGCTGCTGTCAGAAGACAGGATCCTGGGCTAGATGGACCATTGGTCTGTCCCAGTATGGATGCTCTTATGGTCTTATCCACAAGCCGGTGCAGGGAGGGGTAAAAAGGTGTCATACTCTCTGTTCCCTTATGGCAAGTTAGCACTCATGGGGCTGCTAGAGAGAGCAGTCAGGGTCTGTGCTCCCCAATGGGATTGTGAGCAGCATCTACTCAGTGGTGCGAGGAGAGGGGAAGAGGATGTATCCAGGAGCGGCGCCAACTTTTTTGCTGCCCTAGGCGGTGGCGGGAGAGGCTGCTTTGGCGGCAGCTTCTTCAGCCGCTGGGGACCTCGGCGGCAGCCTCTCTCACCGGCGGCCGCCGAGGGACCTGAAATGCCACCCCCCAAATCCTGGCGCTCTAGGCGACCACCTAGGGTCGCCTAATGGTAGCGCCAGCCCTGGATGTATCCTCCCCGTTTTTGTGCACTTGTGCTGAGGCTGGCCAGAATCTAGCCCTACAGTAAAGATGAGACAACTTTCACTGCCACAAACCGCCCATGTCTTTGGTGCTACATGAAAGTTCCCAGTTCTGCTTCCTGTGCAATGCCAACGTCGTGACCCAGATGCAAGAGTCCATGACAGCCAGCAAACCTCTGCAAAGTGCAACATAAATAACAGCTGCGACAGAGGCCAGGCATGGTCAGTGCTCCCCAATGGGATCCTGAGCAGCATCTACTTAGTGGTGGGAGGAGAGGGGAAGAGGATGTATCCTCCCCGTTTTTGTGCACTTGTGCTGAGGCTGGGCAGAATCTAGCCCTACAGTATTAACATTAAAGAAACCAGTTTCTAACTTAAAACTGCAGCAAACTGTTTCCACCCCGACAACACTGGCCCCATTGAATTGTGTCTTTGGTTAAAGCCACACCTGGCAGAAATGTTAGTGCAGTTGGATCACTGCTTAAAATGGCCAAAAGAAATATGGAAATATGTAATGTAAAGATGAGACAATGTTCACTGTCACAAACCACCCATGTCTTTGGTGCTACATGAAAGTTCCCAGTTCTGCTTCCTGTGCAATGCCAGCATCGTGACCCAGATGCAAGAGTCCATGACAGCCAGCAAACGTCTGCAAAGTGCAACATAAATAACAGCTGCGATGGAGGCCTGGCACCTGGTGGACGCGCATGACCCAAGCATTCTCTAGCATATTAGACATAGCACAGCATCCTGGCTAAGAACAGAAGCAACCCTCAGTATGGAGACTATTGTCCACCCAGCCGGCCTGATTCACTGCTACGGTAACTCCACCTATTCCAGGCAAAGCTGGTGAATCAAGTTCATTGTGTGCATAAGGAACAGCTCAGAAGAGGAAGCTGCAAAGAAGAACTCAGGCTTAGTGGCTACATACCCAGGGACTGTGTGCAGCAGGGAAAAGAAGAAGTGAAAGGAAAAGCCTCTTACTTGGGCCAAAGGAAACCAACCACTACAAGCATGACTAGCTGCAGTGGCAATGGTCGCTGGCAGACAATGGTAACCAAACACAAAATGATTTCCAGTGTAAAAGTTATGTTTGGCTGGTAGCAATCAACTCTAATGCAACACCGTCTAACTGTAAATATCACACCAACGCCAACCCTCGAGGAGGTAGTGTGTCTAGTGGATAGGAAGCTGGCCTGAAAGTCAGGAGATCTAGCTTCTGCTCCCAGCTCTGTCCTTGCCCTGCTGTGTGACCTTGGCAAATCTTTTCACCTTTCTGTGCCTCTGTTTACCCCTCCTTCTTTGCCTATTTAGATTATGTCTCTCACTATGCGTTTGTACAGCACCTTGCACAGAAGGCACTGCTGCAATACAAAAAATAATAAACTGGTGGCTAGGTCTTTTGTGGTGTGTCAGTCAGTCCTCACCAAGCTGGGTTGGAGCTTTATAGAATCACACTTCTTTAAGTGTCCTGTTGTTTTATGGAGTTGTTTTTGCAAACAACAGATCACAGAATTAGAGATTCAGAAAGTTTGAGTCTGAGTCCAGCATCCCTGATACACAATTTCTCAATTTCTTTCCAGCAATTCCATTCCTTCAGAGAGTTGTTTGACTCTGTTTCTCATATTAAAGTCAGATTTTTAAAAGACGTTCAGCATCTCAGTTATATTTGAGTCTCCATTAACTTCATTCCCCTCCTTTATTAAGTGACCTACTTTCTCCCTTGTTCTTCTCTTCCCCTCGGTATATGTGTGAAGGCCTGGAACGGGGCACTCACCTTTTGAGCAACTCTAAGTAACTGGGTGCAGTACCACAGTCCTTTTCTCACCCCTGGTGCCCCCTTGTAGGTGCCGACCAATCTTGGTGGGTCTTCAGTGGCATGGTCCTGCAGCTGAGTCACAAGGTCTGAATGAAAGAGTCCAATAAATAAGCCATCTCTCTGCCTTCAGTAAGGTCGTCAGCCCCAGGTCTTTAAATTCAGGCCTTGGTTTGGGCTTCCAAATAAGCCCTTTGCTGCTATTTCCCTGGGCTTCCTCCCACCGGGCCCTTTAATCTCCAGCCCTATCTCAAGGTCAGCATCCTCAGGTCCTTCTGTCCCACCTATGTAATTTCAGCTACCCATCAACCATGACTGACTGTCAGGCTCCTTTGGCCAGAGAGGAGCACCTGTCTTCTCCCTTCCCCTCCCTTCCGCCCCACCCCCGGTTCCAGCCATGGACTGCCCTTCAACGCCCTACAGCATCATTTTATCTGCGCCTGCAGGGCTCTTACTGGCTGTCGCTAGCCCTTGGAGGACCAGGTCTCCAGAGGCAGGCCTGGAGGACCCACTTTTGCTGCTCCCTTCCTCCTATGTCGCTGCTTCCTTAGGCGGAGTGTAATAGGACCTGTAGGGAGTCGTAAAGGATAGGTGCACCCCATCGCAGGGCCCTTCTTATTCCCTTTAGGTTAGTCCATTTTGCTCACTGCTGCCCTCATCATTCCCTCTTCCTCAACAGTCACTTAAAAAAACAGCCTGTAAATTTGCACCTATAGTTAGTTATGCCAGTACAGCCATTGTGTGTGCAAATATTGACTTCCAGACCCCTCCTGGAGATATTTCTTAAAACATCTAGTCAACAGCCATGTGAGGCCATTACAAAGGATCCACATTGCACTGCTGACCTGCCATCCAGGCTGTCATCACCTTCAGGATGGATTATCATGGTTTGCTTTACTTGGGTCTAGTGAAAAACGAGCTTTAGCTGATACACTGCACCAAGCTATTGTGTGAGCGGGGGGAAGATTACAACCGCATATTGCCCCACTGCTCCCTAATACACCCTGTATCCCTCTTCATTACCAGGCCCAGTTCAAGGTTCTGATCTACAAAGCCTTTAATGGGATAGGCCCAGAGTACTTTATGGACTGACAGGATCTTATGACTAATGAAGCCCAGGTAGAGAGTCAATGGATACAGAGCAGGAGCCTTTTAATAGCAGGCCCAATGACTGGGAACAGCCCTCTCCAACAGAGAGTAGGAGGAGTCTGAGCCTCACCATCTTCAGGTCATATTGCAGAACCCACCCCTTCAGCAAAGCATCCTCCTCCTCCCCCTTCCCCCCCCTCTCCCTCCCCCCGAAGAGGCCAGAGCAGATGGCTGCCTGGCTACAAACAAAGCGAGGGATGGGGAATGGTCTGTCTCTTCTGGAAAGATATCACTGGGCCTGATTCTCCTCTCACAAACTCTGGTATAAATCAGCAGTGGTTCCATTAAAGTTAATGGAATTACACCCATCTAAAACCAGCCTGAGAGGAGAATCTGGACCACCCCTTGCTAAGCCCCATGTCCAATTCCTAGATCCCGCAGTGATAGAAATGCTGCTAGAGTCAATAGATTTGCTTGAACAGGCCTGCAAGTACTGTTGCTCCTACTGCTAACAAAGGAACTCATTGGGCAGGATTCTCTGCCCAGGTGAGCAAGGAGAGGGGAAAAACACAGGCAGCTCTTCCCACCCTGGCACACCTGCACACAGCAGGAAAAATCTTAGTGCAAGTAGTTCTTGAGCACAATGTGGAGTGGCGTCATTGTGTTGGCTACGGTAATAGTAGCATGCCCCCCAAAGGGAGTATGGCTACAGGCCCATCCTCCTCCACCACTGTGTACAGCTGTTGGTCCAAGGTCATTTCTGGGGAGAGTGCTTACTGAATCTTCAAAAAAAAGAGATGCAGAAACCAGTGTCTTTTAAGTGTCCTAAGACACAGTGTTCATTTCTGTCTCCAATAAAGCCTCTTATTTTGGTTGTAATTTCTGAGCCTAATACAGTTGGTTTTGCTTCATAATAAGGTGATACATCGATTTTACCAGTTGATGGATGTAACAGGCACCATCAATGTCGAAGGTCCTATGTCAATCAGTAAGTTATCTAAGCAATCTGTGCATGCTGCCAAATGCTAGACAATACCACATTGTTCAGCCACTTAGGCAGACATTTCTAATGTAACACTGCGATAATACGCCAGACTTTCTATGTCAAATTCCTAAACTCTTGAACACCTTATGCAAAACAGAACTTGAAATACTGTGTGGTTCTTTACTACCATTATTAGCACCAGTATTTATATAGCCCAGGAGGCCCAGGCCCCCATTTTGGCCAGATCACGGTTTGGGCCAGAACAGCCCCAGGCAGGATTAGGTGACCCCCCCATTAGCCCTGGGCTCCTCTCATCACAGAGGAGACCCGGCTGCTGCCCCAGAGACGCTGAGTACAAAATCCATCTCTGAATGACAACTACAGATCTCAGTGTAGTAGCCGTGTTAGTCTTTTTCAGCAAAAAGAAAACAAGAAAAATACCTGTGGCACCTTAGAGACTAACAAATTTATTTCAGCATAAACTTTCGTGGGTTAAGAACTACAGATCTGACAATCCCAGGATCTCGGGAGACTCGCTCCTCCCCCAACACACGCTGGGCCCCAGGGAGATCAGTACACTGTCCTTAAATCCAACAATCCTATCTTAATGCAGCCCAAGTCGTCACAAAGCAAGTGCTTGTCGTAGCACCAAACTCAAGAAGACTTCTCACTTTCCATTTCTGCAGCTTCTCTCAAACCATACATGCCTGCAACCCAGAAAGTGGAAGAGTGGAACCCCATTACAATGTCATGTGGGTTCAGTATTACAGAATGAAATTCATAGTGCAGAAGACCCAAACAAGACCCTGTACATTACATCAGCTCTTACAGTGTGGCCTGGTGGACACGATACCAGGGTGAAAGTCAAGAGACGAATGTTCTATTCCCAGTTCTGCAACCAAGTAGCTATGTGACCTTGGGGAAGTCAGTCAGCTCCTCTGTGCCTCCTTTTCCCCATCCCTCTAAAGGGGATAAAGATACTTAATCTCCTTTGCTATCCAGTATTGCCAACCACAAGCATTCACACATCAGAAGTCAGGTCCCCCCAAAATCATGGGATTTGCTTAAAAATCATGACACTGTATATAAAGAAAGGTGACCATCTACACTAATATTGTCACCATTGTTGCACAATTGTGATAAATCTTGTACAAAATATGCCTTGTAAGGTATCATTGGATACGTTGTAATCTGCGGAACAGTGCTAACTTGATGAAATGCATATATCATCATTGGGTATGAAGTTATGAAATTCTGCTTGTCACTAAACATGTTATGTTGCTGGGTAACACCCACAAGACAGATTTATATCAGGACTAGATAGCCATGCTTGACTGGCCAATCAGGAGAATCAACTCTTCCAGTGGGCCCTTCTTGGGGATGCCTCAGAGAGCACATGGACAATGGAGACCCCATGACTCAGCAGGGAATGTAGAACATGTGATGCATAACTCCATGATTTGAGCCAGAACCTTTCTATGCACATGGACTGGAGATATAAATTGGAGATGGAGACAACACCTCCTGGTCTCATTCCTGCCCCACATCTCTGAACTTCTAACAAGGGGAGCTTTGAACAATGGACTGAGGACCCTCATCATTTGATTGAAACAGAAAAACTTATGACAAGCTAGCAGATTTAACATCACTGCTATTATCCTGATCTACAGACTCTGAAATCAACTGTAATGTATATGATTCACTTTAACCTTTTCATAACTCTCTTCTTTTTTATTAATAAACCTTTAGTTTTAGTCTACTAGAGGATTGGCATCAGCGCGGTTTTTTGGTGAGACCCTGAAGAACATATTGACCTGGGGTGAGTGGCTGGAAGAACCTAATGTGTGATGACTTATGGGTTTAATAGCCTTTCATCATAAAGTCTGGTTTGTCTGGGTGATGCATGAGGGGCTAAAGGGCCTGAAGGTCAGTGGCTTCATAATAACTAGTATAGTATTTTGAAAGCACACATATGTTACTGGCTTGCTAAATCTTATGAGAGAGTACACCACCCATCTGGGGTGAATGCCCTGTATTCTGGCAGTCTGACCTGAGATTGGCGCTCTTAGCTGTGTCCCAACATCTGAAGTAAGGTCCCCCTAAAATCATGGAATTTGCTTAAAACTCATGAGATGTATAAAATAATACAGTTGGATTCTTTTCACTTGCCTTTTGAACCTTCGGGGTTTCTGCTTTCAAGTTCTGCTTTCAAGTTTTCTTCCACAACCATAAGATCTAGAGACTTACATTAAACAAATTGAACACCTGTAATTCTGGTATAGTCACATGACTCCAGGGTCTCATGCTTAAAGACAAACACCAAATATTGCAACTTGAGTTGAGGTCACAAAAGTTGGCAACACTGGATCATATCTACAGATAAAAAGTGCTAGAATAGTGATAATCAACTGCTTTAGTTTATTATCCTTGCATGGGACCATAGTGGCGAACACAAGACTTGTTTATCTTGATAGGGAGGATAACCCTGGGGCCAGGGCCTGAATGGGAAATGGTTTTTTTAAAACATTTTTTAAAAACTTGTGATCTCTCCTCAGCTCGTTCTCAGTTCCAGTCCATTCTGGAGCCAATAATGGTTCAGTGTCTCCTCCCTGTTGTCTCAAACTTCACTCTCACTTCAAAGTACAGAAAAAACTAGAAAATCCGTTATATATACAAATAAAATGTTCTTTGTACGCCAAATGTCAGACTGAGAGGATTCCTACCCTGCAGGCTCATATGAGTTTGCTAAGCTAACTGAAAACTCATTTCCTGTTTATTACATTGATTTCATCCGCAAGCTAACTTGTGAGTTTTCCTGCTCTTAAAATGTTTCCTCTTTTCTATTTATACAGAGAATATTCCCTTTATGTCTCTCAAGGAAAAGTAATCTCCTTACTGAAAGATAAGGCAATGCTCCTTCAAGCACTCACAAAGGCACTAACTATATGTCCATGGAGATTCTGCAAAACTGGTTTTAGGCACATGTGGGTTGCAAATTATCTCTGGCCAGTTTTAACCCAAGTGAGGCTCACATTAGCACACCCAGCGCCCGACCCAACAATTACCTCTCTTTCCTTGCTGTTTTGCATACGAAGTCACCGTTTAGCCATAACAGCCAAAACACAATGAAAATATGAGAAATTTACCCAAAGATCCAAATTCATCGAGGCTCACCAGAGGTGGGATGTTGCCAGGTGCAATCTGCAATTGTTCTTGCTGCTTTCTCCGACCTGAAAACACTTGTCATATTAAACATTTATGGATGAAGGAATGAAAAACAGGTCTTTTTTCTTCTTCTCCTTTATTTTTGAACATGGAGCCAATATTTCCTGATTCAGATAACCCGTACATGCCCTGAACGATTTTACTGGACTAGAGCGGGACACGTGCGTTCAAGAAATGGCCCCTTCTGTACTGCTTATCAGCTGTTAGCAACACAGGCATCACTGCATCCATGCCAAGGTGCTTCTCTTCCCACGTGGCGTTCACAGCAGCACATTGGGAACAGAAAGCTGGGGAGCAAAGCACCCTCCTCTTAGTGTGCATCTTCAACAGCCAAAATACTCCACAGTCCGGCTTGCCCAACTTTTCCTCAAAAAGAAAGGAAAGGGTTAATTTCCAATGGAAAGTTTTCTTCACCACAGCAGCTTTCCCACTTCCAGCTAAAATGATACCAGGTGATTAAGGCCTCTATGGTGGCTTTACAGGCACAGCCACAGTAAAAAGAATGGGCCTGGGTCCCCTCTCGCTGACACCATTGACCTCAGCTGAGTTAATCCTGATAAACACTGGGGTAAAAAGGTGAACCCGGCCCAGCACACAGTGTGCACCAGTGGCAGGAGGTATTGCGTGTGTGGAGTACATGGAGAGCAACTGGGGACGAGCATGCACAGGGAGCTCGTCCCTCGTCTCCTTTCGGGGGGGCGGTTCAATCTGTATCCTGCCCGCATCTCCTGGCAGGCCCCCTGCTGGAGTCCCTGGTGTAACTGGTGGCACTAACACTCCTTGCAACTCAGGAAGCCAGATCCTCATTCCAATATCACTGGTGGAAATCCAGAGTAAAGCTGCTGATTTCACTGCTGTAACCCCTGAATTTACACCAGCATCACTGAGGGTGCACAGGCGTCTGAAATGTGGCTCACCCTGTGCTGGTGCACAAGGACGGGGGGAGCCTTCGAGCTCTCTCAGCCCCACCCCTCCTCAGACAGAATCAGGCTTCTCACAAGGGAAATCAAAAAGTGGGGATGGCGGCAGACAGTGCAGGCCCCATGCTGCTCTGGAGGGATGCACCAATATTCTCTCTCTCACTCTCTCTCTCTGGAACTCCATAGTTTAAATTCAACATGAGGAATTCTCTGCTATTCTGAAACACATCATTTTTGCTACACCTGATTAAAAGTCTGAATGACTTTTACATATATGGCCACATTTTCAAAAGCAGCCTCCTTTGGGGTATGGCAAATGTAATTCAGTGTCAATTAGTGGGTCTAATTCCCTTAGGGTCCTTTGAAAACTACAGCCTTTATGTTTTGCCTCAAACATTAAGCATTTTTAGATAAAACTCACCAAGCTTATTCCGTGTTGTTCTGAATTAATGTGCCTCAGAGCAGGGCCTTTGCCATACCCCAGGGGAGGCGTGTTTTAAAAAAATTGTTTCTCTCCCAATCACTCTCTCTCTCTAGATATATATATTCAGCCCCATCAAATGCACCTTTTATCAGGTCTAGCTAAAAATGATGTGCTTTAGAACAGCAAAGAATTCACTGTGTTGAATCTAGATGGTAAAGGTATCAGTGGGAGGTGGGTTCTAACACCCACTGACTCCTTTGAAAGTCAACAGAGGCTTCGTATGGGACCACCCCTGGCAGTGCTTAATTTGTAATGAAAGAGTTGCCGGGGCTCAAGAAATTTTTTTACATTCATAACTGACATAGCAAGCTCAGAGGTGCCGGAGCTCAGCCCTGCCACAAATTAAGCACTGACCCCTCACATGGACCAACTCATGAGAGAGAACAACTGGTAGCCCCAGGACCATCAGAGGAGGGGATAAGGCATTCCCCCCCTTGCTCTGGGGTCCTGTCAAGGGGGTTAGCCAAAAGACCCTGGAGATCTCTGAGGATCTTTTGGAGGCACAAGGACATCTGCATGCAGATCCTGAGCTCTTCACAGTTCTGGGCCCACCTCGCCTCTACTGATACCCAGGCAGCGAGTTTCCCTTTGAGATGCATTGCTGGGGTGTACCTCACTGGTAGCTCCCCCTGGAAGGAGGTTTCTCCCAATGCAGAGAGCGCTTCACACAAAAATTAGGGCAGGCTTAACCTGCCTGCTGGCCCTACCTCATCTCTGTCTTCTCCTGCTCTCTCTCCATGCATGGATCCCAGGACTTTCAGAGCGGATCTACAGATTCTGGGATGGAAGGATGGTGGTCTGGAAGTTGCTAACCAATCCCCACCTTTCTATTCAGCAGGAGGGAAACCACAATGCACTGCAGAGGATTCACTCTGGAGGAAATGATCCTCAAATAGCAGAAATCAATAACAGCAGAAAAATGAATAATAAAAATGGAAGGCATTACTTAGAAAAAATTAACAGAACTGATAGAGCATTGGGATGACAGTAAACTAGATACTCCACTGCACATGTTTCTTCCTCTGTGGAGAGAAGAAGGAGGAAACAAACAACATATGATAGATGCGGGATTACTTTGCTTAACACACTACTGGAAGGTGCTAAGATACTACGATGATGAATGTGGTACAAGAACCTATACAGAATAGAAACAATCACTCATATTAAACATTCCTGGCCCAAGAATAGCCAAGGAAGAATTTATACATTTCTACCATCATCTGTTCCATCAGCCATCAATGTTAAACAGGTCGATATTAAGGATAAACATAGACATGGCTAAATTACACTAGCTGATGTGGCTGCGCTGCAGTAGAGGCAAGGAGAACAAAAGGAGGAAATGACCCACATTAGAACCTGCCAGTGAACAAAGTAACCAAACTGGATGATTTTCTGGCTGACTTTTTAAGTCATTCTGTAAGAAGGAGGTGATGGTATAATTCTGACAAAAATATATATGAGGTTTCATTGCAGGTGTTTTTCCCCCCTGAATAGAAGAAGTTAATATGAAATGTTGGAGATAGGCCAGGATCAACTTCTGGATCCAAATACTCCTACATTTTGCCAATGTTTGTCTCTGGATTTGCAGTCTGATCCAAATATCCCAGATGACCCTCCATCTCCAGAATGAGCCAAACCTTACCCTTTAATCCAAATACCAATAATAGGTACTGAAGGATAAAGGTGAGAAGGGAGGAGTTTAAATACCTTCCTTCATTCTTCACCTTTGAGCTTGACAACACACAGACATCAATATAAAAAATGTCATACCTCCCCCACAAAAATTACAGACAATTTTGAGGAAAGGTCCATCTCAGTGGCTAGCTGAATGGGTAGAATAAATACAGGAGAAATGGTTGAGGAATGTTGAGGTTCTTGGTTTGGCTGTTTTCTCTCAGATCAACAGGTTTTTCAACAGTTTAAATACAAATTTGAAAAAGGATATGGGGCAAAAAGTGAGATGGGAAACTAGGTGAGAGCTGCCATTTGAGGGTATGTTTTGTTGGAAGGCTATTTCACAGCATTGCTGAGAGCACTCCCATACTGATATACACTCCCAAAGGATACCCATTGGGTGGGTTACACAAGCATGCATAGAGGTGTCAAACTGGCCAGTTTGTTGATGAACTTCCCTACAGCTGGCTGTCCAGATCTAAGGAAATACTATATCCCTTTGCTGGCATGGAAGAGTAAATCTGGAATGTGAGATTCAAGAATGCTTCTTGAAAGAGTAACAGCTAGCAAGGGACATAAAAAGCAATAAGAAGTTATTTAAATACATTAGGAGCAAAAGAAAGACAAAGGAAAGTGTAGATCTTGTACTTTCAGGGGAAAGGAGAGCTAATGGCATCAAGATGGCTGAGGTGTTTAATGCCTGTTTTGCTTCAGTCTTCACTTAAATGGTTAATGGTGACCAGATACTCAACACAATATTAACAACAAGAAGGAAGGAACAAAAGCCAAAATAGAGAAAGAACAGGTTAAAGACTGTTTAGGTGAGTTAGATGTATTCAAGTCGGCAGGGCTTGATGAAATTCATCCTACGTTACTTAAGGAACTAGCTGAAGCAATCTTGGAACTGTTAGCATTATCTTCGAGAACTCATGGAGGATGGGTAAACTGTTAGCATTATCTTCGAGAACTCCAGAGGACTGGAAATGGGCAAAAGGACACAAAGAATTATAGATCAAACAGACTAATTTTGAACCTGGACAGACACTGGAACAAATAATTAAACAATCAATTTGTATGCACCTAGAGGATGATAGTGTTATAAAGAAAAGCCAGCATGGATTTGTCAAAGACAAATCATACCAAACTAACCTAATTTATTTCTATGACAGGGTTACTGGCCTTAGTAGATAGGGGAGAAGCAGTAGACATGATATATCTTGATTTTAGTAAGGTTTTTGACACCGTTCCACATAACATTCTCAAAGGAAACTAGGGAACTGTTTTCTAGCTGAAATTACTGTAATGTGGATGCACAACTGATTGAAAGACCATACATAAGGAGCAGTTATCAAAGATTTCCTGTCAAAATGGGTGGGACATATCAAGGGCGGGGGGTCCCTCAGGGGTCAGTCCCGGGTTCAGGACTAGTCAATATTTTCATTAATAACTTGGACAATAGAGCAGAGCGTATGTTTATAAAATCTGCAGATGACACCAAGCTGGGAAGTGTTGCAAGCACTTTGGAAGACAGAATTAGAATTCAAAATGACCTTGTTAAATTGGAGAATTGATCTGAAATCAATAAGATGAAATTCAATAAAGATAAGTGCAGAGTTCTACACTTCTGAAGGAAAAATCAAATACACAACTACAAAATGGGGAATAACTGGCGGGGTGGTAGCACTGCTGCAAAGGATCACAAGTTGAATATGTCAACAATGTGAGGCAGTTGCAAAAAAGGCTAATATCTTTCTGGGGTGTATTAGCAGGAATGTTGAATGTACGATACAGGAGGTAATTGTCCTGCTCTACTCGCCACTAGATGGACTACAGTACTCAGTTCTGGGTTTCACTTTTTAGAAAATATGTGGATAAATTGGAGTAAGTCCAGAGGAGAGCAACAAAAATGATAAAACATTTAGAAAAGCTGACCTATGAGGAAAGGTTAAAAAAACTGAGCATGACAACAGAAGACTGTCTTGATAAAAGAAGACTGAGGGGGGACCTGATAAGAGCCTTCAAATATGCTAAGGGCTGTTATAAAGAGGACTGTGATCAGTAGTTCTCCATGTCCACTGAAGGTAGAACAAGAAGTAATGGGCTGAATCTGCAGCAAGGGAGCTTTAGTTTCGATATTATGAAAACCTTTCTAATTATAATGGTAGTTAAGTTCTGGAATACGCTTCTAAGGGAAGCTGTGGCATCCCCACCATTGGAGCTTTTTACAAACAGGTTGGACAAACACCTTTCAGGGATGGTCTAGATTTACTTGGTTCTGCCTCTGTGCAGGGGGCTGGGCTTGATGACCTATGGAGGTCCCTTCTAGCCCTCCATTTCTACGATACTATGATTCTTACCCTCATACAGCATTATAGTGCTTTGAGTCCTGGACTGATTTATCTGTGCAAGAAAATCAGTCCAGAACTCAGCAGGCATTGCTAAAATGACTCCACTATTTGATAAGGATGAATTGAAGACAATGCAACTTCAATATATAGCAAGGATTCCTTTTACCAGTGCTTGTAATTACACCATTTTGCACATTATATAAAATATAATGCTCATTTGAGAAGTCTTCCTTTATGATTATTATAGAAAATATTACTCCCAGAAGGCTCAAGTAAGTAGCTTATCTCCCATATTTATAAAACTTGAGAAAGCGTTGCCTAGTAAAGAGCCTACGCTATTTCACGCAATCAGGGAAGGGATTTGTCGGGGAAAGATACAGGAGTGTATGAGAAAGAAAATGGAAGTATATGCATGTTTTCATTTTGTATATGGTCAAAGAAGCTCAGCGAAAATTGTCACTAAAAATATATGCAATACCTGAGTATTTTTAGCTTATCTCAGGTCACATTTCCTGTATGCATTAATCTGCGGCTGGACTATCTGCTTATACAAACGTTCTCGTTAATGGTTCAGATCAATGTGCAAGAGGGATCACATTTGGGCATCTCAGATTGAAACAAAAGTGTTGGCTCTATAGTTAAATATTCTACTTATGGCTCTAGTGGCAACATAAGTCTCAGCAAAACACCACTGAAATTAATAGAGTTATATCAGGGATGAACTTGGTCCTAAGTAACATTTCATATTTGTAAAGGGCAATGTAAAAGCTCACTGGCGGGAGAGAGGCTTCCCTTACTTCCAAGGTACTGTGAATTGATTGAGTTTAGTACATTATGTAGAGATGGGCCACATTTTTTGGTCAAATAGTAATTTGCCAAAATATGCAGTTTTGGGGCAACTGAAACCATTTGCAAATTCAGGTCAAATTCAACCAATAGTGTTGGCCAAATTAAAAGAGGGAAAAAATGTCAAAAAAGTTGAAATGGTTCATTATGACATTTTCAAAATGAAGTGTTTCAGTATTTCATTTAGAAATGAACTGTGTCATTTCAAATCGACATTTCTAAAACAATGTGGATTCCAAACAATGTTCAAAATTTTTAGCTGAACCCAAATGAAATGTTTTTCATATTGTCATCCATTCAGTTTGAAACTAAGCAATTTTTTCCAGATTTTTTGGTTCAGCTAATTAACCAAAAACATCATTTATTTAGTCAGCTCTAATATTTTTGATGGATTCGCTAACATTTTCATTAAAAGGCAAGAACCAGAATTATGTTACACTTAGATTCTGTGTCATATCTCATTACAGAAACTGTGCATCATTACATCTAACCTCAACTCTAAGGGATATCAAATGCTGAAGTGACTTAGAATAAAGACTGATGGGACTTTTACAATGTGGTCCATACAATGGCTTTGTATATGTTATGAGGGTTACTGTTGATTATAAAATTATAGTAATATTTGGACACCATGCATGGCA
Source organism: Chelydra serpentina (assembly GCA_037349315.1). Taxonomy (NCBI): domain Eukaryota; kingdom Metazoa; phylum Chordata; order Testudines; family Chelydridae; genus Chelydra; species Chelydra serpentina. The sequence continues at coordinate 46,183,520 of JBAIAC010000004.1, forward strand.
GAGATATAGACACTGGTTGGAATGGTAAGAATAGATATGCCAAAATAGATACAATTCAGATTTTATTTGCTACTGGCAATGACAATTCCTACCTCCTAGAAAGGTTTGCATGGAAGAAGATTTTTTTTTTTAAATAGCAGACATGTGTTACCTTGGTGTTTTGACAGAGCTAGTATATGTCATAGGTCACAGGAAGAATAAGATAGAAAAGGAGACTCTCTGGCTGATAATTTTCAAAAACAGGCACCTGAGTTGTTCATACAGATCCAGAGCTAATTCTTATTCTTGCCAGTTCCCTGTTTGTGGTCAGCAACTTTTATAGCCTTCTTCCAAAACTCATGATTGTATGCCTGGCTGTCATGCAAATTGGTCTTTCTGAGTCTAAGGTCTGCAGATATCTAGTCCAAGTACCGAGTCTTTGGCTTCCCTTTGGTTGTCTTCCTCCACAATCTCTAGGAAAAGGGAAAGTCCAATTTCAAACCAAAGGCATCAGGCTTTGACATCCGACCTTCAAAGCTCGTGCAATAGACACACTCATGTGAACTGATGTCCATGTCAAGTGTAACTCACAGGGCTAAAGTGTTCCCCAGAAACAACGTACCACAGCTTTGCACAACTGTTGTAACTGGGCATGGGCTGCTAAAGTTAAAGATACAGAGTTAATTGTTAGCAGAAAATATGCAATTTCCAGTAGTTTGCATGTGCAACATAGGTACCATTTTGAAAAACTAGCTCTAAATTATGGGACACCTAATCACATTGGTGAGCAGTTACTAATCATGTCAATAGTCCCACTAGCCTGAATGAATCCATTCTTCTTCCATGCTCTGGCCCCAAATCGTTACATGCGCAAATAAGTCGAAAGAAAACTTTCAAGCAGAAGACCCTGCACGAACCGGAGTCACTCCACTGACCCAGTGTGAACTATGTGAATGGTATATAGCTTTTTAGCCTATAAAGATGAACTCAGAAGGGTGATGAACTAAAGCACCATCTGGCTAGGTTTCTGAGACAGTACTGAGCAAAATGTTCAGAAATCATGGATGACTTTTGTATTGTGTTCCTGGTTACTCTTAAATAAGAGCATTTATTATTCTTGACATTACAGTAGACCCAAAGGCCCCACTCATCACTGCCCCCCATTGTGCTGTGCAAATATGTTTTCCACTGAACATCAGTAGTTGGGCATATGACTTTACTTTATTAATCATACCTACACTGCATGAACATTCACCCAGCAATGACTGAGGCCCCAGCATGGTACTTATGCAATGTGCTTAACTTTTAACATGTAGTCCACTGACTTCAGGTTAGACATGTGCTTAAGTACCTTGCTAAATCAAGGCCTCAATTCTACAAATCCCGCTCCAGTCTTATTGTGGAAAGAATTCCCTGAGAATTGTCTCTTCTATGCTTGTTACAAACTCCTAGGCCATGTCTACGCTACAGCTTACGTTGGCATAACTTAAATTGCTCAGGGGTGTGAATAAATCACACACACACAAACACCCTGAGTGACATAAGTTACACCTAAAGTGCTGGTGTGGACAGCGCCATGTCAGCTTCTCCCACCGACATAGCTACTGCCCCCCGCAGGGGCTGGAGTAGTTGGCTTAGAGTGGCTACATTAGAGAGTTTACAGTGATTCAGTTGCACCAGTATAAACTCTCTAGTGTAGCAGTGCCCTTAGACAGGAATATGGACAGAATATTGGAGCTTGGATAACAAGGAGGAACTATCAGACACCTTGTAATAGGAGCAGAACTAAACAAACTAACCATTTTTGTAGTGTACATCCTCACTTATACTCAGGCACGTCTGCTTGGAATAATCAAGAGCGTAAGACATACAAGATATGTTTATGCAGGTAAAAACAAGATGAGGCTACAAAAGACACTGAAAATGTTTAGTATTTGAAGCACAGAAATCAAGTGAGGAGCTAATAAAAACTAAACTTTAGTTTCCACCTGGTTAAAAGGCCTCCAGGAGAATGGCTGAGATGGACTGCCTAAGAGAAACACATTGGGAAGTACAATGAAAGCCAGAAACAATTATTGAGATAGGGTCAACAGATAAAGGGATAGGTCCTAATGACTTTTAAATGTCACAGTCACACAAATCTCAATGTGCAGGTCAATAAAAAAGACAAAGAGAAAAGAAAAATAGGGAAGAAAAAGCTGTTCTCCAATAGAATATTTCCCGAAGCACCAACTAAGATATTAGTCCCCTCTGAGCTCTCTCCTTGTATTCAGCCCACTCAATACCTTTGACCTTATCTTTGACTAATTGGATTGTTATTATATATTATTTATATTACAGTAGTGCCTGGAGGCCTCTACTGAGATTGTAGCCATGTTATGCTAGGTGCTGTACAAAGTCCCTGCCCAAAAATCTTACAACCTAAATAAATGAAGCGCACAAAAGAAGGATTATTATTCCCATTTTATGGATAGAAACTATGGCCCAAGTCACACAAAGTCTGTGATAGTGCTAGGAACCAACCTATATCTCCTGAGTTCTTATCTAATGCCCTAATCATAAGACTATCCTTGTGCATCTTCTGTTTCTATTATACCATCTACTTATACCAGCCTTGATGCCCTCTCTGTTCCCTTCTCTCTCCGCAGTATCTGTATCTTCTCCTATACAGCCTCATACACGGAAAGCTCTTTTTTAAAAGCTATTTTCAAGCATCCACTTTCACCATGTTCAAATCCTCCTTAAGCCTGTGGAAAGGTAAAGATAAAAATATATTTTAAGAGCCCCCCCACAAGCGGGGCCAGCTCCAGGCACCAGCTTTCCAAGCTGGTGCTTGCGGCGGCATCGAGAATGGGGCGGCAGTCCGAGTCCCGTGGTGGCAATTCGGCGGCAGGTCTGCTCTTCCCGCCATCAAATTGCCGCCGCGGGACTTGGACTGCCGCCCCATTCTCACCCGCTGCCGCGGCAATTCGGCGGCAGGTCCCCCGCTCTTCCCTTGCCGCCGCAGACTCAGACTGCCTGCGTCGGTGGCGGGGCCCCGCTACATCTGCCTGTGTCGGGGGCAGGGCCGCGGTGACTGCTTGGGGTGGCAAAATTGTGAGAGCCGCTCCTGCCCCCAAGTTAAAAGTCCCACCAAGATGTGTACACACCTTACTGGGTAACTACATCAAATCACTACTGACACTCTTGTCCTATCTCTTCCCTTCTTCCTTGTCTATTTGTGACCCTCACCTAGGACCTGATCCCAAGCCAAACGTAGCTAACAGAAAGTCTCTTTGAAGGCCTCCATGGGCTTTGGATCAGGTCCCTGTTTTATGTCCCATTTGGATTGTGCACTCATCAGAGCAGAGATTGCATCTTTGCTCCATTATCTAAGGCACTTGCACATTGTTGAGTGTTTGAAAAAAATACTAATAATGATGTCATAAAACTGGATGGTCAAAGCAACTGAAGTGATGGCCCAGGGCGAGGGAGATTATTGAGTGACCTCTGTACTGCCAGTGTTAACCAGTTAAAGCAGGAAAGGACAGGCTGGCTGGTTACCAGCAGTACAAAGGAGCTTAGTCATGTCAATAATTTCACTAGCCCTAGGACCCCTCTCATGTTGCATTGACCGTCCATTCTTCTGACATCAGAAATGCAAGGGGACGGAAGAGCCATCAATAATGAGTTGGAAGAAACTAAAGGCAGTGTAATCACCCAGTAGTGCAAAGAAACAGACAAGCATCAGATTTTAAAAGAGCCAGACAATTAATCAGAGTAACTGCAGTCGCAAATAGTTTGTCAGGCCCAGAAATCATCTGGAATTCAATAAACAGTCAAGAGAAGCACTGCAGCCTTTAAATGTAGTTACAGTCAGAAAAGTGACCTTCGTATTCGACACATCTGCTCCCTGTTGCTTTGCATCATCTCTGCTGCCCCAGTGCATTGTAATAGGGGAAAGCCTCATGTATCACCAACAAAATTGTCAGCTAAATTCTAGTGGTACAATCATTATGCGGAGATCTCATTTTGAGTTTACAATTATGGCCATTAGAAAAAAGCCATCTTTTGTTTTTAAACATGGATACTAAGCACATTTCATATATAGTACAGTATTATTATTTATTGTCCACTTCATCAGATGCATAGAATGGATGCATCCGATGAAGTGGACTGTAGTCCACGAAAGCTTATGCTGAAATAAATTTGTTAGTCTCTAAGGTGCCACAAGTACTCCTGTTCCTTTTGCTGACACAGACTAACATGGCTGCTTCTCTGAAACCTGTCATTATTTATTGTGTTATCTTAGCACCTAGTTGTCCCAACCAAGTTCATGGCCCGATTTTGCTAGATACTATACAAATATATAATCAGAGACAGACCCTGCCCAAACAGCTGGCAGTCTAAATGTATAGACAGTAAATAAAAAAGAATGAATATGGGACTTTATTAATTATTGTTATCATCTACTTGTATTCTGGTAGTGTTGGAAACCCTGCAGTGTCATTTCTAAAGTAATCCTTCTGATTATAACCATACTTCAAGCAATGACAAGCATTTTGTTTTGAAATCATTTTACACGATATAGACATATAACAAACATATCATCCTTAGTATAGTAATGGCTTGATTTCCAGAAATGCTAAGCACCTGCAGGTCACATTGACTTTAATTGGAGTTGTGGGTGCTCAGTCTCCCTGAAAGTCAGGTCATAATGGCTCATGGTCAGTATAATTCAGATGTTTTAGATCCAGCTTCATAACATTTTAAAAGCAAGTATAGCACCGAGGTAGTTCCAAAGCACCATCTAAAGATCAGAATTATCTGAGTACTACACCCAGAGCACTTTTGATACATATAGATCCTGAAATTTTGACTTGTGCCTTTATTTTTCCCCATTGAGATTATACTCATTTCTGGTTTGTCAAGGCTAACACTTCTTTGTCTGGACCTTTATAAAACACCCCACAGCAAAAATCTTACCTTTAAAAAATCGACTGACCACTTGACCTGAGTCTCAAAGTCTTGGATGCCTCTAGGATTTCAGATGTATATTTCAAAGCTGTGACATTGGCTTAGATAGTAAATCCACTCAGGTATAGGCCATAATTTCTGAACCCCTTCAGTGCTGATTGGCTGTTTACTCTGACTTTCTCCCACCCCTCTCCAGCTGTCGCAGAGGGTGACTTTGAACAGCACCAAAGTGACTTAGGAACATAAGTGCCCTTGGAAGTTATCATTTTAGCTTTAAAAAAAGAAAAGAAGAAGAGCTCAGACACAATATTTAAGTCTGAGAAAGGATATCCTTTATTTTACAATAAACGTTTATTCAAAGCATTTCATAATACTTAACTAATAGTTTTAAGCCATTGAAAGCCTACACTCCATTGCACTGGACATATACAGAACCAAATTTGTAAAAATATGTAGTGGAGCTAAACAGGATAAAAATGATGACTCTGTAGCGAACCCCCCATAAAAATCATGGGTTTTGTTGCTGAGGATATGGTCTTAATGATTAGGGGCCAAGTATGATTACATAACTTTTGTTTCTAGGTCTTCCACATATGGAAGGAATATATATCATGACATGCCAGTCATTTGACTGGATGTTCCTTGGAAAACTTGCTGGGACAAAAGCATTCTCTGGAAACAGTGAGGGAATTAATAATCAGTTAACACTGCATTGGCCAGCTCACTTTCCCTTCAGTTCTTGTCTCTTAGAAGTTTCTACAATTTCTTCAGTGATTGCATTTGACAAGTCCTGCATAACAGTAAATTGTTAATGTGCATCTCACCCAGTGCTATGGTTTGGTCAGAAGCCTTTTCCTTTTTTCTCCATTACCTTTGAAACTTGACCTCAATTGATATGAAAGACGCACTCTTTCTACTTTACACCGCCACTTTGGGGCTGATTCTGCACTCACTGAACTCACTGGTCAAATTCCCATTATCTTAAATGTGAGCAGGACAAGGCCCTCAAAGATGAAGGCAAAGATATTCCAAAATGGATGTCTAACGTTAGTTAGGTTCCTAAATAATTTGCCTAATTTTGAGAGGTGCTGAGTACCTGTAATTCTCAGGTCACCATGCGGTGACTTCTGAGTAGGGTGACCAGATAGCAAGTGTGAAAAATCAGGACAGGGGGTGGGGGGTAATAGGAGCCTATATAAGAAAAAGACCCAAAAATCAGGACTGTCTCTATAAAATCGGGACATCTGGTCACCCTACTTCTGAGGGAAGTGCATGTGCTAAGCAACTCGGAAAATCAGGCCAATTTCTTAGGCACCTACATTTTTAGGTGACTAGCTATAGGCACCAAAGTTTTAAAATTTTGGCCTAATGGTTCAATCTCATCAGGTGCTGGGCACCTCTTAGAGTCACTGGCAGCAGAGAGCACTCAGCCCTTGCCTGGAGGCATGCAGCACCTCACAGGATTAGGCCCTGTTTCATAAATTTAACTTTCTGTTTTTACAACATCGTGGAAGGTGGTTCAGGACCCATAATTGCAGACACAGAAGAATAGATCCTGTGGTGAGGATGGATTTTAAACTCAGGCTGACATTTGGCAGGATGTTTTTTATCTGACTAACCTACAAAATCTGTGACGTACACAAACTAGCAGATGTCAAGGAACAAAACATGGGGACAGTAAAGCATCAGCATTGTCACTTCAACAAACAAAATGTACTGGGTGACAACCTTCCTATGAGCAATGTAATTTAAGAGCAATTATAATATCCTAGGTTAGCCTTGTTGGTGTTACATACCTATGTGCGTTTTGGAAGTCACTCACATCACACCCACAGCATGCATGGCATATACGACGCTATAATTGCACACTCTGTTGCATATCACTGCTTGCATACATTATCCATCTCACAGAAATTAATGTGACACAAAACACAGGTGCAATGATGTGTCTGAATGTTATTAAAGGGGGAATACAAGTCTGGCTGTACAATATGTTAGAAAAAGGTCATTCATTCCTTGCAATCCAAACTCACTTCCCACACTGCACTTAACCTCATTTCTCAGAATCTGCTAAACAAAAATGAATCACAAATAGCTTGTGTCACCTTTTTGGTTTAGAAAATCTACCCTTAGTTGTAAAGAACTGTCAGGTAATGCAGTACTTGATTTGGACAGAATCCAAGAAATTATACTTGCTATGAATATATGCTACTGGACTTGGGTTTGTACCAGCTGCCATTGCAGTCAAATGGGAGTTTTCCTATTGACTTTATTGGGAGCTGGATTGGGCCCTGAAGCTATAGCAATTATACTTGCCCTGGGCTTTATCTAGAGTATCTTGACTATATTTAGGCCACTGTTGTGCAACCCATTCTCGTGATGCTGAGCAAACTCACATGAGTCGTCCCTTCGACGTTGCTGTGGGTACTCACAACAATAAGCACTCACCAGGGTGGGTGGGGGTTGCATTTCGTTTTGATATCACTGTTCAGTGAGACGACAGAACAGTCTCCTTAAGAAGATCTGGGGAAGGTGGAAAGGGTCCCACTTTGGACATGTCTATTGATTCTTAATTAACTTGTGTTGCAGTGGTACCCCGAGATCAGCCAGAGCAGGCCCTGTTGTGCTGGGATTACTGGAAGAGTAGGTTTGTTTTTCTGGTCTACTGGAAAATATTTGAACTACTATTTCCAGCTCATTGTATTTATGCCCTGATCACTCTGGAGGAGTAAGAAAGGAATGGGCATGTTATAAACACCACTATCTGCACTGTTAGAATCTTTTGAAAAATGGCAGCAAATCAGAATCTCTTTGTGACACTCCCCAGGGTTGTGATCACTTCGCTCCCACCTGCCCTTAGCATGCTGAAGCCTTGTCTGTGCCTGCCAGGGTCAGCTCCCCGCCACCCCACCACCACCCCAGCCAGCACAAGCACTCCCCTCCCAGCCCAGTGAGCTCTGCTGTCCCTTGTGTAGGCTAGCGGGAGGCACACTGCAACCCCCGAGTCCTCCGAGCATCCCCACATGGGCTCCAGCCCCTTAGCCACTCAACAATCACAGAATTACCAGACTCACTGCTCCCAAAGGAATGGTACACCACGGCTTACTGGTTACATCTTAGGGGATGTCTACACAACAAAGGAAAACCCACGGCTGGCCAAGCCACCTGACTTGGGCTTGCAGGGTTCAGGCTGAGGGACTGTTTCACTGCTGTGTAGACTTCCGGGCTTGGGCTGGAGCCGGACTCCAGGACCCTGCAAGGTGGGAGGATCCCAGAACGGCTCCACCGCCTGAGCCCCACGAGCCTGAGTTGGCTGGGCATGGGCCAGCTGCAGGTGTCTAGTTGCTGTGTAGACATACCCTTAGACCCCAGTTTTGCTTGACACACAGCACTTAGTGTGACGCTGGCAGACCAGGTACCAACTCATGCCAAGATCTCCATGTCTCCAATGAACACTGACAGATACATAGCTGGAACCAGTCTGGCTCATCTGTGTGTCCGTATTGTTAAGATAAGTATTCGAGGTATAAAATGTGCTTAGTGTTTAGACTTTATGGAATGCTTGTGAGGTGCTGCATGGGTTAATCTCACTCATAACATCTGTATCCCACACTGTAAGGCAATATTTGTCAATTTGCATTGTAAGCCTCTGTGACTCTGTAAATCACACATTAACTCCTGTAAAATGCTGGTCTCCCACAGAAGGTGTTACGTCTCACAAGGAAGGCACATCAAGGACAGATGGACTAGAGTGGAACATTAAAAGGGACCAAAGACTTTAGTGTTTACTCCTCCACTCAGGAAGATGAGACTTAGGGCTTGGCTACACTTGAAACTTCAAAGCGCTGTCGCGGCAGCGCTTTGAAGTGCAAGTGTGATCGCGTGCCAGCGCTGGGAGAGAGCTCTCCCAGCGCTGCAGGTACTCCACCTCTCCGAGGGGAATAGCTTACAGCGCTGGGAGCACGGCTCCCAGCGCCTGGGGCACTGTTTACACTGGCGCTTTACAGCGCTGTAACTTGCTGTGCTCAGGGGGGTGTTTTTTCACACCCCTGAGCGAGTTAGTTGCAGCGCTGTAAAGTGCCAGTGTAGCCAAAGCCTTACAAGAGAAGACTTTGTTGTTTACTAGAACAAAACATTAAAGGGGACAAAAGACTTGGTTGTTTACTCTCCTGAATTCTTCCCAAGATCTGAGTTTGCAACTCCAAGCAGAAGGGAGGAAGCAAATAAAAACCTCTAACAAGGAGGAATTGGATCTTTATGCTGCTTGGATTCTGCAGAACAAGGATTACCAGGCATAAGTAAAAGATCCCCAGTGCTTAGTCTGGGTAAGCCCTAAATGCCAATATAGAGCTGGCTTATTATTGACACTTCTACTGTTTTTTGAAATTTAGGATTGGAACTCATTTGCGCCTATATATATTTTTTCCTGCTTTAACCTTGTAAACAACTCTCGTTTCCTTTTCCTATATAATAAATCTTTAGATAGTTTACTGTAGGATTGGTTATAAGCTTTGTCTTTGGTGTGAAGTCTAAAGTGAAATTGACCTGTGGTAAGTGACTGGACCTTCAGGATTGGGAGTAACCTGAACAGTGCTGTCATCTTTGGTGTAAGGGACCATTTATCACAAAGGTAGGAAGACAGATCTGGGTGGCAAGACAGATCAGAGTAGCCAAGGGGCTGCCTGTGACTCCATGTTAAGGCTGTTACCGTGCCTGAGGAGTTCACAAATGATACTGTTGGTGAAATCTAAGTATAGAACTGACAACCGGTTTGGGGTTTGGGCCCTGCTTCTTCACAGTCTGCCCTGAGGTTGGTACTCATGCCCTTGAGCCACTAAAGAGCAGCTTGACACTTATATTTGTTTACAGAGAAAGCAAATATAAGTTTATCTAATAAAGAACAGAGATTTAAATAATAGCAAGCAGAAACATTGGAAACAACGGGTTCCATATAAAATAAAATACTAACACACATTCTAGGGCCTAAACTCAACTAACAAGATATTCTCTTATCTAATAAGATATTCCTTACTCCTTACCCCAAAGTCCTTCTCACAGTGTTTTTCAACCAGAATGGCTGAGACTCTCTTTCATGAGACCAAACCCACTGGCAACTTCTCTCCTGAGATGGAGGATGCTCAGGCATCTTTCTGAATGCCCAGATATAAAAGACCAGTCCTTTGATCTTCACCTGTAAAACAGGGTTCGTTCCCCTCTCCCCTTCGCATCCCCCCTTCCCGCTGTTTATCTCTTCCTGTTAATTTTTCCTTCTGAAGTCCCTGCAATCACTTCATTAGCATTTTACTCAGCATGCTAATAGACTTCTGTTGTAAGACACACAATCAACTAGGCAGATAAGCAGCTGGTGGAATCTGTCTCAAGGCATTCTACCTCTGGGGGACCTGCCTTTAACTACAAGGCCTTAAGAACATAATTTCCAACATATATACCTATCTCCTTATGTTTTATCCACACATACATTTCACAATGGCTATGATGATCTGTGTGACACAGGCTTTCAATAGAAACCTTACATGACATTCCTTGGTGAACTAGTATATAAATTCCAGACCCAAGGGATCCCTGTAACCTTTACGCAGCCTTGTGCCCTCTGCCAGTTGCAATCCAGTGGTTTTTGGGTCACAATCTTGTCAGTCACGCTGTTTTAATTAGCAAAGGCAGGCAGTGACTGAGGGCATGGCTACACTTGCAGATGTAGAGCGCTGTGAGTTAAACCAGCCTTCGGAGAGTGCAGTAGGGAAAGCGCTGCAGTGTGTTCACACTATCAGCTGCAAGTGCACTGGAGTGGCCACATTTGCAGCACTTGCAGCAGCATTGGGAGAGGTGCATTATGGGCAGCTATCCCACAGAGCACCTCTTCCCATTTTGGCGCTGTGGCTTATGGGAAGGGGGCAGAGGGGTGCGGGGCATTCTGGGTCCTGTCCCAATGCCCCGTGATGCAACGCTTCGCATCCCAGCAATCCCTGTTCTTCCGTCCACATTTGGCACCATCTTTCAACGGTTTCTGTGCGGTGCGCTCTGTCTTCCCTTTCGGTCTGTGAGAATGGAGCCCGAACTGCTGAGGAATATGCTGACGAGTCTCGCCAGCACGTCACGTTTGGCAGTCGAGTTACTCCTTAAGATCCAAACTGATTTTCAAAATTCCCAGAGAAATTAAAGGGCGGGTCTGACAGTTGGTCACCTGAGGGCAGGACAGTAGAGTTCAAAGTGATAACCAGAGTGGCTAGAACAGGCATTGTGGGACACTTCTGGAGGCCGATCAGAGCACATTAGCAGACCAGGGCATCCACACCGGCGCTGTGGTGCTCCAGCCAGGGCGCAGCAATCGTTATGCCTCTCATCGAGGTGGAGTACCAGGAGCGCTCCAGCCACAGAGTCCGGGCGCTCTACGTGCCTTGCCAGTGTGGATGCATCATGAGTTAGGGCGCCCGGGGCTGCTTTAACACACTCTAACTCGCAAGTGTAGCCATGCCCTAAGGCCCTATGTTCTGTTGGTCTGGAATCTGGAGGATGGACAAAGTTTATGTTCTTTGAGATGAAATCATAGTCAGCTGTAGCACATGAGCAGCATTACTTAATGCTTGGCTTTTGGGGACAGACATATTAGAATGCTCTAGGGATGTAGAAGACTGATCGGTGATCAGAGACTTCTTTCATTACAAGATCACATATTTTAAAACAGGAAGGATGGTGTCAGTTCCTGACTAACTAAGGGTCTGTCTATACTGCAATCAAAGGGTGTGACGACTGCAACTCATGTAGCAATAGCTGAGCTTTGCTCAGGTTCCAGAGCAGTGAAGCCGCAGCAGTGTACAGTTCAGCATGGGCGGTACAAGGTAATTATTCATGGGGCTAGCCTGAGCTGAAGCCCACACTCCCCCAGCTCCACTGTGCCAGGTCCCAAGCTAGCTAGATGAAAGCTAGCTCAGGTGTGTCTACTCGAGCTGCAATCACACCCAGTGACAGCAGTGTAGACGTATTTGAAGATCTAACCCTGCTCCCATTGAACTCAGTAGAGTCCAGATCAGGTCTCATTGGGCAAAACCCTCATACAGGCCTGATTTTCTGCCACTCTTACTCTCTTTGAGTAGTACCTTATTCCATGAGTAATCTCAATGAAATCAGTGTGTCTACTTGTGGTGCAAGGCCTAATCGACATGTCAGAATCAGGCCCTCTGAGGGCCAAGGATATTTAGTGCAGAATCAACAAAAGCAGCTTGAACCCAGCAATCTGCCTTGCTTATTGCAAAAGATGACTGACAGTTACCAAAGTCAGATTTATGTGTCACAGATTTCCATGGCAACTCGACACAGTAAAATAAGGACTTTTGTAAATATGCATTCCACAAGCCCTCGTATCAGCTCTGAGTTCAAACTAACAGCCTACAAGAAGGGTTTGCATTACACGCATTGCTCTGCAGCTAACAGATATTCAAGCACACAGAGAGCAAGGAGCCTGAATTTATCTTTCTTCCTTTTGTTGCGGGCTCATTAGGAGGCCAGGGCACAAAACACCCATGTTGTTATTTTACTCCAGGCCAATCAGGCGTGAGTCATGGTATGGATTGCACACCGCCTTGCAGTAAAATAGTCATATCCACCAATTAAATAAATTAGCATAGGTTGTCAAAAGGCTTTAAAGGTGATTAGCAAATAGCACCGAGAAATATGCACCAGCTTCAGAATTCTGTGCTGACTCCCCTGAGCAGCCAGGATGAGAAGTGGATTACATGAGTCTGCAAAGTCTGAAATAATAATATTTTCAAAGAAACTTTGCAAAACCAAACAGTCGCTAAAACGCAGCATTCACCTAACCTTCCCTGCTCCCTTGTCTCCTAGATAACCCGCGGATCTGATTGGCCTGGAGTAAAATAACAACATGGGTGTTTTGTGCCCTGGCCTCCTAATGAGCCCGCAACAAAAGGAAGAAAGATAAATTCAGGCTCCTTGCTCTCTGTGTGCTTGAATATCTGTTAGCTGCAATCCTATATCATCTGCAACTTCAGAGGATCTGAGAGACAAAAGAAGCATGTTTGCTAACTCTGATACATCTAATGACCTTTTTAGGCACATCCACCATATAAGGCTAAAGACCAGGGGCCTGATTGCCTCTTATTTATGCAAGCATAAATCTGGCACAATCCCCAGCACAGTCAGTGGATTTACATCAGTAATGCACTGATGTAAGTGAGAGGAGACTCAAGCCTTTTTCTGAGCTGATCACAGGAGCACCTTTAATTCTACAGGTAGGGTTGCCAGGCGTCCGGGGTTTTCGACTGGGCAAAGGGACCCTGGTGGCTCTGGTCAGCACTGCTGACCGGGCTGTTAAAAGTCCGGTTGGTGGGTACATTGGGGCTAAGACAGGCTACCTGCCTGCCCTGGCTCCGCGCTGCTTCTGGAAGCGGTCGGCATGTCCAGCCCCTAGGTGCAGGGATGATCAGGGAAGCGCCGCAATTTCCTTCAGTGTATTAACTCAGGAAGCCTGATTCTGGCCAAGACGTTCTAACACAAGTGTCTCGTTGTCCTATGCAAGTGCTGACTGGAACTAAGGGCAAGTGCGGCTAGTGAAGCTGGAGGTTTCATTAACATCTTGCATTATTTTGTGGGTTTAAGTGCTGCAAAAATAGGAGCCGCTCCTGCCTCCTATAAGTACCGCTGTGCCTCGAATGGGAAAGGCACCATGTGCATTCCAATTGTAGTCTAGAAATAAGGGTATGTTTTGCAAAATATAGATTCCAGACTCCTGGAGTCCTCTAGCATTTCAGGGCCAATTATCATAAGAACGCTAAGAGAGTTCAAGACAATATTTCATTGGCAGTAACCAAACAATCCTGCCTCTGAAAACAGCACAGAAGCCTGGATAAAGCAAAGCACTTGAGCCAATGTCTTCAATGAGCATATTCATATGCTTAAAGTTAAGCATGTGCTTAAGTGCAATCCTGGAATGGGGCCAGAATGAGCTCATGAGTCCCTCTCCCCACTGCAGAAGAACACTGGCTGTTCATTTGTTGGCCAGGAATCACTTGCTGGAAGAGTTCTGTTAGGGCCCAAGCTTAGGAGGGTCTGTTGGGGGCCTTCACTTCTGGCTGAATTCCCTGGGAACAGAGGGCACTCCTGGCTCACCATCTCCTTGATGGAGCCATTAGCTCTGCTGGCGGTAAAGCATACTGGATGTCTGGGCAAAATTATATGCAACAAAGACTACCCGAGGTAGAAAAAAGTAAGGGTTTGAGCACTTGATGTTGGCCTGTGCTTTTCCTCACTTCAGTACTTCAATGGGCCTTTGACTTGAATGGGAGTTAAGGCCACTCAACGCTTTACAGTACATGCTCAACAGCTCATAGCATTGGGCCTGTAAGGATTTAGATAATTATGGAGGTACTGGTCATAGCTCCATGGTTAAGGTATGTACATTATTTGCTTATATTTTTCAGAACATGCTTTGTCCAATGAGTTTCACTCGTGTTATTTTCCACTGCTTATTGACTGCTTGATTCATCCTTTTAGGTTTCTACCTTGCAACTCCACCATTTTAGGGGCATGCCAGGTTTGCTCAGAAGAAAAGTCAAATATTTTAAGCAGTCGGGATATTATTTTCCCCCTCAAATGGTTGCTTAGAGCCTCTGCTATTCTTCACACAATAGCGTTTGAAAAGAAAAGTCAAATAAAGAGTGAGCATGTTGGTTCTGAATTAATTCTGATGGCAGTTTTTAAAAGAAAGTAGCAGTTCTGAGTGTAGTGCTGAAATGATTCACAGCTAGCCAAAGCTGTCGTCCATTGGGAGTTTTGCTTGGGAATGATACAAAGAAGAGCTGCAAAATTTAACCGAATACTGTCTATCGTACACACAACCCTTATTTTTCCCTTCATGAGTTTTCAGCTTCACTCCCTACAACTGAAGTTGATGTTTCTAGTTTAATTCTTGTCCTACATGACATCTCCAATTTTAGTGTACAAGAGATGAAAGGCATGTTTAATTGGTTTAGGATGATCATTCCTGTTTCATTATGACAGGAAGGCCATTTTATTTGTTATTGCCATAGGATTTGAAATAACTGCTTTGACTTGACTTTCATACTCTAACTTGGACATCCCCCTGCAAAACACACACACACACATTGGTTTTTCCCCCCATGCTACTTTTGCAATCCAGGCCAAGGCACTTTCACAAAAAACTGTTTTTTTCTTAATGCCTATTTTGAAATCTTACCCATTGCCAGAAGTCACACACAGTGAAACATGTTCAAGAATGTGTTCCATCTTCCAAAGCAATGGGGAATAATGAGTGTGATAAAACAATACACAACCAACATGATATAACAACTAGAGTGATTCACGCTCAAATACGTCCCTTTCTCTGTTTTCAGAGCTTTTTTAAAGGTAAGAATCTCTGGCTCCCTTAATACCTATCTTGATCATTCTCCCTTTAGTAATCAATCTGCACTGCAGGCTCTAATTCTCACCAAAAAGAGGCGGGTCTCTGACAGGAAATACGTCACAACACAGTGGTGTGCTGTAGTGAGGTCTCATGTAAGTAAGACTTCATGACTCTCACAATGTACATTGCCAAGTGCAATGGAGTAACCTTATTCTGCAAATAGTCCCAGTGAAGGCAACGGGACCACTCATGGTTTAAAGCAGTGCTCTGTGTGAGGAAAGGGGCATGGTTGTAGACGCTGGCCCTAAATGAATAAAATCCTTGTTGTGTGAAAGCATTTCTAATTTTTGTGCTTGTTCACGTACTTTAACTCAAGTTTCTAACTGTTTTACCTGAATTGAGGATTTTCAATTGTATTCACTATAACAATTATCGTCACATATTCAGCTGACTCTTAAAACATTGATCTCACTTGTGTGGGTTACTGTAGTGGGGCGGCTGCCCCACTCCGATAGGCAGGGGTTAAAAGCAGCCAAGCTAGGCTGATTGGGGAAGCAACCACAGCTGTGGCCAGCTCAATTAGGGCCCAGCTGGCCCTGATAAAAGGGCTGTGGGCCAGGAGTTGAAGGAGTCTCTCTCTAGCAGTGGAGAGAGAAGGACCTAGCTGCTTGAGAGCAAGGTACTTGAAGCGGAGCATTGCTGGGGAAGGGCAAAGGGAGCTGGGGAGCTCCAGCCTGGTAAACCCCCAGGCTGCCGGCCTTGCTAAAGGCCAGGAAGGGTACTGGGGCTACAGAGGTGTAGCCTGGGAATAGGCAAAGGCAGCAGGTCCTAACCCCTTGCCAATGATGAGTGGCCATTACACTGCAGTCTGCCCCAGTGAGCGGGGGCTAGATGATGACTGGCAGTAGCCACTGAGGCGAGGTGGGTTTAAAGGATTGGGGGTTCCCCTGGGAGGGAAGACCCAGAGAGAGTGGGGGTGCTGCTGGGGCAGAAGCCCGAGGAAGAGGGCACCGGGGTCTGGGAGGGACACAGGGCCAGCGGCAGGCAAGACACCAGCCAGCAGAGGGCGCTCCAAGTGCTGAAGAGCTAATTCCCAGGACAACCAGCAGGGGGCGCTACGCCGGTGAGTCTTCACCTCACTACAGTTACCTTAAACCAAAGACCTTGTTACACCTGACATCATAGGCTTCCTGAATCTTGAGCAATAACAAAGTCAACAAGAAGACTGGAAGTCTATTAAGAATAATGACTCCTGAGAGTCCACAGGATGTGAAACAGCTGGTCCAAAGACAAGGGTATTAACGTGGTCAGGAAGTTAACTACCTTGTTGCTGAACAAACCCAATACACCAGCTCAGGATGTGGAAGGTGGATAACCTGGAATTGTAATGATGAATCTTCCATGGATATTTTGAAACTAATCATCTAGGAATTGAACAACTGCAATATAGGAGAGGGTTCATTCTCTAGGGAGTGATCTTCAAGGGGGATGAGTGGTTGAAAACAAAGGAAGAGAACCTCCATTTTGACAAGACAGAGACTAGCTGTGTTTATGATGCCTAACACTACCCAGTCCTGATGGTGGCTACAGCCTCTCAATGCTACTGTAATACAAATAAAATATGAACAACAACAAGCTTGTTTGGACTGGTCAGAATATGACTTTGAATTCTAAGGGGTAATTTCTAGATCTAGGCTAACAATTTCAAAAGCACCTAAGCCTCATTGACATTCCCAGATACATACAAATGGCTCCCTACTCTCATGGGCGGGCCATAAAAATGCCCCCCCCCTCCCCCGCCTCCTGCTCACATAGTGGTCAGAAATAATAGGCGATAATAGACTTTAAGAAAGGGAACCTACAGAACACTGCAATTGACAAGAGAAAGACCTCCTCTGTGTCACCCATGGACACTTATGAGCACCTTAAAAAGAATACCCCAAAAATGGAGGAAAGGAAACCACACATATGGCTGGTTGCCAGAAAAACACATGCCTGGAAAAACAAGACAGACAACTTAGATTGCCGAAATATTTGTAACAGGAAGGTGCTACTCGGAGGCTTTCTATACTTAGGTAGGGCCGTGCCATTCAACAGCACAAGAGCGCAGAATGAATCACAGCATAACCTGGCAGGCTTCAAAATAAAATGCCCAATTCCCATTTACACCACAATCCCATTTTCACTGCTTGGCCAGTGTAAAGGGGCCGCAAAGTGGGTGTAAGTTGTATTAGAAGTCGAGCTGGTCAATATTTCTTAAGCAAAACACGCTTTCATTAAAAAGAAGGCTTTTTTCAAAAATGAAAACTGTTGTGAAAAGCAGTTGCCTTTTAAAAATTGTGACATCTTTCACATTTCTCAGTAAAAATGTGATCAAAACTTGACTGAAATTGGGGGCAAAAGAAACAAGGTGTGTTCTCTCTGCCTGGGTTAAACACACCAGTTCCCTCGGTACAGCTGAATTGACACTGACTGTATATGCCAGAGGGCATTTAGAATCCTGTCTTTTATACTTCCCAGCCTCTCAATCCAAGAAGGGGAGAGACCACTTCTGGTTCTGAAGAGAATCAGTCTGTGGTCACCGCTTATAACTGGATCTTGGAGACGGCAGGACAGGGAACCCCTCCTTAGTAACTGGTGTTGCCATAGGGGGTATTTGTATACAGTATGCTCATAGGCCCCCACGATGGTGAACCTATAAGGGGCAAAACAGACAGGACTGCAGAATCTGGCCTTGCCTGGGAATGATCCTGAATTATTTCCCACCCCACCACCACCACCTAAAAAAAATCTTCTTCTCTTACACTGAAAGGACGACTCTCTCTCCACAGACTGTCTCTCCTAGTGAAGATGAACAAGAGCACGTGAATAAAACAGCTGCAGTGCTATCCTAAAAAGTGTCATGGGCCGCATTCTCAGCTGGGGTAAACTGATAGCACTACATTGACTTCCCACTCAGCTCAGAAAAATAGCCTCTCAGATACGGACTTCAATGGAGCTGCACAATTTGCACCAGCTGAGGAATTTGGCCCATTATCTTTAAAAATGTTGTTCTCCAAGAGGTTTATTTTCTTCTGAATTGAGCAGGAAGTTGAGGATCTTCCCGGGAATATGGGGAGAAATAAAGTTTTGGGAGAAACTGCTGGTGGAGTTTTAAGGAGGCTCTTCTCCAGCCTTTGGTGTTCTTCAGCATTCCTCAAGGATACCCGGGCCCTTTCCAGCACTTCAAAATTTGCTAGAAGCAATAAGAAGAAAAGTGTCTCTGTGTAAGTCCCAGCTGCATCTCATTACAAGGTTCAATATTTAATGCATGTAGGCTGCATGCTGCCATCCCACAAAAACCTGTTGTGATCTCACTGTTTAATTTCCATACATTAATGTGAAATCATGAGATTATTGAAAGCTTCCTGGGGCAGATCCTCAGCTGGTACACATCAGCATAGCTCCACAATGGCACTGTCCCAATGAACACGGGCTAAGGATCTGACCTATGTATTGTAAAGAAAAAACCCATGTCATGGACGCCTTCGTGGGCTGATTCTGCTCCTATGGTAGTTTCTGGGAGCGAGATTAGGCCCACGATGGCTTTATTTAAGTGTAGTAGCCGTGTTAGTCTGTGTCAGCAAAATGAAGTGGGTACTAACCCACGAAAGCTTATGCTGAAATAAATTTGTTAGTCTCTAAGGTGCTACAAGTTTTTCTTTCTTATTTTCATTTTGATGGCTTTATTGTGCATGGATCTAATTCTTTATCGCTCGGGCTGCAACACAGTTTGTGGGGTTGACCGTTCTGCTTGTTCATGCCTAGGGCCTGCTCTGCTCCCTTTCAGTCACTAGCACGGTGTCAGGGGAGCAAAAACTCCTGTAACTCTCCAATGGAGGACCCCCAACACTGGAGAGTCCCTGGCAGGTGGAGAGCTGGCAGAGCTCCCTGTGCAGGGGATGTGACAGGGCAGAGGAGGAACAGGTAGGAGGAGCCATTGCAGGGTGAAGCCTGCAAACCCCAGGTTGCTTGTGGTCACTAGGCGACCATAACCAGCCTGCCCAGTCATGGCAGGCCAGAAGCCGATAAACTGTGCAGGACGGTAGCAAAGAATCAGGAAACTATCACTTATAGCCCTGCTTTCTGACGTGCCCAGCCTAGAGCCTGGACCCCTTTCTTTAATAATCTCTTCACAGAGGGAGGGAGGGTAGAGGTTTTCTTAGTCTTTAAAATGAGGAGGGGAAGCCAGGTCAGTGTCACTTTTCCTGGGGAACAGCTGCCAGGGCCCCAGCAAGCTGCCTCAGAGGAGCCATGCGTACAAGAGTGAATTGTGATCACAGGAAAATTCTCCACTTTTCAAATGAAAAAAACAAGCTCAGTACCTCTTGTACTTCGGGGAAGATGTCTTTAAAAAAAAAAAAAAAAAGACCATCCCACTCACTCTTTTTACTATTTTTATCTCTGTCAAATTAAGAAAAAAAAAAAAAAAAAAGAACAAAAGGAACACAACCCACAGCCATCTGAAGTGATCTGCCAGGGGAAAAGAGGTGTACGGGTCTATAGACAATACAGAGTACATATATATATAACCCAGCCTGGGGATTTGCAATATTGAAACTGCCTCAACAAAACGCAAGAACATTCTAGAAGCACCGGGCCATAGGGCTGCAGAGGTGTCACTTAAGGGCAAAGGGACAGCCGTGGGGAGTTTTGCTCCACAAGGGGAATGCTGCCAGGGTGCCAGAACCCATGTAAGGGATAAGCAACTCTTGCACATCCCAGCTCCATGAGGATCCTCCCACACTAATGGGAGACTGCGCAGATACAGTGTTTCTCTCACTAAGCTGTCCTATTGGTGTTTTCTCTTGTGGACGGCTGTCACAACACTGAAAGCGTAAGAATAGTTATACAGCTGCTTTGCTGCTGCTCTCCAGTCTGGAGGAATGTTCTTTCCCTTCAACTTCTGTAAGTTGTCCCTGCCACACTCCTGAATTTGGCACAGGGGACAGGATTTGCCCTTTAGAGCAGAATCTGGTTCCTGGTAGTTGAGTCCTGGTATCAACAGCCAGGCGCCTTGGTTTTGTTCCATGATTAAATCTGGCTCTGTAAGGGCCTGATCCAAAGCCTATTGAAGTCAGTGGAAAGACCTCAGTGGGCTTGGATCAGGCTGTAAGTGCACAGGAGGTGACCAAGGTCACCATGGAAGGGGAAGTTTTCCTTCCTTCCACGGAGGAGGTGTTGACAGCCAAGGACTGGAGGTGTGGCCTTTCAGATCCTTATCTTCTCCTGGCAGTTTTCTGGAGAGAGTGACAGGCTCCTGGGCAAGACACCTGCACACCTGGTCATATGGCAAAGGATTCTAAATTACAGGCAGAGCTGGAATGCTATTGCCCCATGTGCTAGCATCTGTCCTGGGCCAGCTTGCAGCCTGGTCACAGCATGAAATCTTCTCAGTCGTGCTCCAAGAGTGGCTTGGCAGCAGAGAGAGCACAAAGAAGTGGATGATGGAAAGAAAGTGTCTGCAATGAGGTCTAAGATTGTGCAGTCCAATTGTGCGGGTGTGCGGCTTCCCGGAAACTGAGCCCTGGCAGAGTAGAATACAGAAACCTGACTACAGAGGGTACCTAACAAATGACCCTTGTACTCTGGGATTGGAGACTAATTTCCTCATTGCAACCGCGACCAGGGCCGGTGCAAGGAAGTTTCGTGCCCTAGGCGAAACTTCCTTGCACCGGCCCTGCGCCCCCCCACCTGCAATGCCGTCCCCAGCCAGCTCCCCTGCCTGCCGGAGCTCAGCCTCCCCCACCACCGCCCGTGACCCACGGGCCAGGGGTGCTGAGTGGGGAGCCCGGGGCAGGGGGGCGGCTCGCCATGGCTGCCCCCCGGCTCCCTGCTCAGGCGCTGAGCAGGGGGGCAGCGGGGCGGCTCGCGGCAGCTGCCCCCCAGCTGCCCGCTCAGGCGCTGAGCGGGGGGCAGGGGGGTGGCTCACGGTGCCTGCTCTGCGGCTCCCCGCTCAGGCGCTGAGTGGGGAGGGAGGGGGGTGGCTCGCAGCAGCTGCCCCCCGGCTCCCTGCTCAGGCACTGAGCAGGGAGCCAGGAGACAGCCACCCGCCACCCCCCAAATCTTGGCGCTCTAAGCGACCGCCTAGGGTCGCCTAGTGGGCGCACCGGCCCTGACTGCGACATCAGGCACTGCCCAGTGGAGATTGGTACAGTGGTTATCCTTGTGCAGAGCAGGTACAATCCATACAGTGAGGTGAATGTCTAGACACTGTTGGTACCAATTTAGTAGACACAAGGGGTGAGATTCTGGGCTGGGCCTCAACGTGTATATGTACACTGGAGCTGGAGGGGTGATTTCGAGCTGAAGGAGACATACCTGTGCTAGCTCCGATTGAGCCAGCCCGCTAAAGACAGAAGTGTAGCCACCGCAGTGCAAGCAGCAGGACAGGCTCGCCACCCTGTCCAGTGCCCTAGGTCTGCCCTTGGGCAGCTAGCCCCTCCCTCTGCTTGCACAGTCCCAGCTACACTCCTATTTTTACCATGCTGACTTGATCAGAGCTAGCACAGGGAGGTCTCAAGCTGGAAATTACAGCTCCAGTGTAGACATGCCCTAAGAGTGCAGCACACGACTCACAGCCCAGAGGGAGAGATGAGTCAAGGAGGCTGTAAGTCCCCTTTGCACCCTCCTGAGTGTGGGCTGCTCCAGGGGCTGGTGAGGTTCCCAGTGTAACTTACAGAGCTCTGGGAGTCTAACTTACAGCAGCCTCATTTGGCTGCCCTATGGGCAGAAGCGCTGCCTGGAGTCCCCCCAGTGCTGTGTGCTGTGGCCCTGCCCCCAACATGACTCTCCCACCTCCATTCTCATCCTGTGCATGCTGCCTATGCCTGGGCTGGCAAGGGGGTCCTTGGATGTCAGCCTTATGATTGTCTTCCTTGCAGCTCTGCCAGGGAAACCTGGCCCTGAAAAAGAGTAGACCCTTTGCCAGTGTAAACAGGCCAGCACATTGGGGCAATCATAGGAGCACTAGAGAGTCCACAAAGTGGCGAACTCACCAAAATTCTCTGCTGTAGAAAAGTCTCTTGAATCATCTGCTTGGTAAATACATTTGAACATTTCCTAGGCATTGTTGGTCATTAGGCAGTTTAACGAGGAGTGAAACTATGAACATTATCTCCCCTCCCGTCTCCCTCAGCCTTTTACACAACATGAGCTTATTGTACTATGCTCACAGATGCCAACATATTTCCACTGTCTGCCCACTTACTAGGTTAGGGTGTAGTACTGGGAGTAATTATTTCATGTAAGAGAACAGCAGCAATAAAACAACCTGGCATCTCTCTGGAGAAAACAGTGCAAAGGAAGCTTGCAATCTGTTTTTAAGTTCAAAGTTTCTTTAAAGCTGGGATAATAAAAGGCTTACTCGGGCATTTATTTAAAAATGTAAAGAAAATGGACTAACTGGAACGATTCATCTCTCAGATCAATGGAAACCGGAAGCATTTCAGTCTCCTAGACCAGGGGTTCCTAAACATTTTTTCCCTGACACCCATCTGTGGCGCTGCAATAGGCACTGCGGCCCACTATTAACATGCATCAGTCAGGGAGAGGGGAGCCTCAGCAGGGACCAGGGCCAGCAAGAAGGAGAAGGGACCAGGCAGGTGCCACAGCCAGCCCCCGCCAACACCCTCTGCCTCAGCAGCCCGTGAATGCCTTGAGCAGATCACCTGGCAGCCCTGCCCCGGTCACCCACCCAGCACCCTGGCATGCCTCACAGGCACTCCTGTCCGGGAACAACGGAAGGGTTCAGGGGCCGCTAGTGCCGGGCAGAGGCAGGTGCTCAGGCTGGGCCAGGGATCATGGTGGTCCCAATTACCCACCACCAAGCCCCAATCCCTGGGGACTGGTACAAAGAGGTTAAGCAACTTGCCCAAGATCGCACAGGAAGTCTGTGGCAGAGCCAGGAATTTAATCCGAATTTCATGGGCCCAAGTTCAGTGCCTTAGCCACGAGACCATGCTTCCTCCACCAGCATTTCCCAGAGAGGTCAATGGGCAATCCACTAAATATGCTTTAATGGACCAATGCTGCTTCAAAGGGGACCTTTAATCCTGAACCTTTCACCTCATTGATACCATGCCAGCAGCTAGCAGGAACAAGAAGGGAGTTTTCTGCCTAAGATAGTTTTTACAACACAACATTCCTCTTGGTCACAGGGCTAAGGGAAATACAAGGAACAAATGATAACATCAACTGAGATAACAGGAAAGAGAAAAACTTTATCTGGAACAGTCAAGCGTATATATGACCTGGCAAAGTCCACATTCAAATGCTCAGAGGGCTTCAATCAAACTATACTTCGGTTTTTGGAGGCAAATAAAACCTGGATACCTTTAAATATCCTTTCACCACCAGATGACAAGCATTCGAGAATGACCTGACTGTTTACATTTGTGTCCCTTTAATTCTACATGAGTGGTTTAAATTTCCTATCTCTAGTGCAGCTACAGTGGAGCAGATCCCGCTTATCACCACTTGGCTTTCATGGCATGTTTCCTCAGGGTACATTGTGGTGCTGGGTGCTGGAGCAGTGTTCTAATAGCTTGGCATTCTGCAGTTGCCCATAGCAACTAAGCTGTACTGGAGAGTTGTGTTTTGTAAATATGCGTGGGTCTGAAATTAGTATTAATTCCACTGAGAAGAGCACAATCTGATTTGTACAAAGCCCTGACCAGGTTCCCTATAAACCTCCACAGCCATCTAGAGCAAGAGTCATTTTATCCTCAGCCCTTCCCCAGACCAGAAGGAGTAACTATTGCCCAAGACAACAGGGGTTTAAGAGACTGAGGGCATGTCTACTACACTACAGCTGCTGCAGCAGCACACCTATGGCGCTGCAGCAGTGCCCACCGTGTAGACAGTTCTTACATTGATGGAAGGGCTTTTTCCAGCAATGTAGTTAATCTCCCTCTCCGAGAGGTGGTAGGTAGCTAGGTTGCCAGAATTCTTTTGTCAGCCTAGCTGCGTCTACACCAGGGGTTAGGTCGACCTAACTACAGCACTCAGAGTATGACATTTTTTACAGTGTAGACCTAGCCCAAGAAGCCTCTGGCACCTGGATAACTAGGCCAGGAGCCAGGGAGTTACTGAATAGCTGAGGTGATAGAGAAAGGGAGTTAAATGTAGTTTAGTTAGTTAGTTAAACCTACTACTTTTCTCCTAACCGTGCCCGGTAGCAGTGCCCACAAGATGTCAGAAAGAAATGATATGCTATCACCAGAAAGATGACTGTCAACATTCAAAATAATGGGGCCACTTCATCCTTTCTGGCCATTCAGGCTTTGCCTGAGGAATCATTCAGAGAGAATCTAGGCTGCTGTCAGATCCATTGGCCGAGTTCATTTTTAATCACCCTAGTCAACTGTACATGCACAGTCCTAGTTGCAAAGTGTATGATCAAATCCTCGCCTGGTTTATTTAATGTCCACTGTGGCATGGTTTCTGCTAACCTTGTGCTCCTGCCATCAGGAATGGGCAACGGGATGGATCACTTGATAATTACCTGTTCTGTTCATTCCCTCTGAGACACCTGGCATTGACCACTGTCGGAAGACAGGATACTGGGCAAGATGGACCTTTGGTCTGACCCAGTATGGCCGTTCTTATGTTCTTATGCTGAGTCAAGCAGTGTCACATCTGTATAAAATATACTCAGGGTATTTCACTTACTGGGCTGTATTTTCCCCCTCATTGCCTAGCCATAGACACAAAATCCTGGTGTGTCTTCATGGACAGCCTGATAGGGAAAGGTGGGGCCACAGTTTAGTCTGGTCATTTACTGCTCTGTTTAAAGTTAGCCTCCCATGAATCCATGCTGCTGCAGAAGGCCAATGCAAGTGATATGCAAGTCATAAGCCAGACTTGAGGTACATGGCCTTTGAGCTCTGGCCCTCTGTAAACTGAGCAGAGCTCAATTGCTAGCATGTCCATGGGAGAGTAAACACCAAAGGGGTGTGAAGATGGACGAGGCATGAGGTCTGTTCATTTTTAAATCCAACCATATATATTTGCAAGAATTGCCCTCTTTTACTTCTATACCTTGGGGATTTAATCTAGTCTTTTATTGCATTTGTTCTCACAGGCCTGTGGGGGACTCTCCTTTTCTCCTATCAGCAGATTTTTCATTATATTGCTCAAGATATGAGGGGACACAGGACTTATGGATCTTGCTAAGCCCTAAGGAGGCAAATCAAAATTGGGTTCCAATTAGAGGTGGGTGCAGAGGTAAGTAAGTTGGTCTAGTCCGGTACAGCGTACCGGCAAGAGCCGGTACACAGCTGACCGTACCAGCAAGGGGCAGCTTCCCCAGGCCGGCAATTTAAAAGGGCCCTGGGCTCTGGGTAGTAGCAGCTGGAGCCCTGGGCCCTTTAAATCACTGCCAGAGCCCCGCTGCTGGAGCCCTGCGGTTGCGGCGGCAGCCGGGAGCCCTAGGTCTCTGGCGGCAATTTAAAGGGTCCAGGGCTCTCGGCCGCCGCTACCGCAGTGGAGCCCCGGGCCCTTTAAATGAATTTAAAATCCCCACCTCTTCCAGTTGAGGCCTCGCCCCCCTGCTCAGGACCCCGGCCCTGCATACCGGTAAGTCCTTTAAGTTACTGGGTGGGTGGAATTTTTTGGCTGAAGCTTTTTTGGCAATAAAGGCAGATTTGGTAATACCGAAATGTTTCATAAATTTGTATCAGTTCCACTGAATTGTTTCTGTCAAAAAAAAGAAGAAAAAAAAAGACGGGAGGTGGGAGGAAAAAGTCTGAAAAAGTCAAACATCTTTTCACAAAATCAAAACAAAACATTTCATTTGGCCCCAAGCCATTTTCCCCCCAGAACCACCAGCAACGTGAACAATCAGTTATTCACACAGCTCGCATTCCAAACTGAGTCCTAGCCCTCCCAGACAGAATTCAGACATTTGGAGGTTTCCTTCCCTAGGGCTTATAGGGTAGATCTTCTGCCCCACTCTCAGGGTATGCCTACACTGGAGTTGGAGGTGTCAGTTCCAGCTTGAGTAGACATACCCATGCTAGCTCCGATCGAGCTGGCACGCTAAAGATAGAAGTGTAGCCATAGTGGCATGAGCAGATGGACAGGCTAGCTGCTGCCAAGTACAATCAGGTCCAAGACCCTAAGTACATACTTGGGTGGCAAGCCCCTCCCACTGCTCTGGCTGCAGTAGCTACATTTCTATTTTTAGTGCATGTCCAGCTCCAGTGTAGACTTACCCTCAGTCCTTTGCACTGCCCAGGAAGCACAAAGGGAGTAGAGACTAGTTGCAAGTCCCCTGCTAAAGATTCTCCTAGTGGCTCTAGCAGGTGAAACATCGAGGATAATTTTTTTGCACACATACACCGCCTTGAACCTGCATAAACGGCAATCAGAACTGGGACCTATCTGCCATTCACCATTGCCCTCTTTAAAAAGTTGTAGGCATCCAACCAGGGAGCAGAAACAAATACCCTGACGTGAGTGACCACTCACCTGTCACAAATATGGAGTTTGCAAAAAGGGCCGGCCCACAACATTTTGGCACCTGAGGCGGGGAGCTCAAATGACGCCCCCATGTCCCCTCGGCTTGGGCCAAAACTTGAAAAGGTCTCAATTCTGCCTTCTTCCTGTTCTACTCCTTTCATGGTACTGCTCTTCTACTTACCCCAATAAAGGAGAACTAACAACTTAAAATGCCTTGTTCATAAATTTTAAGTAACACTTAACTTTCAAACGCCTGAACAGCAAATGTAACTTTTCTTGTCTGCATAGTAAACACTGGCATTTTTATCTGTTTGAATAATCAAAGTGATGCTTTCCGTACCTTCTTGGTTGCAAAGATTTGAACTGCTTCTGCTTCCTGAAGGTCTACAGTCTGGGCCAGCTCATGCTCTATTGAGATGGTTGCAAGGCTGACAAGCCTCTACTGTGTCATAGTGGAGTGTAGATGTGTTTTTATTAATTTCAGCTTGGAGAAGCTGCGTTCTCCATTGGCAACTGTTACAGGAAGTGTTAGAAGTATGCGCAGAGCAACAAAAGCATTTGGAAAGAGGGTGGTCATCTTATTTTTGCACATATATTCCAGAACAGCCTTTGGAGTTGATCCTGCTGAAATGTATCTTGAAAGTGCTTTCAGTTTATCACCTAAATCACTCACATCAAAATCGCGCATGTCATCATGTGTCAACACTGTCTCTAGTCCCCTGCATTGCTGGTGTAGGTCTTCTTCAGGTATAGTGAGGAATTTTGGAATACCATACAATATCCCAAATATACTGCCGTGTTCCTTGAGCTGCATGAAACGTTCTTCACCTGACTGTATTGCACAATCTAGCACCTGGTTAAAGAATTCAACTTTGAATTGTTGTTTGGGGTCTCATATGGGATTATCCCGTGCCTCATGATCAAAATGTCTTCTTCTTCAGTGACTCTTGTATTCTTGAATGGGTGGGAAAATAGCTTCAGTGTGAAGTTCCTCTGCTTACTTCTGTGCACTCTTCAAAACATTTTGAAATCCCTCATCTGACCGGTAAGACTGTAGGTCTGACTTTGCTTTCTCCAGTTGTTCCATTGCTCCAGATATATCAAGGTCAACACCTTGGAATCTCTTGCTTACAACATTTATTTCAAACAGTATGTCATGCCACAACACTAAGCCACACAGAAATTTGAAGTTGTGTATGTTTCTGGTGATTCCATTTCCCTCTGCCACTGTTCTCCCACGAACAGTTCCTGTCATAGCATTATCCTCCATAATGGTAACTATGGCATCATCTATCTTCCCAATTTGGTGATTGATAGGCTTTATCGCCTCCACTCAACTTTCCCATCATGTGGCACTCAGTGGTTTCCGTGTCAGAGAGGATGTTCCCAGATGTTGCTTCAAAATTTGCCATCGATGAGTTGATTCAGAGAAAAATACATAGATGCTTTGAATTACATAAAAAAATTCAGCAGCTTCACTAGAAGCTGATGCAGCATCACTGACCACCAAGTTCAATGAATGAGAACTGCATGGGACAAAAAAAGCTCGAGGGTTTAACTCTCGGATCCATGTCTGCACTCCTCTGTTCTTTCCTCTCGTGTTGGCACCATTATCATAGCCCTGATCTCTCATATCAGCTATCACAATTCCCGTATCTTCCAGCTTTTTAAGAAGCACATTTGTCATACCAGCTCCTGTAGTATCATCAATTCTAGAAAATGCTCTCTGACAGTCACCATTGCAGGGACATTTTCACTAGGTTCTGTTGTTGTTACAAAACGCACCATTAAAGTCATTTGTTCCGTAGGGCTGATATCAGGTGTGCAGTCCAAAATAACAGAGTAATATCTTGCTGACTTCAGATCTGCCACAATCTTCTCTTTGACTTTTGTTGCCAGTAACTGTATGATCTCATTTTGAATTGTTTTTCCAAGGTAGTGGTGTGTGTACATTTCTTGGGTGGTGATTCTTCTTAGATGCTCCTGGAGTACACCATCAAACTCAGCCATCAGATCCACACTTTTAAGGAAGTTTCCATCGTTTGGCACATACAGCTGATCTGAAGTGCCACGCAGTGCTAGGTTTTGCATTCTCACAATGGCAATAAGCCTTTTTAGAACATTTTGCCAGTAAAAAGACTCTGATTCAATTTTCTCTTGATGCTGATCATCTATGGTGGCCTTTAACCTTAGTCTCATCTCAAGCTCTTTCCGCCTATGGAATGCTCTCTGGTGATTTTCTGCCTTCTCATGGCATGCCAGATTTCTAGCCAGATTTTCTCCAGTCCTTAGAACCCAATGTGGCTGGAACATTAGACTGGAAGAGTTTGCAACAAAAACCGTAAACAGCATTCTGGGTTTTTGAGTACATAAGCCATGGCCTCTCCACTTTGTCACCATTGGGGATTTCACACCAGTAATGTGTTAGATGGAAACTTCTATTTTCATTGTCTTTGGGGAACATGACATTTTTCACTTGCTGTGGCCCATGCAGTACAAGGAAGTCCCTCAGGCTACTGCTCAAGTGGGTCCACAGTCCTGGATCATCTAGACTTAAGGAACTAAACTCAGCAGAAGCTGTTTCTTGTGCCTCCACCACACTCTTCTCTGACCTGCACTTTTCTTCAGGAATGTGCATGGTTACATCCATTTGAGATGGAGATATGGATGCTGAAGTAGCTGCCAGGTAACCTGCACTCTGACTAACTGGAAGATGAGGCATCTCCTCACCACTCACATCCTCACTGGGGCCAAAGGCTCACCGTGAACATTTGTGTCTATGTACCTCAGGAGAGCTCCTTCCTGCTTAAATAGAAAAGCTTCCTTTGCTTTCTTTTTTTTTCTGAATGCTGCCCCAGAGGGGCGTTTTCTTCTTTCACTCATGACTGCTGTTCTGTGCCAGCTATAGTGGCTCTCAACACTCAATTGAAGGGGACAAATAAGCAGGCTGGTTGCAGGGCCTGAGTGAGGGAAGATATCAGCGTCTTAAGGGCCTAACTGGCTCCTACTACTTCGGTTGACTGCCTGTTCTCCTCAAGTGGGTTCAGGGAAGCAGCAGGAAACAGGAAGCTCCCTGAGAAGCTTGTGTTAATCAGTCCAGACTCTTGGGGGTGCTAGAGAGGTACATAAGAGGCTCCTCCTCCTCACTCTCCCTGCAGCTGCTGCTGCTTTCTGCTATTCCCTCTCACCTTTTCTCCTGCCTGCCTGTTATGTCTCTTGTGCCCTCCTTCCTCCAGCACAGCACTCCACCATCTCTGTGCATCTAGAGCAGAGAGAATACATATGCACCAGCAGCAGATACAATTTTCTACACTCTGGGTCCTAGTGGCGCTCCTGCCCCCCGCCCCAGTCTGGCACCTGAGGCGGTTGCCTCAATTCGCCTCATAGTAAGGCCAGCCCTGTTTGCAAACAACCCGTGGGCTGAAATATGCTCATGCAAACTATTCAGAGAATGCATGTGAATGACAAAATACACTGATGGGGAAAAAGGGCTACATTCTTCTGATTATCTATTCATAATGAATCTCTCCACTCGCTGCCCTCACAGCCCATTTTAGGGCCAAGAATCAGTCAGTTTGCAGCCAAATCCATGCTACAGCAAGGGAAGCTGTCAACTGAGTAAACAGTTTAACAAAACAGTAACATCCCAAAGGAAGTCAGATTTGGGCTTTACTGGTTTGGCTGCTCTTATTAGCATGCCAGACTCCTTAGTTTTAGTTAACTCAGGACAAATGGAAGCCAGTGCAGAGCCATATGTTTTAATAGTGGCAGCAGATTCACCATCTGCCACCTTGCTGTACAAGTTGTTCGGGATTTGGAGGCTTAACTCCAAAAAATGGATTTTTATTTTCCAGCTTCAGATTTCTGGTGAGATTGGCCGTCCGTTCTGGTGCGGTCAGCCCTTACCTGACATAACTGTAAAGAACAGACGATAACCCCTATCTTTCCATTTTACCTGTTGATAAGGCTCTGGCCAACTTCTTGTCTATATCCAATCTGAATACTGACAAAATAATGGGCTGTGTAGCACTGAACCCTGACTGAGTTAGCATGGTCTGCTTAATTAGCTATTTAAAAGGAGGGCTTTTTTCTCTCTCACGCCTCCCTTGTCATTCTGAAATAGTTCCATTTATAGTAGATATGACTCAGGTGAACAGGCAATACACTACAATGCCTTTCATATACCAGCCATCTTGGCAAGTCAACCTTTCTTCTCTGAATTTTCCAGAA
The DNA here is from genome assembly GCA_037349315.1 of Chelydra serpentina. Classification (NCBI taxonomy): domain Eukaryota; kingdom Metazoa; phylum Chordata; order Testudines; family Chelydridae; genus Chelydra; species Chelydra serpentina. The sequence continues at coordinate 46,214,586 of JBAIAC010000004.1, forward strand.
ATCCATCTAGCACTAGACGTTGCTTATAAAAAGTTATTGCTGCTGAACACTGAATGACTAGATAGCTCTATTGAAAAACCTAAGCCTCCATGCCAGGATCTCAGTGGAACAGAAAGGACAATCCTATATCTTCCACAGCTCTGAGACTGCAGTTGGATGGAGAGGCAGCCTTGGTAATGCTAGCTGATCAGAGAAAGGATTGCAACTGAACTCAACCAAATTAAAGATTGTAATTTCCTTTCCAATCAATCTGGGGAGGAGGAAATGATAGATAGCCCTATGAAATACTGACTGACCATGCATCTGATGAAGTGGTTTTTAGCCCATGAAAGTCTATGCCCAAATAAATTTGTTAGTCTCTAAGGTGCCACAAGGACTCCTCGTTCTTTTGACTAAGTACTGTAAGGTGTCTCAGGGAAGTATTCCTTGTCTATAGATTGCTGCATGAATCATTATTAATACAACATCCTGTACAAATGTATGGGGACTGCATCTCTTATAAAGAGAGGAATACTAGAGCAGGGAGTTCTTATACTAAATATATAAATAAGACATTCTGGTAAAATAGTACTTAAGGTGCAAAGGGAATACAAACACGGTTACGCGTTTCATGCACGATTAGATGTGAGGCAATGAGAAACAGAGTGAGGGGCTCAAAGCCATTGACATATGGGACTTTGTCCACACCCTAACTGTACATTCAAGAAATATGCATGCTTTATGCTGGATAGGTGGGTGTTTAGTAACAGTTTGTTAAACAAATATAATATTGGCACCAGTTGTATATTATTATTTACCGTGTCATAGCGCCTAGGAAACCTACTCATGGGTCAGGCACTGCACAAACCCAGAACAAAGCCAGATCGCACTTGTCAAGGCAGCAAGAAGTATGTTGTGGTAACTGAGACGTGAGATGAAGACAGCCAGGATGAGAGTTTTAGCTGAGCGGATGGATAAGAAAGGCCGTATCTTAGGGTAGGTCTACACTTACCCGTCGCGTCAGAGGCATTGGATCGATGTTCTGGGTTCGATTTATCGCGTCTTGTCTAGACGCGATAAATCGAACCAGGAAGTGCTCCCCTGTCGACGCTGGTAATCCTGCTCCACGAACGGAGCAGGCAGAGTCGACGGGGGAGCCTGCGCGCCACGGTGTGGACCAGGGGTGAGTACTTTGAAGTTCGAAATAAGATACTTCGACTTCAGCTACGTTATTCACGTAGCTGAAGTCGCGTATCTTATTTCGAATTTCGGGGCTAGTGTAGACCAGCCCTTAGAGATATTACACAGAACGAATGAGTGACATTTAGGGCTTGTCTTCGCATACAGTGCTATCGCGGCCCAACGGCACCAATGCTGCTGTGATGCTGTAGAGCTTTAGTGAAGAGCTTCTCCTGTCGACATAGCATTGTCTAAACAGGGGGTTAAGTCGGTATAACTACGTCACTCGGGGGTATGGATTTTTCACATCCCGAGCGACATAAGTTATACTGATATAGGTCTGTAGTGTAAACCTGGCCTTAGATCAGGGGTGGGCAAACTACAGCCCGCGGGCTGGATCCGGTGCTTCAGGGCTTTGGATCCAGCCCGCGGGATTGCCACCCCGTGACGCCATGGGCCCCGCTCCGCTCCGGGAAGTGGCTGGCACCACATCCCTGCGGCCCCTGGGGGAGAGAGGGCAGAGGGTTCCGCGCACTGCCCTCACCTGAAGGCACCGCCCCGCGCAGCTCCCATTGGCTGGGAACAGGGAACCGCGGCCAATGGAAGCTTCGGGGAAGGTACCCGCAGGAGAGGGCAGTACGCGGAGCCCTCTGCCCCCGCTCCCCCAGGGGCTGCAGGGACGTGGTGCCGGCCGCTTCTGGGAGTGGCGTGGGGCCAGGGCAGGCAGGCAAGCAGGGAGCCTGCCCTGGCCTTGGTGAGCGCTGCTGTCACCCTGGAGTCTTCCAGGTAAGCAGCGCCAGGCCGGGCTGGACCTCGCACCCCACAGCCCTAATGCACCCCAACTCCCTGCCCTCAGCCGCCTGCCTGTACCCCAACCCCCTGCCGCACCCCACACCCCTCCTGCACCCCAACCCCCTGCCCTGAGTCCCCTGCCGCACCCCACACCCCTCCTGCACCCTAACCCCCTGCCCTGAGTCCCCTGCTCCACCTCGCACCCCTCCTGCACCCCAACCCCTACCCTGAGTCCCCTCCCACACTCCGCACCCCTTCCTGAGCCCCCTCCTACACTGTGCAACCCCTCCTGAACCCCAACCCCCTTCACTGAGCCCCCTCGTACACCCCGCACCCCTCCTCTGCCCCAACCCCTTGCCCTGAGCCCCTTCCTGCACACTGCCCCCTCTCCCACACCCCATACTCCCTCCCGGACCCCAACCCCCTGCCCCAGCCCTACATTCATGGCCCTGCATGCAACTTCCCCACCCAGATGTGGCCCCCAGGCCAAAAATTTTGCCCACCCCTGCCTTAGATACAGCAACGACCAAGAGGGAGGTCCTAGCTGAAGATGATGCCCAGGTTATGGGCTTGAGTGACAAGCAGGATGATGGTGCTGTCCTCATTGATTGAGAAAGGAGGTAGTGAAGAGGATTATTTGGGGAGGAGAAAGATTAGGAGCTCTGTTTTAGCCATGATGAGCTTGAGTTGATGGCCAGACATCCACGAGGAGATGTCCAAAAGACAGGCTGAGATTTTAGTTTGGAAAGAAGAGGACAGGTCTGAAGTAGCGAGGTAAATCTGTGAGTGGTCAGCATAGAGATGGTAGTTGAAGTTGTGTCTGTAGATGAGATTACCTAGCGATAATGTGTAGAGAGAGAACAGAAGGGGATCAAAAACAGAGCCCTGTGGAACCCCCACAGAAGGTTGGAGGGTGGATGAGGAGAATCCTCCAAAGGACACACTGAAGGATTGCATAAAGAGGTAGGAGGAGAACCAGGAGAGGACAGAGTCACAAAAGCCAAGAGAGGACAAATAGATACAGAAGGTGCCATGCTGTGAAATACCTTTTTATGTAAAATTTACAACATATGTCTCTTGCTTGGTGTATATAGAAATACAATGCATCAGATAATCTACTATTGTATTGTTCTGCTGTCTTCATGCAGACGGTATGTTGTTTGACCTCTAGTGGCAGCAGAAATGAATTTTAATGCTATTTCTAATGTATTAAACATGCTTATAAAGCAGTGGTCACCAACTGGTCGATCGTGATCTCCGGCAGCCCAGCAAGGCTGCCGCTAAGACAGGTTCCCTGCCTGCCTGGAAGTTCCCGGAAGCGGCCAGCACGGCCCCAGGGTTCGGGGCTGGGGTAGGCAGGAAACCTGCCTTAGCGGCAGTCACGCTGCACCACCAACCGGGAGCAGCCAGAGGTAAGTGCTGCCCGGTGGGAGGCCACACCCCAACCCCCAGCCCTGAGCCCCCTCCCCGAGCCACACCCCAAACCCCCTCCTGCACCCCAAGCCCCAGCCCTGACCCCCCTCCCAGAGATAGCACCCCACCCCCTCCTGCACTCCAACCCCCTGCCCCAGCCCTGACCCCCCTCCCAGAGACAGCACCCCACCCCCTCCTGCACCCCAACCCCCTGCCCCAGCCCTGGCCCCCCTCCCAGAGATAGCATCCTGTACCCCCTCCTGCACCCCAACTCTCTGCCCCAGCCCAGAGCCCCCTCCTGCACCCAAACTCCCTCCCAGAGCTTGCTCCCCTCACCTCCTCCTGCAGCTCAACCCCCTTCCCCAGGCTCAGCCCAGAGCCCCCTCCCACACTGCGAACCCCTTGGCCCCGGCTCAGAGCCCGCACTCCCTCCCTCCCAAACCCCAACCTCCTACCCCAGCCTGGTGAAAGTGAGTGAGGGTGGGGAAGAGCGAATGACGGAGGGGGGGGGGGGGATAGAGTAAGTGGGGCGGGGCTTTGGGGAAGGGGCAGGGCCTCAGGGAAGGGGCAGGGTAGATCCTGGGTTGCCCTTAAATTCAAAAAGTGATCTTGGGTGTAAAAAGGTTGGAGACCACTGTTCTAGAGGGATACGGTCACCATGTGACACACTGCCAGTTCAGATAGTGGCAAAATAAAGGGGTGTAAATAAATAGCATAAATGAAAATCAGGCCCCAGACACAATAAATCAATCTGGAAGAAGGGGAGATTTTTCAGATGCTGTCTGTAGGTGGTATTAACCATTACACGTATGCTAAGGGCTGGTCTACACTAGCCCCGAAATTCGAACTAAGATACGCGACTTCAGCTACGTGAATAACGTAGCTGAAGTCGAACTATCTTAGTTCGAATGAAAAAGCACTTACCCGGGGTCCACACGCGGCGCGCCGGCTCCCCCGTCGACTCCGCCTACTCCGTTCGTCGAGCTGGATTACCAGCGTCGACGGCGGAGCACTTCCTGGTTCGATTTATCGCGTCTAGACATGACGCGATAAATCGAACCCAGAACATCGATCCCGCGCCTCTGACCGGACGCGTAAGTATAGACGTACCCTAAGTGTAGCATTCACCACGTTAGTAAGCATTATGTCCATGGTATAAAATGTACATTATATATACATGGTGTTGGAAGTTATATTAACTAAATGTATTATGCTCTTCCCACAATTCTGTCCACCCATGTCAAGCATCCCACAACATTTTGCAAGGCTGAAACCAGTTTTGGCATCAGAAAATAGACACTTGTCAAAGCAAAGCTGCATGAATACTTTGTACCAAGCACAGCGAGGGAATCACTGTCATGGCTCTTCAACCCTTGAACGTAGATTCCAAACGAGATTTAGGACCGTATAGGGAGGTACTAAGGACAAAGCTGGCACAAACTCGTGTGTTAAATGTAAACTTCGGGTGGCATATAGGGGCTTTGCACTTGCAAACAACAACAATATAAATAGGAGAGGGTTTGAGGGCGTATCTTTGTAGCACATCTGCTGTGTAAAATGAGCATAGAATCATAGCATTATAGAAATGTAGGGCTGGCAGGGACCTCCAGAAATCATTGAGTACAGGCTCCTGTGCTGAAGCAGGACCCAGTCAACTTAGACCATCCCTGAGAAGGTGTTTTTCTAATCAGTTCTTTAAAACCTCCAATGATGGGGATTCCATAACCTCCCTTGGACGCCTATTGCAGAGCTTAACTACCCTTATGTTAGAAAGATTTCCCTAATATCTGACCTAAATCTCCCTTTCTGCAGAGTAAGCCAATTATTTATTGTCCTACCGTCAGTGGACATGGAGAACAATTGATCACCATCCTCTTTATAACAGCCCTGAACATATATGAAGACTTTGATCAGGTCCTCTTCCCCTATTTTCTTTTCTCAAGACTAAACATGCCAGTTTTTTTAAGCTTCCCTCAAAGATCAAGTTTTCTAACTCTTTTATCATTTTGGTTGCTCTCCTCTGGACACTCTCCAATTTGTTCACCTCTTTCCTATAGTATGGTGCCCAGCATTGGACACAATACTCCAGCTGAGATCTCACCAGTGCCAAGAGGAGCAGGACAATTACTTCCCATGTCTTACATCCGACACTCCTCTTAATACACCCCAGAATGATATTAGCCTTTTTCGCAGCTGCATCACAGTGTTGACTCATATTCAGTTTCCAACCCACTATAACCCTTTGATTCCTTGCAGCAATGGTACCATCTAAGCAGTTATTCCACACTTTGTAGTTGTGAATTTGATTTTCCCTTCCTAAGTGTAGTACTTTGCACTTGTCTTTATTGAATTTCATCTGCAAGGTAAGATTTCCATCCTGGAAGGAGGGTATGTATATCTCCTTTTCGTATGGTACTGTTTTGTCTTTGGGCAACAAATTTGGCTAAGTGTGTTTAGTTCTAAATAACAAACCGGAAGCGTACTCAACAATTGGTTGCACCTTTTAAACAATGGTGTATATTTATGTTTACAGGGAAAGAACAGTCCCTTATGTGGATTGGCTAATTGTTAAGTAGGTCATGGGAGGAGCAAGGCCAGGAAGCAGCCACCCTTTATTCTGTTAGGAATCATCTGCCATCTAAAATAATACTTATTTAAATTGCAATTATACAGCGAGCTGAGTTCAAAGGAGTGTAGCCCTGTAAAAAAGTTGCTCACATTTATCATGCGTTAGGGAGGCGGTGACACTCTGGGTGAGACTGAAGGGGCTGCAGGCCACTGGGATTTTGGGGTTTTGTTTTCCTGCTCCGCTACTGCTTCCCTGTGTGTTCTTAGGTAAATCACATAATTTCCATCTATACACTTAAGACAGAGGGGAGAAAGTGACTCACCAGTGCCCGAACTAGAAGAGTCCCTCTGGCCTGCACAGGAAGAAATTAAAACACAGCCTCCAACAGCAGCAATAACCGCATGCTGGCTCTCAGAACAACTTGGTGAACCACAGTCTGAGCTCACGCCCTGTGAGTAAATCCAGAGTAACTCCGCTGAGTAACTGTGGATTTACACCAGCATCTGACAACAGACCCCAAGGCAGAGACTCGAGGGTCTTGCCTCGCGTACGGATCGCATCTTGTTGCCCTTGTGCCTCCTGCGGCAGAGAGTTGTCTACAATGTTTAAAATAGAGAACCCATAGGTCTCTCGGGACCTAAGCTAGGCTATGATTAATAATAGTCCTTGCTGATTCGGAGTGTACCATTCTGAAAGTGCTCAGACTGTAGCCCCAGGCAAGCAGAAGCAGTAACAGCTGTAGCTTCCATCACTACATTAGCTACAAGCCACAGAGACTGGAGGAGTCCAGAGCCTAGTTTAAGTGGACCTGTCACTGGGCTTGCTACTGTGCTGAGATGCCTGAAGTTTGTAGGAAATGCATAAATTTCTCTGACCCTAAACTACGGTCTGACTAATAAACTGTCCCACTAGCCCAGTGTGTCCCAGGCTGGCAGCAGGGAGCCAATCGGAGCTGAACTCTGTGTCTGTCTGGCTGATGCAAGAACCTTGCTGCTGTTTGCCAGTTGTCCCTGTCAGCTCCAGGCTGCTGCGTAACTGCAGGAAGGGTTATTTTTAAACTATGAATGTTTAAAAAAGAAGACGACGACGGATTTGGTCTCTCTCAGACCCTAAGCGAACATCATCCCGATCCCGCTCTGACTGGAGAGTCCGTCCGATGTCAGCATTTGGAGTGGTAATTCAAAATTAAGTCAGCCCCAGCTGCTAACATTGTGCAGCAGCAAGCAGCTTTGCTTGGAGCTTGAGCTGCCAGCAATCACCACCAGACTGACTGCAGTGCGGAGTACACCGGAGAAGAGAGCCCTGCTGGGGCCTGCTGTTTGCAGTTTGTCTTCCTTCCTAAACCCCGCTAATATTACACTACTGCCATAACACCAGCACTGCAGACAGCAGCAGAGTCAGGGAACTGCTGGCTCCCCGCCCTCTCCTGATGCTCTTCTCCCCTCCCTCCCATAGACAGGATTGCAAAATCAGGGCGTTTCAGATTCTTATTAAATTTAAAAGGGGGGTGGGTGGGTTAGAAGCATTTGCCTGTGGAGAGCTATCACAGCTGCTTCTAATGGACATAAGAGCAGCAGCAAATTGCTTCCTCTCTCAGCCAGTACTCAAACTGGGGTTGGGGGGAATCCCCCCAAAATGTCTTCTTCTTTGGTCAACATTTTGTTTACATCAAAATTTTCGAGCCTGCTCTGCTCCGAATGGAATAAGCAGAAGTGACAACATAGTGATTGATTCCCATAGGTCACATGACTGGAGGTCTACATCTAGCCCCTGATTGGCTCAAATGCTCTCATGTGATCTCCCACTCATGCATGTGCAAGCTCCCAAATGAGACCCAAATTTTTCCATTTAACATTCATATTTATGAGTAAGGGCTGATATTCAGCCCAGATAGCTCTCTGTAATGGGTCTCCCTTCCACCCACCACACACATGCAGACCTTAGAAAGCTTTGCTTACACACAACCTAATTTGACTAGTCAAAATAAAGTTTTAAGGAGGCAAAAGTATGAACCATTTTATCGTGAGAGCAATGGACAGTACATTTAGGACATGTTGTTACACCTCAGTCTTATGAACATTTAGGGCTGATTCCTGAATCCTTCCTCACTCCTTGACTTACAGTGGGAGTTTAGCCTGAGTAAGGACATCAGTATTTGGCCCTTACAATAAACCTCGATGTCCCACCTTCCTGCTTCTTGTAGCTGTGATATTGCCATGACTAAGTTGTTGTGCATGGGGACTCCTGCCACTAAAGTGGAAGGTATAATTATGGAGTATGTAATTCTCTTACTAAATTGTTTAATTACTAACGTGTGTCATGAAATCACAGCTCTGGAAGAGCTCAAGACACGAGCCAGTCTGGGATGGAGGCAGCTGTTCACCGCATCAGCTTATTCACCCCTACTTTGGACTCTCTGTTGACACTCAGCATCCTGCGTCACATGCTGCTGATTCATCTGGATTCTATTTTCCATACTAGCAAAGTTTTGATAATACATCCTACTTCAAAGATTTCATCTAAGTGTTGGGTTCCCACATGATATAAGATTTGATGTTAAACTGGATTTAGATGATGCTATATAAACAAGAACTAAAAATAATCACAACACTAAATGAAGTTGCTGTTCAGCACTGTAAACTGCTAACTTCATCTTTCAGAATGCTTCTCCTAGAGCAGGGGTCGGCAACCTTTCAGAAGTGGTGTGCCAAGTCTTCATTTATTCACTCTAATTTAAGGTTTCGTGTGCCAGTAATACCATTTTGACATTTTTAGAAGGTCTCTTTCTATAAGTCTTTAATATATAACTAAACTATTGTTGTATGTAAAGTAAATAAGGTTTTTAAAATGTTTAAGAAGCTTAACTTAAAATTAAATTAAAATGCAGAGCCCCCCAGACCGGTGGCTAGGACCCAGGTAGTGTGAGTGCCACTGAAAATCAGCTTGCGTGCCGCCTTTGGCATCTGTGCCATAGGTTGCCTACCCCTGTTCTAGAGTGTTGTATGATGGATTCTCTCTCCATATGTAATCATAACATCTAGCCTACATATATGCACACAGTCTTAATTCGGACCCCTTGTGCATACGCCTTATGATACAGTCTTTAATTACATGACCACACGTTAGTTTGAGACAGGACCCCTGCCTCATTCAGTGCACAGAATGGACCATGCTCTGGGGATGAATTAGGGTTGTGTAGTGAAGGAGGCTGTTGTCTGTAAGATGCCTGCAGAATTTGGAAGGTGTTCAGTGAAGGAGGCAGGGGATTGATAGTGAGAGGAGAGAGGATCCTCTCATGGCTAAGGCAGTTGAATATTGTTCTAGAGAACTGGATTCCATCCCTGCCAGCAACGACAGAGTCCCTATGTAATGTTGGGCAAGTCCCAATTCAAAATGGTCACGCTAATTATGTGTACCTCATTTTCTGGGAGCCCAGCACTCACAACTGAACTGAAGTCAATGGGAGCTGGGCTTTGAACACATAAAAAGCTCTGTAATACCAAAGTACTCGGAAAAATCAGGCCTTGTGTGTCCTCAAAATGAATGGTCAGTGGGCCTCAATTCCCCATTTGTAAGAGGGGGATAATAATATCACCTGTTCTTGCAGGAAGTTTGTGAAGACAAATTCATTAGCATTTGTGAAGCACTCAGTTATTATGGGGAAAACACCACAAGAATGCTCATAAGCAAATGAATAATGATGTATTCAGCTCAGGGGCTGGCTGCGATGCATTCAGTAAGGCCTGGAGGCACATGTTGCAGGTGGAGGATAAAAGGAGACTACTCAGTCACAGAATAAGGCAGGGTCCGGTGGATGGGATATGATCGCACAATTAAAAACTGTATCATAATGCATTGAGGCAAGTGGACCGAACGAAGACCGCACAGGCAACCTTAATGGCATTTCCTACTTTTTGACTGTTTGACTTTGCCACTTTAATGGTTTCTTGGTGCAGGGTTTTGTGGGGTTGGTTTGTTTGTTTGTCTTTTTTATATTTGTTGGAATACCAAATAGTCACTATCCACATTCAATGAACAAAAAATAATAATAATAAAAAAACCCACAGATTTTCTGTGGTATTTCCCCCCAGACCAGACCAAGGAGAACAGGATCCCCAGACCTTCCCTGTACAGTAGCTGATGAAACCTGGAAACAGACAGTTTTATGGTTTTGAGCCAAGCGTTGCTAAAATTGCACCTCTCTGTGGTTACTTTGCTCACTGGGGCTACTCAGTTATGTCGTGGCTCTTATCTTGTCCTTCTACTTCTCTCTCCCTCGCTTGTCTCTTTATTCATGCACTTCATATTGCCTAATTCAGTGGTTCTCAGCCCACGGCCCAATTAGCACACAGCTGCGGCCCAGCTCAGCTGGGTGGTAAAGGCTGGCCCGCGAGCTGGGATCTGCCAGGTTCCTGGCTGCCTAGTGTGGAGGGGTCCCGGCTGCCCCACTGCCCAGGGTCCGGAGCATCCGGCCGGCCCCGCAGGGTCCAAAGCAGCCACACAGTGGGTGTCCGGGGTCAGGGTAGTCGCGCGGCGGGGATCCAGGGGTCCCAGCCGGCCCCACGGGGTCTGGGCCAGCCGCCTGGCCCCGTGAGCCCTGGCGTTGGGGCAGCTGGCCCACCTTGTCTGGTGGGGTCTGGGGTTGCCAGCTGGCCTTGCAAGCTTTGGGGACCGGGGCAGATGCCCGGCCCTGGGGTGGCTGCGTAGCGGGGGTCCAGGGTGGGCAGTAAGCTGCTGGCCCCATGTGGCGGGGGTCCGGGGTCGGGATCCAGTCTGCTGCTGCCCTGCCACCCAGCCCCTGCAGCCCAGGAAACACATTGTGGGCCACATAGGCAGCCCACAATGTGTAATAAGTTGAGAACCACTGGCCTAATTCATAGACTGCAGGATCTCTGGGGCAGAAAGCCTCTGTGCCCACTATTAGTACAATACCAAGTTTAACAGGGTCCCCGTCCCTCTTTGGGATCCTTGAGCACAGAAATAATAACTGAGAACAGAGACCTGCAACAATCCTCCCTGCTTTCAAAACATCTTTCTGGTCACTGAAAATTCCCTGTGATGGAACTGGATCCAGCACACTGAACTGTACAAAATGGTTGAAGCATGGAAGTGGGAGGAAGACGTAAGGGGAGGGAAGTTAGAAAGACTCATTCTCCAGCATATGAACCGTTGGCGGCGTAGCTGAGCTGAAGGCTAAGTGAATAGCTGAGTGAAGGCCCAGTGCTAGGCCACAGAAAGTCAGCGAGGCCACGTGTGATCACTGAAGACCAACAGGAATCACAGAGCAGGAAACAGATTGTGAAAGCTAGTGGCATTGAGAGCTGGCTCCATTGACCATTATTAGTTAATACTATGGTTCAACACGTATTTAGACCCCTCTGTTTGCATAGTGCTTTACATAGCCACTGGAGACAGTCACTGCCCTAAGAATCTCATAATCTAGGTTAAATATATCTATATGTTGCAGGGACTGATAACAAGGGGGGAGAGAGGAGGAAGGGAGCAATTAAGAACAACAACAAAGGATGAGGTGGCTTGTTTTGAATGGTGCATGGGATGAGCCAGTCCTGTGAAGCCATACACAGAAGAGTAATTTTACTGCCATGAGTCATATCTTGGTCTTTGCAGGATCAGGCTCTATGTTAACGCCTTTGTTTGTTTGTTTGTTTGTTGGGCTTTTGTCTTTTTCAGTTGCGAGGTTGGCATAATGGAGGGGGGTCACTGTCAGAGAGAGAGAGAGAGAGAGAGCGATTGAAGAAAGAGGTGGGTTTTGAGGAGGGATTGGATGGGGGAGAGGGAGCTAAGGAAAGGCCTGGGGACATCCCAGTGCGAATTCATCTCCAAAGAATCTCTTGATGAGCTATTTCATTTAGAACCTGTTGTGTTTGTTTTGTCTCACAGAACTATTGGGCATTCCCTGAGGGCCTGATCCAGCAAAGGTAAACATATGCTTGACATCAAGCATGTGAGTAGTCCCACTGAGGTCAATGGGACAACTCATTTGCTGATGTACTTGGCTGGCTCGGGGCCTGTTTGCGTATGGGGAGAGAGAGATACTCTGATGACTGTAGCAACAAGTGCATCATTTTGCATCAGTACTAATTGTGGTGTTAATTTGCTATATACTTAAAATGGAACTTCTCCTTCCAGCCAAAAGTATCTTGTAACTCAGTCTCATCCCACAGCAAAGGTAGAGGAACCTGTTCCAAACCCCCCAGCACTGGACTGGGAATGCTACTTAGCCGTGCTAATGCGGAATGTTAGTTAAAACTGAGAGAAATGTCTAAGGTGGCAAAATATAAGAAAAGGTGCATATAAGAAAGTAAATCCCATGGGATTTAGTCACCCTGGCCAGACCAGTTACTGTCCGAATAACCAGAGGTGGAGCTTATATTTATTGTGATCTATACAAATCAGAGATACCACAAAGGGAACCAATCTACCCCAATTGCCCCAGGGAGAAATTCTTTTTTCCAAGCACATCAGATAATGTCAGTTGTGGAGCTAGTAAACTTAGTTGTTAAAGGAGGGGTGGGGTTCAGAAACAGACCTCCCAACAGTCCCAGGTTTGACAGGACTGTCCCACTTTGATCCCCCAACCCCATTGTCCTGGTTGAAGTGAACATTTCCCACATTCAAGGCTGCTCTCGGGGGTGGCGCTGAGGGAGAGGAGTGACAAAAGGGGCAGTTTGTTCCAGGCTCCCTGAGGGTCCCTAAACTGAGTGTTGTTGTGACCTGGCACATGGGCTTGCACTACCACTCAGGTCTGGCCTGGCTGACCCTCCCGCTCTGACTATGGGGACACTGACCCTCCACCTACAGAGGGGCGACCAGGCCAAACCTGAGTGGTGATGCATCCCATTTTAGCCACTTGAAACACTGGGAGATATGCAGAAGTGATAAACATTATGGGAAGAGGCCAATATTTAGGAAGGAAACATACAGGTAAAAGCAAATCTAAATATGTACAGGACACTCTCCTCTAAAGTCCACATTTCACTTCAAAGAAACGTGCTCTGCGGTTTCTTTGTGGGCCTGAAGTTCAAGTTGAGGCCGGCTCCATTTTGAGCAGGCTGGGGCGAGGGGGAGAGAGAGTCCGAGGAGGAGAAGGATTTCTCCTGCATAATGATACCATGCCTATTATTATTTCTTTTCTCGTACCACGGAACAAGTGCAGCTGCTAGTTCACCACTGCTGAGCACAGCCAGAGCCGGGGCTCAGTCGGGCCACTGCTCCGTGCACTGCACTCCCTGAGAGCCACTGTGGAATGGCCAGAGGATTGGGCCCCTAGTTCAAGATACAGCTACCACTGAGGGTATGTCTACACTAGAAATGTAAGTCGCCCTATATTAGCTCGGTTTACAGCCGCATGTCCGCACTACTCTCCTTGGGTCGGTGGTGCGCGTCCTTACCAAGAGCGCTTCCACCGACCTAAGAGGGACAGGGTGGGGAGCTGACAGCCCGGACTCTCAACTCTGCTGGCAGCTCCTTGCTGGGAGCCAGCTCCCCCACACGCTCCCAGAGCACCACCTCCCCTCTCCACTCCCCGTTCTCTGCTGGGAGTGGGGGGAAGCTGCCTGGGCTTCTCTTCCCCGCTTCCCCACCGGGAGCCAGGGCCAGAAGCCCAGGCTTCTTGTCCCCATTCCTTGGCAGGAGCGGGGGGGAAGCTGCCAGGGGCTTCTCAGGCCCCTCTCCCACCCGTCTGCTCCCTGCAGGGAGCCCAGCAGCCTTGTCAATTTCATGGTTCACAGAGCCCTGAAATTGACAAAGCTGCCTAGCTCTGGCAGGGAGCAGGCAGGGGGCCCCTTGAGCTTCTCACCCCCGCTTCCAGCTGTGAGTGGGGTCCGAAGCTGCTTCAGCTTGTCGCCCCAGCTCCCAGCTGGGAGGGGGGTCCAAAGCTTCCCTGGCTTTGGCTCCGGGCTAGGAGTGGGGGCAAGCCCCCTGGGCTTCTCACCCCAGCTCGAAGCAGTGTCCAGCCGCTGGCTCTCCAGGAGAGGGGGGGCTTTCTTGTCAATTTCTCAGCTCCTGCCATGAAATTGACAAGACAGCCGATGTAAGGAACACAGTGTCTACATAGACATTGTGTTGCCCTAAGACACCAACATAAGCCTTATACCTCTCGTGGGGGTGGAGTTATTAGGTCGGCGTAGTATTGCACTTACATCGGTGGGAGGAAGGCTGTAGAGTAGACGCTAACTAAGACCCTTTGTGGCTTGTATGTTGTTGTGATGCATTTCCTATTGAAGGTCTGTGTTCAGAGTTTGGAAGCTAGAGTTAGTTTCATAGTCCACATTTCATATTCAACTAGTCTGCAAGGGGGCTAATTATTTGTTATTTTTGCTATTACCATAGTACCTAGGGGCTCCAGTCATGGACCAGGCCCCCATTGTGCTAGGTGCTGTACAAAACACAGAACAAAACGATGAGCCCCTGCCCCCCAGGAGCTTATAGTCCAAGTGTGACTTGCTGATTCACCCAACAAGTGGCTCCCGAGAGCTGCCTGGGTGGTCAAAAATAAGTCTTGCGATACTGTAAACCACGATCAGGTCTATGGCCAGAAGTCTGTAAGACGTAAGAAGATTGCTCTAGCACAGGGTTGGGGAACGTACGGCCTGCGGGTCGCATCCGGCCCATTGATTAATTTCATCCGGCCCACGGTGAGTTTCGGCGCTCCCCATGGGGCTGGAGGAGCAAGCGCTGGCTTGGCCCACTGCTGGGGGAAGCCCCAAGCTTCTGCCCCCTCGGCAGGTGAGTGGCCCATGATTGATTTTTTTCTGTGAGTCAATGGCCCATGACAGAAAATAGGTTCCCCACCCCTGTAGCAGATCCTAGGAGATGACAAAACAGAAAATAAACTAACCTCATCTACTCTAGTCCCTGGCTTATTTTACAGATCTACCTACTAGCTGAGATTGCAAACATCTTAAATAACCAAAGAAAGGGCTTTATAGGAAATGGAAGTGACAGACGGGATTTGTTCCAGCACAGGCCATTATCAGAGCAGCAAAATATTTGGAATGGGAATACATTTAGTGTGAAGGCACCTAGGATCCAGATCCTACAATTAAAGAGTCTATTCTGCTACTGCCATGCCATCTCACTCTCTGGTAACCATGTCTCATCCACAGCAGTCTATTGTAGGATTTGTACTAACCGTGATGCTACTGTTATTTTATTAATTCTACCAAGCTGAGGTCTCTGTGGACTTTTCCATAAGCCATCCCACTACTCTGAGCCCCTTATAGACAACCCAGAGAGAGAATAAAAGTATGGAAATGGATATAGAACCAGGAAAAGAAAAGACAAATAAGAAAATTAAGTAGGGAGCAGGAAGGGAAGGGGAATGAAAAGAAAGCAGAGTAACAGGGGAAATTAGCTCAAAGGATCTAAACCAAAGTAATAAAATAAGTCCCGGAAGAAAGAGAGCAGAATCTGCGTGAAAATAAGAGCAAGAACAAAGACCCAAATGTTGCAAAAAGTGAGACAAATGTGAGAGAACCAGTGATGGAGGGATGGAAAAATTGTGAGCTGGGAAAGGCCTGCCTGTAATTTTCAGTTTTCCTAGGACACAAAAAGCCCTCAAGCCAGCCCCAGGTAAGACAGCCAGATGCATATGGAGCTAATTGCTCCTGATTCAACAAAACTAAAAATAAAACCCCGGGAAAGACCTCAGCGAGCGATATGTCTCAGAAGGATGCTGACTCGGCCAGAAGTGGCACAAGACAGACAAATGAGAAGGCAAAACCATGCAGAGCAGAAATCTCATTACAGCCACTTAGCTATTCCTACCAACCTGGCTTCTGTTTATTGCCCTGGGGGCTTCGGTGAAGAACATTAAGAATGAAATTAAGAAAATAAAAATTTAGGCTGAATGTCAGCTAAAGCTTCCTGATACGGAGAGATGTTGCCTCCTGAAAGCCGTGGAAGTACTGTTGGTTGGTTGGGACATATAGCACTTGACTACTAGACAAAACACAGGAGAGAACAATCCAACATCGCCCCCGGAGGATGGCAAAAGAATTTTTGTCTCTAATTTCTACGAACCAACGCTTGCAGCGGTAAGTGCTGCCAGGGGGAGCAAAGATGCTGCTTGCCACGTCCTCTGTTACAGGATCCCTACTGGCCAGGATAGAACCAGACCAGGTCTCCATGCAGGGGATGCACTGCTTCTGCTCAGAGGAGCAGTGAAAAGTGTGTCTAGCTGTGACTTCCTGCTCAATGGTGGAGACATCTGCACAGGCAGGCAGGCAGGGTGCGCAGCCATGCCTGCTGAGCAGCAGATAAGCCTGTTGGACACGTGGGTCACAGGCTGGCACATCATTAGGCTTGGTCTTCGCTGCCAAAAAGGGACATTTTACAGCAGTTAGCGAGCGCATATCAGGCCTTGGCTACACTTGCAGATGTACAGCGCTGTGAGTTAAACCCGTCTTCGTACAGCTGAGTAGGGAAAGCGCTGCAGCCTGTCCACACTGGCAGCTGCCAGTGCACTAATGTGGCTACATTTGAGGCATTTGCAGCTGTATTGGGAGCGGTGCATTATGGGCGTTCAAGTGGCTGCAACGTGCTTTTCAAATGGGGGGGGTGAGGGGGAGTGTGACAGGGAGCGTGTTGGGAGAGAGAGTGGATTTTTGGGGTATCCACAGAGTGTCAGCTCATTATCTCCTAAGTTTACACACCTCCACATCCCCTGCCTCTCTCTCAATCACTGAAAGCAAGCAGCAGGGGCTTTGTTTGTTTTTAAAGAGCAGATAAAAGAGAACTCGGGGAAATGGAGCCCTCCCCCTCCCCCCCCGCCGTTGTGCCCCCCCCCCCCGCCCCATCTCTCTCCAAGCCAACTTTGCTGCTGGCATTCCTAACGGAGCGCCCCCGCCTGCAAACAGTAGCTGTGTTTGCTTTTTTTTGTAAAGCAGCCACAGAACGGAGCTCTGAACTCCAACCCGGAAGTGCCGTTTCAAAACAAAGGGAGCTTCCGGAGGTCAGTTACTACGAATTCCCCAGCTACATTGAAGCAACAGCGTTGCCGCCACTACGCAACAACTGTTATTCCTCTCGGAGAGCAGAAGTACAAGCAGCGCTGTAACTGAGGAGATGCAGCGCTGCACGTGCCTTGCAAGTGTAGCCAGTTAGTGAGTTACAGCGCTGCAGGCAGTTTTATTGCGCTGTAACTCGTGAGTATAGCCAAGGCCTTAGTTATCCCTTGCTAAACACATACCTATTTTGGCAATGAAGAGAAAGCCTTAGGCTCTCCCTTCTCCCCAGGCCTCCCAAGTGACATGACGAAGGCCGTCCGCCTTGCTGGTTGTATGGGCAGAGGAGTCACCCTATCCCCTCTCTCTCCCCACACACCCATGCAGTAGTGGGCAGGATTTAGCTCCGGGAGTCTATGGGACACGTGATACAGTTTGAGGTGCCTATAAATAGTTGAACAAACTCATCTGATTACCACTTTGAACTGGCCAAATCCTGGTCCCACAGCCCTGGAAACCAGGCTGTGGCACTGGGGATCTGCACAGGGGCCGGGGCACAGAGGAGGGAGAATCTGAACTCCAGTATGCAGAGTGACACCAGTGCTCCGTGTCCACCACTGCGGCCTCAAGGCCCTGGACCCAGCCCTGCCTACTGCAGTAGCCGCTTCCTCCTCCACCACCTGTCTGGATAAAGAGTCGTGGATCTACATAGTCACAGATCCACTAGCTCTCTGTCAAGCCCCTACACACTGTGGCACAGAGAGCTCCCCACAAAGCACAGCTCTGCATTGTGCCTCAGGCCTGGGGTCCCCTGCACCCTGTCTCCCTGCATTACAGAACTGCACCAGAGGCCAAGGACTTGAGGCTCAGAGGCCTGGAGAACAGGCAGCAGTTGCCATACTGTGGCTGTGTATAGTTACCACACGAACATGCAGTTCCCAACAGGCAGTTTATCATATTGGCTCTGAATCCTCCGCTAGCCCATGCAGTAAAAAAAAAAGTCGGGGACCGAGGCTTGAAGGGGCAAATACAAACCCACATCCATATCACTGTCTTCCCAGGAAGAAATACTGTATTCAAGTGCAGAGAAGCATTGAGTACTAGCACTCAGACTAGCAGTGCAATTAGATGCGCTCCTGCACTACCCATCCTATAATTTACGATATTGGCATAGACACCTGTGCTGGTAATTATGCACCCAGTGGGCTCTGCAGTATTACACATAGCGTCTAGTATGCAAAAGGAGCAGTGAGGGCTCAGGCTTCACATAGCACAGCTGGGTGAAACATTAGGCATGGTCGGGGAGTTTGACAATGCATGGTTGGGTTTCCCAGAGGAGGCTGCAATTACTGAAAATATCAAACTGTATACATGATAACAATCAGCTATAAAATATCTCAATAGTACATTTTAGACTTTGCAACACCCAGAGTGATGACCAGGCAGAAAGAGTGTGTGAGGCACAGGATTATAAAACAAATACATTTTTGATGGGGGTAGAGGGAGAGGTAGGATGGGAGCGTCTCCTCTCTTTTCTCTTAGGTCTCCGCTCTTTTCTGAAATCCAATTCAGCAGACTGAGCATTGACAGCTAGGACAGCTGCAGTTTCAGAGTCCCGCACAGCTCCGAGGATGAGCAATATATTCTCTGCCCTCAGGAAGGCTTTGAGCATTGTGATTCAAAGAGAGAAACCAGAGAGAATCCTGCAGAGCATAACTGACCTTAGACATCCGCCCTCATCCCCCGACTCTCCCTCAGCAAAGCACTCGAACACATGCTTAACTTTAAGCACATGCTTAAGGTCCAGCTTCAAATGGGACGGAACATAGAGGAAAAGGAATTGCTGCATTGGGTCAAAGCCAGGGTCCATCTAGTCCTTCAACAGTGGCCAGCACCAGATGCTTCAGAGGAAGGTGTAAGAAACCCCACAAGAGGCAGATGAAGGTTAATCTGTCCCCTATGAAGGTCTCAGGGGAATCACTAATTGTTAGAGACTGGGTTACGGCCTGAAGCATGAGGTTTAATATCCCTTAGCCCTGGTCTACACTACGAGTTTAGGTCGAATTTATTAGCGATATTCCGATTGATCCGTGCACCCATCCACACGACGAAGCCCTTAACATCGACTTCTAGGGCTCTTAAAATCGACCTCGCCACTCCACCCCCAACGAGGGGATTAGCGCTTAAAGCGATATTGCCGAATCGATGTAGGCTTAGTGAGGACGCAATTCGACGGTATTGGCCTCCTAAATCTATCCCACAGTGCAACAGCTGACCGCTCTGGACAGCGGTCTGAGCTCGAATGCTCCGCCCAGGTAGACAGGAAAAGTCCCGCGAACTTTTGAATTTCATTTCCTGTTTGGCCAGCGTGGTGAGCTGCAGGTGAGCGCAGATCTCATCAGCAGAGGTGACCTATGGAGTCCCAGAACCGAAGACGAGCTCCAGCATGGACCGAGCGTGAGGTACTCGATCTGATCGCTGTATGGGGAGACGAAACTGTGCTAGCAGAGCTAGGGTCCAAAAGAAGAAACGCCAATACATATGCCAAAGTCTCCAAGGGCATGCAGGACAGAGGCTACAACAGGGACGCGCAACAGTGCCGCGTGAAAATTAAGGAGCTCAGGCAAGCCTACCAAAAAACCAGAGATGCAAACAACTGCTCTGGGTCACAGCCCCAGACATGCCGCTTCTATGATGAGCTGCATGCCATTCTAGGATGTGCAGCCTGCACTGACCCACCCATGTGGTTTGACTCCGTATGTGGATCATCAGAACCCACAGAGGAGCATGATGATGATAATGATGCTGAAAATAGCACACAGACACAGCAAGGAAGCGGAGAAGCCCTTTTCCCCGACAGCCAGGAACTCTTTGTCACCCTGGAGCCAGTACAGTACGAACCCTCCCAAGGTGTGCTCGATGCAGGAGAAGGGACCTCTGGTGAGTGTACCTCTGTTAAATTAATACATGTTTTATAAGCAAGCGTGTTTAATGATTAATTCGTGGCCAGTACAGCTACTGCTACTGGAAAACTCTGTTAACATGTTCGGGGATGGAGCAGAAATCCTCCGGGGACATCTCCAGAAAGATCTCCTGGATGTACTCCCAAAGCCTGTGCAAAAGGTTTCTGGGGAGGGCAGCCTTATCCTGTGCTCCGTGGTAACACACTCTACCACGCCAGGCCAGTAGCACGTAGTCTGATATCAGTGCTTTGCAAAGCATGGCAGCGTATGGTCCCGGTTTTTGCTGGCATTCAAGCAACATCCGTTCTTTATCTCTCTGTGTTATCCTCAGAAGAGTGATATCATTCATGGTCACCTGGTTGAAATAGGGGAATTTTATTAAGGGGGTATTCAGAGGGGCTCCGTCCCTGCTGGGCTGTTTGCCTGTGGCTGAACGGAAATCTTCCCCGCTGTGACCCACGCGGTGGGGGGAGGGAGAACAGCAAACATCTTGGATGTGTGTCTGTGTGGGGGGGGTGGGGGGAGATTAGGTTCGCGCTGCATGTTAACCCGAAAACCGCCGCCCCTCACTTTTAAATTGCCAACCTGTTTGTTTTAAATTGCCAGCCCACAGGATGTTTGTTATGGGAAATGAGGGGGTTGCTGTTTGAAAACAATCCCACATGTTATGAAGCTTAAAGAAGCCTATAGAGTGTCTTACCATGGCTGTCTGCAAGCCGAATTCTGTTGCCCGCCGGACCTGCTTGTGTGATCTCTCACACCAAACCGGCAGACCCTCAATATAACAGGCACAGTGCAACCTTGGACCAAATGCACATGTGATATGTAATGTTTGGAGCATTGTTCTCTAATATGTGTCTTTTAAACTACTCCTCTCCCGTTTGTTTCCTCCCGCAGCTGCAAATGTTTCAACGCCACCCCTTTCATCACCGTCCCAGAGGCTAGCGAAGATTAGAAGTAAAAAAAAAAGGAATCGAGACGATATGTTCTCAGAACTCATGGAATCCTCCCACACTGAGGCTGCCCAGCAGAATGTGTGGAGGCAGACACTGTCGGAGTCCAGGAAGGCAGAATTTGATCGCGCGGACAAGTGGCGTGCTGAAGACAATGACTGGCGGGATGAAGTGAGTAGGTGGCGTCAGCGTGCAGAGAGAAGGCAGGATGCAATTCTGAGGCTACTGGAGGATCAAACGGAAATCCTCCGGCTTATGGCTGAGGACAGGCGTAGGGTTCAGGAAAGGCCGCCTGAGCCCAGACCGCCGCTACAGCCCCTGTGTAACCAACAGCCCTCCTTCCCGAGTCCCATAACCTCATCCCCGAGACGACCAAGAACGCGTTTGGGTGGCCTCCGTGCACCCAGCCACTCAAGCCAAGAGAACAGTCCAAGCAAGAAAGGGCTGGCATTCAATAAGTTTTAAAGTGCTGTGTGTCCTTGTCCTTCCCTCATCCCCTCCTCCACCACCCATCCTGGTGCTTCCCTTCCTCCACCACCCATCCTGGTGCTTCCCTTCCTCCACCACCTATCCCGGGAGACTGTGGCAGTTACCCCCATAGTTCCCCCTCTGTGTTTTACGAATTAATAAAGAATGCATGATTTTTAAGCAACAATGACTTTATTTCCTCTGCAAGCGGTGACCGAGGGGGGGAGGGCAGGGCGGTTTGGGTAAAGGGAAGTAGAGTGAATGAAGGGGCGGGGCTTTTCATTACTGGGGAAAAACAGAACTTTCACACAGTATTCTGGCCATTCATGAAATTGGTTTTCAAAGCTTCCCTGATGCGCAACGCATCCTGCTGTACTCTTGTAATAGCCCTGGTGTCTGGCTGCGCATAACCAGTGGCCAGGCGATTTGCCTCAACCTCCCACCCCGCCATAAACGTCTCCCCCTTACTCTCACAGATATTGTGGAGCGCACAGCAAGCAGTAATAATAATGGGAATATTGTTTTCGCTGAGATCTAACTTAGTTAATAAACTTCTCCAGCGAGCTTTTAAACGGCCAAATGCACATTCCACCACCATTCTGCACTTGCTCAGCCTATAGTTGAAAAGGTCCTGACTACTGTCCAGGCTACCTGTGTATGGCTTCATGAGCCATGGCATTAAGGGGTAGGCTGGGTCCCCAAGGATAACTATGGGCATCTCAACATCCCCAACGGTTATTTTCTGGTCTGGGAAGAAAGTCCCTTGCTGCAGCAGCTGAAACAACCAGAGTTCCTGAAGATGCGAGCGTCATGTACCTTTCCTGGCCATCCCACGTTGATGTTGGTGAAACGTCCCTTATGATCCACCAGTGCTTGCAGCACTATTGAAAAGTAACCCTTTCGGTTTATGTACTCGCTGGCTTGGTGGTCCGGTGCTAAGATAGGGATATGGGTTCCGTCTATCGCCCCTCCACAGTTCGGGAACCCCATTGCTGCAAAGCCATCCAGTATGAGCTGCACATTTCCCAGACTCACAACCCTTGGTACAAGCAGCTTGGTGATCGCCCTGGCTACTTGCATGACAACAACCCCCACTGTAGATTTTCCCACTCCAAATTGATTCGCGACTGACCGGTAGCTGTCTGGCGTTGCAAGCTTCCACAGGGCTATCGCCAGTCGCTTCTCTACTGTGAGGGCTGCTCTCATCTTGGTGTTCTGGCACTTCAGGGCAGGGGAAAGCAACTCACAAAGTTCCATGAAAGTGCCCTTACGCATGCGAAAGTTTCGCAGCCACTGGGATTCATCCCAGACCTGCAGCACTATGTGGTCCCACCAGTCTGTGCTTGTTTCCCGGGCCCAGAATCGGCGTTCCACTGTATGAACGAGTCCCATTACCACCATGATGTCCACCTTGCGGGGGGGCCTTTTTTGAGAGAGGTCTGTGTCCATGTCCTCATCACTGTCCTCAGGCTGATGCTGTCCCCTCCTCGCCTCCTGTTGCTCTAGCAGCTCCCGGTTCTCGTTCTCCATATACTCCTGGACAATGCGCGTGGTGTTCATAACGGCGATAACAGTTGCGGTGATCTGATCGTGCTCCATGCTTTCCCTGGTATGCTGTTTGCAGGACAGCAGAGTGGGAGCAGAAGCGGCGGGTGGATAACAATGGTGTCAGCAATATGGCGCCCACATGAAAAAAGGCGCAAAAGGATATTTGGCTCCCCCCTCAGTTGCTTTCACGGAGGGAGGGGGGAGCAAGGGTTAGGCTCATTTCCTTCTAGCTGCAGATAGTACAATATGCGGTGAGCAAGGGTTAGGCGCCTTCCCTTCTAGCTGCAGATGGTACAATAAGCTCTCCTGGCCCCCTCAAGGATTGAACTCGCAACCCCGGGTTTAGCGGGCCAACGCTCATACCGCTGAGCTATCCCTCTGCCCGTGTTCCAGGCAGTGCTGAATCTCCCTTAAACAAAACGTAAAAAAGAGAATGACCAGAGTCACTCCGGTCACTCCCATTTATGTCCAAGCGCCCCTGGCCAGCCACACCATAGGCCGCCGGCCAGGAGCACACGAATTTCAAGCATATTGTACGATCTGCAGCTAGAAAGCAAGGAGCTGCTGCTGTATGGTCCTGTGACCACAACCATTTATGGCATATTGCACCATCTGCAGCTAGAAGGCAAGGAGCTTATGCTGTGCAGTCCCGCGACTACCAGCCTCAGGCGGAATGGCCCCCTCAAGGATTGAACTCGCAACCGCGGGTTTAGCGGGCCAACGCTCAGAATGCTGAGCTATCCCTCTGCCCATATTATAGCGTGACTGAATCCCCACTAGACCTAATGTGCAGGCGTACGCTGGAGATGTACGGTAATTGTGAGCTGAGCAGGCTTCTGTAGCAAACAGGGAAACCCCGGAGACAAGGCGCGAAAAAGATTGCTTTCAAGGAGGGAGGGAGGGACGTTTGATGGCTTGACGACATGTACCCAGAACCACCAGCGACAATGTTTTCTGCCCCATCAGGCTTTGGGATCGCAACCCAGAATTCCAATTGGCGGCGGAGACTGCGGGAACTGTGGGATAGCTACCCGCAATGCAATGCTCCGAAGGTCGATGCTAGTCTCGCTACTGTGGACACAGTCAATCGACCTCATGGTCTTAATGCTCTTTAGTGGGGACACACACAATCGATTCCATAAATTCGGGTTTTAATATATCGACTTCTATAATTTCGACCTAATTCTGTAGTGTAGACGTACCCTTAGCATTAGCTGCTATAACTCTAGCTATTCTTGTTATCCATATAAATATCTGATCCATGTTTGAATCATGCTAAATTCTCAGCTTTGATGACATCCTGTGGCAATGAGTTCCACAGTCTAATTATGCATTGCATGAAAAAGTATTTCCTCTTATCAGTTTTGAATTTGCCACCTTTTTCATTTCATTGACTATCCCCTTGTCCTTGTGTTAGATCAGGAGCTTCTGTTCTCCCTGTCTTATATCTGCTCTCTCCTATTCATTATTTTAGCTGCTTTATATAAACTAACGAATGGTATAGAAAAGATAGAACGAACGTGTGTAAGTACTTTGCTGAATTGGGGCCTTTGAAGTCTCCTGGAAGATTCCGATTGACTTCAGTGGGCTTTGTACCAAGCCCTTGTGGAATATCACTCACAGCAGGATGTATGTATGTTGTGGTTTACAGGTATGAAGACAAGAAATGGGGGAAAGAGGTGCGTAACATGCAAGAAACAAAGAAGGAATTGAATTTGCCGAGAGGAATAAAGGAAAAAGCTGGAAAGCAGAGGGAAGAAACTGAGACTCCAGACTTTTAAAGAGTTTGCATAAACTGAGATAATCTTCAACGGTAGTAATGAGCTGACCGTTGGAACCTGAAGGCACCTGCCAATCAGTCTGTGCTTCTCTCCTTGATATTCCGTACCCTGATTCTCCACTGCCTGGTATCTCATACAGTCATTTACTCCCATGCAAAGCAACAGCACAATGGAGGTAAAGCATTGCCACTGGTGTGTGAGTGAATGGAAACTTTTGATTTTGTACCTTTTTTTTTAAACACCGCCTCTTCACAGGAATAGATGACTCCACAAAGGGCAAGACAGTGAAGAATTGGACCTAGCAGTCTAGTGCTTAGAGAAGGAACTGAGTTCTGTGGGCAGCATAGATGTTAGTGTCTGGTCTTGGACAAGTCATTTAGCTTACTTGTGCCCGAGTTTTGTCACTGTCAAACCGGGATAATACTACCCACCTCTGCTCTGTAGAGACCTGTGAGAGCCTCACATGAAGAGTATTATGCATGCACAAAATATTACTGTCAATCAATGTTTCTCTCTTGTTTGAATGGACTAAAATGAGCAACTTACTGTGAGCATTTTTAATTAAACACTCAGAAGTTACTAGTTATGTGTAAAATATTTCACATTAAATTACTTCAGTTTCCACTTTCCCCAAAAACAACAGTTATTCCTGTCTTTGCTATTACAATTATGAATCATCCTAGAAGGGTTTTCTCGTTTGTTTATGTATTTCTGTGTCCACTAGTGATTCAGCAGATGTAGTCAATATAAAATTCCTACAGTTCCTAGCAATTACGCCAAGCTATTTGCATCAGTTCCTGTTGTCCAACACATTTATCATCAATCACATTGAATTTAAAAAACAAATCCGAAACAAACCTCCTGATGGTTACGTTTCTGTTTGAAATGATTGCCTTCTGTTTCACGCTGAGCAAGTGAAAGAAGAAGTTTTATCTTTCCACTTCATCTTGCAGAGATTGTGTCCAGAGCTTTTTCAACTTTGTTTTTGCTGTTTTGCTAATGGCCCCAAAGCGCTGAGACTTCCCTTGCCAATGATAATCAATAGTGCCTTTCGTCAGGGGGAGCCCAATGCATTTTGCAAACTGTGGCCTCAGTCCTGCAATTGGATCTGTGCAGTTAGACCCTTGTGTCCCCACAGAACTCAGCTGGCGCCAAAACCAGTAGCGTAGGCAGGTCTGGAGCACAGCGGGAGCGGCGCTATAAAAAGGCGCCTCCCCGCTCCCCCTGTACTCACCTGGCGGCGCTTTAAAGGGCCCGGGGCTCCAGCCGCTGCGGAGCCCCGGGCCCTTTAAAGCGCAGTGGCAGGAGCACCGGGCCTTTTTAAGCACTCTCCAGCAGCGCTTTAAAAGGCCCCCGAGCCCGGCTCTGGCAGCGGGGCTCGGGTGGGGATTTAAAAGGCCCATGGCTCTTGCAGCTCTTGCCTTTTAAATCCCCGCCCGAGCCCAGCTCTGGCAGCGGTGCTGAGGGGGGTGCTTTAAAAGGCCCGCGGCTCCCCGCAGCGGCAGGAGCTGCGGGCCTTTTGAAGCGCCCCCCCCCTCCCCCGAAGCCCAGCTCTGGCAGCGGGGCTCGGGCAGGGATTTAAAAGGCCTGCAGCTTTTGCAGCCGCAGGGAACCACGGGCCTTTTAAATCCCCGCCCGAGCCCAGCTCCGGCAGCGGGGCTCGGGCGGCGCTTTTTAAGGCGCCGCTTCTCCTCACAGGGGGAGCGGTCGCTCCCCCTGCTCCCCCCCTGGCTACGCTACTGGCCAAAACAGAGAAAGAGAAAAGGCTCTCCTGACATGTGGGCATCTGCCTCCATAGATCTAATTGCAGAACTGGGAACTACGTCATAGAGCAACATTTTGTCCACCATTGAAATGCTCCCAACTTTAGGGATGAACTGGGGCAATGTCAATAGGTAGAGCAAGAATACATAGTAGTGGTGGATTCAGTCTGGATTGAGGCCAGGACATGGAACTGAAACTGCTTTGGTGGTGCTGAGGGACGAACTCCCGCTGTCAATGGATAAGAGACAGATATCCATCCTCATCTGCCTGGACTTCTGTTACGGATCCACAGGTCCGGTGTTCATGACCAGCTCTGGGACAGTCCCTGAGAGGACCCCTCTTCAGTGTGTTAACCCCCTTAGGGTCACACTCTTTCACTGGGGAAAGCCCCTGGGCTTCACTGAGACTGAATCTCGGAGCCTTTAGCACCCCTGCTTCACGCCATGAGCTCCCTGCAGCGAGTCCACCTGCACTGGACACCTGGGGAAGACTTGCGCACCCAATGGGAGCAATGCACCCCCCGACTTCCTGACTCTGGAGTGACTCTCAGCCTGCGCTGCAAAAACAGATGGGTTTATTAGATCTCTGGCACACAGCGTAGAGAGTCCTTGGTTAACACGGAGATTAGAAAGTTACAGCAAAGTCCATCTGGGTCAGTCAAGAGCTTTCTCTGACCACTCTGTAGTCTCAACCCAGAAGTGTCTCCTGCTTCCAGCAGCCCACACTTAACAACCCCAGAGGGCCCCTCTGTAGTCCTTTGTTCTTGTTCCCAGGAAGCGTGGTCGCCTGGCCATGCCCTTAGCCCTTTGTTCTCCAGCTGGTCCCAGCCAGCTGGCTCCATAGCGCAGCCAGGTCCGGAGCGCAGGGGGAGCGGCGCTATAAAAAGGCACCTCCCCCTATACTCACCCAGCGGCACTCCGGGTCTTCGGTGGCACTTCGGCGGCTCACCAAAATGCTGCTGAAGACCCGGAGCGCCGCCGGGTGAGTGCAAGAAGCGGCGCTTAAAAAGAAGCGGCGCCTTTTTTTAGTGCTGCTAAAAAAAGGCGCCGCTTCCACCGCTTCTGCTCAAGGGGGAGCGGCTGCTCCCCCTGCTCCCTCCCTGGCTACGCTACTGGCTGGCTCCCTAGTCGTTAGTTGCTAGGTACCAGATGTCCAGGCAATTGGAGTAGTCATTGTCACACCTGGATCTCTGCAAAACAACATCCCCCCTCCCCACCTAATTAATCATGCAGCACATAGGGGAAACTAAGGCACACACAATATTCATCCAAAATATTATAAAAAATTCCCACTCGGTCACAACTTCTCTGCAGTATTTGACACCGTCAATCATGAAATACTGCCGTCTCACCAGAGGGAGATGGCAGGGGTCCAAGGTAATGTGCTAAAATGGTTTGAGTCCTTCCTGGAGAGACGCACCCAACAAGTAGTGATGGGAAACTGGACCTCCACCACTAGACCTGTCATCTGTGGAGTTCCCCAAGGATCAGTTCTCTCTGGCTCTTTTCAGCATCGACATGCCGCCACTAGGGATATGTCTACACTGCAGCTGGGAGTGAGCCTCCCAGAGTAGATAAACAGAACTGGGCTAGCAGGACTCGCACTAACACACTAAAAATAGCAGTGTGGCCATTGTGGCATGCACAGCAGCCGACCCCCTGGGTCTGAGCTCAGGTGGCTAGCCCAAGTCTCTGCCAGAGCTTAACGCCCACACTGCTATTTTCAGTGCACTAGCTTCCAGCTGCAATGCAAACATAACCTAGGTCAACTGATCAGATCACATGGACTCCAGTGCCAGAAATCACAGCTAACACACAGCTCTACCTCTCTTTCACCCGATACGACCACCCCACTGCCATCAAGATAGCCTAGTTGCTTGGATGAGATCAGCTCATGAATGAAGAACAGCTGGCTGAAGCTGAATTCAAGCAAGAGAGAACTCATAGAGTCATAGACTTTAAGGTCAGAAGGGACCATTATGATCATCTAGTCTGACCTCCTGCACAATGCAGGTCACAGAATCTCACCCACCCACTCCTGCAATAAACCCCCAACCTATGTCTGAGCTATTGAAGTCCTCAAATCATAGTTTAAAGCAGCGGTATCCAATAGAAATTCGATGCTAGCCACACTTATGGTTTTGAATTTTTCTTATTAGCCACATTATAAAAAAGGATTAAAAAACATACTACAAATGACATTTCAAATATCAGAAATAAGTAGATATTACAAAAAAAATATTAATAGGTACTACTAACACAAAATTACTATATCTTAGCCACGTTAACAAGCTGTATATCAAAGCACGCAACCTGTCTTCCAGTACTGCTGTCTTCAATACACCAACGCATTGCTCATGCATTAGCCACAATTCAATAGCCTATTCACCACATGTGGCTAGTGGCGAATGTATTGGACACTGCTGGTTTAAAGACTTCAAGATGCAGAGAATCCTCCAGCAAGTGAACCGTGCCCCATGCTGCAGAGGAAGGCAAAAAAACCCCAGGACCTCTGCCAATCTACCCTGGAGGAAAATTTCTTCCCGACCCCAAATATGGCGATCAGCTAAACCCTGAGCATGTGAGCAAGACTCACCAGCCAGACACCCAGGAAATAATTCTCTGTAGTCACTCATATCCCACCCCATCTAACATCCCATCACAGACCATTGGGCATATTTACCACTAATAGTCAAAGATCCATGAATTGCCAAAATTAGGCTATCCCATCATACTATCCCCTCCATAAATGTAACCCTTCTGCCAGTCAGAGTCGGCAGCAACAAGAGCCGGGTTCCGTATCTAGGGGTTCCATTCCAATGACACAATGCAAAACCGGCTCGAGCCCCCACCCAGTGACCTGGGACAAACATATATCACGCCCCCTGGGCGCCTCTAAGAGGCAGTACTTCCCCTCTCGCAAGCACAGAGTCTGAGTGTAGAAAAACCTTTTAATGACAGAGAGGAACAATGCGGCCTTTTGCTGGGGAAACACCACATCTAGGATTTGTAAACCAAACTGTGAGCAACGACCCACCCCAGCAAATTGGCCATGTCCTTTCCCTTTGGTTCTTGAGTCCAGCAACCCCAAAAATCACCCAAAGTCCCAAAAGTCCAACAACCCAAAAGTCCAGACCCAGAGTTCAAAAGTTCATCTGCAGAGTGTTACACCCCCTCCAGTCTGGGTAGAAATGGGGAGGGGAGAGGTAAGGAGCACCTTACGTGGCTCGAAGCTGACTGCCCCGTCCCGTCGTGGGGCTTCGCTCGGCTCTGCCAGCCATCCCACGAGTCACTCCGCTTAGCCGTCCTGCAAGCCGCTCCAGCTGTCCCGCCAACTGTCCCGCTCCACCAGCAGCTCCGCTCCGTCAGCCGGCCTGCAAGCCACTCCGGCTGTCCCGCCAACTGCTCCGCTCCATCAGCAGCTCCGCTCCGTGGCTGTCCTGCCAAGTGCTCTGCTCCGTCAGCAGCTCCGCTCCACCAGCCGCTCAGCAATATATCTTCTGGCTCCCCCACTACTTAACACAGTGCTCAGTGATTTCAGCTCATAACAATTTCAGCTTTTTAGTGATTTCAGCTTGTAGTTAGGGGAGCCTTCGTGCTCATTTGCACACTTAGTCCAGAGTAATTCCAACTCAGCAGCCTGCGATTAGACTCCTAAGGAACTCAAAATTAGCTCTGATATTTTCCACAGTAGAGAGAGAGAAGGTGCAATTGACATTTGGGACCCTCAGAAGAGGCCCATGCCACCAGATACAAATACCTGTCCCCAGCCTCTCTCAATTCACTGGGTTTTGGAATCCATGTCCCTTGCCTAGCAAGTGCTGCTTAGCTAAGGGTGAGTCCCTTCATCATAACAAAAGCCCACTGTCCTTGATTCACATAATCAGGGTAACAACACTTTATTCTTCCTGCCCCAATAACAGAGAAACTGGGGCTCCCACAGCAGTCAAGGTGACCATTTGGGCAAGCGGTCCATCATGCTTTGCAGGGTGGGTGTGTCCATGCAAACAAGATTAGCCCCTGACATCCCTTTCCACAACTCACCACCAGATGTCAGGGTAGAGCTCATCCTGACTCTGCTTACATAAATTTATCTAGCTTAATCTTGAAGCCAGATATGTCTTTTGCCCCCACAGCTCCCCTTGAAAGGCTGTTCCAGAACTTCACTCCTCTGATGGTTAGAAACCTTCATCTAATTTCAAGTCTAAACTTCTTGATGGCCAGTTTATATCCATTTGTTCTTGTGTCCACATTGGTACTGAGCTGAAATAATTCCTCTCCCTCCCTGGTATTTAGCCCTCTGATATATTTATAGAGAGCAATCATATCTCCCCTTAGCCTTCTTTTGGTCAGGCTAAATAAGCCAAGTTCTTTGAGTCTCCTTTCATAAGACAGGTTTTCCATTCCTCGGATCATCCTAGTGGCCCTTCTCTGTACCTGTTCCAGTTTGAATTCATCCTTCTTAAACATGGGAGACCAGAACTGCACACAGTATTCCTGATGAGGTCTCACCAGTGCCTTGTATAACGGAACTAACACCTCCTTATCTCTACTGGAAATACCTCGCCTGATACATCCCAAGACTGCATTAGCTTTTTTCACGAACATATCACATTGGCAGCTCATGGTCATCCTGTGATCAACCAATACTCCGAGGTCCTTCTCCTCCTCTGTTACTTCCAACTGATAATAAAAATTCTTGTTATTAATCCCTAAATGCATGACCTTGCACTTTTCGCTATTAAATTTTGTCTTATTACTATTACTCCAGTTTACAAGGTCGTCCAGATCTTCCTGTATGATATCCTGGTCCTTCTCTGTATTGGCAATACCTCCCAGCTTTGTGTCATCCGCAATCTTTATTAGCACACTCCTACTTTTTGTGCCAAGGTCAGTAATAAAAAGATTAAATAAGATTGGTTCCAAAACCGATCCCTGAGGAACTCCACTAGTAACCTCCTTCCAGCCTGACAGTTCACCTTTCAGTATGACCCGTTGTAGTCTCCCCTTTAACCAGTTCCTTATCCACCTCTCAATTTTCATATTGATCCCCATCTTTTCCAATTTAACTAATAATTCCCCATGTGGAACCATATCAAATGCCTTTACTGAAATCGAGGTAAATTATATCCACTGCATTTCCTTTGTCTAAAAAGTCTGTGACCTTGTTAAAGAAGGAGATCAGGTTGATTTGGCACGATCTACCTTTTGTAAAACCATGTTGTATTTTGTCCCAATTACCATTGACCTCAATGTCCTTAATTACTTTCTCCTTCAAAAAATTTTCCAAGACCTTGCATACTACAGATGTCAAACTAACAGGCCTGTAGTTACCCAGATCACCTTTTTTCCCTTTCTTAAAAATAGGAACTATGTTAGCAATTCTCCAGTCATACGGTGCAACCCCTGAGTTTACGGATTCATTAAAAATTCTTGCTAATGGGCTTGCAATTTCATGTGCCAGTTCCCTTAATATTCTTGGATGAAGATTATCTGGGCCCCCCCGATTTAGTCCCATTAAACTGTTCGAGTTTGGCTTCTACCTCGGATGTGGTAATTCTACCTCTATATCCTCATTCCCATTTGTCATCCTGCCATTATCTCTAAGCTCCTCATTAAAGACTGAGGCAAAGTATTTGTTTAGATATTGGGCCATGCCTAGATTATCCTTAACCTCCACTCCATCCTCAGTATTTATCGGTCCCACTTCTTCTTTCTATAGAACCTTTTTACTATTGGTTTTAAGTCCCTTTCCAAGGTCCAACTCTACATGGCTTTTAGCCTTTCTCACTTTATCCCTACATGTTCTGACCTCAATAAGGTAGCTTTCCTTGCTGATTTCTCACATCTTCCACTCCTTGTAGGCTTTCTACTTTTTCTTAATCACCTCTCTGAGATGCTTGCTCATCCAGCTTGGTCTACAGCTCCTGCCTATGATTTTCCCCCCCTTTCTTGGGATGCAGGCTTCTGATAGTTTCTGCAACTTTGACTTTAGGTAATTCCAGGCCTCCTCCGCCTTTAGATCCACAACTTCTTCAGTCCAATCCACTTCCCTAACTAATTTCCTTAATTTATTAAAGTTAGCCCTTTTGAAATCAAAAACCCTAGTCACAGATCTATTTTTGTTTATCCTTCCATTCAGTTTGAACTTAATTATCTCATGATCGCTCGAACCAAGGTAGTCCCCTACAACCATTTCTTCTATGAGGCCCTCACTACTCACCAAAACCAAATCTAAAATGGCATCCCCTCTTGTTGGTTCAGCAATTACTTGGTGAAGGAATCCATCAGCTATCGCATCTAGGAAAATCTGAGCCCTATTATTATTACTAGCACTTGTCCTCCAGTCTATATCTGGGAAGTTAAAGTCTCCCATGATCACACAATTCCCATTAGTATTTACTTAATTAAAAACATTAAAGAGGTCTCTATCCATATCCAGATCAGATCCCGGTGGTCTATAGCACACCCCAAGCACTATCCCAGGGGAGGCTCTAGTAGCTTTCTTCCCCAATGTGATTTTTGCCCAGACAGACTCTGTCTTATCCATTCCATCACTTCTTATTTCTTTACAGTCTACCTCATCACTGATATACAATGCTACTCCCCCACCTTTACCTTTATTTCTATCTTTCCTAAACAGCACATACCCCTCAATACCTGTACTCCAGTCATGACTACTATTCCACCATGTTTCTGTTATCCCTATAATATCTGGTTTCACTTCCTGCACCAGTAGCTCTAGTTCCTCCATTTTGTTACCTAGGCTCCTCGCATTGGTGTACAAACATCTTAATTTTTGCTGTTTGGCCTCGCTCACATTCTTTACCCGATTAGGCACAGACATTCTACCGCCAGTATCACCCACCTGCTGGTGGGCTGAGGAAAGTATTTTGAAGCGCTTGCAGACACAATGCGGTCCCCTTAGGTCGAAGGTTCACACCCACAATCGGTCAGTTCATTCCAAGGTTAGGAGTGCTCCTGGATTCCTCACTCATGCTAAGCTCTCACACAGGAGCATCCATGAATAACGCTTTCTACCTTTGCCAGCTGGCTAGGAGACCATCCCATCCCAGTGGATGAAGGCCTGGCCTCAGTTATTCATGCCTTCGTCACGCCTCACCTGGACTACATCAATGTGATATACCTGGGCATGAAACCTTCAGCACTTAGGAAACTCCATCTAGCACAGAACGCTGCAGTGCATCTCCTCAACAACACTGGTTAATGTGAGCACATCACACCTGCCCTCTGCTCTCTATGCTGGCTTTCCAAAGAATTTCAAATCAAGTTCAAGGTCTGGGTCCTTATCTTCAAGGCACTCATTGGCCTGGGCCCAGGATATCGAAAAGATCACCTACGGCTCTGGAACAAAGACCAATGTCAATAACTTCACTCCTCTGGCACAACAGGACTCATAACACGAATGGTAAAACTTGCTTGTGCAGGATACAGAACTTTCTTGGGGCCAGTCCAAGACTGTGGAGTGAACTCCCACAGGACTAAGGACCATCACAAACGTCACCACCTTCCGCTCTATGTGCAAGGTGTATTTATTTGACCTTTTCTAGCAAATACATAGCAACAGGCATATTACACACACACACACACACACACACACACACACACACACACACACACACAAAATAAATAGACTCAAAAATAAAACTAAAATACAAGAGACACCTACAAAAACAAGTCACCCCACTGCACAGACCTCTTCCCCAGAGAGAACAAATACGTGACAGATGTTAATCATGTTATTTAGTGCAGTACCGGAAGGCATTCAGATGCTACGGTGGTCATGGGGAAGGTATAAGAACCTTAATAGAAAAATTAAGGGGCCCAGTCCAATGAAGTGCTCAACACCTTTACTTACATGGGAGTTGAGAGTGCTCAGCACCTCAGAGGACTGCCCTCAGTGGAAGTGTAGGGAGAATTTTAAGGTAGGTGGAATCTAATTCCCCAAATTAGAATTTGTCCAATATACCCAGGTTAACATACAAACTCATGTAAAAAGTGCCACTATAGCCCATAGGTCTTGCTTTGGACAGGATCATGGTTTTACATTTTATCCAAATACCTCTGTTTCCTGGAGCACAACATCCCTTAACAGTATGCTGGGACCTCGGTTCAGCATTAATTCAGAGAGAAGAGCGCCACCTACTGAAGCACCAGCACCACTTCCTGTAACAACCTAGGCTTTTTCTCCCTAGAAAGTCCTCAACTCGAGTACTGATTAGACCCTGCTTAGCTAAGGAGATCTGACCGGATCACACTCGGAGGAAATACTGCTGCAGGCTCTCCAAGAGAATTAGCACACTTGTGTTTTCCCACTACATAGTGCTTTCTGCTACTTCATCTCTTTATCGTCCCTTCTTTCTATTTTCAGAGCCCTGGGCTGGTCTGAACAGCTACAACAAGGTGCAAAGGGCCACTTTAATGCTAATAGAATGGCTGGCCTGGAACCTAACCCAATTCATATTCCAACAAAGGCTCACTAAAACAATCAAATTTGGTGTCATTCCAGTGTTCAGGATCAGCAGTGTTCCCATGACTCAGCCAATTATACATCATTTTCCTAGGCCTGGGGAATTCCTCCACACAGCGGGACCTGCCACTATGAATATCACCTGGTTTGTCCACGCACTTTGGTGTTCTTGTTTGACTCACCATTTTATTGTACACTAAAAAAGCATCTATAGAGATCTCCCCACACGGTCATAGGCCCAGGAACACACGAGCTAGAGTGGGATTTAGAAAGCCTGACATTTTGTTCTCGGCTGACATAACCATCCCACCTCCCTACCTCCCACGCCAATTTCCCTCCAACACATGTGGGGGAAAAGGCTTTTAAAAAAATCAGGACAGTAATATACCTCTATGGTAGATGAACCCAAATAC
This sequence comes from Chelydra serpentina, assembly GCA_037349315.1. Classification (NCBI taxonomy): domain Eukaryota; kingdom Metazoa; phylum Chordata; order Testudines; family Chelydridae; genus Chelydra; species Chelydra serpentina. The sequence goes on from JBAIAC010000004.1 coordinate 46,249,865, forward strand.
TATCTGCTTTAACAGCTAGAATGGACCCAAGGCACATGTCTGTATTCTCCCTTTATTCTACGGAAGATTGCTTTCACGGCTGCAGTATCTACAATGGCTGTGGCTGAGAAAGGTGGGGACAATCCTGAGGGTCTCAGGCCAAAAGCCCAAACTGGGGCATTGCCTGTGAGATGTTTGTCCTTACACTGCTCAGTTATAGGGCATAATCGTGGCTTTCTGATGAGCTGTTCAAGAATATGCCGAATAAGAAGCGACAAGTGATACTTATGACTCCTAGGACCCTGCACTTCCTGCACTCGGCCTGTTGGTTTTGAAATCAGAACATGAAAGCTGGTAGCAAGACACAAGGGCCCTGATTCTCAGCTGGTGTGAATGGACGCAGCTCTGGTGACTACAGTACTGTTGTGTTGATTCATAGCAGCTGAGAATCCGGTTCTAGACATAAAGTTAAGCCGAGTGGAACTGGCATGATGGTAGGTATCGGTGACACATTTTGCTTTTGTTCTTCCGAGACGCAGTCACAGAATGGGAAAGTGCACCATGACAACACCAGGATTATGTTGTGGCAGGATGGCTGAGAATTCTTTTTAAACCCACTGGTATTTAAATATCCTGTCTTCCTTTCCCTGGAAATCCAATGTAGATCCTCCTAATCTTAACACAGCTCAAAGCTTCTCAAAGAGCAGCAGAGATGGCTGAGGAACTGGGTATAAACATCCGGATATCCCAGCTCACAAATAGCATCCAGGGGCATGAAAGCTTCTCAAAATCAGAACAAGTCTACACTTGCCCCCCTTTTCAGTCACAATGCAAATTCCACAACGCTTCTTTTTGGGCAATCTCAGATGTCACTTCATCACTCGTCATACAGTGTGTGACGGACTCTGGGGAAGTTGCCAGACAATAGTTGCCAGACAATAGAAAGAAATACAATTTGTCAACACTTCCAGGAATATATTTGCAGTTTTACTACACACTGCTTCATTTCAAAGGGGAGGGGCTTTTTTAAAAAAACAGAAGACTATATCAATACAGGTCCTTTATTTTCTAAATAAACAAGTGGACAGTCGTACATAATTGAAACAGTAGAGGGCAGCTCCGCCCTGCTTAACACAGAAAATATTATTTGTGAGCACCAGCTGTTTACACGTTATTACATAGTACTGCTAAGGTAAACCAGATATTTTGCCTGCTGGGATCATGAAACATACCACTCTGTAGGCACCATTTTCTGATTTAGCTCCTTATCTTCAAACTCCCTATGCAGGCTGAGATCTGCATAGGGCCCTTATGCCCATTCTTTAAGGGCTCACACAAGCTGGGTAACAGAAATGGCTGTGCTAGTCAAATAATTAAATAATTGTAGACCCACAGGCTGCAAATTATTCCAAATAGTATCTTTTGGATATAGGCCCAGATCCTCAGTGGCTGTCAATCTTTTACATAGTGTTTCAATTACATTGGCTTAAGTTCATTTCCCATGTGAGTGTTCAGGCAGTTCAGAAGCTGATAGCATTATTATTTATCTGGTTCTCTGAAATTTTCTAGGCACCTCAGAGGACAGACAGCTTCCGTCCCAAAAAGATCAAAACCTAAAAGAGCAGCAACAACAAACAATGTGGTGCAAAGATGTGGACAGCAAGTCGAGAGTTGCAAAACTGAGATTCAGCAGCTATATGGGGTTATGTGTATGCACTAATGGTTATATAATACATCTGCATGAACATAAACACATGCATACTGGGTATATGTACACGTACATATAAATAAATGCAGGTGCAGTTTTTAGTGGGATGGGTATAAAACAAAGGTGGTAGAGTTAGGTAGGAGAGTATGTGAGGGAAGAAAAAACCTGAGGAATTAAGATATAAAGATACGGGAAGGAGTAAAAGCCGGAGAAGGGTCAGCATGAAAAAGAGGAGGAGGCAGGGGGAAAGGGTGGGTATAAAGGTAAGGAAGATCAGAGTGGTATGTAAAGCAGAGCCAGGCAAGGGAAGATAACTGATGGCACAGAACAAGCACATGATGTTCAAATCAGTAGAAAATCAGCTGTGATTGAAAAACTGGTGTTAGATGTTCATAAAACCAGTTTCTTGTCTCACTATCATTTATGCAGTACATTGGCTCCTAAAACCTCCATGTCAGCCTTTGGTGAAGAAGGAAAATGCCCTTGAATCTGACACAGGGACATATGTTTTTTTGTTTTCACATATTTAACTATAACGCCTAATGGACATACTGGAAAAAGGATTTTTTTGTCAAAGATTAGACACCTTAAGGTGCAGGAGCTCACAATATACATCTCTGAAACCACCAAGGAATCCTGCAGCAGAAACAAGGAAAGCCTCAATCAATGTTCCTGATATTTCTAAGGCAAAATACAAGTGCAAAAGAAAACATATGGCTTTTTTTTTTAAAAAGAACACAATTTCCCTATACATCTTAAAGCAGCAAGAACGGGCACAACCCCAATTTTAAAAAAAGTTATCTGCAAATCATTTTTAAATAAATAACTAAAAGTCCTAACCAGGGTAGTAGAATGAATTCTGTTATTTTGCATCATAACTCACAGCCTAGGAATTATTTTCTCTCTCAGCAGTGCCTGGAACTTGGCCAATTGGCAGCTGGATGTGGAGAATAAACTCTAAACTCAAGTTATTCCTGCAGTAGTCAGTATTAACCTGCACTCACCAGAATGCACAGATGTGCCCATGCTGTAAGAGTCAGTTTTCTGACCACATGTGTTTTCCCTTATCGCTAATCCAAACTAGAGATCTAAAAGTAAAACCTGGCATTCAGAAACATGTGGATTTGTGATACTCCCTTGAAGACTCTGGATCCAGAAGAAAAGGAATGGCTAGCATGGAGCACAGCCGTTGTATTTTCAGTTATGACATATAATCCAACTCCTGTATTGCCCCTGAAAACTAAAGGAAACTGTACCAATTTTCTACTCACCAGCACTCTGAATGTCATGAGGAGAGAGGGCCCTCCAAGCATGAATAAATGAAGAAAAAGAATAGTGATTGCAACAATTAAACTGGCACCATCTTCTAGGCTTTCAGACAGCTGGGCTAGAAAAATAACTGCAGTTCTCTTTTTATTGTTTTACACCGATGTCTGTGAGGAGACACCGTGATATGGAAATTGCCTGTGCCAAGAGTGAAAGGGGATCATGGTATTTTGTGGCAAATGTGGGGTATGTTGAAATAAGAGATGTGACATAAATGCTTAAATTTTTGGCTGTGGCATGAAAGCTGCCAAATTGCTTGCTTGTGGCCTAAGCCTAGGTGACTCACCATCACAGTAAAATGTGTTTGAGACACATCTCTTGCTACATGGACATGCATGACACATATTGCCATACTCCTTCTATGCTGTGATGCTTGACACTCAGGTATGTTGTGTTTCTGCACTAGAAATATCTCAGTGTTTGGAAGCCACTGAGTTTTCTGATGTTGAAAACAGGAGGGCTGTATATCACTGTAATGGCAAGAGCTGTACAACTGCTGATATACAATGTCTGCGTAAGCTTCTTACATTTGACATTGCTAATACGTTGTCATTAGTAGCCTTCCCATTGATCCCTATTTGTGATTTGTGCCATTTTTCTAAATATAGTTAGAGAGAACCCACAATGGAGCAGTCTTTCCAATTAGCTACTGGACACAGACAGGTGTACTCTGGGTAATGCTATTCCTTGTTAGGAAGATAACAAAAGCCAAATTTCCAAAGCCGCTTTGAAAAGTACCCGTTATTTTTATGAATGCACCAATTTCCATGTGCCAAAGAGCACTTCTCCATGCAATCACGCATTCTGTGCCTGCCATGGTAATGTTCGTTGCATGCACAAACAGGTTCAAGTACAGATGTTGTAGGCTCTTGGAATATTTCTGACATGGTTCCAAGGCTGATTGCACCCCTGGCTCTTTTCTGGTGTCCAGGTGCACCCCTTCAGCTGCCCAGATACATGCTCTTACTTATCTTGGGGTAGAATCTCATGATTCTCCCACTCTTAGGCTGGGTTTACACAGGTCAGCCTAGATACATCACTCGGGGACATGAAAAATTCATACCGGTCAGAGATGCAGTTAAGCTGACCTAAGCCCCAGTGTAGATATGGCTAGGTCGACAGAAGAATTCTTCTATCGACCTGGCTACTGCCTCTTGAGTGGGTGGATTTACTACAGTGATGGGAAAACCCCTTCTGTCGCTCTAACAAGTTGTCAAGCTGCCTGCAGTGACTCAAGAGCATGAGTACTAATCTCAGGGCACAATGTTAAGAACCAGGTCCCAAACTCCAAATTGATTGTGAATGCTATACTTAGATTTCACCAACCAATTATCAAGTGTAAATTCCTATAATTAGGCAATGTAACAGCCTAAACATGGAGTCACAGACAGTCTTTGATTCTCCAATCTATCTTGCTACACAGGTGAGCATACCTTAGTGACAGGTGGTCCCTTATACCAATAATCACAACAATATTCAGGTTACTCCCAGTCCAAAGGACCAGTCACTTACCCTAAGTCAATTGCACCTTAGATTTTACACTAAAGACAGTGCTTCTAGCCAATCCTATAATACACTATATAAAGTACACTATACTAAGTAGGAAAAAGAAACAAGAAAGTTATATACAAGGTTAAAGCAGGTAAACGTATATACACACATGAGTTACAAGCTTAAGTTTCAAAAAGTAATAGAAGCTTCTTGTGATACTGAGCCAGAAAGGGTTAAGCAACTAGCAGGCTAAATGACTCAAATTCAACCTTTAAAGACATATTAGAAAAGTATATAAATGGTAATTAGGGCCATTCCTTATAAATAACTAACAAGCCATGTTAAATAGACTAGAGCTTTGAAACATAGACTTGTATTGTTAGAGAATTAAAAGAAGATAGTGATTGTATTGGTCTGTGTTTACCTATATCTTGTTAGAGGTTAACCATGTAACCAGAAGGTTCCTGTCTGTTACTATATTCTATTGAGTCAGAGCGCAAAAGGGAATATTAACATTTAGATGAAACTTGGGTGTAAAAATATCATTGTCTATATTTCTTTTTTTAAACTTTGCAGTAACCTGTCTATGAACTGCTTAATGACCTTATACTGATGAATGCAACCAATTACCTGTATATACATCGGAAATAAGAGGTTTTACTTCAAAGCCACAATGCTTCACCCAAGGAATACCTGCTGTCAAGAAGCTATCTATAGTCTGCCAGAGATCTACAAAAGAACTCTAGGGCCCTGATCCTTTTATCTCAGATCTGCTTAAGCTTGGTCAGGGGAAGCTTGAGTCGCAAGACTGAGCTCTCCCGCTCCAGTCTGGTCTACCCTGCTAATTCTCATGGAATAATTTGAGCAAACTCTGTATATGGACTGCCTGTTTGAACTATGACTGGATGAACTGATTCAGGAAAGGACTTGTTGCAACTCAGCAGCTCACCATCTCTCCTATGAAACTGACCTAAAAACTTTATTCATATCTGTATGTGTGATGATCTTTTAACCACAATATTCTCTCTCTTTTCTTTTTTGATAAATCCTAGTTTAGTTAATAAGAATTGGCTGTAAGAGTGTATTTGGGTAAGATCTGAAATATTAACTGACCTGGTGGATAATGTGTCTGATCCTTTGGGACTGGTAGAACTTTATATATGATGGACAATATTTTCAGTAATCCTGACCAAATTTGACTTGGCTGTCTGGGTGGGAGCCCAAGGTTGGGTTAAGGGAACTATATTTCTGGCTTCTGGGTAACCAGTAAGGTGTTGTGGAAGCTGTTTTGTTGCTGGCTTGGTGAATCTAATTATTAGAATAACCACCAGTTTTGGGGATTGTCTGCCCCATTTTTGCAGTTTGCCCTGATAGAGCTATCTCAGTGTGACCCCTCCAAGCAACAACGGTCATACTTCTATAATAAGCAAGCTCTATATGTCCTTGAAGCATAACCCAGGCTAAGCACGGGGATATCTCATGTATGCCTAGTAAACCTTGCCCTCCAGAGCCCAAGTAGTCTAGAGATCCAGTTCCTTCTTGTTAGGGATTTTTATCCTCCTCCCCCCTTGTGCTCTGAGCTGTGAACTCAGCTGACTGGAAGAATCCACTTGCATGACCTGTCTTGACAGGGATGAGGGCAGAACAGCCAATGCCTTTTGTCCTCATTATCATCCCACAATAGTCCATCTGGTGTTGATGGACCTTTTCGGTTGGGTAGGACGTAACACCTTCTGTTGAAGACCAGCAATGTCTCTCTCCTGACTGGTGATTTACACAGTCACACAGGCTTACAACACAACCGCTTAAATATTATCTTGCAAAATGGGATACAGATGTTATAAGTGGGATTAGTGCATGCTGCAGCTCACATGCATTCAATAAACGGTAAACACCAAACACATTCTGATCATTCTAATACGCATTTTAATAATACTAACAAACAGGTGGGCCAGACCGATTCCAGCTACGTATTTGTCAGTGTTCAGTTGCGACACAGGGACATTGGTATAAGCTGGCACCTGGTCTGCCAGTGTCACACAAGTGTCTGCACTACAAGTGCTACAGTGGTGTAACTGCAACTGTGCCACTGTCGTGTAGACATAGCTTTGGATTGGAATCTGGGTACAATACCCCATCTCTGCCAATCACGTGTTAGCACACAAGTGTGACCAATGGTGTAGCCCTGAATGGGTTATGCACTACCAGAATGCCCCTGCTGGCGTGACCTCGCACACATGTGCAAGGTCACACTGTACAGAGGAGGCTGTGGTGAAAGTTGTTCCGGCTCCCCTATACCTGTGAGTCTGACTAGACACCTGCATGTCTTCCCTTCAGGAGCCTGTGATCAGTGGTACAGAGGGGAAACAGCCTTCTCGAAACAAGTATGTTCATTAGAAAACAGAACTAAGCACAGAGAAAATGATTTCAAAAAGCCTACACACAGTCTCGCCAAATCTGACACTTCACTGCAAGCTAAATTAGATGGGTTTCCCTCTTGAATTACAGGAAAAGAGCAGAACCACCTTGAATTCCTGTAGGAAGCCAAGGAGCTCTCAGGACCTATTTTCCTTCCAGAGAGTGTCTCCCAGAATTGCTTCCCAAGTTCCTTCTCTCAGGAAAAACTGCCTTCTTTCAAAGCCCCGCAGGCCCCGGCTCACACAAGAGACAAAGCGTTCAGCTTCACTGGACTTGTCTTTTGTTCCAGGATGTTGAACAAACATACATTGTTCATCCTAGGGGTTAGCCACATTTGTAGACTGCAAGAAATGTGTGGGGAGTGTCCAAGCTGGCCTTTACATGTGTGTTAAATACTTGGAATGAACTGGCAATCCAGTAACTCCAGACACACTGCCCAATGGTCTTTGTTACAGAGCATAAGTTTGCAGTCTTCCTTTTACCTCAGACTAGCCAGCCTGGCCATCTAGGAGTGCCCCGTGATGGTTGCTCCATTGTTTAGCCAGGTGGGTAAGGTTCTGATCTGAAGAAGAGCTCTGTGTAGCTCAAAAGCGTGTCTCTCACCAACAGATGTTGGTCCAATAAAAGATATTACCTCTCCCTCCTTGTCTCTCTCCTATGCTGGGACCAACACGGCTGCTACCACCGTGTTCCATCGTTTGGCAATCTGTGAGCCATTCAGGTGCAATGGCTTGCAATCAGATGTCTTGTGACTGGGAGCATGAGCTGAAACTGTCTTCTCCACATGACATTCCAAGCCTCCCCCTCAGGAGTCCTATCCATAGATACGTTTTGAGGTACAGACCAATATTCACCACTGAGCACCCCTACTTTTGTCACAATCTGTCCTTTCATGTAACTCAAGTAAAAAAAAAATATTGAGGCGTTGGTTCTGTTTGGGGTTAGAAAAAGGCACCTTGAAGAAAATTTTGTCTCCTTGTTACAAGCAGTGCTTAGATCTAGCCCCAGCTATTGGATTAGAGTTAAGTGCTGTTCATGTGGATTGGGAAGGGGCAGAATTCTTCACATCTCTACCCTAGCCAGATCTACAGAGTGAGATCCACGTTTGTGAAAGGGAAGTATCTGGTAGAATCTGTGCTCCCCTGGTGGAACGCAGAGATCTGCTGAAAAGTTACAGCATGGGCCAAATTCTCCAAAGTTATGGGCCTCTCTCAGGAGTTGGAGGCACTCACCTCACAGAATCAGGCTTTAGAAAAGCATACTTATTCCTTAAACATACACTGTGATGCTTCCCATGGATGGCCAGGGTTGTGAAGCACCTCACCACCACCTGCGCTTAGCATGAGGAAATTTTGTCTCTACCTACTGTGGATCAGCTCCCTGATTCCATCAGCCTCTGGCAATATGAGCACTGCTTTCCAGGCCTCTGCAGGCCTCACTCTCTCTGTACAGGTTAGTGATAAGCACACCTCCCGCTCTCCAAGCCCTCTGAGCATCCCTGTAGAGTCCTAACCTTATTCACTGAAGACACACAGAATTATCAGGCCTACTGTTCTGAAAGGAACAGTACTCCGCAGCTTACTAGGTATACCTTAGAATACAGCTCTGCTGAACACACAGCACTTAGATACATTTATAGTGAAAACAAGAATAAGTTTATTATCAAAGAACAGAGATTCAAGTGATAGTGAATAAGAATATTGGAAAAACTGGTTACATATAAAATAGGGCTGTCAAGCGATTAAAAAAATTAATTATGTGATTAATTTTTTTAATCACACAAATAATCGCACTGTAAACAATAATAGAATAGCATTCATTTAAATATTTTTGGATGCTTTTTACATTTTCAAATATATTGATTTAAATTACAACACAGAATACAAAGTGTACAGTGCTCACTTTGTATTTATTTTTTATTATAAATATTTGCACTGTAAAAAACAAAAGAAAGTGTATTTTTCCATTCACCTAATACAAGTACTGTAGTGCAATCTCTTTATCATGAAAGTTGAATTTACAAATGTAGAATTATGTACAAAAAAAACCTGCATTCAAAAATAAAACAATGTAAAACTTTAGAGCCTACAATTCCACTCAGTCCTACTTCTTGTTCAGCTAATCACTTAGACAAACAAGTTAGTTTACATTTTCAGGAGATAATGCTGCCCGCTTCTTGTTCACAATGTCACCTGAAAGCGAGAATAGGCATTCTCATGGCACTGCTGTAGCCGGTGTTGCAAGATATTTATGTGTCAGATGTGCTAAAGATTCATATGTCCCTTCATGATCAACCACCATTCCAGAGGACATGCGTCCATGCTGATGATGAATTCTGCTCAATAACTATCCAAAGCAGTTCAGACTGATGCATGTTCATTTTAATCATCTGAGTCAGATGCCACCAGCAGAAGGTTGATTTTCTTTTTTGATGGTTTGGATTCTGTAGTTCCCGCATCAGAGTGTTACTCTTTTAAGACTTCTGAAAGCATGCTCCACACCTTGTCCCTCTCAGATTTTGGAAGGCACCTCAGATTCTTAAACATTGGGTCGAGTGCTGTATCTATCCTTAGAAATCTCACATTGGTACCTTCTTTGCATTTTGTCAAATCTACAGTGAAAGTCTTCTTAAAACAAACAACATGTGCTGAGAGATCATCTGAGACTACTAAAACATGAAATATATGGCAGAATGTGGGTAAAACTGAGCAGGGGACATACAATTCTCCCCCAAGGAGTTCAGTCACAAATTTAATTAACGCATTGTTTTTTTAACAAACGTTATCAGCATGGAAGCATGTCTTCTGGAATGGCGGCCGAAGCATGAAGGGACCTACGAATGTTTAGCATATCTGGCATGTAAATACCTTGCAATACCAGATACAAAAGTCCCATGCGAAAACCCATTCTCACTTTGTGGTGACATTGTAAATAAGAAGCGGGCAACATTATCTCCCGTAAATCAGTAGCGTAGGCAGGTCTGGAGCACAGGGGGAGCGGTGCTATAAAAAGGTGCCTCCCCGCTCCCCCTGTACTCACCTGGCGGCGCTTTAAAGGGCCCAGGCCTCCAGCTGCTGCGGAGCCCCGGGCCCTTTAAAGCGCCACCAGAGCTCCAGCAGCGGGGCTCCGGTGGCGCTTTAAAAGGCGCTCCCCCTATGGCAGGGGCCGCGGGCCTTTTAAAGCGCCCTCCCCCCCGAGCACGGCTCTGGCAGCGGGGCTCGGGCGGAGATTTAAAAGGCCCGCGGCTCTTGCAGCCACAGGGAACTGCGGCCTTTTAAATCCCCGCCTGAGCCCAGCTCCGGCAGCAGGGTTCGGGGGAGCCGCGGGCTGTTTAAAGCGCCGCCCGAGCCCCACTGCCAGAGCAGGGCTCGGGCGGCGCTTTAAAAGGCCCGCAGCTCTTGCAGTCGCACGGAGCCGCCCACGGGCCTTTTAAAGCGCCGCCCGAGCCCGGCTCAGGCAGCGGGGCTCGGGCGGTGCTTTTTAAGGCGCCGCTTCTCCTCCCAGGGGGAGCGGCCACTCTCCCTGCTCCCCCCCTTGCTACGCTACTGCCGTAAATGTAAACAAACTTGTTTGTCTTAGCGATTGGCTGAACAAGAAGTAGGACTGAGTAGACTTGTAGGCTCTAAAGTTTTACATTGTTTTATTTTTGAGTGCAGTTATGTAACAAAAAAATCTACATTTGTAAGTTGCATTTTCATGATAAAGAGATTGCACTACAGTACTTGTATGAGGTGAATTGAAAAATACTATTTATTTTGTTTATCATTTTTACAGTGCAAATATTTGTAATAAAAATAATAATATAAAATGAGCACTGTACACTTTGTATTCTGTGTTGTAATTAAAATCAATATATTAGAAAATGTAGAAAAACATCTACAAATATTTAATAAATTTCAATGGTATTCTATTGTTTAACAGTGCAATTAAAACAGCGATGAATTGCAATAAATTGTTGTAATCGTGATTAATTTTTTTGTGTTAACCGCATGAGTGAACTGCGATTAATCGACAGACCTAATATACAACAAAATCATAACATGCTCTCTAGAGACTAAACTTAACTAATGAGGCATTCACCTATCTCTTACCAGATAGCTTACCCCAAGTTCTTTCCCCAGTGTTTTTAACCAGTTTGGTTGAGACCTCTTCTCCTAAAATCAAGCTAGCTTTTGTCCTCACAGATTAAAGACCTTGCATGACATTCTTTGATGAACTACAACGTGAATACCAGACCCAGAGGGATTCCCGTGACCCATATGCACTCCTTATGCCCTCTGCCAGTTGGCATCAAGAGGTTAGTCATATGCACACGCAGACGCACACTCACAAAACCCTAGACTATTATACACACACAAATAATATAATAGCTTGTTTGAACTCTAACATACTGATTGAATTTGACACAAACATCCTTTCTAAAGTTTTATTTAAGCCATTATCCTTGAGGTTCAGTTCATGCTGTTTCTGTAAAGCTCCAAATCAGAGACCTTTAAGTTTTCACAGGGGCCCTATTTATAAAATATTGGGATGTTTCCGTATGAATGTCATGTTCTGTACATGAAAAGCAGCGTTCAGCCCACAGTCTGAGCAAAGAACGAATTTCCATGGGTCATTAAACTCCTTTTCCCTAGAGAAAGGGCTAACTCTCAGTTACATGCCTGAGGGGTGTGCAACTCCCACAAAAGGTAGAGGAAGGAAGGTCTTAGCTCTTCAGTATCAAATGAATATTCAATAAATATATATTTTTTTAGATAAGGGAATGCAGTGCTCTTGCACCCTGCTGCTATTTACTCAACTATCCACATACTGGTGTATTTTGCATAGCAGCTCCTGAACTTTGCTGCACACATAGTATATTGGTCTGAGCGCTTCTGTTTATTTTAAAAAAAATAAACACATGACATAGAGTCAGCGCAGTCTGGCTTGGTTTCAGGCATGCCCACAATATCCATCTAGGTTTCACTTTTGACTGATCTTCTCAGGTGAACAAGGCTAGATAACAAAGTTGTCACAAGTGAATTAAAGCACCCAGAGTTGGAGTCCTCCTCCTGAGAGACACTGCAGTCCACTCCTCAAAAGCCACCACCTTTCATTCATAACTGTCGCACATGATACATAGTCTGGAGCGTGGCAGCTAGCAACAACCCAACACAGCATGTGAAGGTCTGTGAAGGCCCCAGTCCAGCAAAGCATTGAAGTACATGCATAACTTTAAGTCTGAGTAATCCCATTGAAGATATTCTACCCAATTTGATCCTGCACTCACTGAAGTCAATAGCAAAGCTCCCATTATCCTTAACGGTGCATGGTTCTGTTTTTCCCTCCAGTGTCTCTGTGCTTCTTTTCCTTGCCCCCTGGGAAGGTCTTGTCTGCTTCAGCCCAGGAAACTACAACTCTCTCTTCACCTCTTCCTTGTTGCCCACAAGTAAGCATCATTCATCCTTTTCCAACTTTATGTTTATATTGAGCAAAACCAAAATAAAACCTGTGATGTCTGTAATGTATAAAAATTGGGGAGTATCCCTTTAAATAGCCTGTGAGCTCTTTAGTGGCTCTCACCATGTTCTGTTTTAGAAGACACCAGAAACCAGCTGCAGCAGGGTGCCTATGTAGCTAGGCAGTGCTTGTTGTTGTTGTACATATACAATAAACATGGGCACAGTGGAGTCTAAGTAACCATTTGGTTCCTCCTTTGTGTTTGCTGTGTAAAGAGCAAAGGACAACAATGGGACTGAACGACAGGGGATGGATCACTTGATAAATTAACCTGTTCTGTTCATTCCTTCAGAGGCACCTGGCATTGGCCACTGTCGGAAGACAGGATACTGTGCTTGATGGACCATTGGTCTGAGCCAGTATAGCCATTCTCATGTTCTGAACAATGTCACTGTTGGGTGTAAACATTCTTCACTGTGATGTTATCCCTGCCCTTGCAAATGTAGTTTCCATCTCTGTCTGTCGATCTACGGGTGCAGGACTGTCTTTTAAACAGAGATGGGCCTGGGAAGTCAGACTCTGAATTCAGCTGGTGGCGCAGGGGGTGAGGGAGCGCAACCAGGGTGGTTGCCCTGTGTGCCAGTTTCTGGGGGTACCAAATCAGGTTTCTTTGGGTTTTTTTTTTGCTCAGCTGTTTTTTGTTGTTGTTGTTGTTGTTGTTGTTTTTGGGGGTGGGGGGTGGGGCTGCCAAAAACATTTTCTGCCCCGGGGCAGCAAAATCCCTACAGTCAGCCTTGCTCCACAGTATTCGTTCCAGAGATCAGCTTTCCCTCACCCCAGCTGGTGAGAGGTGATGGCCCAGAGCTCTTCCATAGCCTGTGCACTAAACACACTATGCAGTGGTTACCGACAGACAACTGTGTAGCCAATTCCGCTGCCCAGGTGAGGGCTGCAGTGTCACATGTAGGCCTGTGAGAAGGATCTCCCTCCAAATATACATTAGAATGGGGGTTTGTTAAGCATGCAATGAAAGCGTATGCTGTGTTAAAGTCAAAACAGAAACTGAAATCTATTCATAGAACCGTGCTAAATTACAGACCCTACATAATAACAGCACATAGCGAGGGAATTGTAGCCACGGATTTGAAAGTGCTTTCGTGAGGGGGTGAGCAGAATTATAAAATGAAGCACAAAGTGGGGATGCGACTCGCCCACGGTCACATAGTGAGTCAGTGGCAGAGCTGGGAACTGTAGGCGCTGACTTTATTTTTCCCCAGAGGTGCTCCACCCTCTTTCCGCCCCAAGGCCCTGCCTTCACTCCACCCCCTCCGCCCTTGCCCCGCCTCTTCTCGCCCCTGCTCTGCCCCACTTCAGGTCCCAACCACACTCCGCCTCTGCTGCTCCTGCTCCAATCCCTCCTTCAAGGTCCCCGCCACTCGCTGCCCTCCCCCAACCGCCCAACAGCTGATCTGCAGCGCCTCCAAACAGCTAATTGGGGCACCTTCACCGCCGATCAGCTGTGACTGGTGGGTGCTAAGTACGCCCTATTTCTTTTCGGTGGGTGCTCGAGGGCTGGAGCACCCAAGAAGTTAGCACTATGCTGGGAACAGACCCCAAGCCTGCCATTGTCAAGGCCAGTGTCCTGTCCACTGAACCACCTGCTTCCATGTAAGGAGGGTTAATCATGTGCAAACACATACTGAGTACTTACAGTTGTGGCTATTAACCTATCCTCTCTCTCCTGCTCGCCTTGACCACTTCGCTAGGCAGTGTCATGACAAGGGGACTGAAAAGAAGTGTGTGAGTGAACTCGTCCCTATCCCCCAGGCATTGCAATGGCATTCCCTCCCTGTCCCTTTGATTAGCCTTCGGAGAATTTACCGCTTTCATTTGATCCCCTGAAAGCTCTCTATAACTCTATAAAGACGAGAATTAACACCCATCATGACCCTTTTCCACATGTGTCATCTTGGCAGGATTGCCCCTATGTTCGTTAGCTGCAGAGCGAGAATGCTATGAACAGGGGCGGCTCTCACAATTTTGCTGCCCCAAGCAGTTGCCACGGCCCCGCCCCTGACGCCTGCTTGCTGGGACGCAGGCAGTCCCAGTCCGTGGTGGCAAAAGAAGAGTGGCGGACCTGCCGCCGAATTGCCACCGTGGCAGGCGAGAATGGGGCGGCAGTCCGAGTCCTGCAGCGGCAATTTGGCAGCGGGAAGAGCAGACCTGCCGCTGAATTGCCGCCGTGGGACTCGGACTGCCATCCCATTCTCGATGCCACCCCAAGCCGCCTGGAGCCAGCCCTGGCTATGAAGATTACTTGGCAAGGGAAAATTGTATTTACTTATTTTCCATGTAATTAGGGTACATTCATTTAACTGTTGGAAAGAGTCCCTAATCCCCCCCACCCCGCGTGCCCCCCACACACACCCCGATTCATGCCCTATGCCTCCTTCCCCCACTCCATGCAACAATGTCCTGCCTGGCTTGAAACCTCATTAGCTTAATTTAAGAGGTTATTTTACTAGGGAGAATGAGCCATGCCACTAACTAACACAGGGAAAGAATTGTCATCTGTTGACTCTTTATGAAGTGTCATTTCTGATCAAAAACCCACCCCAAAACCTAACCTTTTATATCATCTCAAACAGACACTCTCCAGTAATAATAAGGTTGTTTTGCTCTGCCCCTCCAGACACAGTCTAGGTAGCTAGTCTACTAAACAAGGTCAAGACACCTTTTCCTGCCTTACGCATAATTAACGCAAGTTGGCAGGCCTGTAAATCCTTTGTGAGGCCCTGGATACACAGCATATGTTCAGAGCTGTCTAGCCCTGGGATGCACAGCCTGTCATTCCTTCTGCTCTGTGCTGTTAACTACAGGCATCCTTTCAGGGGAGGGGACAGCCCCCGATCAAGTCAAAAGATATTGCCCCCCAGGTAGCTAACATGATTGTCATACAAAGATAAAGCCTTTGGAATCAGGAAGTTTCACAGTTTCAATGTCCTTATTCAACAAGCTGCACATATATCAAGAGGCTTCTGTATCTTTAGGCTTGGCAACATAGGGAAACGGCAGAATAGCTATTGCAGTGGGAATAAGCTATTGCACACCAGTGTCCGTACAAAGAGTTATTGTGGAATAAGACCAGACCTAATGATTATTATTAATCCGCAATAGCTATACAGGTCCGCTTTGCTGCATAGACCAGACCTAACAGGCATCATACTGGAATGGACATTAAAAATAGGTAAAGAAAAACAAACCATCCTAGATGTCAAATCAAAGCTTGAAATCCACTCTTTAAACCCCATGCCTCCCACCTGCCAGTGCCAAAGTAGGGGACAGAGAAAAAATATTCCCTGCCGCACCTTGCATCCACGAATCTCAAAGCCTTGTACAACCTTAGTGTGTGGAGCCACACAACAACACTCCCAGGCAAGTATTATTGTCCCCATCACCGGGGGCGGGGGGGCAAGAAATAGAGAAGAAGGGACAAATCCAGCCCCCTGCTCTGTGACCCCAAGACCTCACGTGCAGTGTGGTTCTTTGTGCAGGGTGCGGCCGGGATGTGGGGAGTGGTGCCTGCACAAGAGGTGACGTCACCCTGTGTACTGCAGACTCTACGTGCAAACTCTTTAAGCAGTAGCACATAAGGGGCGGGGCAATGAGTGGGAATGATTAAGGCTAAGATGATGTCACGGAATCCATCCCTTCCAGAGATCTTCGGGACATTTCCCGCTTCAGCTCCCAGCCACCGCAAAAGGTTGGGGGCCCCCTGCAGCTCCCAAATGCTGTGGGCGGGACCTGGATCTCCGAGCCACCACGGGCGCCTGGGGGACCCCGGAGCAGCAGCAGTGGTTGGTGCTGGACTCCCTGCTCCCCATTTTGTCACCGTTATTTTTAGCAAACGTCAGGGACAGGTCACGGGATGTGAATTTTTGTTTATTGCCCACAACCTGTCCATGGCGTTTACTAAATATAACCATGACAAAATCTTAGCCTGTGGTTGGACGGATTCCTGGAGGTTTCATCACATGACAATCTTTAATTAGAGATTAATCTTTAATTCCTGGAAACTCCTGGCCAATCCTGGAGGGTTGGCAACCCTAGCAGGGGCCTGTGTAAAGGACCTGCATAAACTAATCCAGCCACTCAGGCTTCAGGGAGCATCACCATGGTTTATAGGGGATGGTTGTTCACCCCATCCCCCAACACCTACCCCAGTCACTTGCCTGGGGCCTGGATTTGTCCCTGAATGAATTGCTAAAGGCAGCACAGCACATCAGCCAGAGAGGAAAGAATCAGTGTCAAGAATAGAAACCAGAACTCCTAACATGGAGACCAGTTCAGTGTTCTAACCACTAGGCAGCCCTCCCACCCCAGAATTAAGGGCTCAAGAAAAGGGTGGGGATCATTTTAAAATCATACCAACAGACAACTGTCTAGTGCGTCAGATTTTTGACTGCACACTGTGTAAATAATTCACTTTGAGACAAGCAAGACCACTGGGTCTGTGGAGCCGGCAGGTAAAGTCTCTCTTTAAGAAGAGCTTTCAGACCAGGCTTGTCGTGGTTCTGTAAGGACGTTTCCCTGTGGCCCTATCTATGGATCTCAGAGTGCTTTACAATACTGATGAATGAATCCGCCCACCACAAAACCCCTGAGAAGTGAAAATTCATGACAGTGTAAATGGCAAGGTCTTGAATTTCACTGAGTTTGCACAGAATGAATTTCACCTGCAAACTTAATCAGCAAGTGTGCACAAACTGTCTATTCTTCCACACAGACATGTGTGCAGCACTCCATTCGTCCATATGTACACAGCACAGTAAGCAAAGTTAATATTTAAAAGATCACAGTAGCTAAAGTCATATTTTAAATGGTTTAAGGGCATTTTACAGATTTCGGTGCCCTCAGTGAAATCATGATTTGCACCAGGCTCTGATTATCACCTGAGGGAATTGAAGCACAGAGCGAGTGACTTGCCCAAGTCAGGGCCAGCTCTAGGATTTTTGATGCCCCAAGCAAAACAAATTCCCCCTCCCCCTGTTTTTTTCTTGCCCCACCCCCGGCCCCGCCTCAACTCCACCCCTTCCCCAAATCCCCAGCCCCGCCTCCTCCCCCCAGGCTCTGAAGCCTGGGAGGGAGGGGGAGAAGCGGGGCGCGAATCAGCTGTTTCGCGCACCCCGGCCACTCGGGATCTCCCCCTCCCTCTTAGGCTCTGAAGCCTGGGAGGGAGTGGGAGAAGCGGCACATGAATCAGCTGTTTTGCACACCGCGGCGGCGGAGGTGAGCTAGGGCGGCCGGAGCACATTTTTAGGGGTGGCATGGCCGGCGCCAGAATGCTGCCCCTAGAAATGTGCTGCCCCAAACACCAGCTTGTTTTGCTGGTGCCTAGAGCCGGCCCTGGCCCAAGAAACGCAGTAAGTTTGTTGCAAAGCTGAGCTTAGGAGATCAGAGCTCTGACTTGCTGTCCACGTCTTCAACATTCCACAAGAACCTCCTACTATAGGCACCAGCCCTAGTAACCTGGTTCTGTAGCTTGGAAATTGTGACAGCATCATCACTAGCAGAGAGCTAGTTTCGAGGCAACTTTCTATGCTTAGCAAAGCCAGATCAGTTCATTGAATGTGTGCGCAAGGCCCTTCATTTTCATTTTTTATTTTGTTTAAAATTTCCTGGGAATTTATCTGTGTTTATTACAAAAAAAATAAAAATAGGTAAAAAAATCAGTGCAAAAAATTAACAACAGTTTTCTGGGTAAATAACAGGGGACAGGGGGGAAAAAGCAACAAAGAGAAAAATGGGCCCAGATGTAGAAGGGGCAAAGACACCATCTCTTCATGCTGTCTCCTCCACCGCTTCTGCTCTGGAAGGAGAGATGGTAGTTTGGTTATCTGGGTCACCTGGGTTACCGAGCAGCCATCTCTCCTTCCAGAGCAGGGAGCCAGAATTCTTTTTTTTCCTAAAGCACTTGAGCACTGATGTGCACGTATGCAGATATATGTGTGTGTATATAGATCTTCCACTATAGTGCCTTACTTTCGCAGACAGCCTTGTATTTACACTTAGGCTAACTTATTATTAACATAAACACATCTACCTAATGTAATGTTTTGAATCTGCTTAACATAATCGGTATTTTCATTACTTGAGTGATCCAAATTTCAGTGGAAACCAACAGCTTTTGTAAAACCCAGGAACTGTTCAATGAAAACGGAAAACAAAGGGCCTTGCTTGTATGTCATCTTCTTCAGAGAGAAGGGCTTCTTCCATCTATCACCAAAGTTCAGCCCTTTGACAATGTGCCTATCTTAGGGTGGCCCTGCCTGGAACACCCTCCTGCGGCAGGCTGCAGCACAACATGTACACCTGCCTCAGTTTCCCTTCTTTAGAGTCCCCAGAAATAGTCCAAACAGTCTGAGCACAAATAGCACAAACCTAGACAAATTGGAGGATTGGGCCAAAAGAAATCTAATGAGGTTCAACAAGGACAAGTGCAGAGTCCTGCACTTAAGAAGGAAGAATCCCATGCACCGCTACAGGCTGGGAACCGACTGGCTAAGCAGCAGTTCTGCAGAAAAGAACCTGGGGATTACAGTGGACGAGAAGCTGGATATGAGTCAGTATGCCCTGGTTGCCAAGAAGGCCAATGGCATACTGGGCTGTATTAGTAGGAGCACTGCCAGCAGATTGAGGGAAGTGATTATTCCCCTCTATTCGACACTGGTGCGGCCACACCTGGAGTATTGTGTCCAGTTTTGGTCCCCTCACTACAGAAGGGATGTTGCCAAATTGGAGAAAGTCCAGCGGAGGGCAATGAAAATTATTAGGGGGCTAGGGCACATGACTTATGAGGAGAGGCTGAGGGAACTGGGGTTAATTATTTAGTCTGCAGAAGAGAAGAGTGAGGGGGGATTTGATAGCAGCCTTCAACTACCTGAATGGGGGTTCCAAAGAGGATGGAGCTCGGCTGTTCTCAGTGGTGGCAGATGACAGAACAAGGAGCAATGGTCTCAAGTTGCAGTGAGGGAGGTCTAGGTTGGATATTAGGAAACATTATTTCTCTAGGAGGGTGGTGAAGCACTGGAATGGGTTACCTAGGGAGGTGGTGGAATCTCCATCCTCAGAGGTTTTTAAGGCCCGCTTGATAAAGCCCTGGCTGGGATGATTTAGTTGGTGTTGGTCCTGCTTTGAGCAGGGGATTGGTCTAGATGACCTCCTGAGGTCCCTTCCAACCCTAATCTTCTATGATTCTATGAATGTTAAGATATAAGCTTCAAATTTAGCTTGCTTTGGAAATCACTTGTGGCTTGTAAACAATCCAGCTTTTTAGGGGCTCGGCTCAATACTGGTTTTTAAGTTTGTGAATGTTTAAAGCCAGGATTTTGTGCATACAGGTGCATTTGATTTCTGCTTGTTTCAAAGCAGTTTAGAGTGAAGGGCGGGTGCTAAACCACTTCAGTGAGTTGAGGCCCTTAATTGTTTACAGCCTTTGGACTGGCTTAGCAGCTGCTTTCACAGACTTTAAGGTTCCTGAGCACTTAAGGCCACTGTTAAGCTACCTGAAGCTCTTAAAACTTCCTGAAGTGCTTAAGGGGCCTCAAATGAATTAAAACCGTTTGTCTCAAGGACCTAGTTTTACAGATGGCTGAGTTCATGATGCATCTGTTTGCTCCAAAGCCAAATCGTAGGGCTTCCAGAGCTCTGTGAAATTTCAGTCCTGCTCCTGGTCAGCTCTTAAGCTATGCAGGGCTGCAGCCTCCGGGTATGTCTGATCACAAGCACTACTGTGGCACGCTGCAGCTACTCTGCTGGAATGCTGCAGTGTAGGTGCCTAAGGAAGGGTTTTTCCATTGCTGTCTTACATCAACCCTCTTAAGAGGCTGTAGCTAGCTCCAGGGAAGACTTCTTCCATCAACCTAGCGGTGTCTACACTGGGGCTTACGTTAGCTTAACTATGCCTCTCATGGGGTGTGACTTTTTCACACCCTGGGTGAGATAGCTAGGTCAACCCTGAGATGTAGGCCAGGCCTGTGGTTTAAGGCAGTAGTTTTCAAACTTTTTTTCTGGCAATCCAGTTGAAGAAAATTGTTGATGCCCACAACCCAACGGAGCTGGGAATGAGGGGTTCAGGATGTGGGAGGGGGCTCTGGGCTAGGGCAGCGAGTTGGGGTGCAGGAGGGGGTCAGGGCTCTGGGCTTGGGATGAGGATTTTGGGGTGCAGGAAGGGGCTCTGGGTTTCAGGGGGGCTCAGGGCTGGGGCAGGGGGTTGGGGTGCAGGAGGAGGTCAGGGCTCTGGGCTGGGGATGCAGGCTCTGGGGTGGGGCTGGGATGAGGTGTTTGGGGTACAGGAAGGGGCTCTGGGGCAAGGGATGCTCAGGACTGGGGCAGAGGGGTGGGGCGTGGACTTACTTCTGGTGGCTCCCAGGCAGCGGCGCAGCTGAGGTGCAGAGGCAGACTTCCCACCTGTCCTAGTACCACGGACCACACTGCGCCCCAGAAATAGCCACCAGCAGGTCTGGCTCCTAGACGGAGGCTGTGACACCCCCTTGTATCTGGGCAGACTGTACAGCCTAATATCAATGAGTATCCATAACTCCTTAGGTAGTGTTAATACCATACATTGCACAATATTAATCACCAGTCGGTCATTAGCTTTTAGAAAAGTCCTCACTCTATACTGTAGACATTCAGTTGCTTATCACTTGAGGTTCAGCCCCCCGCCCACCTCCACTAGGAAACCTTTCCAATGTATTGTTTGAAAATTAAAACCCAGACCAAGCTTCTCTCTCCTGCAGGGGTGTAGACACCAGGCTGTCTCCTCCCCCGTTTCCTAATGTGAGGTTTGCCCCCATCCCTTGTTAGTTTGATGGGTCTGTTGACTGCGTATATGTAAATTGAGGTAAACACACATTCTTTATGTTTAAGATAAACATGTTTAACAAGGCCCGCGGACACACCTGGTCTACACACCCTTTTGTTAGCATTCTAGCATAAACTCAGACTCTCAATACACATCTCAGACATACATCACACAAGAATATTAATGATCAGTGAGTTGGTAGTTTTCAAATGAGACCTCACCTGGCATATTTTGTACAAAGATTATTACAATACTCCGTAGGGTGTGAATACAGGGGTGCTTCATGCCACAGCTTCTTACACCAAGTTAGTTACATCTATGTATATTAAAATAGATTTTGGCCAGGATGTGGTAATATTTTGTTGCCCGTTATTGTTCATGTTGCTATTACAGTGATTACTGCTACTGACGGGCTAAAAATGGGGCATACAGCAAGTCTGTGCTAGAACATGCTACTATTTTTATTATCCCTTCCTCTCTTCCACACACACACACACACACACACACACACACACCCCCTCTCTTCCACACACACACACACACACACACACACACACACACACACACCCTCTCTTCCACACACACACACACCCTCTCTTCCACACACACACACACACACACACACACACACACACACCCTCTCTTCCACACACACACACCCCCTCTCCCCACCAAACACACCCCCTACATTGGCTTGTCTTTTAGACCGTAAGCTCTTTGGGGGCAGGGATTATCATTTCCTCTGTGCTTGTACAGCACCTAGCACAATGGGGCAACAACCTAGAAGAGGCCTATAGGTGCTACTGCAATAGACGTGGTCAGCAATAAATGAGAATACTAGCAGTACGTCTGAATTGAAATGATCCCCTTTCCCTGAAAGACCGAGAACAGAACGTTTGACTTTACATCCGTGGCCATATCACAATGGTGCTCTTTCAAAGAATATGGCTCGAGTATTTCTTGCATCCCAGCACATGACGTTTCCTCCATCTGCCTTATTTAATGCCTCAGACAGTCTGGCTACTTGCAAAGGCAGCATTTCATAGCCAGGAAGCTAGAAGGGACCGGTGATCATCTAGTCTTACCTCCTGCATAACACAGGCCATTACATTTCACCCAGTTACCCCCCGTATTGAGCCCAGAGACTTTAGTGAGACTAAAACATTTCAGTTCTCTTAAGACTAAACCATTGTGTGCCACAGGCAGAGAACAGGGAAGAATGAGGTGCCACCAATATCTGAGGCTCCTGCAATGGAACTTCTGGTGTTCTGTTTCCTGCTGTGGCCAATCTCCAGAAGCTTCAGAGGGCGGTGGGAGGGAAAAAAGGCCCGGAATACAGCTGGCCAGTTGTGTATTGGGGGCAATCCACAAATTATGTAACACATTATGGGGTGGGTAATCCTTAATTTTGCATGTTTCTTTAAGTGTTACAAGGGCTGGGTGAGACTTGGAAAAAAGTCACAAAAAGTGTTATATAATTTAGGGACACACCTTTGGCGTTAAAAACCACACAACCAAAAACACCTTCCTGACCCCCACAGGCAACCATCTGAAGCCCTGAAGCATGACATTTGATTATAATCATTGTCTTAATACACAGCAGCGAGTGTTACAAGCATGTTGAACCAATGCAATTCTCCCCCATGGTCTATGAAGAAGGAACACACAGGGGGAATTCATAGATTTCAAGGCCAGGAAGGGACCACCATGACCATCAGCCCATCAATTTGGTTTTGTTGGAATTGGATTTGATGGTAGGGTTAGATCTGTGT
The DNA here is from genome assembly GCA_037349315.1 of Chelydra serpentina. Classification (NCBI taxonomy): domain Eukaryota; kingdom Metazoa; phylum Chordata; order Testudines; family Chelydridae; genus Chelydra; species Chelydra serpentina. The sequence goes on from JBAIAC010000004.1 coordinate 46,272,864, forward strand.
TGGCTGCAGAGAGATGCTGAGATTGTTTGTAATATTCAGCAGATTGTTTTCTCTTTTATACTGTATCTTTTTATGTTGTATGTGAGGTTTAGGGATTGGCTTTATGTATAATAGCTCTGACGTTTGGGGTTTCTTGGTGAACTTGTAGAAAGGGATTAGAAAATTCAAGCCTGTGAAAAGAATTTGTTATTTCATAACCCATGTGGAGCTATTCTTATAGACACACTGCCCTGCCCCATGGTGCTCTGTGTAGCTATGCTGTCATGGCCTCCTGCTGGTAGTTGTCTTTAACTCCCACCAGGCTTTGTGTGGGTGGATTCACTGTACAGGAGAGAGAGACAGAAGGGGGGGGTAGGGGGGGTCATCACCTCCCATGGGGAAATCCCCATGGATTTGCTGCAGGGTGCTGCTCCAGAGAGTGGCCATCCCCCAGCTTTGCCCCACCAGGCTCCTGGTGCAATCACTTCAGAGGCTCTGCTCTAGCAAAGTATTAAGTACTGGCTTCACTAGATTAGTCCCATTCACTTTAATGGGGACTGTGAACAAGCTTAAGTGCCTTGCTGAGTTGGAGCCACAACAAGAGCAGAGGAGCTTCCACAGATACAGGGGTGGGGAGGAAGAACCATACCAGGGAGCTACCAAGTCTCCCCCTCCCCCAACATGTGCACGTACACATGTATGCTCTCTCTCTCCTCCCACACCCCTCTGTGGCCCTGGCCCATTTCCACTGGATTTGGATCGCATTCACTCACATTAGGCCCTATGCTCCCTCCCATCTGCTAACTATATTCTGCATGAGAGAATGAGAAAAATGTGTGTCTTTAATGCACAGCAGGTAAATGATGGATTCTGCCTCTGAACTGCAAAGTAAACTTGATTTATAAGTGCAAGCAGTCCCAGACTCTAGCCAGCCTCAACGTGGCCTTGCATACTGTCTGGGGGCTGAGAGAAACACGCAGAGATTCTTTCTGAGACAGAAGAAAGTGGAAGAGGACATTGCCTGTAACATCCAAGGAGAAAGCGGGCTGATTTTCAGTGTAGCACAGGGAAAGTTAGCCAATAATTATTGACAAGGAGAAAGAGACAGAGGAAAGAATAATGAAACTGTCAGCACAATGTATGGCTGCTGTCAAAGAAACAAACCATGTACTTGGATATATAATCAGGAGGAGCACAGGAGATGGCAGAAAATACTATTCTAGCACAGTGTGTAGGACTCAGACACCGTTCAGACAACTGAGTCCAATTATGGACACCAGAATATAAAGTAGCAAGGGCATGGAGGATATATAAACAGACGGGGGATGGCAAGAAGGGTGATGTAAGGATTTGGTGATGCTGCTCACTGGAGAAAGAGCTAACTCTACAGATACATGTTCTGAACCAGTGTTATTCCTCATGATTTTTGGATGCTCCCCTCTCCCTCCAAAAAAGAAATGGCACAAAAAGAGAATTCAGAGCAAACATTTTCAAGAACTGGGTAACAAACTGCCTGAGCAGCCTATGTACAAAAATCTACAGGTAGGACCAAACCTAAACAGCCCTCAGCACCTCTGGTATAATATATTGAGAACCCAAATTATTCAAGTCCATCTTTCTCCCTTCCAGCCTCCACATCCCCCTGGCTCTGGCTCTGGCTCAGGCAGCCCAGAAGGTTTTCATCTCTTGTACAAGCCAGACCTGGGTTACCTTACAAATTGAGCTCACTTCTGGACTTCCTCCTCAGGCCAGGACTGAACTGTGATTTGCAGAACATTGGCTTTGTACCATTCTCTGTGCCACACCCACCTCCCCTGGAACCATGCAGGGCAGAGAACTGAATCTCAACCATTCTTTCCTGCGAGAGGCTAAGTATTTGGCACAATGCATGGCACCTTCACCCACTCTCTGCCAACTGCAAGGCCCTGAATAGCTATTACTGGACCCTGCAAGACATCCTTTGAAATCCTGCTGAGTGTCAAGAATGCCAGCGCTTCCCAGCATCTTTATATCTCATGCGCTTTGGCATGGAGATAAAACTTTTTTTTTTTTGGCTGGAAAAACATAAAACATCATCTGTGTACCTGATTGGATTTCTCCCTTTCACTGCTAGCTGAACCATGCCTGCACAGATGAGAGTGTGTCTGGCTCATTTCCAGATTCTCCCAAAACCACCAGCACTAGCAATTCTAGCTCTCTCTGAAAGAATCCTCCTTTGACACTGGACAGAGCCCGAACACCCTATTCTCTAGCAACCTTAGGCCTATCAGCATGATATTTGCAGGGGAGATACAGTGAAGCTGTGGAAGCATGTGCAATTGCAAGAGTCTGTCTGGACAGGAGTTGGCAAGGGGATCTCAATGGAAAGTTTTATAGAAGAGTAGAGGAGCATGATTGGGTGGGGAAGGCTGTTGAATTACATTGCTGTGTCATTCCTCTCTGACTGGGTGACCAGCAAGGGAAACACACAAGTGGGCCTTCTTTATCCTGTATAAAGTAGGTTTGAAATGAGTGTTTCTGTATTTTATTCTTATTTAAACAGTAAAACTGAGGTTCTCTCTCTATCCTGGTTTTCTTTTGAAGTCTGTGCAGACAACTGGGAAACAGGTAGGGTTATGACATCACAGAGATCAAACAACTGAAAGCTGAGTGACTGAGACCTCTCCTTCCCTACAGAGTTACCACACGTTATAGGTGGGAGAGTCCCCCAATCAATAGTCCAATGACCTTGCACCAGGTCTTGGCCCTCAACTCTGGGCCCAGTGGTCCTTAAACCCTTTCCCCCAGGGCTTTCAAGAGTCTTTACCCCTAGGTGGACCTAGATCTTCCCACTGCTCCGGGTGTCCAAGGACCCTGTAGTGAACAGTTAAGATCTGCTTCCTCAGACTCCTTGGACTACATCCTACCTTTGCCTGTCTCTAGGGCCCATTCCCTATACCCTTTCCAGGCTCTGCAGCATTCTGTCTGGCTCTGGTAGTAAGCAACACCTCCCAGGGTGGTCTCCCTGGGGGCCTGGTTCCTACCCTTTTATCCAGGCTCACCACAGGCACTTGCTCCACCTCCATAGCCCCTCAGTGCCTCTCCTGGCCTTTTGCCAGCGTTCCCATTTCAGAAGAGGATCCCTACACCTATGCTCCCAAAGTCCTTCTTTCATTACTCACCCCCCCCAAACCTCACAGCTGGGCCGCGTCTTTATTTAGGCCTGCTCCATCCTCTAGGTACAACCACGTGCGCTAACCACTCTCTGGCTACAGTTAACTCTTCCCACGCCAGTGTGGAGTATATTCCCCATCACTGGCGGATGGGGAATATAGTTATTCCTCCCCCATTTTGTTTTGAAATGAAGAACATCGTCCTGGAAGGGCGTGGCACTCAAAGGCCGTCCTCCCCAAGATGTCAGCTTGTGCCTGTGGTAGAGATTGGATAGATGCTCTGGCCTCTGTCTCTGAGTGGGCACTAGTGGCACAACCTAGGTGTTGCTGTCCCTTCAGCTAGTGGTGCCTCTATTAGCAGAACAGCCTAGTATATGTCTATCCCCCATGGCTGGGCGTGTTGTTCTTTTACAAGTGAGATGTACAGTAGCAGACCGAAGCGAGCGCTAAATTCCTAGGAGTCTATAGTCTCACGGCCAAGTGGTGGCTGCCGCTATGCCCCGAGCTGTGGAGACAGAAGCTACACTATCACAGCCACAATGACCTGAGCACAAAGGGAGGGGCTGCTGGCAGTGAAAGGGGACACGGTCGTGGGCATAGTCTGGGCTAGTCATTCACCTGCAGCAAGAGACAACTTGACAATAGACTCCCAGCCTGAAGATGCCTTAAAAATCAGCGTTCAGGCTGATGCTCAATTTCTCTCCCTCCTGCATGGAGCAGAAAGAACCCAAACATCCAAAAAACCAGCACAAAACAAACCCCGGCCAGGGCCTGGAATGACCTAGAGAGAGATCTCTTAAGGTGCCTGGTTTTAGTGTTTTCAAGGCACCCAGATGCTCTGGTGATGGATCTAGCATAGGCTTTTCTCTTGGGCCCATCATCACCATGGCAGCTAAGCGCTTCCCAGATAAATTAGATCTGCATGGCAAGGGCCCTCGTGAACGTCATGGAGTTTCCTGCTGTTCTCCCTTCCCTGGCAGAGGGAGCTATGCTTGGTATCGCTCCGTGGGGCACAGGGTGTTGTTCTTCTCTGCCCCTCACCCGCCATTCATTTGAATATGGTGGAAGCATGTTACCATAGACGAGGGTCAGCATGCCCTGACAACAAGCAGACTAGATTAGCCTGATCTCTTGAAGCTTGTTCTCTGAGACCCAGAACAATTTGTCTTGCTCTCACATGCTTCATTCTGGGTTTTCCAAGAATCAGTGTCCCAGCGGAGCACAGCTGCCTCGGTGAATGGGGGCGGAGGTACAGTCACTGATTGCATTGAGTTGAGAGCTGGCTCATTTGATGGCTTACAGGCTCAGGATCAGGACCAGGACATTGAACTGGCAATGCAAGCAAACTGGAATGGAGAACATGGGGGCTGTGTGCTCCTGGCAGCCTTGGCGGGTGAAGCCTTGGCTGCCGTATTTTCTATGAGCTGGGGCCTCTGCCTTGTTGTCACCTTCTCACCCACATTTAGTGAGACAGGAATCCAGTCTGGAGAGGAGAAATGGAGGAATCACTGCTCAGATCCCCAGCGAGGAGGGAAGGGCAGAGTTTCCTAGCAGTGTGGGATAAACCTATTCAGATATGATCGACAAAGGGAGCTGAATGTTCAGGGACCTTAGTGCACAAGCATAAATTAAGTACAATCAAATATTTATTTTAAACAATTGTGCCATATGCTGACAATATGCTAATCTTGACTGTGTGACCACTGTAACTGAATTCCCTACAGCACCTCACATCCCATGGGTCACATCTGTTTAATCAAACTAGCAGAAAGTATGTTTATAATCAACAGTGTCATCACATAGCATCTTCTTTAACAAGTTCTGTCAAGACTGGCATGTATCATGGTCCAGGGGCCTGGGAGTCAGGAGACTTGGGTTGTATTCCTGGCTCTGACCTGCTGTGTGACCTTGAGCAAGTCACTTCACCTGTTTCCCCTCCCATCTTTTATCTGTCTTATCTATGTAGCTTGTAAGCCCTTCTGGGAGGAGATCATCACTTACTAGATATTCGTACTCAGCACCAGGCAGCCTATATCTCAGTTGGGGCTGCTAGGTGCTACAATAATACATCACTGTATTATTATTATTTATTCATCATCCTTATCATATCAAGGAACTCCAATGAGCCATTTAAAGAAAATCTGAGCTGGGAGTCAAATATGCCAATGTGACAAACTGGGAACGTTCTTAATGTCTTCTCTGAATAGTGTGTGCGTGCCTCAGTTTCCCCTATGTGTTACTCAAGTATTTAGGAGTTGGGATAAGAGTGTGTGATCATTTCCGTGACCCCTAGAGGGCAGGTGTGACTGTAGCCTGGCTGCCCAGGACAGAGAATGGCCAACACTCTGTAGCCTGGCAACTGATGACCAAGCCCCCTCTTCTGAAAGAATTAGGCAGAGGCGTCTGTCGAGGCTGACCAGGTGACCTGCTGGCCGGGGAAAGAGACAAAGGAATGAGAGGGGCAACAGGTGTGTCTAGGGCCAGGCAGCTGGGACTGTTTCAGTCACCTGTTGGGGACTCAAAGTTGAGGGCCAGGACCCCAAGCCTTGGGTTTCCCTTTCCCCAAGATGGACTTTACTGAATTGTCCTGCGTTCTGTGCTAACAAGCTCTGTTCTACCCTTTGTTCCTGTCAACTAATAAACCCTTCTGAGAGTCACTGTTGACTGTGAAGTTGGGGTGCATGGCCCCTTGGCTTCCCCAGGGGTCCCATCCAGGTGGACTCGCCGTGGGAAGTGCATGTTGAGAATAGGGGTCAGACCCAGGAAGGCTATAGCCGAAAAGGCTTCATGCCCTGGCGACAATGGCTGAGGCCTGCTATGCCGGAGTCCTGTCTGGCTTCATACAAGGCAGTTTCAGAGCACTGAGCCTGTGACTCTGTGACAGCCTAAATAAAAGAGAGCCCTTTTGGCATCCTTAGCAATCCTACATGGAGACCGGCAAAGCACTGAGAAACCAGGCAGGATAAGTAGCTTGAAATAAAGCTGTCTCTGATTTTGTTGCATTCCAACCTGAGAGTGAGGATTTATTTTTCTCCCACATGACTGAGGCGGTCCTTCTTTCAGTCTCAGACGCAGACACATTTTGTTACAGTACATCATCCTGACTGGCACAGAGGTGAATACAGCATTATTCTGATCAATATGCATATTGCAGCGTGTTGTCAGCACAGCAGCTCCTTCAGGCTATTCCCTTTTCTTTTGTTATATTTACAAACCCTTCACAGAGTTGCTATGGTTTCTGTTACTTTCCACCCAATTGCTATTCTGCACGTTTCCTCTCACCTTCACCAGCCCAATGACCTTTATTTCACTTTATCTCATACAATCAACCTGCTCAATTATAAATGGCACAACAGCCTATACAGAACACCCATTGCTAAGCAAGATAGGTGCCTGTTGAACCAATCCGTGTGTGAAAGACATCTACGAGGAGACATGAAAACATCTACACACATTTCAAGGCATATGGGGATCATAAAGCACAGCACAACAGCTGTGTAAGCAAGAGGTGGAAAAGCAGAGATTTTCACTGCCCCTGTGGAAAAGCACGATTTAGGAACTCTCGGGTTTCTTTAGGCAAGTATGTTTTACCCTTTTTGCTTTCCAAAAGTGAAAGCCTTCCTCCCATTCTTGGTTACTCTCATGCCAATGGAACTATCCATGTGAGTAACATCAGGGCTGGCCTTACCATGAGGCGAACTGAGGCAATCGCCTCAGGTGCCGGACTGTCAGAGGGCACCCCTAGGATCCAGAGTGTAGAAAATTGTGTCTGCTGCTGGTGCATATGTATTCTCTCTGCTCTAGATGCACAGAGATGGTGGAGTGCTGTGCTGGAGGAAGGAGGGCACAAGAGACATAACAGGCAGGCAGGAGAAAAGGTGAGAGGGAATAGCAGAAAGCAGCAGCAGCTGCAGGGAGAGAGGAGGAGCCTCTTATGTACCTCTCTAGCACCCCCTGGACTGATTAACACCAGCTTCTCAGGGAGCTTCCTGTTTCCTGCTGCTTCCCTGAACCCACTTGAGGAGAACAGGCAGTAAACTAAAGTAGTAGGAGCCAGTTAGGCCCTTAAGACGCTGATATCTTCCCTCACTCAGACCCTGCAACAAGCCTGCTTATTTGTCCCCTTCAATTGAGTGTTGAGAGCCACTATAGCTGGCACAGAACAGCAGTCATGAGTGAAAGAAGAAAACGCTCCTCTGGGGCAGCATTCAGAAAAAGAAAGAAAGCAAAGGAAGCTTTTCTATCTAAGCAGGAACGCGCTCTCCTGAGATACATAGACACAAATGTTCACGGTGAGCCTTCCAGCCCCAGTGAGGATGTGAGTGGTGAGGAGATGCCTGATCTTCCAATTAGTCAGAGTGCAGGTTACCTGGCAGCTACTGCAGCATCCATATCTCCATCTCAAACGGATGTAACCATGCACATTCCTGAAGAAAAGTGCAGGTCAGAGAAGAGTGTGGTGGAGGCGCAAGAAACAGCTTCTGCTGAGTTTAGTTCCTTAAGTCTAGATGATCCAGGACTGTGGACCCACTTGAGCAATAGCCCGAGGGACTTCCTTGTACTGTATGGGCCACAGCAAGTGAAAAATGTCATGTTCCCCAAAGACAATGAAAATAGAAGTTTCCATCCAACAGATCTTTGCAACCAAGAAGACAAAGGGTTGATATAGGAATATTGGGTGTCTTCGCCACTGCAGAAGTAGACTGTAGCGTAAAAGAAAAAAGACAGTTACCTTTTCCATAACTGGTGTTCAAGATGTGTTGCTCATGTCCATTCAACTTAGGAGTGTGTGCTCGCCATATGTACTGGTGCCGGAAGTTTTTCCCTCAGCAGTATCCATAGGGGACCGGCTCTGGTGCCCTCTGGAGTGGCGCACACATGCCGCAGTATATAGGGTGCCGCCAGTTCCCCCCACCCTCAGTTCCTTCTTGCCAGAAACTCCAACAGTGGGGAAGGAGGGTGATTTGTGGAATGGACATGAGCAACACATCTCGAAGAGCACCAGTTACGGAAAAGGTAACTGTCTTTTCTTCTTCGAGTGCTTGTTCATGTCCATTCCATTGTAGGTGACTCCCAAGCAGTACCCCTGGAGGCGGGTAGGAGTTCACGGATGTGTAGATTGCAACACAGCTCTGCCAAACCCAACGTTGTACCTGGCCTGCTGAGTGATGGCATAGTGGGCTGTGAATGTGTGTACTGAGGACCACGTCACAGCTCAACAGATGTCCTGGATTGGGAAGTGTGCCGGGAAGGTTGCTGAAGATGCCCGAGCTCTGGTCAAGTGGGCTTGGATGATCGGCGGCGGAGGGACTCCCGCCAACTCATATCAGGTCTGAATGCAAGAGGTGATCCAGTTAGAAATCCTCTGGATAGACACCGGGAGACCCTTCATTCTATCAGCTGTAGAGATGAAAAGCTGAGTTGACTTACGGAAAGGCTTTGTCCGATCTAGGTAGAAATCCAGGGCCCTTCTTACATCCAAAGCGGGAAGGCGCCTCTCTACACTAGTCTCATGGGGCTTGGGGCAGAAGACCAGAAGGAAAATGTCCTGGCTCATGTGGATAGTAGACACCACCTTGGGAAGGAAGGCCGGGTGGGGCCAGAGCTGAACCTTGTCCTTATAGAAGACCATGTACAGCAGTTCTGAGGTCAGGGCTCGCAGCTTGGAGACTTGCCTTGCTGACGTCACCGCCACCAGGAAAACTACCTTCCACAATAGGTGAGACAGGGAGTACGAGGCCAAAGGCTCAAAGGGGGGGCCCATGAGCCTGGACAGAACCAAGCTGAGATCCCACTGAGGGGCTGGGGACCAAACTTGAGGAAAAAGTCTCTTGAAGCCTCTGAGGAACCTGACTGTCATGCTGTCATAAATATAAAGGGAAGGGGGAGAGGGTCTGATGCAGTGCTATAAAATCCTCTTACCAGTAAAGGGTTAAGAAATGCAGGTAGCCAGACTGACACCTGACCTGGCTGGCATCTGACCAATAAGGGGACAAGATACTTTCAAATCTTGGGAGGGGGGAAGGTGTGTGTGGCTCTTTGTCTGAGTCAGAGTGATCTTGGAAGACAAGAAGTACCTGCAGAAAATCAATCTCCTCAACCAGTCATCTTCTCACCAAACCTCACTTTTCTAAAGTAAGTTTAGTCAGCATAGTGAGTAGGTTTCTGTTTGTTTTGCTTGGTGAGCTTTCCCTGTGTTAGAGAGAGGGGTTATTCCTGTTTTTTCTGTAACTTTAAGGTTTTGTCCAGAGGGGGAATCCCTTTGAGTTTGGAAATTGAGTACCCTGTAAAATAGTTACCATCCTGATTTTACAGAGATGATTTTACCTTCTTTGTTTTAATAAAATCCTTCTTTTAAGAAGCTGACTGTTTTCTATGGTTTTAAAAACCCGGGTGTGGGTTTTTAAGATCACTGTGTAACCAATTGGTTAGGAGATTATTCTCAAGCTTCCCAGGAAAGGGGGTGTACGGGCTTGAGAGGGTATTTTGGGGGGAAGGGGAACTTCAAGTGGTTCCTTTCCCGGATTCCTGTTTAAAACACTTGATGGTGGCAGTGAGAGAAGCATTTCTCAGGGTGCAGGGAATTTTGTACCTTGGGGGGTTTTAACCTAAGCTGGTAGAAATAAGCTTAGGAGCTCTTCATGCGGGTCCCCACGTCTTTACCCTAGAGTTTAGAGTGGGGAGGGAACCCTGACACATGCCATGGGAGAACACAGTCTGCCCCTGGATTGGCGGATGAAAGGCAGAAATGGCCACCAGATGCACCCTGATAGAGGAGTGTGCCAGGCCCTGGTTCCTCAAACGAAACAGGTAGTCTAAGATTGACTGCACTGAAGAATGCAAAGGGGAGATGCCCCGTTTGGCCGCCCAGTGGGAGAACCTCGTCTACTTTGCCAGATAAGTCTGTCTAGTCGAGGGCTTTCTACTGTCGAGGAGGACCTTCTGGACCCCTTCCGAACAGGCCCATTCCTCACGGTTCAGCCACTTAACATCCATGCCATGAGGTGGAGGGACACGAGGTTGAGGTGCAAGAGTCGACAGTGATCCTGTGACAGCAGGTCCGGTCGGTTCGGCGGGGGCCAGGGAGGGATCATAGAATCATAGAATCATAGAATCTCAGGGTTGGAAGGGACCTCAGGAGGTCATCTAGTCCAACCCCCTGCTCAAAGCAGGACCAACCCCAACTAGATCACTGACAAGCTTGTTGGCAAGGCCATGCCAGGGCATTCATGATAACCTGAGCCTGGTCTCTCTTGATTTTCGCTAGAACCTTGCTGATGAGCAGAATTGGAGGGAACGCATACATCAGGCTTCCTGCCCACGGCAGGAGGAAGGTGTCGGAGAGGGAGCCCTTGCCGTCTGGAGCAAAACCTGTGGCACCTCCTGTTCTGCCTATGGCGAACAATTCCACTTGGGGAGTTCCCCACCTCTGAAAGACAGTGACGGCTACCTCCGGGTGGAGCACCCATTCGTGGTGAGAGGAGAAGTCCCTGCTTAGGTGATCTGCTAGCATGTTCTTGGCACCTGGAAGGTGACACCCTTCTAGATGAATTCTGTGGTTGATGCAGAAGTCCCAGAAATGAAGTGCCTCTTGGCAGAAGATTACGCTCCCTCTTGTCTGTTAATGTAGAACATCGAGGCTGTGTTGTCCGACAGGTGAGGTAGGAAGACCGCACACGCTCTGTGCACTGCCCTGATCTCTTTGACATTTATGTGTGGCGTCGACTCCTCTGGGTAGCACATAATGTGAGTCTGGAAGGTGCCAAGGTGCTCCCCCCCAGCCAAGGTCCAAGGAGTCCGAAACCAACTCGACTGAGTGAGGAGTGCTGATGACAGGAATTCCTTCCAGGACTTTCCCTGGGTCGGTCCACCATTTTAGCGAGGTAAGTATCATCGCAGGAATGGTAATGACCTTTTCCAGGTGGTCCCTGGACTGGGAGTAGACCATCGCCAGCCATTTCTGCAGGGGTCACATCCAGAGCCTGGCGTGGTGTACCACATATGTACACACTGCCATGTGACCTAGTAGGCGAAGGCAAACCCTGGTCGTTGACAGGGGAAATGCAGAAACTTCCGCAATGCGGTCCGTCAGTGCCCTGAATTTCTCCAGCAGCAGGAACACCCTGGCACAGGTCGAGTCAAACACCGCTCCGATGAACTCTATCCTCTGCACCAGAACTAACATGGATTTTTTGCCATTTACCAACAGGCCGAGGCGATGGCAGGTGTCTAACAGCATCCCTTTGGACGTGGGACCGGGAGCTGCCCTTGACTAGCCAGTCATCAAGGTACAGGTAGATCTGGACACCCCGACATCTGAGGTAAGCAGCCACCACCGACATGCACTTGGTAAATACCCGCGGTGCTGTCGCTAGTCCAACGGAACGGCCATAAACTGATAGTGGTTGGGACCTACCATAAATCGGAGGAAGCGTCTGTATCCCTGAAAGATGGCGCTGTGGAAGTACGCATCTTTCAGACCAAGGGCGGTGTACCAGTCTCCTGGATCCAGGGAGGGAATGATGGAGGCCAAAGAGACCATTCGAAACTTCAACTTCGCTAGGAAGCGGTTCAAGTCTCACAGGTCCAGGATAGGTCGCAGACCACCGTTGGCCTTTGGGATTAAAAAATAGCAGGAATAGAACACCCCTGTTCCTGTACTCTGAAGGAACGACCTCCATCGTACCTAGCTGCAGTAACCCCTCTACCTCCTGCGCGAGGAGATTCTTGTGAGAAGGGTCCCTCAAGAGGGGTGGGGAGGGGGAGTGGGAAGGAGGGGTAGAAAGTAAGTGAAGGGTGTAATCCCGCGCCACCGTACTGAGGACCCATCAGTCCGATGTTATTGATGCCCATGCAGGGAGGAAAGAAGAAAGGCGGTTGGCAAAAATAGGGGAGGAAGGATCCTGGGAACAGTCCAGTAGGTCACCCTTGGGTGTACCCTCAAAATGAATGCTTGCCCGCCTGCATATTGCGGGTTGAGCTTGACTGAGAAGCCTGTGGAGGCTGGTGGTTGGACGCTGCTCGTAGCCTCTGGATTTCTTATGGGGAGGCTCCTGGCGAGAGTGGCTCCCCAGGCCCTGAGGCTGCTGCGGCTTAAACTGCTTGCAGGCAAGGCCGGGCACATTCAGGCCCAGCGTTTTAAGGGCTGTGCGGGAGTCCTTTAGGCCATGGAGCTTGTCGTCTGTCTGTTCTGCAAACAGGGTTTTCCCATCGAAGGGAAGGTTTTGCATCGACTGCTGAGCCTCCGTGGACAAGCCAGAGAGGAGCAGCCAGGATGCCAGGCGCATGCCAACAGCCGAGGCCATGGTTCGGGCGACAGTGTCTGCTGCATCCAATGCCACCTGGAGCGTCGCCCTGGCCGTAGTCGTGCCCTCCTCCATAATAGCCTGGAACTCCTTCCTAGAAGCATCAGGAAGAGGGCCCTCGAGCTTGGCCCTGGTTTGCCACATGTTAAAATCATAGCGTCCCAGGAGGGCTTCATGGTTGGACACCCTCAACTGGAGACTAGAGGATGAATAAACCAAACAAGTCTAGTCTCTTGGAGTCTTTTTCTTAGAGGTAGCCCCGGGTTGACCTTGTCGCACCCTGTGGTTAACTGCTTCTACCACTAGGGAGTTGGGAGCAGGGTGGGTGTACAGGTACCGATGGTCTTTGGATGGCACAAAATACTTGTACTCAGCCCTCTTGGAGATGGGTGGCAGGGAGGAGGGAGTTTGCCACAGGGCATTAGTGATCTTAGAGACCCCATCATGAAGGGGCAGAGCCACCCTGGCTGGTGCTGTGGAACAGAGGACATCAAAGAGTGAGTCCGAAGGTTCCTCTAGCTCCTCCACCTGAAGACCCAGGTTGGCAGTGACCCTCTTCAGTAGTTCCTGGTGCGCTTTAGCATCATCCGGAGGATCTGGGGGAGGGGGCCCCGTTATAGCCTCGTCCAGCGACGATGAAGAAGATGCCAGTGACACAGGGACCTCCACGACCACTGGTGGCCCAGTGACTTGTTTCCCTTCTCCCTCTTGGACCTGCAGGGTCCTCGCGCCTGAGGCTTCGTGCACCGGAGGAGGACAGAAGAGAGAGGCAGCTGATCTCTCTGAGGCTCCGGAGACCAAGCGGGTGGCATGGGAGGGCTGGGTGAACCCCCACAGGTTCCGTGGGTACCTCGGCGCCAGCCACTGTGCCTGAGGCCATAGGATCGGTTTCGGTGCCGACAAAGTAGCCGGTACTGGAGTTTGTCCCGTTATCAGGGAACCTTGCTCCGAACCAGGGCTGGATCCTGAGCAGTCGCTCTGAGATGACCAGGACAGAGCGGAATGGTGGCTCGGTCCCAACTGGTGCCGGTCACTCCACCTGGAGTCCAATCAAGAGTGGGGTCTTAGGGACCAGTGGTGCTCGACGGATCCATGACGGCTTGGAGCCAGAAATCTACATCTCGCACTTGTCAAGTGGTACCAGGATGAGGAGCAGGACCAGGAGTCGGAACGGGCCCAGTGCCGGGAAGCAACTGCATTCCCTCCTAGGGGACTGGTGACGGTCCGAGGAATGGTAACGTCGATCCTTCGACGGGTCCCTGGAGCGGTACCGCAGTCTCGGAGATACTGGGTGCCGGGACCGGTACTCCTGCCGGGGGGCGTGTGCCTCCAAAGGTCTGCGCCCGATGGCCAGCAAGCTGCGCCTTGAGCCTCTCTGCCCATGCCCAAGGTCCGGGCACCGAATGAGGCTGTGTTGCATCTGCCTTTCATGGTCAGATGTGTGGTGGCTACGGGAGGGCGAGCTCTGGCGGGACGTCCCCCACGATGGGGAACGGTGCCACTGAGGTGAGGACCGAAGTGGTCCGAATGCGGGTTTACCCTGTGACCGGGGAACCACAGGAGCCGGTGTGGGTGGCACCAGGAGAGACATGATCTCCTGCGCCGCCTGCAGGCCCTCTGATGTGGATGGTACCTGGAGCTGACGGAGGCCTCAGCCGCTATCCAGGGTAGCCGGCAGGAAGCAGGTTGGGCTACATCCACCGGAGCTTGGACATAAGATCCCGACGTGGGTGAAGAGTTGCCCGGCATGGGACTTTACTCACATCCAATCTTATCTTTTCCCTAGCAGGAGGTTGGAGACTCGCTTCACCCTGCCTTCTTGGTCGGAGCCACAGATGGGGACCGGTGCCGGCCAGTGAACAGTCCCGGTGGGGTGCTGCATACCGAGGTCACGGTACTGAGTCGGAGTGTTGCTCCGGTGCTGGGGTGAGGGCCGACTCCATAAGGAGCGCTCTTAAACGAATATCGCGCACTCCTTCTTAGCCCTTGGCTTAGTCCTTTGCACTTCTCACTAATGTGCCCTTTGCCCAAGCAACGCAGACAACTGCTGTGTGGATCACTAATGGGCATGGTCCTCTTGCAGCAACCACAGGGCGTAAAGCCTGGGAACCGGGGTATACCCCATCCCGAGGCAAAGTCCCGTTCAGGACCTATGAAGTCTCTAACTAGAGCTAAGGGATTTATAAAACACTAACAGAAAACTATACACATTATAATACAAGAGAGAACTAGTTCGTACGAACGAGCAGCAACAGCACTAGCTGAAGCAGCAACAGTTCCAGCACCATCACTGGCGGCAAGAAGGAACTGAGGGTGGGGGGAACTGGTGGCGCCCCCTATGCTGCCGCATGTGCACACCACTCCGGGGGGCGCCGGAACCGGTCCCCTACGGATACTGCGGAGGGAAAAACTTCTGGCACCAGTGCATGTGGCGAGCACACTCACCTGCATTGAATGGACATGAGCAAGCATTTGAAGAAGAACTTCTGAAGCCAGTTCACTGTTCAGCTGACAACCCCATGGCTACAATTCCTCCAGTGTCAGCTGTTTACTGCGGCAACCATCACCCCCACCACTGGTGGTTTTATATAAGTTTTATTCCATCATGAGCGCATTGAGAGACTGCCTGGCTGCATACCTGCCACTTGGCTTAGGAATGGTCCCTCTTTGTGCCTTTGCTATGTGGACACCTGAGTCCTATCAGGCCCCATCCACCCATGATTACAACCACTTACTTTACACTGGTGAGTAATGAGCACCACTCACACTTTGCACCACTCTCCCAGATTTTCACTTATGCACAAATGGGCAATAATATAATTTGTATTATAGTCATGCTCAAAATGTGCCAAGCACTGTAATTGCAGATAGGAATAACAGTCCCTAATTGCAGTTTACATTCCTGAACCTAATTCAGGACAATTGATTCCAAAATTGATGGGAGATTTCTCCACATTTCCTCCTCGGTTGGTTTCACATGATCTCATTGTTTCTCTAACTATCCAGATAGTTTGGCGCACACTCTCCCTTTACAAGGTGTGTTCACATTCTTTCATCTTCAGTGGCCAGAGCAGTGTGGTGCAACTTTGTATTCTCTTTTTTTAAATGGGCATACTACAGGTTCTATGCGAAATTACCTTCCTTTCAGCTGGTGGAATGGATCAACAGGTTCAGCAATGGAAAGAACAGTCCTTTGGTCAGCAAGCTTCATTCTTGACGTGTTGGATAATATTGTGACCACAAATAGGGTGACCAGACAGCAATTGTGAAAAATCGGGACAGGGGGTAGGGGGTAATAGGAACCTATATAAGAAAAAGCCCCAAATATCAGGACTGTCCCTATAAAATCGGGACATCTGGTCACCCTAACCACAAAACACCTTTAAAAAAAGTTAACAATTAGAAAACGAAGACACACAACTTGGGCTCAGGAAACCTGAGTTCTCATCCCAGCTCTGCCATGTGCCCTCTCCTCTGACAGTTACTGGAGCTTACCCTTCTGAAAGACCTGGTTAGCAAGCTGTTAATCATATAGCTTCTTGAGTGCCTGATTAGACTTTCAGGCCCCAGGAGCAGGTAATAAAGTAGAGCTGAACAACTGTGTAAGGTCTGAGCAGGGCATTAACTCTCTGCTGAAAATCAGAAAGGGCCTTTCCCATTTCCTCCATCAGCATCAGCCATGCAGCATATATGGTTTTATAGCTTGTGGCCACAAAAGGCCTGCCCAGAATGGAAAGCATGACTGATGGTTAGATCCAAAAGTTTCCAAAACACAGATTCTGTGAACGTCAATCCCTGGCTGCCAAAGGTTTTAGTGACTCAAACCTCACCACCACATGCTGAAAAAATCTCACTCTAGGGTGGGAGACTCCTAGATCGAACATTAGGAAAACATTTGCGAGAGCAAACAGAGAAAGACTCTCCATGTTTATCAATATACCCAATTTATTAAGGTTACAACATTAATGGTGCCAGCAGCAGAGATGTTCACAGATGTTTGGAAAACTACCTTAATACTGTTTTAAAACAATTTCCCCTGTAATTTAGTTACAAAATACTGAGAGGCCACACATTGAACAAAAATATATATACACAAAATGATCCAATCGTTGTCCCAGACTGCGGTTCATTTGGACTTTGTGCCCACGGTAGTTCAGGCATCACCAAATGAAAGCTATGACTTACTGTGTCACAATTGCAGAGATATTTTTTTTAAAGTCAGCTGATTCCTGCTAATTGTGTCCATAGCTAATCTAGGTAACCATGAGCTCTTGTCACTGTTAGCCTTGCCCTCCCTCCCCATTCACTCTTGCATCCTGCAAGCTGGTAGGTGAGGTAGACTCCTGCAGAGCCCCCATTGGTCTCAGTGGGGCTTTGTGCCGGTTCAAGGATCCAACTGCAGGAAGCTGCAATGCAGGATTACAGCCTTATCTTGCAAAGTCTCTGGGGCAGCCGCAGAGACTTTTACAGTGTGGTTTTACAACGGAGCCCTGATCCTGGCTGGGGCCCCTGAGCTCTACCATGATACAGATAAAGAATAACATCTGTGATTTGGGGGCATTTTCACAAGTCTGCTCTGCAGCTGTGAAGTACATTTCTATAAGGGCACCATCAACACGAGAAAATTGATTGAGGTGGGGGAGAGAAGGCTCATGATGCGGGCTCAGTGATAGAACGTTTTGGTCTTGCATGCGTGGATGGGTTCAAAAGGTGTTTGAATATTCAAACAGTCCCCACCACAGTGAATTTTGTTTCACAGATGGCTCCGATGACGTGTCGTGGTGGCTTAACACTTTAAAATGGCAGTTTGAGTGAGGAGCTAAGGGTAATGAAACCTCTCCTAAGATCACCCCATCCTCCCAGCGCTCTCATTGGCAGGCGGGTCGCTGCCGCACTTGATGCAAAAGAACACGCGGACATTTGAGACTTTCTGTATCACGGTGGCTGAATGCACCTTGAGGGGGCCACTCGCATTGTGCAGCAGCCCAGAGAGCAAAGTTAGAGTCTTGTGGTCACTTGTACAGGTACAACCCCGTTGATTTCACTGGAGTTACAGCCGCACCCACCAGATCGGAAGCTGAAGTGTAACGTTCAAAGCCAAAAACACCGATCAGAATTTGAAGGGGTAGGAGGGAAAAGTCCACGATTATGATTCCCCCAGCGTGACCCCTGTTTACTGAGGCAACCAACCCTAGCAAATCACGGTAGCAAAGGAGACTTTTGTTACAAGATGGACCTACAGAGGAGGGCAGCATGATCTAGTAGGTAGGGCACCTGACTGGGTGTCAGGAGAAGTGCTTCTGTTTCCAGCTCTGTCCCAGAGCTGCTGCATTGCCTTGGACAAGTCACTTCCTGCCTCCAGTTCCCCTCCAGTCTTCTGTCTGCCTAGGCTGTAAACTCTTCAGGCAGGGACTCTCTCTCTCTCTCTGTTTGTACAGTGCCTAGCACAATGGGGGACCAAGGCACTACTCCAGTAGTACTAATTAGAGAATCTCATTGGGTCCTTTAATTTCTGCAGTGTCCATGTAGTAGCCACATGAAAGAACAACATTAAAATCAAATGAACAACAGTAATTACAGGAAAGTGCAATGCCTGACAGCTTCACCACCCACGAAGGAACAAGGAGTAATTATGGAAGCTTGCAATTTTTTTAAAAGCTTTTTTCCGCCCTTCTCCCCCCCCGCCCCCACTCCCGGAAAGGCTCAGCTATTCACTAGGGGTGACATTCATTCTTGTGCAAAGGGCAATGAACCAATTAAATCCCATTTAAGCCCACAGGACTTGTGCTGACTGCCTGAGTAGGGATGAATTCTATTCTAGAACAATATAGATTACACTTGGTTTCCACTTGCTTCTCTTGCAACTTCCGAGACTGCCCCTTTAGTCTGATGGTCACACGTATCATTAGTGATACGTGAAAACACAAGTGCCCAGCCCTGCACAAGTGCAGCAAACTGGTCAGGGGAAAGAGGGCAAATGGAGTCTTCTCTCTCCACCATGCAAGGGATGACCGCAATGAGAGTCCATGTGTTCCCTGAGCCCCATAGCCTCCCCTGGCAGGGGTACAAAGCAGCAGGGCCCACAATTCCCTTTCCCCAGCTCTGGCCAGTGGAGCAAACGCCGCACTCTTTGGAAGGTCTCTGCAGCAGCTGTACTCCCCTGTACTCTGCACTGCCAGAGCTCAAGGCATCGTGCCCAAGTCAGCCACAGGGGCCTGGGCCAGAAGAACCAGAGTTGAGCCCAAAGTCTGCATCCAAACAAAAGTACAATGCAACATAAATGAGAGTCATCAGGACATTTATTAGGATTTTTTCCATTCAAGTTAGAGCAAACCGTACCATTCACAGACTCAGCCCAAGGTGCTGTCTACATCCAAGGTATTAACAGATAATGAATCCATGGCAAAACTATTGCAAATGTAGCCCACGTAACCAGTTATATGCTGTAGAACTGTTTAGAATAAATCCCAGACGTCTTTCTCCCCTAACAAGTGAATGGATGAGGCGCCAGAGTTGCGTTTGCACTAGCAATTCATCTAAACAATTCTGGCCATGTCCCGCAGGTACTATGAAGAGCTGGCTAGCTCGGTGGAGTAATAATGGTAGATGGAACCTTTTTAGGTCTGGTCAAAGTCAGTTATAGCAAGAAGCTGCTTCCTTGCCATAGCAGTTTGGCGATTATATGAAAAGTTGACTCGGTCTAATACTTGAACAGGTCGATGTTACAATCCCCATCGTCACAACTGGCAGCCTTATTGACAGCCTCAGTAGAGAGGCCAAGGACAGGATGGCCACTGGAACTGAACTCTCTCTCTGTTCCTAGCAGAGGAAGCTCCGGTACATCAGATATGAGAGCTGCAGACAAACTCGTGTGGAAAGGGGCCAGCACAGCCACTTCCAGTGTGACAGCCACACTCTGGGACGGAGGCCTTCATGCTCCAAAGCTGCGAATCCAGCACTACATTGGCTTGGGGGGGAGGGAGGGTAGAAGACAGATAATCTACCGAAATTAATCATTTTCCCAGTCGACGCATTTTGACACATTTAAGAAAAATGCATAAAATAGTTTTTCCTGCAAAAACAGTTCCACAGAGTAAACAAACGTTGTCCTGTACCAAGTCTAGGAAAGAGAGTGTTTGTGACTGATAGGAAAACGAGAGCTCCATGTCCTGTGTCTGTCTTCTAGGAGCAGGAATGGGCTCAGTATTAGAGTCTTGAATTGGGTCAAGCACACTACTGGTGTTTAATAAATAAGAATAAAAAATATCTAGAAAATACAAACAAAATATAGGGATATGAGTAATAGTGCAAGAGTAGAGGGTCAACTAAAATCAGTTTAAAAATCACAGCTTTGGTTAAACTGGTGCAAATGTGGCCTAAGCTTAACCAAAATAAATCAAGTGCCCCAATTTTCCTTTCACTTCCACTGGCGTAAAGTCAGGAATAACACCACAGAAGTCTGCAAAGTTACACCAATGTAAAATTGGTGAGAGTGAGAGGAAAATCAGGCTGAAAGTTTCCAACAAAATCACTAACAATTTGACTCTTGATGCAAACTGCTCTCTGCTTATTGTAAACAAGGCCAATTTTACCCACGTACTTTGCTCAGAATAACCTAGTGAAAGGAGAAGCAGCAGCCAAATGGTAACTTCAGTGCCACATACAAGGGCAAGGAACCTGATCCTTACTAGAAATACAGCGATTCCTACAAATAAGGTGTGCCGCAAGTCTCTGCTAGCTTCTCTCATCACCCTCCCATGTCTGATTTCCAGATTTGGGCCATGAAAGACTAGTGTGTGTGAAAATAAGGAACACTGATATTCACTGGAAAAGTGCAGCTTATCTTCAAAAGTGTATTTTTCCCTTGCTATTTATGCATTTTACTATTCAGTCAGAAAGCATCTGTGTGTCTTGTGTGGGTTACCATTTTCGTTCCTTTCAAGCATAACACAATTTTAAAAGGGGGGGGGAGGCAGATTCTTGTCACCAGAAGAAAAAAAATATCAAAGGTTTTATTAAACCTTTTAAAACATTTCTAACTCATTTTACAGTTTACAACAGAAAAAGATAAAAAAAACTATAGCACAGAAGAGATGTCACTGAGGTTAAGCAGATCCAAACTCCGCCATCCATTTTTCATACTTCTCCAGGTCTGCAGCTGAAACAGACTTGGAGATTTTCTTCAGTGCCAGCTCAAAGTCCCCCTTGGTAACAGGCATCTGAAGTTCCTCTTTAGAAAGTGCGCGGATCTCTTCTGGGGTTAAGCCGTTAATGCGCCGTCTCATTGCCATCAAAGAGGCATCCCTGGAAACAAAGGGAAATACATGGGAACTAAGTGTCAGTGGTATGTGCTGTGAGCCATATGAATTTTGATTATATTCTCAGGCTTCACTGGAAGGAACACTTAAGAAAGCATTAACTTCTAAGATGTAGAACACATCTTTCTTCGCTTCCATGTTCCAAGATCACTACATTCATTTGATGTAAAGAATGCATTGGTACCCAAATCCATTTAAGCATATGGTAAATGTGCAGAGATAATTAAAACTATAAAACTGAAAACCTTTTACAATGATTCATGGAGATGAATCTTGTGACTTCAATGCAGACACTAAACTCATGAAAAAAAATTGTGCTCAACTGCTCCCTCCTTTTTGAAACACTCAGGAGCTTCTGTTCCCCTCTGTTGCAGCACTAACTCCCACTCCATGGCTTCAACCTTCTTAGCAGTGTGCAGTCCCTGGTGGGGGAGCCAATGGCAGCCTGACATGCAATTCAACCCTGCTGCCAGTTTTGGCAGGGTGACTTGGTCCGGAAAGTGCAGAGTGGCTGCCAAAAAGCACACATGACTTATTAATCCACAGGGCTGCGAACACCGATGCCTGCAGATCCTTATGCTCCATTCATCTGGTAGACTCTTCCCCTGGCCCTTTCTACCCCCTGCTCACCAGAAAAGAGAACGTCACTCATTTCTCACAGCATGGCCCATGTGGAATTTTCAGTTATGGATTCTCTTTTTGCAGTTTTCCCAGCAAGGGAGAATATAGGCCCAAGGGATAACGTTTAACGTAACCATTGTTCAGTTCAACACAAAGATTTCAGAACTCGAGTCATTTCAACACAGGTTAATGGCCACTTAATCAGTAGAAATATGGGTGACCACATTCTTGAGATATGTTCGTAGAGTGTAAATTCCTCTGGGCAGGGACCAGGCATTTGTACTTGAGGTACAGCCCCTAGCTCTAGCACGGGTTGGACGTTTTCCAGCAGAACATTTTTCTATTAGAAAATGCTGATTCTTCTAAATTGAAATGTTTTGCAGTAACAACAATTTTGATGAAATTGTGATGGAAACCAGGCAATCTGCTGGAAAGCCTGGGGGAGCTTGGCGGCCCTGGAAGCCTCAGATCCCAAGCTTGTGGCTCCTTGACAGCCAAGTTCTCAGGGTCTCCAAGTTGCCCATCTCCCTGCCTGGCAGGTTGACAGTGTTCCTCTGAGTGCAGAAAGCCACTGAAATGTTTGAAAAAGATCAAAACAAGAGGTCATTTTGACTTTTTCAAAACTAAATTTTGGAATTCCCGTTCTGCAGGAAATGTCATTGTTCTTTTTGGTTCAAAGCAATATATTTTTTATATTTTGGAATATCCTGCGGACTAGGGATTCCAGTTTCCAGCCAGCTCTATCTAGCACAGAGAGCATCTGAGTCCTGATTGGGTCTCTGGACACGACTGCAATAGAAAATATTACATAGGAATAAGTAAAATATCTTGTTTCTCTCTGCAGCAGGAAATTCCAGCTCCTAAACCCACAGGGTTAAAAACCCCAATTTAATTTATACTAAATTAAAAGATTAAAACATGAGTCGGTGAAAGCAGACAATGGGAACAAAACATTTGCTCAGGCTGTCTGTTCTCCCACAACCGTAGCACACATCATCACATCTTGACACAGATTCCAAGCCTTCTAAGAACCATACTATTGTACTGAATAGTGCTAGTGAACGTATTCAAGCCTTAAACATGGTTGCTGCTAGCATGCTTTCGACTATTGTGGGCAGGGCCTGGTGCTGCTCTCTTTTACTGAGTAACATAACTATTGATTTTATATTTGTTTGCAAATAAAGCGAACAAAATACCTGCAAACATTAGTTATATCAGCACCAGAGTAGCCTTCGATCTTCTCAGCAATTTCTTCAAGGTGTATATCAGGATCCATCTCTACTTCCCGAAGATTAATCTTAAGCAGCTCTGCTCTGCCTTTTGCTGTGATATAAGAATCACTTGTTTAAAGTTTAACAATACTTTTCTTCGAGTCACTATGACACACAAATACTCAAAACAACAAACATGATCTAGGCTTTAAATGAAACTACAGATGAAAAGCCTTATTATGATGGGTTACACAAACCTACCACCAATAAGGAAGGGGATAAGCAGCTGCTCCAGACCCAGGCAGCCTCACCAGGCCACAAAGCACGCATGGCTTGGAGGAGGAGCACAAAAGGAACGCATCAGCTCAGTAAGGCAGCAGAAAGTGGAGGTGAGCTGCCCTACATTCTGAGTTCCTGGGAAGGAGCACGGCAGGAGCCCCTGCTGCCTGCCTTTGTCAAAGTTGCCACACCCGAAGGGAAGAGCCTAGAGATCCTCTGAAAGTTTGAGACTATATTTGATTCCAGTTATTAAAAGTCTTTACAGTAGAACCTCAGAGCTACGAGCACCTCGGGAATGGAGGTTGTTCGCAACTCAGAAACGTTCGTAACTCTGAGGTTCTACTGTACTTTATCTGTTGTGAAAAGAGAGGACAGGTAGCAAGTGACCCAGAGAAGCAGCAGTGTAGAACTCTAAGGTGCAGGATGTAGCTGCTTACTACCGAACCCTGGATCGGAAGCTGGTGGAGAGGGTGGTCCCAGCTTGCCCTACCACCCCTTAGGCTAGGGGTATCAAAGCCAGAAGTCTAACCATGATGGGCACTCTAGATGAGAAAAGGCACAAAAGACAGAAGGGTCAAGACCCTGACTCGGGAGCCCTTTGCTTTACCTAGAGGGCTACTCCATTGCTGGACTCTTCTTATACTCCAGAAGGGGTGGACATCAACGTGACACCCAGCAGGAGGGCTGCGTCACAGAAGGAGCACACCATCACAGGACTAGAGCAGCTCTCATCAGGGGGTGCCAGGAAAGAAAAGAACCTGGCATTCCCTGCCCGAACACTGGGCAGCACCTATGGTGAGTGATTTCCTTTGTACTTACATATTTGAAAAACAAAACCGATCACACTTTTGGCAGAGCATGTAGTTAAAAAATATCCCAGTACAGACACTTCATAAAACCCCCAAACAGCTCAGAAAGTGCAATCATACCAAATGCTCACACTTCTCAGGTGACTGAAAGCACTTAGCCATTTGCCTCATTCTTCACCATGTGCCTGAGACAAACAGATACCGTCTCTGGTATAACCACATACCTTGTTGTGCATCATTTTCTCACTGTACACAGCTGACCAGCAGGGAATATTATTCTTACAAGACACAAAGGCGTGATCCTACAAACCTCTGATTCTCCTTCTGACCCCTGGGATACACCCTTCTGTTCAGAAGTTGGACTGCACATTATTTACATGGTTTTATTAGAAACACCATGGACTTGATGACACAAATATTTTCATTTACATAGCGGTAAAGAGCATTTAGCAAAGCACTTAAGCATATGCTAAACTTTAAGCACATGCTTAAGTGCTTTGCTGAACTGGGGTTCAACGGAGTTGCTGAAGCCACATGGAAAACAGAGAAATTATATTTAGAAACAATTGCATTGGCCAATTTTCAAACACAGATGCTGTGTGCACAGCATGGTAACTGACTAAATAAATACCCATTTACACAGCCAATTTAACCTTTCTGCACACAAAGCATGTGCGTATGCAAGTCCTACGCTTGTGATTTGGGAACCCACATTTGAAAGTTTGTCCCTTTATGTTATTTTGAGGGGCGGGGTGAAGAGAAAGGGGGTTTCTATTCAGTTTTTTATTGCAAGGGAAAATTTACATTACATCAGCATCTTCATTTCTACAGCAACCAGCTTTGATGACTTAAAAACAGAGCATGACCACTTTGAGGGGCAAGCAGCAAGATGGGCAGACAAAATCTTAAGAACACAACTCCTGTTTTATAAGTGTCCCTGGTGACTAACGGAGAACAGTGAAAAAGAAAATATAGAAAGTATTTATACTACTGTGGTACCTAAGTGCCTTATAAAATTACCTATAATCCAGAAAGGGGGTCTGTACAGAGAGATGGCATTTTCGTTAGAAGGGTTATTATTTACAGAACACCATAGATGCACATATGGCACACATGCAGAATTGTTTCTCTAAAACAGAATATTTTCCTAAGTTTTCCCAGGGCCTTATGTCATTTTAGAAATATCTCATTATAAAATTCACACTACACCAGATCCTACAATTTATTTTGTTTAAACTTTTCCCAACTGAAATCCCTGGTGATCTCAAATTACAAAGCATGAATGTAAATACATCATCTGGAGATGCACAGAACAATTTAACTTCCTCATAAGCGGAATAAGATGATAGAATGTAAACTCACAACTACAGTGGCAATCCACCTCATGTAAGAAGTGCAGGGTGTATTACACCACGTCAAAAGCAAGTCTTGTTCAATTAGAAACAAGAGAAAACTGATAGAATTTTAGACTAATCGGTCATAAAGACAGTCATCCTGTTGTGAGCTATTAGTGTCTGTGAGCTGCAAAGACAAGCTGTATACCTATTAAAATGTCCTTATACCTGTTAAACTCAATCACAACTGCTGTCACCATGAACACGCATCTTGTTATCTTGTGTGCTCATGCAGTGATACAAGGCATCCACTGTCCCAAGAAGAAACAAAGCTATACAACCTTCAAGTGATATGAATCTTGAAATGAATAGGGTATACGAGTGACAGCCAGGAATAACAATACAAGCCAAGGCATCTTGGGCAGGAAAGCAATCAGCCTGCTACATTTTCAGTGACTTGAAGTCTAGGCATAAAGGCCAGCAAGCAGTGATTTACAATGTGCTAAGCCTGGAAGTGATAATTCATGGATCCACTTCTCTGCATTCATCTATAAGGGCATGGGAATGCATTTGCAATATTTCTTAAAAAGTCCAAAGGCTGCCTTTGATGATCACTCAAGGATTGACTGCAACATTTAAAATTATTCCAAGCTCATTAAAACTAACTTGGTTTCAAAACATAAGAACCCATCAATGGGTCTGCAATGAAATACCATAGCTCATTGTTTCTGAGCTCCAAGCAATTTTTTAAAGAAAACAGCCAGCCAAGTTATTAACCCCACAAATGCAATGTTTAGAACAGAAATATCAATGGTCTTAACAATCCTAAGAGATACAGTGAAGAACAAGTTTCCTAGAAAAAACATTTAAAGGAAAATGCTTGTAGCAGTCGTACCTGTTGGCAAAGGTATATAAATCCGTTTCTCTAATCTTCTTCGCAATGCTTCATCAATGTCCCAGGGAAAGTTTGTAGCAGCCAGCACCATCACCATTTTGGAAGGGTCATCATTTTCTAGTGCACCACCTACTCCTGCAAGTCCCACAGTGTAGGAAAGAGTCATTTTAATGATCGTAGCAAACACCATGCTTGCTAAAGGTGCTGGACTGACAAACCTTGGAGAAGGAGGCACTGCATTTATCAATACATGGGGACAGCATGGGCGGCGGCAGTGCAAGCTTCTCTACACCACTCTTCCAACATACCCCAGCTCTGCTCTAGAGGCAGCACCTACTTCTAGGGAGGAGAGAACAGTTTATTCTGCCTGACAGTTCAGTTCTTGGCCGCTGCCAGACTGCCAACAACGTAGTTTTGTGATGCGTGGACACTTGCCCACTATGAACTGAACTGAAACTACCAGCTTATTCTGTATTGGCCACTGAAGAGATGGTAAAAAACTTTCAGTCACCCCCAAACCCAAGCAGTTAGATTAAAAAAGAAACTGATTCCCTCTGGGCAAAAAGCTGTTTTCCCTTCATGTTCTGTGGTGTGCCCAGTGGTGGACTAGCCACTGGGCCTACGGGGCCTGTGCCCAGGGACCCCGGCCCACTGGGGGGCCCCGGAGCCCTGACCACCAGGCAGTGGGGGCAGGAAAAGCCTCCGCACCCGACCCCGCTCCCCGACAGTAGCGCTGAGTGGGTGCGGCGGGGGAAGCCCCCACACTCATACCTGGCTCCAGGGCAGAAGTCATAGAATCATAGAATCTCAGGGTTGGAAGGGACCTTAGGAGGTCATCTAGTCCAACCCCCTGCTCAAAGCAGGACCAACCCCAATTTTTGCCCCAATCCCTAAATGGCCCCCTCAAGGATTGAACTCACAACCCTGGGTTTAGCAGGCCAATGCTCAAACCACTGAGCTATCCCTCCTCCCCCCCACCCCCCCAAAAAGGACCTAGTACTGTCCCCTGACAGATTTTTGCCCCAGATCCCTAAGTGGCCCCCTCAAGGATTGAACTCACAACCCTGGATTTAGCAGGCCAATGCTCAAACCACTGAGCTATCCCTTCCACCGGTAACTATCCCTCCCCCTGGTCAGGGAGGTGAGGGAAGCCCTCGCGCACCGAACCCGCTCTCTGGCAGAAACCGGGGCGGCAGGGGAAGTCCCCAGCGCCCCTATCTCTGACAGAAGCTGGGGATGGCAGGAGAAGCCCCCGCACCTCAACCCCACTTTCCCACAGAAGGGGGGGAAGCACCCGTGCCCTCCAACCCTGCTTCCCGGCAAAAGCTGGGGGACAGCAGGGGAAGGCCCCAGCACCCTCCGACCCGATCCCAGGCAGAAGCTAAGGGTGGCGTCAGGGGAAGCCCCCCTACGCTCTCCAGCAGAAGTGCTGAGCAGGCGGGAGAAACCCCAGTGCCCCTACCCTGGGCCCCCACAGAAGCTGCGGGGAGGCAGGGGAAGCCGAAGCACCCGGACCCCTGCTGTGGCCCTGGGACTGGAGGATCTCTCGCTATCTGCTGCGGCCTCAGGGCTGTAGCAGCTCTCACTCCCCGCTGCAGCCTGGGGCTGTGACAGGGGGCGTGGGGGGGGGGGGGGGGGGATGAAACAGAGCTTCTCTGGTCTTAAGGCTGCAGCGAGGTGGGGGCTAGAAAGTAGCAAATGGGTTGCAGGGCCGCAGTGGGGGGGGGGGGGCGTAGAATGGGGAGGAACAAGGGCAGGGCCCGGGGAAAGGGGCACAAAGGGGTGGGGTGCCCCCCCACTTGCTCTCGCCCAGGGCCCCAGGAAATCTTAATCCGCCTCTGGGCATGCCTACACACTTGGGGGTGCCGCCCTACAA
This sequence comes from Chelydra serpentina, assembly GCA_037349315.1. NCBI lineage: Eukaryota > Metazoa > Chordata > Testudines > Chelydridae > Chelydra > Chelydra serpentina. The sequence continues at coordinate 46,300,643 of JBAIAC010000004.1, forward strand.
TGACTAACAGCAACAACAGAGTGGTGGGTAGTCAAACCCCTGTACCATAAATATTCCTTTGATGCTGGTGTTAAATGGTACATATACAGAGCATCGTGATCCAATGGTAAATCTTATTAATAAAATGAAAATAAGAAAGAAAAACTTGTAGCACCTTAGAGACTAACAAATTTATTTCAGCATAAGCTTTCGTGGGTTAGTACCCACTTCATCGGATGCATGGAATGAAATTATATTTCAGATATATTTATACAGTCAGAGAAACATGATGGTCCAGGTGTATAGACCAATCTTAAGAGGCTAATTAGTTGAGAGGAAACTAATTAGCCTCTTAAGATTGGTCTATACACCTGGACCATCATGTTTCTCTGACTGTATAAATATATCTGAAATATAATTTCATTCCATGCATCCGATGAAGTGGGTACTAACCCACGAAAGCTTATGCTGAAATAAATTTGTTAGTCTCTAAGGTGCTACAAGTTTTTCTTTCTTATTTTCATTTTGCTGACACAGACTAACACGGCTACTACACTGAAACTTATTAATAAAATGACACTAGCTGTCAATGCAAGGTCTGGTCTAGTCAAATCCAACAAAGCGGTCCTGGGTGGGAGAGTCAAGGAAGATGTTTGTTCACAACTTTGCAATGCAGAAACCCCCCTGAGCACTGCAGCACACACAAATGTCTGTGTTAACCTGCATGAATGTTCAAAATATGCTTCTTCGAGAGCAGGCTACATTTTTCAACTTAAAGTTTATCAAAAATGGCTTTATATAAAACAAAACTTTTGCAACAAAGTCATGCTTATAAAAAATATACTTTAAAATAATGTAATATTCTGAACTCTCTTATTCACCAAAAATGGGCCCATTTTGAACACTTCAGAATTAGAGATCTCTTCCTCTCCACCCATAAAAAGAGGTGGTTGTTTTCTGCCAACTCTACTCATTTCTGAACAATGAAGTGTCTACAAAGCATGTGACAAAACCAGAAGAGAAACAGCAGCTCAACTCTGAGGGATCTAAACACCAATTACCGTCCATCTGAACGAGCAGCTCCGACTTGACCCTGCGACTTGCTTCATGTTCGTCGGAAGTGCCTCTGCGGCTGCAGATGGAATCTATTTCATCAATGAAGATTGTTGTTGGCGCATAAAACCTTGCCTTTATTGAAGTGAAAATACAATGACTTAGATTGCAGTCGCAAGCACAAGCTCCAGTCAGGCTTCAGGCCCTATTGGGCTAGGTGCAGGGTCAGTGCAAGGAAGTTTCACGCCCTAGGCAAAACTTCCTTGCACCAGCCCTGCGCCCCGCCCCACCCAGCTAATGCCGCCCCCCCCCACCCAGGCAGCTCCCCATCCCGCCCACTGCAGCTCAGCCCCCCGCCTGCGGGCCGTGGCAGCTGAGCGTAGAGCCAGGACTCGGCAGGGGGAAAGCTCGCTGGGGCTGCCTCCTGCCTCCCTGAGCTTGGAGCTGGGAGGCAGGAGGCAGCCGTGGCGAGCCGCCCTCCTCGCAAAGCCTTGCTGAGCCCCAGCGGCAGGGCAACAGCCCTCGCCACAGCAGGGCTTCGCGAGGAAGCAGGCGGCTGCCTCCTGCCTCCCAGCTCAACACATGTTCCAAACTGAGGTGGCAAACACGTTTGTCTCAAACAAAAGAACGTGCTCTGCTTAATCTGCATTTAAGCAGTGAACACAGTCAACAAGCAAGAAGGAAAACAAAAGAAGCTCCAACAGGTGGGAAAGAGCAGCAGAGAAGATCCTTTTCTGTAGAGACTATCTCCCGAATCTCAGCTGGAAATGTTTTACAAAGGGGGGGGCTGACACTATAGAAAAGGGGGACAAACACCCCAAGGCACTCCCTCTCCTCCTGCCCATCAATTCACTGCACAAGGAGACAAAGGAAGCAGCCGTTAAACAAAAGAAGGGGTCCTGGCCTAAGAAGTTTGGCCAATAAGCCTGTTGAGAAAAACTGCTTTGCATTTAACATAGTTAAGGCGCAAGTTGTGTTTTATATTTATTTTTCTTGTTACTACTTCTGACTTTTATGCCTCATTATTTGTATTCACTTAAAATCTCTCTTTGTAGTTAATAAACTTGTTTTACGGTTTTATCTAATCCAGTATGTTTAAATTAAGGTGTCTGAAGAACTATTTGAGATACTAAGCTGGTATATTATTATCTTAACAAAAAAAAGATACATACTTAACATACTTGTACTGTCCAGGAGAGGGCTGGGCAGTACAGGACATATATTTCGGGGGTGGGGGAGGAATCTAAGACAGGGAGTGAGCTGAGGTCACCCTGCAGCACACATACACAGACACAGCTGGCAGTGACTTGCATGCTGGAGGCTGTTTGTGAACAGTCCAGACTAGAGACTACAGCAGCAAATCAGTATAAAGATTATAGGGCCAGGGTGACACAGATACTCATTAGTCTAGATTGTACCCTGGGTATGTCACAAGCTCCCAGGCTCATCTTTTGAAAGTGTTGTGCGGGTTTCCTTTGATAGTGATTATTCTATATGTGACCTTTGTTTTCTTAGGTCTTGATCCTGCAAAGGAGGAACAATCAAAAAATTCTATTTGTAATATACATATTGTGCTTCTTGTGAAGGCAAAGGTTGGAAGGGGAGGGAAGATTCAGGTTCCAGTCTATCTAAAAATCGCAAGGTGCTTTAATGGGCACCATCTTGGAAGTGCAGAAGCAAATAAGGATGAGGAGAGGGTAAATGGCATATTTGCGCGCGCACACACACACACACACACACACACACACACACACAGTTCCTGGGGTGAGATTGTGTGCAAGTATTTCTCAGCTGCAGTTCAGGATCTGGCCCTTGATTTTCAGAAACCAACCTTCAGCTTGGAACAGAGAAAATAGGTGAAACACATTTTGCTTCTAGAAACTAGGGTAATTTACTCCACAGCCCTCAAAAATACATCAAGAAGGGATAATGAACTCAATCCTGCAACAATGTGCTGTGAGGGGCTTGATAAACCAACAAAGGTCCCTAGCACTGAGGACTTACCATTTCAAACAACAGGCGGACTAGCTTCTCAGACTCGCCCCTGTATTTGGACGTCAGAGTGGAGGAGGAAACGTTGAAGAATGTTGTCCCACATTCCGTAGCAACGGCTTTTGCTAGCATGGTTTTGCCAGTCCCAGGGGGGCCAACCATCAGAACACCCTAAAATTTCATACAGAGTAATAAATAAATGACAAGAGGAAACCCCCAAATTCAGCCCTGATTTAAGCAAAATGCTAATCCACAGCAATCAGCTGAGTTGCACTAGGTCTAAATGTGACCCCCATCTGCATTTTAATTGCTTAAAAACGTAACTCTGCCCTATACCTGGGCCTGCTTTTTGTTTCCAAGCACTTGCTACACTAAAATCATTAATTGTATACGTGGGTTTCTCATGTTATTTATTCTTACTGAGGTACTTACATTGCCCCCATTACCAAAGTATCTGAGTGTCTCAAAATCTACTGTATTTATGTTCACGGCACCCTTATCAGGTAGGGAAGGACTATTATCACCACTGTACAGACAGGGAACTGAGACACAGAGAGTCTAAGTGACTTGTCCAAGGTCACACAGAAAGTCCATGGCACAGCAGTGAAATGAACTCAGTTCTCCCAAGCCTCAGGCTACTGGCCTGACCATCCTTCCATCTCCTATCCAGGTAAAAGAGAGGGCAAGGTGGGAGAGCACTAGTCTCCTCTAAATCAGTGCCTGTTTGTTCACCGAAGTGTAAAAGACATTATGGATGGAGAGACAACGTTCTCAGGGCCCACATTAGGCATCCATGCTGGGGCTTGCTAATCATCTTGACTGTGAAGAAAGGCATTAGTTTTTAAATGGCCTCTCTGGCAAAACTTCCTGAAAACAAGTGGTGGTAACGACCATTTCCCCTTCTGTAGTAGGGTTAGAACTGCCCTGAGGAGGGGAGTAATTCTTGATCATTAATTAATTACTTTAAATAAAATTCATCAAGACACTTTGAAAATCTGCTTTCCAAACTGTGGGCCTCCCTCAGCCATCGTGGTAATGAACGACACAAAGTTTTCCCCACCCAGCAAGGGACAAGAAGAAATACGGAGACTCCAAATGCTCTGCTGTCGCGAATATGGCAGCTTTCTGAGCAGCTTTCTTTTACAAATGCAAGATCTGATTTCATACTAACAAGAGCTTACTACGGTAAAGTCATACTGTGTTTCACGGGTAATCAAATTAGCTGGAATTAGATTTGCACATCATAATGGACTTTGCAATTAATATCTTGCATAAAATACCACAACAATAAAATATTTGTTAAACGCGATCCGTGCTGCAAATTAAATTTTGTCTGTTCTACACAAAATTTACCGCAAGGAGCACAAAGAATGACATGGGAGAGATCTATAAAAACAAATCAACCGGGAATACAATTATTCAAAAATGGTTTCCCCCGTACTCATCAAGAGCAATAGCCTCTCTGTGCCTACATTTTCCATTAACACCTTTATTGCCATTTAACACTTAGCTATTGCAAGCTCTCACAGACATTCATCGGTAAATTTAATTACAAATGATCATATTCCTTCCAGAGAGCAGACAACCCACCTCCCTTTATAAGGATGCCAACGTTATCCTGAACTCCAAGGCAGCAGCTGTAAGAGATGAATGGACTCCTGTTCCGCAAGTTCATCCAGGCATTGTCTACGCTGGAATGTTAGTCCCTGCTAGAATTGCGCCCTTACAGCAATACTAGTGGAGGACCATGCCATATACAGGTGTAACTAGATAAAATTCTGTGGCCTGTACAGTACATCCTTGCTATAACGCCCTTCACAATAACGAACCTGGTCCCTGGATCCCACCTCGAGCCCCGCCACAGCCCCTGGGCTGGAAGAGCTCTCTTGTGCTAGAACAAACCCCTGGCTCTAACAAACAAATGGCTTGGGTCCTGAGGGGTTTGTTATGGCAAGGGTGTACTGAACATACAGGAGGTCAGACTAGATGATCTAATGATCCCTTCTGGAGTTAAAATCTATTAACCTCATGGTTTACACCGGTGCAACTTGATTTGCATCTGTGCCAACCTTGGATTGAAAGCAGAGCTAAACTGCCCCAGTTCAAATCACACTGTACCTGTGCAAGTTGTGTTCACGTTAGGGGTTTGCACCGCCTGGCTACACTGGAGGCTAAAAACCCACTCTGGACAAGGCTTCTGTCTTAAAATGAATAGCCATACAGAGGGCAAAGTTCTGCCTTGAATTATACCCCATCCAATGCTAATGAATTCAAGGGGCCTCACTGCTCACTGCCTTACACCTTGGGTTGTCATTTATCCCTATGTAAACAGGATGTAACATTACCAAGTGGGAATGGGAGCATTTTACATTCACTTTGCACTGGTGTGAACGACCTGGTAGGGTGCAAAGCAGTGGAAGAATGCTGCCAACTGGGGATGCACAAGATGCAAGGATTGGTGCATAACGTGAGCCTGAATTTCTAGCTAAGCTAGACAGATGCAAAAGGAGGCGGGTGAAGTACGAGCTGCTTTCTGTCTATACAACCTATGAGCCTGGCAGTTATTGACTAGTTAAAATCTTTTATAAACACAAAGCCTTCTTTACTCTTCTTCTTGGGCTCGGCTGATCCACTGTTTCCCAATAAGAAGCTAATATGCACTGCAGGGAGTAAGTGGTTTGATGAAATCACTGCAGGGTTATTTCTTGTAGTTATAACTACCACTAATGGAGCAGTGGGATGCCCAGCTAAATACAGGAGCCTCTTGGCACAAACGCAGGTCAGAGAAAGGAAACAACCACTCTTGGATGTTCAGAAAGTGATGGCTGCAAATGCACGACACCTATGTTTAGTCAAGAAGTGTTCTGGCCTATGAGCACCAATGGGTTTAGGAGGGAAGAGGGGCCTCACACTCCCTACACAGGCCTCTAGTGTGTGGACCACCTCAGGCACACTAGTCTGCTTAGAGAGGGTTAACAGCCACATTCTGTCCGCTTCTCCATAGGGCAAAGCGAAGAAGAAAAGCTCCAGCCATGAAAGGGAAGCCACAACCCTACCCTAACTACTAACTGATTAGGTATTTAGAACAAGTACGTGCTTAAGTACATTGCTGAATCTGGGCCTTAAGTACTGGGACTGCTCATGTATTTAACATTAACCACATGCTTAAGAGCTTTGCTGAATTAAGGCCATAAAGAGGATATTCAATAGGAAATATCTTCCTGGACTTCATCATCATAACTAACTCAATGAAGTGACAAGCCCACAACTGTATCATAAGACATTCCCTGAATAAGGGACAATCAATCCCATACCAAAAGTTAGGTCATTTCATTTTCTGTTTACACAGCAGCTCATATGCTTCCTCAACAATTTTTTTTCAAGTTGTGAACCAGATCCAAATTGGGCTCCCACTTACTGTGGCCCAGCTACTCTGGACCAATCCCACATTTATTATAATTAAGGAATTATCCATCCTTGCTAAATAAATGTGTATTTTAGGCTATTACTGCAGTATAATGGCTATACATACTACAGTATATCATCAGTACAAGGGAGCATGAGCACACGATGCTACGCTCATCGTAGGGTGACCAGATGTCCCGATTTTATAGGGACAGTCCCGATTTTTGGGTTTTTTTCTTATATAGGATCCTATTACCCCCCTATCCCCTGTCCCGATTTTTCACATTTGCTGTCTGGTCACCCTACGCTCATGTAAATACAACTTGGCATACATGAAAGCGTCATGACCAGTCCCCAGAATGTGGTCCTACATTCTCACCTTCCATGGCCTTCTGATCCCTTTGAAAAAATCAGGCATCCACATCGGCAGAACAACCGCTTCCCTTAATAATTTCTTGGCTTCTTCCAAATCTGCTATGTCATCCCTGCGAAAGACCAGCACAAATATACAAAGCATAACATTTCACTTTGTTTTTAAGCCATGAAAAACAGAAAAAAGTATCGTATTTACCACTATCCTTTTTATTATGCCAGTATGTTCCTATTGAGAACATTGCTATAAATCTGTGGCCTTACATTGACCTCTCCTGTGAAAGGCAGGAAAAAAATTACTTTCAGCTAAGATTACTATGGTACTCAATTAAAAATTGTTTTGGCTCACGTGATCATCAGGGATCCTACTTTTCCATGTTAAAAAAACCAAACTCTCTAATAGAGAGTCAAATATCCGTGTTTTTCCATTATTAAAATGAAACGCTAAACTATCCTCACTCAGTACATATAGGTATCAAGTTTAACACAATGTTTTATTGATATACAATAGAATCCCATTTAGCCAAGCCTCCATTATCTGGTTCTCCATATTAGCTGAACCACCAGCAGCCTGTGATAGAAATAAGGGTAGAAAGCTCTTGCCAATTCTCTTGATTATCCGATCTGGCCCTGGTCCCAATTAGATCAGATAAACAGGGTTCGGTTCCGCTGTAAATGTAAAGTGCATACAAAAATCAACCACAAGAGAAGGTTGCATGCATTGAATAAGTGACACTGGTATTTTCTGTAAAATTTAGTTAACAGTTAATATATGTTTTGTTTTTTTCCATGAAATGTAAAAACTAAAGATTCTCTGTAAAAACGCAAAATCCATGTTTTTCCTCATTTTTCCCCATTGCAAATGGATTTCTAGGATCCCTGGTGATCATCAAAACAACACTTTTAATGTTCTCTGGGGTGCAGTTAGGCTTTTGAGTAGGTACTTGTAATGGACATTTTGCATATCATACTGGTTAAGAATGAAAGTCTTACTCCGCAATCAAATTAGTATGCAATTACAACCAGAAGCCCTTGTTTCCCCTATTTGAAAAGTTATGGGTGTTTGCCATTTTAAAAGAGTTAAGATCCCAATTTAATGAGAGGACATGCTCTCGTTCCCCTCCAACCTGGCTAAAGAATTTAACTGAGAAAATTATCATACCAATGAATGCTTGGATTTCTTGATACAATGTCCCTTTCCAGTGCTTCAACCAGGTCTTTATCATATCCTGCTCCATCAAATTTCTGAATTTCCCCATCCCCAGCACCTTCCTGTGGAATTTTCTTTCCCTAGGAACATTAAGAAATCACAGGAATCTATAATGAAACTTTTACTTTTAACAGCTCCAAGATTTGAATCAGAGTAAAATTGTTCAATTGCTACTATGTTTAAGACAAGAGAAATTTCAGATTTTTTACACAGAACTGTGGGCTGTCTCATTCCTGCGACAGCCAAGGAAGCACAATATTTCACATCTTATCTCCACAGTCTCCAGATACTTGTCACTATCGCCAGCCCAACAGAATGTGCTATAGAGTCACACGTCTTTCATAAAGGGGTGTTACCTTGATCCCAAAATCCCCAATTAGTTAAAAAAAAATTTTTTTTAATTTACGAACTAGACTCTAGTGGCAATAAGTCACTCTTTAGATTACCAGCACACTTCTTGTGATGTTCAACACACGAGGCAGATGCAGCACAAGTCTATCTATGCATCCCTGTAGTGACGTAATGCTATATTAGATTCTGGCTTAGGACAAGTTTGTCCAAAGGTGCATTTTGATTGGCTAGCTGAGCCAGATGATGCTACATCTGCTAGGCCAGTTGGTACTAATATATATCTAGACCCTATCACCACCACCAAAAAAAAATTTAAATCCCTATACCTGTTCTCTTTGATGGGAGAAATACGATTTTTTCCACCTAGTTTTTAACGGATATATATTTTATTTATTTATTTCAATATAGTCGGGAATTAAAGAAAAGGTCTTTCCCGCTTGGCTGCTTCTCTTCCCCCAATGCCAACAACTGTCTATTTCCTATTCCCTTTCTCTGTCTCTGTCTCTGTCTCACAGCCCAATCCCACACACTGTCAGGATACTTTAAAGTTCATTTAAAGGGCTGCATTAGGAGCCCTAAAGTAGGGTTGTCAGGTGTCTAGGGTTGCCAGTCCTCCAGGATTGGCCTGGAGTCTCCCAGCATCGGCATCAATCTCCCAGTGACTATTGAAAGCAATCCGGGAGATTTTAATAGGATATTTTAAGAAAATGACCTTACATCATGTTGGGAAAAAAATCTCCTGGAATAGCTTCAGTCGGAGTTGGCAACCCTTTTTGACTGGAAAGTCCAGTTACCGCGGGGGGAGTGGCAGCCTGCCCTGTCGCCCCTTTGAGGAGCACGGTTTGCAGGGCTGCGGCGGAGGACATGGTGTGGGGGCCCATAGCAAGCGGGGTAAGGGGCTCCCAGTGGACATAGATTGTTCCGCGGGAGGGAAGCTGCCCCACCAGCCAGCGCTTCCCCCGGCCACGCTGAGGCAGCTCCGGGGTGGCAAGGGCTCAAGCGAGCAGGGGAGGGGGCTGCTGGGCAAGCAGCGCAGAAGGAGGCAGGAGGCTGCCGGGCAGGACTGCTGCGGCTGCCTGGCTGCTCCCACACGGCCGCAGCGCTCTGCTACCTGAATTCCCAGGCGGCCTGCTGGAGCTAAGGTTTGCAAGTCGCACGCTGAAGTTGAGGGGGAAAGCAACGGGGGTAGATGAGCCCGGAGGGGGGGGAAGAGGCGGAACAGGGGCATCCAGTTTTCAGAAACTAGAAAGTTGACAACCCTACATTTCAGCCTAATTATTGTTTTTATTAAAGGAGCATCCGGTGTGTTCAGAACTGTCCCACAATTGGATAAAACAGTCTCAGCCCCAAACTGATCATAAATTCCAAAGTTAGCAGTTCCACAGCTCTGCTGATCTTATTGGTGAAGCAACATCGTCCCTCTGAAGCAACACTTCTAATTCTCCTCCTCTAACACTTCAATAGGAATGTACTTCCCCTCCCAGCCCCACAGCAGGGCTAAGTGGTGCCGGAGGAGCAGCTGCATTGCTTTTAACTGAACTAGGCTAAATTGGAAGCTGGTTTAGAGCTCCTAACACAGCCTCTAAGTATGATTAAAGTATCCCAGCTGCCTCAGAACAGCAGCCTATGGGAAAGTGGACAGAGGCAGCATAGGAGGAGAGAGCCAGAGAGACAAATGAGCTAGCAGAGGAGAAAGGGGCAGTTAACAATGTCCCTTCCCTTTGCCCATTAACCCACATGCCCTTCAGGGAACAGTCTGTGCCCTTCTAGCTTCTTTCAACTCTCACTTTTATTACAAAACTGAACCCATAATAGCAAGCAAGTTGAAAGTTGCACTGGGGCCAGAAACTGCTGTCAAAGTGACAGAGTCATGAAGAAAAGGAACAATGAGAAGGGACCCATAGTGTTTAAAAGACAGAGTTACCTACCTATCTATAAAGGCAACAATAAGAACAGTATTCACAGTGACTAAAAGGTGTTTGTAGACTCTCTCTGATACTGAATTCTCTCTTATCCTCCTACAATGAGCTAGGGGTTTTTTGTTTTATTTTTATAGTGGAAGGATTTGATGCACCCTGAAAAGCTGATTTTAAGAGGATTTTTAAATTGAAACAAAATTAAGCCACGTTTTAATAGCAGTAAGCCAGGGGATGCGTCAATGGGCTATTGTTGCACTGCAAAGGTGACAGAAAGCAGCAGGGCTGAACAATATATCTGAGGTGTGCACCAACGTTTGGGCAAACCAGAGTGTAGGTTATTGCTATGCAAAAAGATGGTACACAAAGAAAATACTGTAGACGATAATGTGAGATCTATGTAGCGAAAACAAAAAACAGACAACGCCAGAGAGCCATCCGCCCAGCTGCTGTGTGCTGGGAATATGCCAACAACTTTATTTATCCACTTGCACTAAGACCATTACATAACCATGTAATTACTACAAAAAACCACAGGGTGGCAGCATAAAAGGAAACGCCTGAACAAAAGGATTTGTAAGGATACTAGGAGTACTGTCTGAAAATAACTGCATGAGTAAATCAATCTTATGCTAAATAAAAATAAAATATAAGAATGCAACAGGCTCTCATCTCCACTTCATGGTCCTGTCACACACAGCTTCCACAAGTTGGCACTCTTCTAGAATAACAAGCCTTCTCAATTGTATGCATTCAATTATATGATAAATCATTTTTATATACTAAACCAGGGGTGGCCAATCTGTGCCTGAGAAGGAGCCAGAATTTACCAATGTACATTGTCAAAGAGCCACAGTAATATGTCAGCAGCCCCCCATTAGCTCCGCCCCCCCACCCCCGGTCCCAGTGCCCCCTGTCCACCGGCAGCCCCAATGATCAGTGGCTCCCCCTCCCTCCCCGCACATCCTGATCAGCTGTTTTGTGGCATGCAGGAGGCTCTGGGGAGGGGGGGAGGAGCGCGGGCACGGCAGGCTCAGGGGAAGGGGTGTAGTGGGGGCAGGGCCTGTGGCAGAGCCAGGGGTTGAGCAGTGAGCACCCGCCGGTTGGCGCCTGTAGCTCCAGCCCCGGAGTCGGTGCCTATACAAGAAGCCGCATATTAACTTCTGAAGAGCCACATGTGGCTCCGGAGCCATAGGTTGGCAACCCCTGTACTAAACAATCACATCTGAAAATTTGCCTCCACAGCAGAACTTAATTTTTAAACAGTGTCATGTTATAAACAAGCTGTTCTGACATAACTCATTTGAATTTCCTGCAGCCATAGAGTTAGTTTTGAACTAAATGCCACTTTGCAGATATCCTGACAATCATAGTCCTGGTGAAAAAGGTTACTTCTTGTAACTGGAGGTTCTTCAAGATGTGTGGTCCCTATTTATATTCCATACATTGGTGCGCATGTGTGCCATGCACCTGAGACTGGAAGTGTTTCTTAGCAGTCTGTTGACCTGCACAAGCATAATGCATCATTTCATGCTCGCAGCCAAGGATATAATAGGTTGGGTGGGTCAATGCCTCACCAGGGTCCCTCTTACTGTTGTGCAGTCTCGTTCGCAGCAGAGGACTTGAGGGTGGGTATTGGAATATAAATAGGGACCACACATTTCAAAGAACCTCCAGTTACAGGTAAGTAACTTCCTGTTCTTCGAGTGATGGTCCCTATACATATGCCATATGTGGGTGATTAGTGAGCAGTGTGGAAGTGCAGTCTGCAATACTCTTGGCCTACAGCAGCCTCCATACCCATCGCTCGTGCAATGGCATAGTGGGCCGTGAACATGTGGATGGAGCGCCAGGTAACTGCACTACAGATCTCGTGCCATGAGACGTCCGCGAGGCAGGCCAGTGTGGATGCTTGCGCTCGCGTAGAATGCGCTGTGACTCCATCAAGTGGGGGAATGTTGGATTGTGTGTAGCATTTGCAGATAAACCCAGAGACCCAATTGGAGATTCATTAGGAGAAGAGGGCTTGGCCCTTGGATCGGTGAGCAATGGCCACAAATAGTTTTGGCGATGTGCGAAAGGAGCAAGTCACGTGGAGGTAAAATGCCAGTGCACGGCAGACATCAAGGGAGCACAGGACACTGTCCGCATGGGAGGCATGTGGTTTGGGGCAGAAAACAGGTAGGTAGATTCACTGATTTAGGTGGAACTTCGACACTACTTTTGGGAGGAATTTAGGGTGTAGCTGTAAGGACACTTTTTCCTTGTGGAATACAGTGTAAGGAAGGTCTGTGATCATGGCCGCCAGTTCACTGACCCGTCTAACTGAGGTAATGGCTACCAAGAATATCACCTTCATGGAGAGGTGGGAGAGGGAGCACATTGCCAGCGGTTTGAAGGGTGGCTTTGTGAGAGCAGAGATAACAAGATTAAGGTCCCTCGGGGATTTGGGCTTGAATACTGGCGCGAAGGTATTGAGTAAATTCTTCATGAAACGGATGGTGGTAGGCGGTGTAACAAAATAAAACTGAAATCAGTCTTTATCCAATAAACAATGGAAAGACACTGGAAATGCTTACTTAAGGGTTCATCTACATGGAGTAATAATGAGGACAACAGGGGTGTAATTTCTAAAGCACACTAATGTGTTGCACATGAATTGGTCTGTTTAGACCCTGCTGGTGCACACTAAAAGTTCCCTAATGCACTTAACCGTAGTGCTGTTTGAAACAGTACTACATTAAAGTTCACTAGGGAATGTTACAAAGAGATTATGCATTACATTACATACTGTGATGAGTAATGTATATTGCATACATTACTCATTACAGAATATACAAAGAGCCCTGAAAAACCCTGATTCTTTGGACACTACATAAAACTCAGAAATTGCTAAAAATAAACTCCAAAAAATGAAATTAATAAACCCTCAAAACTAGAAGCTCTGCCAAATTGACACTCAAACTGTAGACCAGGGCATTTTATTACTTATCTACACCTGAAATAAAGCAAGATTTAAAATATTTACAGTTTTCACATGCAACCAAATGATTAATAGTAGTTACAAATAAGGCCAACTCTGAAGCCCTGATTTGCATGATTAATCACTAGTCTTGCAAGCAGCTCCATTATTAATGTAAATGGAATTACTCACCGATTTAAGGATTAATTGCTCAAATAAGGGTTGAGTTATATATTTGTGGGTGGTTCTGAATACTTTTCCAGGAATAACAGCATCTCCTTTTGTAGCATTAGGTTGGTAGAACTGCTTTGCATAGAGCTTTGTGGTGGCTTCCCTATCAGAAGACACTAATCTAATTTTCAGAGTACTCCCAAACATTCTCCTAGGGCACTCATGGGGCATTATACAATCGTAGTAACATACACACATTGCCTATTTAAAATAAGCCTCTGGGTTGAAAGGCTGAAATTCCTGACAATATTCCAGCAGGGGGCACCGCGACAACCAGCCTGGAGGCTTTCAGGGCAGTAGAGAAAGAAAAAAAACCACTTGGGAAACAGCATTTTAAAGGGATGCTAGAGCATAAGCACCATCGGAGTGGGATATCAGGGTAGAATTATTAATTATGTAGCACCTTAAACATGCATATTACTTTACAGGCAAATAAAGGACAAACTCCATGACCCTGCTTACGATCAGATGGAAGAGGTTGTTACATGGCTTGGGAAGGGGATGGTTACAAACCCATAAGATGAGATGGCTGTTTTGGCTACAAATCCAGAAAAAGAAGCATTTATAGCTATATATCAGCATTAGCATACCCAGCGCAAGCTACAACCAGTCACCCTGCAACCAATGTCTTACTGGATGAGAATCTTATCTTTACAACTTCTAACAAGACCTGGCCAGGCAACCAAACAAATCCCCTTTAAAATACAATATTCAGTCATTTTAGAAATCTCTCTGCATGCCGTAGAGCAGCATGATTTATAGCAACAAAAGTGCCTATTGAACAGCCAACAGCATTTTAATCATCATGTGCCCTACTCCAGTAACATTTAAAAATAAATGGAACATAAGCAGCAACTGATCTCATGTCAACTGACATGCTGACAAAAAGAAGTATGCTAATTTCAGCTCCATTCCAAACACTACATGACATCAATGATTATTAGCGGACAAGGATAAAACTGGTAGGAGAAATCTAAGTTCTTGCTTATATTAGGTATTAATATAAACTATGAGAATTTTTTTAAAAATATTCAGATAAAAGCTATTTTAAAAAGTTAAGTACTATAGAAATATATTTCTATTCATGAAACTTCTCCATCTGGCTTCCCTGCTGTAGATTATTAGTAGTTACTCCCAGAAGTTACTGTCCTAGAAGCAGTACCAGCACAGGCTCATCCATAGTAAAGCCTTATAATGCTCCTTACAGGAAACTTTAGAGTGCATGGTTTTACCCTCATTAGAGTCAAGACTTGAATGCATACATGCCTAGTGTATTAAACTGGTCACACAACATGATTCCAGTTCCTCATTTAACTAGCAGAATTGTAAACAATTTTCACCGGTTCTTGAAAAGCTTTTTATAGTTTGCAGAGTGTTCCTTTGTTATTGTAAATCTTGCTGTTCTAAGTATGTAGAGAGAGATTTCTAAAATGATTCAACTTTACATTTCAAAGTTTATTCGAAGTTTATTCACTGGCACTGCTAGAAGACTGTATCCAAATAACCAGGGACAAGGAGCACTAATGTTGCTTAATACCCTCTTCTACAGAATCAAAAATGACTGATACAAAGGTCACTTTTGTCTATCCCTTGACAGTGCTGGATTCGTCCCTTAAAGTCGTTTCTCATTCTTGAGTATTTAGTGTGTAGCTATGAAAACTTACCAAAATATTTTCTAACTCACCAATCACAACCTGTATTATACCACAAGCTTCAAAAAGGTAAGATTCCGTATCTCATTATGCTCCAGTCTTGTACTGTTTATACCCGTGATACTCAGACTGCGACCCGTGAGCCACAAATGACTCTTTGCAGCACATATTAAAACACTGTGTCATTTAATTATTAACCCGTCTAAGTTATTAACCAATCAGGATGCTTTTACTATGTTAACCAATTAAGTTATTAACTTATTTGCTGTGAGAATAATATATATGTATATCAAAACTAAGTATTTCCCGTCAGACTGTTTAAATATGAATAGTAGTAAACAAAACAATGAATTCACACTACTGTGGCTCTTTTGGCTAATTTGGCTCCTGAACCCCTGAGGTCTGCATATCACTGATTTATACCATGGCTTCACACAACTCTCCCCCCACAGTTTTTACCTTGTCCTCTCTCCCTTTAGCTCTAGATTCCCTCTCTCGGCTACTGGCAGGCTTTTCACTTTTTGATATTGGGTGTGCTCTGCCCACAGGCCCTCGTGGCGGCAATCCTGGTGATTCTTTCCTCAAAGGTTTAACTTCTCGGTTGGGACGTTTTATCTGAGGTGGAGCCCTGTCAAACAAAGAAAATATCTATCAATCACAGTTAAAAAAAAATAAGAGAATGCTTTAATATTTCACTAACTCCCTTGAAGAATCACTTTCAAAGCCAAAAGGCCCAAATTTCCATCTTCTATTCATTCTCCTCCATTTGTCAATCAGCATCATGTGACTGTGTGTGATTTTAAAAAAATGCTTCACTGTTAAAAAAATCAATACCAACAGCTCAGCACTAGTGACCCACCCTACAATAACAAACCAAAATGCATGTGGAAAAAACAAATCAGATTTCAGTTTCAGGGTTTGAGTTTCAGTTTCCTGAAACTATAAATCATGGGACTAAATTATACTATATTCAAAAGCACAGATCCTATAAGAACAGTTATAGAAGAAATTCTGGGAAATAGGCCAGCTAAGAACTTTGACAGGCCTCAATATCTGAAAGAGCAAGACAATGAGAAAAAAGCGACCCTTTCTCAATCTTAATTCCCTCATGTGAAAGTGTCAACACTTACAAATTGTCCAGAAAGTTAGGACTAGATAGAACCAAACTGCATACTCATACACCTTTGTATACCTCCCACTGACCTTAATGGAAGCTGAGCAATGGTTTGAGGGGGCAGAATTTGGTTTTAAGATTAAACTGAGAGGTCATATTCATTTTGCTTGGGAGGTCAGTTTAGACTTGAAATATATAACAAAATATATGGCCAAGATTTAATCAATTTAAACTAATGTTCCCTCTAATAAATCCCTTTATTCATGTTTGCTGCCATTGTTTCAAAACTTGCAACTACTTTCCTGAAAGATTAATTTTTTTAAAGTCTCGAACACACATTTTCACAAACTGGATGTGATTACTAAGTATTTACTTCAAATAATTTTTCATCACACGTAAAGGAACAGAAGAGTTGCTGCTACTGTTACCGTTTAAAGTAATTTTCTTTACTCATTTGCAGCTGCATGAGACTTTAATTTATTTTACAAGTGGTGTTGACCTGCTGGGATGGGTCACCTCTCCCATCTATGTCCGCATACCCAAACCAAGAAACTGTTTAATCTATAAACAACATAAATAAATAAATCCACTTTGCACTTTATAATGCCCTTCATCCAAAATCGCCTGCAAACTTTAAAGCTCACTGTGACACTGGCAGACCAGGTGCCAGCTCATACTAAGGTCCCCATGTCTCAACTGAACATTGACAGATACATAGCTGGAGCCAGTCTGGCTGCTAGTATTGTTAAAATAGGTATTAGAATTATAAGACTGTGTTTAGATTTTATTGAATGCTTGCGAGCTGCTGCATGCATTAATCTCGCTTATAACATCTGTATCCCATATTGTAGGTAATATTTGAGAAATTGTATTGTAAACCTCTGTAAATCACCAGACAGGAGACATTAACTAGTATGAAATGCTGGTCTCCCACAGAAGGTATCACGTCCTGTCCAACACAGAAGGTCCATTGACACCAAATGGACTATTGTGGGACATTAAAGAGGACAAAATAAATTTGTTTGTTTTGCCCTTCCCCATATGAAGATGAGTCATGCAAGTGGATTCCTCCCATCATCTGAGTTTGCAGCTCAGAGAACAAGGGATGAGGGAGATAAAAACTCCTAATAAGAAGGAACTGGAGATGTATGCTGCTTGGACTCTAGAGGGCCAGGTTTTCGAGGCACAAGTAAGAGGTTCCCACAGCTGCTTAGCCTGTATTAGCCCTATAAAACATATAGAGTTTGTTTATTACAGAAGCTTCTATTACTTTTTGAAATTTAAGATTGCAACTCATCTGTATCTGTTTACTTGCTTTAACCTTGTAAGTAACTTTTATTTCCTTTCATATGTTAATAAATCTGTATATAATTTATTATAAGATTGGTTGGTTACAAGCATTGTCTCTGGCGTGAGATCTAAGGTGCAACTGACCTTGGGTACGTGACTGGTCCTTTGGGACTGGGAGTAACCTGAATATTGTTGACAGGTTTCAGAGAGGTAGCCGTGTTAGTCTGTATCAGCAAAAACAGGAGCAGGTATAAATACATGAAAAGATGGGAGTTGCCTTACCAAGTGTGAGGTTAGACTGGTAAGGCAACTCCCACTTGGTAAGGCAACTCCCATCTTTTCATGTATTTATACCTGCTCCTGTATTTTCCACTCTATGCATCTGATGAAGTGGGTTCTAGCCCACGAAAGCTTATGCCCAAATAAATGTGTTAGTCTCTCAGGTGTCACAAGGACACCTCATTGTTTTTGCTGAATATTGTTGTGATTTTTGGTGTAAGGGACCATCTATCACAAAGGTATGTTCACCTGGGGACAAAATAGAATAGAGTACCCAAGGGGACTGTCTGTGACTCCTTGTTTGGCTGTTATAGTGCCTGAGGAGTTTACACTTGATAACTGGTTGGTGACATCCAAGTATAGAATTCACAATCCATTTGGGGCTAGTGCCCTTGTTCTTAATAGTCTACCCTGAGGTTGGTACTCATGCTCTGGAATCACTGCAATAGCTTGACACTCACAATAGTGTGATGGGGGAAATTAAAGCAGCAAGCTATGGTAATGTTTTACACCCACTTTGAACAGGAGATAAATGGCTACACATGGTGCAAAGTCATGAAGAATCAGGCCCCTGTCCACTAGGTAATGCACTAAGAAAACCAAACACTTTTCATATAGGCTACAAAACAGCCTTTGGTTAGTAACTGCTTCCAGTTACTACCAAATACAGTCACCAGCTTTCCTAAATCGCATAGAAAATTCCCAATTGTGCTAACTCGGCTTTACATCATTCAGTGATATCTTGCAAGATGATAAATATCCCAAGAGCACTTTGAGCAGGCCAGCGCCTTCTTCCTCCCACAGATTGCTGTCATCCATCCCATAGGTCCTTGTATTCCAGTTCTGCTAAGCAGGATCCTTCCAGATGGAAGGCATTTTAGAAATCTAAAACTAATATAGATGCTTTACTTTTTTCTATTGTATCCCTCAATTCCAACTGGCAAAAAAAGCCTTCTATGGCCTGATATGAAAGCCTTTAGGACTTCATGGAAATAGTTTATTTAAAAAAAAAAATAAAAAAATCAGACAACTGACCACTCTTTCAAACAACAAAATGGGCAACTCAACTATTTTCAGAGAACCACTTAACTACAATGTGTAACACTTATGTAGTAAAAAGTTAAAGTAAAGAGACCTACATTGGGGGCCTGTTATAAAGCCCAGTGAATTCAGTGGGAGTATTTCCATGGACTACAGTGGGCTTTGTATCAGGCCCTAGCTCTGTAAAGCATCACCTTGTCTCCAGACTTCCTTCACTACTAAAGCAATGCCTGAAGCTTTTGGCTTCAGGCAACATATTATGTACCTTAGGCCATACCTGAACCACTACTGACCTCAAAAACAGTCACTGTTCAGACTAGCGAATAACCCATCCTACAAGGTCAGGGATCTGGACTGGCTGATTTAATAGGTCTTTTCTATCTGTAATTTTTATGATTCCAAGGGATTTATAATAAACAAAGAATTTTGTTAGAGTTACATCATAAGTAAGTTACATCATAAGTCAAGAAAATCAGTTATGGAAACATTAACATCCTGCCCAACCTCCACACCTAGGCTTAACCTCCACACCATAATGCCCAAACACACTTCCTCTTCCACTGTACAAACACATCCAATTCCTCAAAAATCACCCCCACATTTGAACTGCAGAATTCTTTTTAGGTAGCAACAGACTCTTGAAAAATCAATTTGTCCACTGCTGAGAAAGATTAATGTGCAAGGGTGGAGTTAAGGTTTGAACTATCCCAGAGTGCTTTTCAGTTACCTGTGCTCAGCGGGAACTGGAGGTGGCCAAACTGCAGGATCCCTAAATGGCTCGTCTTGATAGGATACAGGAATATCTGGAGGTTTGTCTATTTTAAAACTCTCTAACGTGTTGACAATACTCTTTACTTGCTCATATTCCTCCAGTAATTCTTGCCGGACCTTCAAAATAAACAAGTGATTTCAGAAAAAAACATGTTTTAATTTTTGCACAGGTCTTATTTTGTATGTACAATCACAATTTACAACAGAAAAAAAGGTTTAGAAAATGTTTACTACCATGGAATACATTAACATTTACAAAAAACGAACAGTCCAATCCAGCAGCTCTCAAACACGTGGCTACTCCTATTACACTCCAATGGATTCTTGAGAGTATGGGCTGCGAGATCCATGCCCTGATATTGTTAAAAACTTGACAGAGATGTTCACTTATACAGGTGAACCGTCACAATACATTCAAAGCATCAGGAAATGTTTTCAGTAACACAGACATGAGAGGGGGAAATTAAGGTAGCCTAGGTTAAGAAGACAACTAAAGCAACAGAAGAAACTGGGAACGCGACTTACTTTTATAATTTGTTTTCAGTCTTATTATAGCCATGTTGGCCTCAGGATATGAGAAAATCAAGGCGAGTGAGGCAATATCTTTCATTGGACCAACTTCTGTCGGTGAAAGAGACAAGTTGACATGAAGAAGAGCTCTGTAGAGGTCAAAAGCTTGTCTCTTTCACCATAGGCACTGCTCCCACTCCACCCCTTCTCCCAATGCCCCACCCCCACCCTGCCTCTTCCCACCCCTTCCCCACCCAGTTCTGCCACCTCCCCTGAGCACACTGCACCTTCGCTCCTCCCCCTCACCCCCAGCGCCTCCTGACGCTGCGAAACAGCTGATCCACAGCAAGTGGTAGACACTGGGAGGGTGGAGGGGACGCTGGTCAGTGGAACCCACCGGCGGGCAGAAGGTGCTGGGAGGAGGGAGAGCTGTTGATAGGGGGGCTGCCGGTGGGTGCTAAGCACCCATGATTTTTTTCCTGTGAGTGCTCGAGCCCCGGAGCACTCAAGGAGTCGGCGCCTATGTCTTTCACCAACAGAAGTTGGTCCAATAAAAGATATTACTTCATCCACGTTTTCTTACTTTTATAACGGAAGTCTGACTGTGAAGTTATACACTTGCATTGTATGTTTGAAACTTCCATTTTCTACTGGTCAGAGAATATAATAGATAACTAGCACCATTCAAATACATTTTAAGGAATTCTCTCTCTCATACTTGTTAATCTACTATCTGTTAACTCATGGCCTGATCCACCTCCCACTGAAATCAAAGAGATCCTTTTCTTTAATGCACTACATTATTTTTTCAATGAAACCCAAGTATTAGAAATGTCAAGTTAATGTGACAGTTTGACAAACCTCAGTAAGTGCCAAGACCCTTCATAGCCCCAATGTAAAGACCTATGAATAGTATGATATTTAGTATTTGTGGGTCGATTTCTAGCAGCAATGGAAAGAGTGAGAATGACTCTGTAGTGCTAATGGGAGGTAAATTGTTCCCAAGCTACTGATCTGTGTTAGTGCAGAGGTGGAGGAAGCAGACTGCATAGCAGTAGAAATAGATAAGCAGCAGACAGTGTGCTGCATGACTTAATGCTATAAGCAGGTGTCATCTTAGATTCCAAGGCAGATAGATCCAACAGCAAGGAAAACATCCAAAAGGGCCGAAATGCATAAAT
Organism: Chelydra serpentina; assembly: GCA_037349315.1. Lineage (NCBI taxonomy): Eukaryota > Metazoa > Chordata > Testudines > Chelydridae > Chelydra > Chelydra serpentina. The sequence continues at coordinate 46,321,952 of JBAIAC010000004.1, forward strand.
CATGGACTCAGTACTTAAACACAATATTAACAACAGAGGTGAAATCTTTGAAGGATAATCTTACAGTTTTTAGGCCAACACATTTGATTTAGCTCAATAGTGTAACAGTATTAGCTTTGGATACTGCAGTCCATTAACTCACATAAGCTCACATATGTCAATCTTGGTCTGGATAAATTCTTACAGCGTAAATCTCTTGGATTCCAAATATCACTTTAAAAAAAAACAAGTTAACAGGGTACATACGGAGGTGGGGAGGGGTGGGCAGAAAAACTGCCTATTTTTGTGGCATCTATCAAAATCAATGGGACAAATTCTGTCCTTGGATCTGGGCATGATGGTATCATGACTTTAGTAGGCGCCCCCTGCAGGCAACTAAGGATAGAGCTTGGTCCAGTGTTATGTGCCGTGCAGATTTTAAACAAACACATATAATTAGATTGATACTGATGTCAGACACATTTTGGCAAAATAAGGCACTATATAAATTAAAGTTGTTGTAGACAAAATGTTCTATGTTAACTTCAGCTCCATTCAAACCGCACACAAAAATCTGTTTATCAAGGCAAAATGGACAAAGTAGGGGGACAATACAGGTTTATGTTTGTACGTGATACTACTGTAAACAGGCAAAAATTAAAATTTAAAACAATTACCTGAGATTATCTCCTTAGTTAAATTTAAAAAAAACACTTGCACAAGACATATTGCCTCCTATTCAAAATAAGTTTTATACAATAAAAATTTGTACTATGAATAAACTTTGTACACATATCCTCCAAAGATTAATTTGTTGATGTTAGAAAACACTTTTTGTATAACGGAGGGAAGCTAGGACGAAGGCTGAAGACAAGCTGATCAGTTTTCAAAATCATCTAAAAGGTCCAATCCTTCCATCACGGAAATCAATAGGAATTTTGCCATTGACTTTAATGTGGACAGAATAGGTCATTAAAGCTTAAGTGTTTATGTAAGTGCTTAACTTTCAGCCCAGGATTACGCCCACTGACTTCAACAGTACTCCTCATGCAAATAAAGTTGAGCACATGCCCAAGTGATTGTGAGATCAGGGCCTAAGAGTACTATCTAAATCTGCAGATAACACTTTAGTTACTTGCAACTATATTGATCTTTTTAATGATGCAAACCTATCTCCTCACATCATAGCTTACTGATTATTAGTTGGATGAAAGGTGAGACAGCAAAAGGAAATCATTAACGTAATAGTATTTCCAAAATAGGCAGTCACACACAATTAGTCATTGATTTAGCAAGACACACTATGTGAAGACAAGAAAATTGATTAAATTAGAACTAAAGAATCCCTTCTAACTATGTCACAAGAAATATTGCCACATAAATAGCCTGAGCTTCAATTTAGCCAATATATACTTGGGCTACATTTTAAAAAGCTTGTGCAATGCTGTATTTCTTTCCAAATCTACCACATACAGTGCAATACCACTTCAACATACCTGTTGCCATTTGCCCTTAACTGCTGGGTCTCTGATTGATTGACAATGTCTCTGAATCTGCTGGATGACACCTTGGTAATATACCATAGAGGAGTCGTAGTTCCCAAGAAGCGCATATTCTCTCCCTTTTTTGGCATTATCACAAATCTCAGCCAAATTCATTGTCTCTCACAAACCTAAAACATAACATTGAATCATAAGACGAAAACTTGTACAGGCTATATAATGATTCAAAAAATCATTAGGTCGTTTTTGTTTTGCTATTCCTTGTATGGCTGCTTTACATCCACTTTACCACTTAAATGTACAGATTATTATAGTACCTCCTTATTATGCTGATTATTGACAATAAACCACAATTGCCCCAGATGACTGGTAAAACGTATGTATTTTTCCTCTGCCCTGAGCCTGTTAAATCATTGCATGCCAGTGGACTGCAGCACACACGCTGAGCCTTCTTGTTGTCCATACTCAGTTTACAGCAAGCTAGGGTGTAAACATAGTGCACGGCAGGCTAGGGCAGGGTAAGTGCCTGTGTGGACCATGCTGCCTTACACTAACAGTTCACTAGTGTGCTTTAATCCATCCCAGTTTCAAAGGGAGTCAAAGTGCACTAGGGAACTTTTAGTGCACGGCAGCAGGGTCCACATCATAGGGCAGGCTGGTGCAGGATACATTTACACCCCATCTCACTGCAAACTAAAGTGTTCGTGTACAGAATCAGGCTTTCATTTATATAACACCCCAACATATATTAGCAACCAGCCACCCATGAATCACATATCACATGAGGCTTTACATTTATTATATTATTTGTATTACATGAGTGATTAGGAGATCCAATCAACATTAAGGACTCACTGGGTTAGGAACTTTTGAAAGACCTCATCTTAACCACGTTATTTTAAATATACAAGACAGGGAAAGGACAGGAGAAAGGGAAAGGCCATGCAAGCAGAAGATTGGGAACAGAGGCAGAGTCAAGAATTGACTTCAGCTCTCAATTCCCATTTGAATGCGCCTTAACCACAAGACTATCCTTCCTCTTTTTAAAATATTTTCTTCTCAGTAGCAGTTGCCCTGAAGATATCTCTAACCCAGTAGTTCCCAGCTACACTATGTCTAAAGAGCTCAGTTATACTCCATGCACTATAAAGACAAATGTACTTCTGTATACTATCCAATTTCTTTTGATTTGTGTAGTGTACCTAACAAGGTCTGATAAGGCAAATGTTTGTCGTCTTTTTGGGGTTTTCTTCAAATATGAATTTCAATGCTCATGAAACGTGCCAAATTGACAGCAACAGAAATGCAAGTCTTCTCTGAAATCACAGGACATGACATGGGCAGTGGTGTTGAAAGCTTGGACACACTTTGTCTCAGGAATGTTGCTTTTACTTGAATCATAAAACGAGGTTACTCCCCTGCCGCTGGATGTCTTCAAAAAGATTGTCAAAACAGATCTACATCACTGGGGTGAACCCAAAGCGTGGTGCCCTTTGAAAAGTTTCTGAGAACTTGGTGAGATGCAGGCTGGTGTCATCCAGAAATTGTTGGTAGGATCCATGAGGCCATTATTAATACAACCCCTCTGTCTAACTGACTCATTTCCAGAATATCAAACAATTTGTGAGACTTTTCTTGAACAGTAGATAGCTCAAAGACCAATGCATCCACGCTCCTGATGAGCAGGTCTTGGAAGATTTTACATCTTCCATAATACTAATGATGTCTATCATAACATCCTCTGGAGAAACATGAGTTGTATGGAGGATGGCCTACACTCTCTTCCTCAGCTGTTGAATCTGAATCATATCTCAGTGAAGGAGGTAGTACAGGGGTTTGGCAAGTTGGTATACCAAGGGGGAGATTAAAAAGTGACTGCCATTCCTATCCTCCAAGACTATTATGTCCAGGAAGGTCAGTTGGCCCATGGCAGATAAATGTGCAAAATGGCCCTTGTGCAGAAGGTGGGGTTCGAAACCTCAACTGAGAGGGATGTACTGAAGTACTCTGTGCCAACCGTGAAACCAAGAAAGGTCTAGTTTGAGGCAACAAGGAAACTTCAGCTCCAAATCCTCAATTCCAAGGGAATCCTCAACATCACCCTAGCAAGTGGAGCATTGTGGGATTTCTGCTCAGCAAAACAGTTAATGGAGCCTGAAATGAAAACTGTAGTCTCTCTGGGACTGAAACTGGGGAGAATAGATAATCTTTCCATCAGAACTAGATAAGATGGACCTAATCTTTCGAACCAAGGACATGGGCTTCTGATAACAAGAGCCTCCTACCTTAGCACCAGACAATTCCACCTTAATCTTCAGTGCCAATCGCCTGCCTGATCCTTGGGAACAGGACTGCATGGAGCAATGCTGCCATGTATTCCTCTTTTCTCCATCTCTCAACACCAAGGAAAGTGGATTTGGTGTGGCGTCCAAAGCTACCTTTGGGTTTCTCAGACCCTTTCTTGGAACTGGAACTGGATATGCCTCAAAACTGGAACTTCTAAGGGCTTGAAGCCAGTTCTAGCTCCAATTCTGCACTGGAAGCTCTAAGAGGCCAATTCCCTATCCAATTTCAAGTCTCTACTCCAAAGCTTGGGGGGTACTAGAGCTGTTCAAAGAAAAGGTCATCAGAATTTTTTAACATGGGTAAAATACATTTTTCCCTAGCCTTGTTCTCTGATATGGCTGAATTGTTTTGGTTGAAATTTAAAAAACCGTCTGAGCCAAACACCCAGCATATAGAATTTCATCCCAAATGATTAAAGTTTGGCAAGTTATAAGCAAGTTTTATAAAAAACGGATCTCATAATGGGAAGTATTGGGCAATCTTAAAAGATAGTGCTACCAGCTTTGCTTACAACTGTCCCCTGGTAGTAGACAATATAATGATGATCCTCCAGAGAAGGCTAAAGCCTTTTATACTAGATGTACTTGGTGAGTGGTGAACTGTATGCCACAGAGAGAAAAATTCTTTCCTGACCCCAGTTAGGGATCAGTTCAGCTTATGCACCAAAGAATGAAGATTGATATCCCTTGTTACCTGTTTAGCGTAGCTAGTGCAGGATTTTTAACAAGCAAACTTAGGGCCCATGTGTAGCAACTATATTGACACTCATGTCCGTAACCGGTTCCTCTTGTCAATGATCCACGAACTAAGACATTTCTAAGGATGTCTTGACGTGATGGGAAGCTGTTTTACTCTAGTGTAGGAAAGAGCCACATGATGATTAGATGAGAAACTGGTGTCACATATGACATGCAAGTTGTTTTAAATCAGTGGTTCTCAAACTTTTGTTCTGGTGACCCCTTTCACATAGCAAGCCTCTGATTGTGACCCCCCACTCACACACCTGAATAAATTAAAAACACTTTTTAATATATTTAACATCATTATAAATGCTGGAGGCAAAGCGGGGTTTAGGGTGGAGGCTGACAGCTTGCAACCTCCCCATGTAATAATCCCGACTCCCAGTTTGAGAACCCATGTTTTAAATTCACCTGGAAACACTGTTGTTGGCTGTTTTAAACAGGACTAAAATAAACAGATACAGGAGAAAGTATTTATGCCTTTTCTTTAACAGCAGTGAAATATACTCTATCAAATGTTCCATCATCCTTGATGGCAGTAGCGTAGCCAGGGGGGGGAGCAGGGGGAGCGGCCGCTCCCCCACTGAGCAGAAGTGGCACCTTTTTTGTGCTCCGACGCCTTTTGCTCCTGTGCTGCAGCCGGAGCGGAGCTTTTTTTTTTGCTCCCGACGCCTTTTTTCGCTCCCGACACTTTTTGCTCCCGACGCCTTTTTTTAGCTCCACTCCCCGTGTTCTAAACCTGGCTACGCCACTGCTTGATGGATACAACATATCATGATCTCTGCAGTTGCTTGTAGAACAGTTCAGGGAGTCTGCAGCTCTTGGAAGGAGAGGGGGGGCTGCGAGCAGATTACAGGGGGTCTGCCAAGCAGGGCCAGCGTTAACCTCGCTGGGATCCAGGGCTAAAGCTGAAGCCGGAGCCCCGCTGTGGCAAGACTGAAGCCCAAACCTGAGCAATTTAGCTTCCTTGGGCCCCCCTGTGGCATGCGGTGACAGGCAATTCCCCTGCTTGCTACCCCCTAATGCCGCCCCTGGCTTTTATATGCAGAAAAACAGTTGTTGTGGCACAGGTGGGCCATGGAGTTTTTAATAGCATGTTCGGGGGGCCTCAGAAAGAAAAAGGTTGAGAACCCCTAATGTAGAACACAGAAATAAAACTAAGCAAAATATATAAAATAAATAAGTGGTCCTCACAATTATGGAAAAAGCAAAATAAACTAAAATCCACTAAACTGGATCACAGAGAAATAACACAGAAAACAATTCAGAAAAAAAAATTCATCTTCTCCTGAAAAATAAAAGGGAAAAATAAAATAACTATAAATCCTCTATAAACATGAGCTATAGTAAGGCTAATGCAGCATAGCCAGGGTCTTTAAAAAATAAAGACGCCTAGGCTATGTCTACGCTAGCACTTTTGTTGGTAAAACTTGTTGGTCAGGAGTATGAAAAAACCACACGCCTGACCGACATAAGTTACACTGACAGATGTGCCTATGTCGGCGGGAGACGCTCTCCTGCCGACATAGCTACAGCTGCTCGCTGGGGTGATTTAATTATGCCTGTGGTAGAGCTCTCTCCCTTCAGCAGAGCAGCTACATGGGAGACCTTACAACTGTGCTGCTGTAAGGTCTCTAGTGTAGACCTAGCCTAAGCCGGTGATCTCCCTGCTGAGTCACACAGCATGAGGCGACTGCTGCCTGACTGGAACGCAGAGGGGACTAAATCCAGAACAAGGGGCAGGAAAAGGACAAACTGTTCCTGGGAGTTGGGGGGCAACGAATGGCTGGGGAAGGAGACTGGGAGCCGCAGGTGAAGAGGAAGAGAGGCTGGAACAAGGAAGGGGGATAGACTGAGATTGGATGAGGAACCCAGAGAGGGCGGGTAGAACTGAGTGCAAGTGAAAAAGCAGGGAGGCAAATCAGACCAGGAGCAGCAAACTAGGAGTGGATGGGCAAGGAGACTGGGGAGAAACCTGCAGACTAGAGACTGGGATAGGGTAGGCAAGGAGAATGGGACTAAGAGAAGGAGCCAGGGTGGGGAAGAGATGGGTCTACTAGGACAGATTGGAGGGGATGGAGAAGAAGGGATCAAGTCTGAGGGGAGTGGGGATACAATGGGCAGAAGTCTGTGCCCAACAGAGAACACTCCCCTCCACAGCCTGGAAAAAAAAAACATTAATTCCTGAATCTCACCATTCCTCTGCTAACAGCAAATACCTGTGAAATCCACTAGGAAAATGTGTCTCACACCCCCTCTTGTGGTACACACAAAGGATGACAACCTACTACTGCTATCAGTTACTTCACTAGTGGCAGAGAACTGAGCAGTGGAGCTAAAGGTTCCAACTCTGCTGATGAACCATGAGGGTGTCAATATGATGCCAAATGATGAATTATCTGTTTTTCAGTTTGCTTTTTAAAAAACTAGGAAATTACCCATAAAAATCCTAAGATAAAACAATAGTAAGGTTGTAAAGTCAAGCGTTCAAAAGTTAGGAAATGCCAGCTCTTTTGTGCACATGCATGATACAGTCTTTAATTACATGATCACATCCTATTTTATCCACAAAATCCCTGTCTCACTCAGTGCACAGAATCAGGGATGTGTAGCAAAGGAAACTGTTATTTGTAAAATGAAAATAAGAAAGAAAAACTTGTAGCACCTTAGAGACTAACAAATTTATTTCAGCATAAGCTTTCGTGGGTTAATACCCACTTCATCGGATGCATGGAATGAAATATACTTCAGACAGACATTTATACAGTCAGAGAAACATGATGGTCCAGGTGTATAGACCAATCTTAAGAGGCTAATTAGTTGAGAGGAAACATGACAGCAGGGGAAGAAAAAGCTTTTGAAGTGATAAACAAGATGGTCACACAGGTGTGAATGAGGATCGTTAACTTAAGGGAAATAGATTCAATTAACATAATGGCCGAGCCATTCCAAATCTCGATTTAATCCGGAGGCAACGCAATCTAGTTTGCATATCAATTCGAGTTCAATAGTTTCTCTTTGAAGTCTGCTTTTGGAGTTAATCTGTCGCAACACTGCTGTCCTCAAATCTGTCATTGAGTGATCAGGGAGGTTGAAGTGTTCACCTACTGGTTTTTGAATGTTATGATTCCTGATGTCAGATTTATGTCCATTTATTCTTTTGCGTAGAGACTGTCCGGTTTGTAAGACTTATTTGTAAGACTTCTGCCTCATTTGTTGCAGAAGTTGGAAGGGGTGTAATGAATGAGGTAGGCTTTTTGCAGAAACAGAAAAAATGGTTCTATAGTTAAGACAGCTGAAGGCTGCCTTGGATAATTGGATTCTATCCCTGCCTCTGTCATAGACAAGAAACTTAAACCAAAATGTTCAAACTAATTGTGTGTTCCTCATTTTCTGGGTGCCCACCTTAATACCTTGGTGACTGATTTGCAGAAGTGCTGGGCACTTGCAACTGAAGTCAACTGGAGATGCACTTTGAACATATACAGTAGAACCTCAGAGTTACGAATACCTCAGGAATGGAGATTATTCGTAACTCTGAACAAAATGTTTTGGTGGTTCTTTCAAAAGTTTACAACTGAACATTGACATAACTCAGCTTTGAAACTTTACTATGTTGCTTTTAACCATCTTAATTTAAATGAAACAAGCACAGAAACCATTTCCTTACCTTTCAAATCTTTTTTTTTTAAACTTTCCCCTTTTTTTTTAAGTAGTTTATGTTACAGTATTGTACTGTATTTGATTTTTGTGTTTGTGTCTCTCTGCTGCTGCCTGATTGTGTACTTCCAGTTCCAAATGAACTGTGTGGTTGACTGGTCAGTTTGTAATTCTGGTGTTCGTAACTCTGTGGGTCTATTGTATAATGCTACATTTTCTGAAAAATCAGGCGTCTCAAATTGGGCACCCAAAATCGGTGGAAACTTTTAACCTTAATCATTTGGTGCCTCTGTTCCCCATATGTAAACAGAGGGTAATATCTCCCCCTTACTTGACAGGGGTATTGTGAAGATTAACTAATTTTGTGAAGCACTGAGACAGGGTTTTGAATAGCGTGCAGTAAATAAGGCATGGGGTCACACAGTGAGCAATGAGGAGAAAACAAAATATTGGATCACTACTCATTAAGTGAGCCCCATCTATCCTCTGCACTGAATGAGGCAGGAGTTCCGTGGAAAAAAATAGTATGTGACCATCTAATTAAAGTCTGTTTCGTAATGCATATAGACAAGGGAAACAAATGATGGCTGCACATACAACCTTCATTCTGCCATTTCCTAGCTTTTGTATGCTTGACTTTGTAACATTAATAATGTTATTATGACATTGTTTGTATGTAAAATAGAGAGAAAGACAGTGGTCTACTCAACAATTCCTGTGTTCCTAAAGGAACTACTAACTTTGCAATTGTTATCCAGGCACATCACCTCCATATTGGTGCACATAACAAAATTCATGTGACGGGGGTGGGGCCGAGGGGTTCAGAGTGTGGGAGGGGGCTCAGGGCTGGGGTGCGGGGGGGAGGAGTGAGGGCTCTGGCTGCGGGTGCAGGCTCTGGGGTGAGGCTAGGGATGAAGGGTTTGGGGTACAGGTTGCCCCGGGGCTGCGACGGGGAGAGAACACTCCCCACAGCTCTCTCTCCCCACAGCAGCACCTGGGCTGGGGTGAAGGGTGCCTCTCCCCACCACGGCAGCTCCAGGGCTAGGGTCGCAGGATAGACGCCTCTCCCACGGCTGCAGCAGGTCCAGGGCTGGGTTGGGGCGGGGGGCGGGGGAGGGGCGCATCTCCTCTGGCCGCAGCAGGTCCGGGCCAGGCTGGGTTGAGTCCCGGACTGGGAGGGAACTTAGGTGGTAGCTATGTCAATAAAAATTCTTCAGTCGACCTAGCGCTGTCTACACTTAACTACATATCTCAGGGATGTGGATTTTTCACACTCCTGAGCGACACAGCTGGGCCAATTTAACTTTTTAGTGTAGATCAGGTCGCAGTCTGTCAACCTGGGCTGGGAGCCTCGCTGCTATAAGCTGTGTAGACATATCCCTTGTGTCTAAGCACAGGCTATTTCTCCAAGTCTGTTTTCTAATATCTGCATTTTTCCATTAATAATGCCTCAGCAACTGCTCTTGGCTGCTGTTTCATTGTTAAAACATTCATATCATTTGGAAGGTTTTCCTTACAACTAATCTAAACTTGCCCTTCTTGAATTTAAGGCCATCACTTTAGTTATATATCTTTGATCAATGTGGAATATGTCTCTCCCTCCCTTTATCTATTATTTCAAGGCTTTCTATATAACCAGCTTATCTCTCTCTTTCCCTTCAAAGTTGTAAACTCTTTAAAATATAAAAATAATAGATATGTTAACAGAACCTGAATGAGTAGCATGAATTGTAACACTAATTAAAACATCAGAGAAAAGCAACCAATCCAGTTTCATTTTCAGCCAGTCTGACACCTGTTACAAGTCTGCAGGAATGTTCACATTTCATAGCCTTTTAATTTCATATTATCTTTCTTCACAATACCAATAGCACAGGGTTTTTTTAAGATTGAAATCTTTCAGAACTGGTTATTCAGCCAATATTTAATTATTCATGATATTTTAAATTAATCTTATCTCTATGTAACAAATAGATTTCTTTCATTTCAGGTTCTACATCCTAGGACAATTGGCATTGATGTCTGTAACGAACATTGTCACCTGCTCAGGAACTATGACTCACATTGAGGTCAATCATCAGAGACCATGTGTGTTATTGTAGATGTTATGGCCTAGTCTACACCTAAAACTTTAGGGTCTCTCTACACTAGAAACTCTACAGCACTGCTCAGCACCACTGTAGTGCTCTAGCTTAGGCTGTGTCTACACTGCGCACCTTACAACGGTGCGGCTGGTTTTATCGCCAGTAGAGAGCTCTCCCGGTGGCAAACTAAAACTACCTCAACGAGGGGCGGTAGCTTCGTCGCCAAGAGCGCAGCTCCCGCCAACAAAGTGCTACTCACACTAGTGCTTTTTGTGTTTTTTCACACCCCTAAGCGACAAAAGTTTTAGCAACGAAAGTGCCAGTGTAGACAAAGCCTTAGACACCTAATACAATGACAGAAGGGGTTTTTCCGTTGCTGTAGTAAAACCACCTCTTCAAGAGGTGGTAGCTAAATTAACATAAAAAAATTTCTGTTAACCTAGTGGTGTCTATGCCAGGGCTTAGGTCAGATTAATCACAATTGCACAGGGAGTGAAATTTTTCACAGCCCCGAGCAATGTAGCTAAGCCGACCTAACTTTGTGGTGTAGACCAGCCCTGAGGTCGACCTAGCTACATCACTCAGGGGTGTGAAAAATTCATATCCCTGAGTGACATACTTAAGCCAACCTGAGCCCAGGTGTAGACATCACGAGGTCGACTGAAGAATTCTTCCATCAACCTAACTACCACCTCTCTATGGAGTAGATTTACTATAGTGACAGAAAAACCCTTTCCATCATTGTAGGAAGTGTCTACGCTATAGCACTGTAGGTGCAATTGTGCTGCCCTGAGACCTGGTCTACACCTAAAAATTAGATCATCCTGGCTACACAGCTCAGGGCTGTGAACAATTTCACACCCTGTGTGACAGAGTTAGCTCGACCGAACCCACACCGTAGACCCAGCTAGGATGACAGAAGAATTCTTCCATCAACCTAGCTACCGCCTCTCAAAGAGGTGGATTAATTACATCAATGGAAAAACCCCTTCAGTCAAGGTAGGAAGCATCTACACTAATGTGCTACCTGTGCCACTATAATTTAGACATACTCTTAGTCTTAACTAAAGCACATCAGATAAACTGAAAGATGGAAACAAATAAGAGCATTTGCTATTTTCAGTAGGGAAAAACAAAAATCCCCCCCCCCCCCCCACACTTCCCTCTATTAGCTTTGTTTTCACTAAATTCCCAAACTTCCATGCAAGTCTTTCCATAGACTTCCATGGGAGTTGATGATGCTTATCACCTTGCAGACTCCATGACCCTACTTCAAGAGGGCACTTAAACACAGGCTTAATTGTAAGCATGTGGTTACATTTCAATTGACTTCAGGATCTGAGCATGTGCTTAATTGTGGTCCTCAACAGGGATGCCTTCCTCACTCCAGGCCTAAAAATACACAAGGGAAGCTCTGAAAAAGATAAGCAACAAGGTGATTTTTTCTTGCATTTCAGTCTTTAGACTATATTGAAGTGAAATCCATTTTGAAATGTTACAAGTATATTTGGAGAAGGGACACCAGATACTAGGCCTGTAGCATCAACACTTGCCTCTCAAAAGAGATTTGTTTCTATTCTTTTGAGGACAAATTTGAATTGCCTGAATTGCAAACAAAAACAGAATCTTAAAAAAAATTCAGAAGTTAATGGTAGTCAAAACTAAAGAAGAAAGCACTAAGCAGTTGATCAATGTTATAATTAGAGATAGTGTGCTATTACTGAATAGGAAAATTAAAATTCTGAAGAATTAACCTAACACATTAATGCCTATGTACTAGGGCAGGCCTGCACAACTCGTAAAGCGGCGAGGGGCGCTGGGGTGTGGAAGCCTGTAGAGGGGGAAAGAAACAGCACGCATAGGGTGACCAGATCACAGCAGTAAAATAGGACCCGCCCCCTCTCCGCTCCACCATCACACCCCTCTTCACCCCCCCAGGGGTCACTATATTACTGCACACAACAGTCAATCAATGCAGTTGTAGATAAATCTCTGCATTATGCATTTTTGTATAACTTTTATATGACTTTGTATTGAACCTTGGTAATATGTTATAGTGGGCCCCTAAGGCAGTATAATTAAGGTAAAAGAAAAATGTCTTTTTGCTAGAAGTAGAATAAGATCTTCCCCCCACTTTGTATTCAATTGCCCTGTTGAATGAATGAGGTGTGAATGAGGAAGGCGTGGAAGGCAGGCACCTCCAGGCAACTGCAACCCTTGGAGAGGGGATGGGAACCAGACCAAGGACAATCAAACTTGTCAAGTGGGCTTGACTAGAGAAGAGCAGACATACTGACAGCCTCGGGGGTTAGAAGCAAGCACCTTCCTTTGGGAACACCCTCTTTGCAGCATTGGGACAACCCCTAGCCCAGAGACAAGCACCAAAAAGGACCAATGGACACAGTCCCAGATTTTGGGCCATACAGTGAACCCACCTACTCACCCCCCTGTGGGCCGCACAGTGAGCCCACGCGGGCCACATGCGGCCCCCGGACCGCACAGTTGTGCAGGCCTGTACTAGGGTTTTCTGAAGTACTTGACAAAGAGGAATTACAGATGGCTATGTTATTTCTTGACGGGACTGCCAGTTTTAGTCCCTCCTTCAAATCCGGTACAACCTTCAATAAAAGATTTCCACTGACTTAAGGCTAAATCAAGCAGATGCTTAAGCTCATTAGTAACTTGAGGCATATAAGTGGTTCCCCCTAAGTTAATGTTAAGTTACTCACATGTGTGTTTGTAAAGCAGGGCCATAAAGATCAGAATGTATACTATAATATAAGCCTCAGTACTTTTCCCTGTTTAAACTATACTTCTCTAAGAATCAAACTAATTGTCTTCTTATGATTATGAACAAGCTAAAGATATTTATCTATTCAGATGATAATGGCTTAGACCAGCGGTTCTCAAACTGTGGGTCAGGACCCCAAGGTGGGTTGGGATCCCGTTTTAATGGAGTCACCAGGACTGGCTTAGACTTGCTGGGCCCGGGGCCGAAGTCCGAGGGCTTGAGCCCTGGACAGCAGGGCTCAGGTTGGAGGCCCCCTGCCTCAGGATGAAGCCCTCAGGCGTTGGCTTTGACCGCCCCACCTCCCATCCAGGGCAGCGGTACTAGGGCAGGCTCAGGCTTCGGTCCCCCTCACCACCCAGGGTCATGTAATTATTTTTGTTGTCAGAAGGGGGTCGCAGTGCAATTAAGTTTGAGAACCCCTGGTTTAGACAAGTATCAAAGGGGTAGCCGTGTTAGTCTGGATCTGCAGAAGCGACAAAGGGTCCTGTGGCACCTTATAGACTAGAGACAAGTTCTCTATTATTGGTGTGGCAGGCTTCAAGTCTTTGGCGATCTCAATTTTTAAAAAGGTGATTCTTTTGTGGGACAATCAGCTATGTTGAAGACCACCTCATCTTTGTATAATCAAATTGACCTGCATATACAAGGCCTGTTACTGATCCACCTTGCCCTAACTTCTGTCCACTTGTCTTCCTAGCCTTAGATTGTGCATTCCTTGGAGTACCTGACATTTCTTCTTGAATGTCTGGAAATGGCATGCATTGTTTGTACTATTAGAAAGAAATGTTACTTTAAATAATAAGCAAAAATGAAATGTCATTGATTGAAAATATAAATGTGAGTGGATGAGAAAAAATTAAACAGAGACTTAGAATATTTCTTAAATTTGAATCCCAATATAATTACGGTCTTTTTATCTCAGAAACTTCAGTGAATTTGTATCTTATTTGTATTTGTATCTTCTGAAGAAATTCTGTTGCTTGTTACTGCAAGATGTATATTTTTGAAATGATAAACAACTGTTAATAATGGATGGATCTAAATTGAAATGTTTATCCCACAGCATGAAAAGTAAAGTAAGTCAGTGCTCAGACACTAAAATGTAAATTGTACATCCAGGGTCAAAATCTTTCTTGCCATACTCATTTAAGTATTTCAATTGACTTCAATGGGACTATGGGGATGAGTAAAGCAAGCAGAATTAGGTCCCCAGTCTTAGAAAGCCCGACTTGAATATGCCTAGCATATATATTTTCTAGCAGCTGATTATAAATAAATAGCTTTACTGATGTCAAAAATTCCAGGTAGAATGAGTCTTTCCTGTGACTGTATATAAATATCAAGTAGCATGAAACCTAACATTTCATTTGCTTTCAGTGGAACATGAACTACCAAGAGCAGCATAGCTGAGAAGATACAGAGGCAAAAGATGCCAGCTTTTACCCCCTTTTCATTCACTTTTCTACCTTTATTCATGCTGCCCATTATACGTGCAACACCTTCCCTGTTCTTTTGTCTATCAAGGCACTACTCTCGCCCCATTTAAGTTAGGCTTTAAAAAAATCTCACTTTTCCTGCAATGTCTACAATAAATGAGTTATTTTCATTGGTTTTAATGTGACCTGTTTTATTTTCCCATTAAAAAAGAAAAACACTAAGATGTGTACATCTTATAGCAAATAGCTGCATTATCCTATTGCTGTAACCCCCATTCTCCCGTACACTATCCCCCTCCCTACTGTTGTAATCCTTACTGATGGTGTTATGTCTAAGGCTATGTTTACACGATTGGCAGCGGGTATAATAGGCCTCCCCTGGCACAGCCAATGCCGCAGGACTCCATTTGCGGTTTTTACTTATGTGCCATGCAGGTTCCGGGGCAACGGAGGAGGCTGTATCTGCTATTCAGCTTCCCAAGTTAATCAGTAATCTCCCTGAACTCCAGAGAAATTACGGATGAACCCAGGAAGCTGAGTAGCAGATACCACCGCCTCAGCTGCCCTGGAACCTGCATGGTGTATATAAAAAGTTCCCCATTATTCCGCTGGGCGGCTGGGGGAGGCATGCCGCCTTTCTCATTCTCCGGACGGCACGGGGGTGTCTCAGGCCAGCACAGTCGGGGGTGGCTTGGGCTGCTGGGGCCCAGGTAGGACACAGGTGTTCCTCCGGTGAGGGTAGGGGGGAGAGAACTTGGGGTTCCAATGGGCCCTGGGGTTCTCCACAGTTGGGAGGGGCAGTCGGGGGGGCTCAGGACTCCACTGCATGCAGCGGGGCCTCATGTGGAAGGGGCGGGGCCAGGGGGCTAGCCTCCCCGAAGGGGGTGGCCATCTGCCACCCTTGGTCTACACTACAGCCTATGTCAGCAAAGCTTATATCACCCCGGGGCGTGAATATTCCACCCCCTGAGCGACATAAACTTACACTGACATAAGCACTCATGTGCATAGCGCTCTCTCAGTTGGAGAGTTTTTCCCACCAACAAAGCTTATGCTGCTCACAGAGGTGGCGTTTTTATGCCACCAGCTGTGCCGTTGCAGCGCTGTACGTATAGACATGGCCTAAGGGTGGGTTGTCAAGGGCTTGCCTACGCTTGAAATGCTACAGCACGACACTACCTATACCAATGGGAGGGGTTCTCCTATCAACGTAGGTAATCCACCTCCCCAAGAGGCGATAGCTAGGTCAACAGAAGAATTCTTCCGTCAATCTAGCGCTGCCTACACAGGACTTAGGTCAGCTTAACTACATTGCTCTGGGACGTGAATTTTTCACACCAATGAGCAACATAGCTGGGTCAATCTAAGGGCTGGTCTACACTAGCCCCGAAATTCGAAGATATGTGACTTCAGCTACGTGAATAACGTAGCTGAATTCGAAGTATCTTATTTCGAACTTCAAAGTACTTACCCCTGGTCCACACCGCGGCGCGCAGGCTCCCCCGTCGACTCCGCCTGCTCCGTTCGTGGAGCAGGATTACCAGCGTCGACGGGGGAGCACTTCCTGGTTCAATTTATCGCGTCTAGAGAAGATGCGATAAATCGATCCCAGAACATCGATCCGACGCCTCCGACAGGACGGGTAAGTGTAGACCTACCCTAAGTTTCTAGTGTAGACCAGCGCCAACTCTTCTGGGTAGGGACAGCACTTTTCCTCTTCTCTGAAAGATGTATCACACATTTGGGTACTATAAAATAAGTAAGTTGAAAATATTTAATTTTTCCCAACTGAGCAGCATACTAAATGTATTGACTGCATTTACAGCAAGAGATAATTTTTCAAATGTAATTAAATTATAAATGTTTACAATTTGTGAATATCTTAGGAATGGTTGGGAAAGAAATCCCTAGAGTCCTAAATCATATGCCTATTCACCAATCAATCCTTCCTCTTTGGACACATTAGAAACCACTCTCAGGTGCTCAAGTAAAATCTCAGTGCATCTGCTACAACTAGAGTAAAATGCACAAAACAGGGTGTGTCTAGGATCAGAAATGTTTTTTCCTCCCCACTATAAACAAATGTCCATCATTTTAAACGTAGAAGACACAAGCCACTGAAGAATATACTGTAAGGAAAAATTGTGCACTAGTCCCTACAGGACAAAGCATGACCTAACATTTTGTTCCATCTCCAGTTACTATACTGAACGTAAACTTTTGTATGTTAAAGCCCTTTGGAGCAGGAACTTTGTTTTCTGTCTTTTCTAAAGGGACAAGCTGCAGAACACACTAAATCTGCAATCTCAAGAGAGGAGGCTGTGCAATCAAGATGGAAGAGCTGAGCATTTCAAAAACAAAAGGAACTATGAACAAGTAAAACTGGGTGTGTGCATGTGTAGAGCTGCTAATGCCACAGGGTCAGTGTTTGAGAGGTGCATCAGAATTGCACATCATACAATAAATCATTTGTTGGATGACACTCCAGGGCGCTCACTCCCTCCTTACACAGCTCCTTCATTCCCCCATGTCCCCTCACACAGCACTCACCCACCCCCCCATATTCACCCCCTTACACACCCACGTCTCCATCCTTGTTACGCAGCACTCATCCCCGCCCATATCCATCCCCTTACACACCCATGTCTCCATCCTTGTTATGCAGCACTCATCCCCCCCCATATCCACCCCCTTACACACATCCTTGTCCATCCTCGTTATACCGCACTCAGCCCCCTCCATATCCACCCTTCTCCGTCCTCATTATACACTCAGCCCCCCCAATATCCACCCACGTCTCCATCCTCGTTATACAGCACTCAGCCCCCCCACATCTTCTCCATCCTCGTTATGCAGCACTCACCCGCCCCCCCCCATATTCACCCCCTTACACACCCACATCTCCATCCTTGTTATGCAGCACTCATCCCCCCCATATCCACCCCCTTACACATATCCTTCTCCATCCTCGTTATACAGCACTCAGCCACCCCCATATCCACCCCCTTCTCCGTCCTCATTATACACTCAGCCCCCACACAGTATCCATCCACGTCTCCATCCTCGTTATGCAGCACTCAGCCCCCCCCAATATCCACTCCCTTACACACCCACTTCTCCATCCTCCTTGTGCAGCACTCACCCCCCCATATCCACTTCCTTACACACCCATGTCTCCATCCTCGTTATACAGCACTCAGCCCCCCCACATCTTCTCCATCCTCGTTATGCAGCACTCACCCGCCCCCCCATATTCACCCCCTTACACACCCACATCTCCATCCTTGTTATGCAGCACTCATCCCCCCATATCCACCCCCTTACACATATCCTTCTCCATCCTCGTTATACAGCACTCAGCCACCCCCATATCCACCCCCTTCTCCGTCCTCATTATACACTCAGCCCCCACACAGTATCCATCCACGTCTCCATCCTCGTTATGCAGCACTCAGCCCCCCCCAATATCCACTCCCTTACACACCCACTTCTCCATCCTCCTTGTGCAGCACTCACCCCCCCATATCCACTTCCTTACACACCCATGTCTCCATCCTCGTTATACAGCACTCAGCCCCCCCACATCTTCTCCATCCTCGTTATGCAGCACTCACCCGCCCCCCCATATTCACCCCCTTACACACCCACATCTCCATCCTTGTTATGCAGCACTCATCCCCCCCATATCCACCCCCTTACACATATCCTTCTCCATCCTCGTTATACAGCACTCAGCCACCCCCATATCCACCCCCTTCTCCGTCCTCATTATACACTCAGCCCCCACACAGTATCCATCCACGTCTCCATCCTCGTTATGCAGCACTCAGCCCCCCCCAATATCCACTCCCTTACACACCCACTTCTCCATCCTCCTTGTGCAGCACTCACCCCCCCATATCCACTTCCTTACACACCCATGTCTCCATCCTCGTTATACAGCACTCAGCCCCCCCACATCTTTTCCATCCTCGTTATGCAGCACTCAGCCCCCTCACCTTCTCCATCCTCCTTGTGCAGCACTCAGCCCCCCCCAATATCCACTCCCTTACACACCCACTTCTCCATCCTCCTTGTGCAGCACTCAGCCCCCCCCAATATCCACTCCCTTACACACCCACTTCTCCATCCTCCTTGTGCAGCACTCAGCCCCCCCCAATATCCACTCCCTTACACACCCACTTCTCCATCCTCCTTGTGCAGCACTCACCCCGCCATATCCACTTCCTTACACACCCATGTCTCCATCCTCGTTATGCAGCACTCAGCCCCCCCACATCTTTTCCATCCTCCTTATGCAGCACTCAGCCCCCTCACCTTCTCCATCCTCGTTATGCAGCACTCAGCCCCCCCCAATATCCACTTCCTTACACACCCACTTCTCCATCCTCGTTATACAGCACTCAGCCCCCCCATATCCACCCCCTTCTCCGTCCTCATTATACACTCAGCCCCCCCCCACAGTATCCACCCACGTCTCCATCCTCGTTATGCAGCACTCAGCCCCCCCCCCTTCTCCATCCTCGTTATGCAGCACTCACCCGCCCCCCCCCCCATATCCACCCCCTTACACACCCACGTCTCCATCCTCGTTATGCAGCACTCAGCCCCGCCCCCAGCCAGCCCCAAACAACACTCCCAGTCCCGGGGAGGGGAGGGGAGCGGTTCCCAGCCCCCTGCCTGGCTCTGGGCGGGGGTTTGTCTGCTCGCAGAGCCCCGCCGGAGATGCGGAGGCCCCACAATCCCCCGACAGATGGTGGGGCGGGGGAGCAGCCTCAGCACCGTTATACGGGACCGGTCTGCTGCAGCGGCCTCACGCTGGGCTCCAGGCTACGCTGCCGCAGGCCCCGGTGCCGCAGCCACCTCCGGGCTCCCAATAAATCAGCCCCGACCCCCGCAAAGGCTCAGATGCCGGGGCAAAGCCAGGCTGTGCCCCACCCCACCCGGTTACACTCAGCGCGCTGGGATTTGTAGTCCGCTCCCGCCCGCGCCTCTGCTGGCCATGCCAGAACGCGTGAGCCCAAGAACTACATCGCCCACCCTGCTTCGCGGCAGAGGCTCCGCACCTCCCTCCCCCCGCGGCCGGCAGGACAGAGGAACGTTCAATCGCCAACGCCGCTCGCGCCGCGGCCCCTGTCGGGGTTTGTTTCGCGTCCCCGCCCCAGCAGCCACGATGGACGCCGCCTAGTCAGACCCTGCCCTTACCTGGGGGAGCCACCTGCGCCTCTGGCCTTGGTACGTGCCCGCGTGCGGGGGGCGCAGCCCGCCGGCTCCGTTAGCCCGTCGCGTGCGCGCTGCGGCGGCGACGGCTCGTTGCCATGGAGGCGAGGGGCGACGCCCGGCCATGGTGCCTGGGTATCCCGCTGCTCCGCCCCTCCCCGCCCAGAGAGAGGCTGGAGGCGGGCGGGCCTCCCCTGAGGGGAGGGGTGGAACCGGACCCCTTCCCCTTCCCCACCACACCCGGGCGGGGGGCAGCGCCCACAGACCCCGCCACACGCGGGGGGCACCGTTACCCGCCACACACACATGTCCCCACCTCCTCCCGCCACACCTGGGGGGGCAGCGTTACCCGCCCCCCCAACACATACCCCCACCTC
This sequence comes from Chelydra serpentina, assembly GCA_037349315.1. Lineage (NCBI taxonomy): Eukaryota > Metazoa > Chordata > Testudines > Chelydridae > Chelydra > Chelydra serpentina. The sequence goes on from JBAIAC010000004.1 coordinate 46,342,087, forward strand.
CGCCCGCCACACCCGGGCGGGGGGCAGCGCCCACAGACCCCGCCACACCCGGGGGGCCGCGTTACCTGCCCCCCCCACACACCCCCTCACCTCCCCCCGCCACACCCGGGGGGCAGCGTTACCCGCCCCCACACACCCCCTCACCTCCCCCCGCCACACCTGGGGGGCAGCGTAACCCGCCCCCCCCACACCCCCTCACCTCCCCCCGCCACACCTGGGGGGCAGCGTTACCCGCCCCCCACACACACATACCCCGACCTCCGCCCGCCACACCCGAAGGGCAGCGTTACCTGCCCCCCCACACACACACCCACCTCCTCCCGCCACACCTAGGGGGCAGCGTTACCCGCCCCCCCAACACATACCCCCACCTCCTCCCGCGACACCTGGGGGGCAGCGTTACCCGCCCCCACACACCCTCACCTCCTCCTGCCACACCCGGGAGGCAGCGTTACCCGCCCCCCCAACACATACACCCAACTCTGCCCGCCACACCCGGGGGGCAGCGTTACCCAGCCCCACACACACCCCCACCTCCGCCCGCCACACCCAGGGGGCAGCGTTACCCACCCCCACACCCCCCACCTCCACCCGCCACACCTGGGGGGCAGCGTTACTCGCCCCCCACACTCCCCCACCTCCGCCCGCCACACCTGGGGACAGCGTTACTCGCCCCCCCACAAACCATCACCTCCGCCCGCCACACCCGTGCGTTACCCAGCCCCACACACACCCCCACCTCCTCCCGCCACACCCGGGGGGCAGCGTTACCCCCCACACACACACACATACCCCCACCTCCTCCCGCCACACCTGGGGGGCAGCGTTACCCGCACCCACACACCACCACCCGCCACACCCGGTGGGCAGCGTTACCCAGCCCAACACACACCCCCACCTCCACCCGCCACACCCGAGTGTTACCCAGCCCCACACACACCCCCACCACCGCCCACCACACCCGGGGGGCAGCGTTACCCAGCCCCACACACCCACACCTCCGCCCACCACACCCGGGGGGCAGCGTTACCCACCCCCACACACCCCCACCTCTGCCCACCACACCCGGGGAGCAGCGTTACTCTCCCCCCCACAAACCCCCACCTCCGCCCGCCACACCCGAGCGTTACCCAGCCCCACACACACCCCCACCTCTGTCCGCCACACCCAGGGGGCAGCGTTACCTGCCCCCACAAACCCTCACCTCCGCCCGCCACACCCGGGGGGCAGCGTTACCCGGCCCCACACACCCACACCTCTGCCCACCACACCCGGGGGGAAGTGTTACCTGCCCCCACACACACCCCACCTCCGCCCGCCACACCCGGGGGGCAGCGTTACCCGGCCCCACACACCCACACCTCTGCCCACCACACCCGGGGGGAAGTGTTACCTGCCCCCACACACACCCCACCTCCGCCCGCCACACCCGGGGGGCAGCGTTATCCAGCCCCACACACACCCTCACCTCCACCCGCCACACCCGGGGGGCAGTGTTACTCGCCCACACACACACACACACACCTCCGCCCGCCACACCCGGGGAGCAGCGTGACCCAGCCCAACACACACCCCCACCTCCGCCCGCCACACCCGAGTGTTCCCCAGCCCCACACACACCCCCACCTCCGCCCGCCACACCCGGGGGGCAGCGTTACCCAGCCCCACACACCCACACCTCCGCCCACCACACCCGGGGGGAAGTGTTACCTGCCCCCACACACACCCCACCTCCGCCCGCCACACCCAGGGGGCAGCGTTACCCGGCCCCACACACACCCTCACCTTCTCCCGCCACACCCGGGGGACAGCGTTACCCTCCCCCACACACACCCACCTCCACCCGCCACACCCAGGGGGCAGCGTTACCCGGCCCCACACACACCCTCACCTTCTCCCGCCACACCCGGGGGACAGCGTTACCCTCCCCCACCCACACCCACCTCCGCCCGCCACACCCGGGGGGCAGCATTACCCACCCCCACACAGTCCCACCTCCTCCCGCCACACCCAGGGGGCAGCGTTACCCCACACACACACGCATACCCCCACCTCCTCCCGCCACACCTGGGGGGCAGCGTTACCCGCCCCCACACACCCCCTCACCTCCTTCCGCCACACCCAGGGGGCAGCGTTACCCATCCCACACACCCCCACCTCCGCCCGCCACACCCGGCGGGCAGCGTTACCCAGCCCCACACACACCCTCACCTCCGCCTGCCACACCCGGGGGACAGCGTTACCCGGCCCCACACACCCACACCTCTGCCCACCACACCCGGGGGAAGTGTTACCTGCCCCCACACACACCCCACCTTCGCCCGCCACACCCGGGGGGCAGCGTTACCCGGCCCCACACACACCCTCACCTCCTCCCGCCACACCCGGGGGGCAGCGTTACTCGCCCCCCCACACACACACACCTCCGCCCGCCACACCCGGGGGGCAGCGTTACCCGGCCCCACACACACCCTCACCTCCTCCCGCCACACCCGGGGGGCAGCGTTACTCGCCCCCACACACACACACACCTCCGCCCGCCACACCCGGGGGGCAGCGTTACCCAGCCCCACACACCCACACCTCCGCCCACCACACCCGGGGGGAAGTGTTACCTGCCCACACACACACCCCACCTCCGCCCGCAACACCCGGGGGGCAGCGTTACCCGGCCCCACACACACCCTCACCTTCTCCCGCCACACCCGGGGGGCAGCGTTACCCTCCCCCACACACACACACCTCCACCCGCCACACCCGGGGGGCAGCGTTACCCACCCCCACACAGTCCCACCTCCACCCACCACACCCGGGGAGTAGCGTTACTCGCCCCCCCACAAACCCCCACCTCCTCCCGCCACACCCAGGGGGCAGCGTTACCCCCCACACACACACATACCCCCACCTCCTCCCGCCACACCTGGGGGGCAGCGTTACCCGCCCCCACACACCCCCTCACCTCCTTCCGCCACACCCAGGGGGCAGCGTTACCCATCCCACACACCCCCACCTCCGCCCGCCACACCCGGCGGGCAGCGTTACCCAGCCCCACACACACCCCCACCTCCGTCCGCCACACCCAGGGGGCAGCGTTGCCTGCCCCCACACACCCTCACCTCCTCCCGCCACACCCGGGGGGCAGCGTTACCCGGCCCCACACATCCACACCTCTGCCCACCACACCCGGCGGGCAGCGTTACCCAGCCCCACACACACCCCCACCTCCGTCCGCCACACCCAGGGGGCAGCGTTGCCTGCCCCCACACACCCTCACCTCCTCCCGCCACACCCGGGGGGAAGTGTTACCTGCCCCCACACACACCCCACCTCCGCCTGCCACACCCGGGGGGCAGCGTTACCCGGCCCCACACACACCCTCACCTCCTCCCGCCACACCCGGGGGGCAGCGTTACCCGCCCCCACACACAGCCACCTCTGCCCGCCACACCCGGGGGGCAGCGTTACCCAGCCCCACACACACCCCCACCTCTGCCCGCCACACCCGGGGGACAGCGTTACCCGGCCCCACACACCCCCACCTCCGCCCGCCACACCCGGGGGGCAGCGTTACCCACCCCCATACACCCCCACCTCTGCCTGCCACACCCGGGGGGCAGCGTTACCCGCCCCCACACACCCCCACCTCCACCCGCCACACCCGGGGGGAAGTGTTACCTGGCCCCACACACCCCCAGCTCCGCCCGCCACACCCGGGGGGCAGTGTTACCCGGCCCCACACCCCCCCACGTCTGCCCGCTACGCCCAGGGGGAAGTGTTACCTGCCCCCACACACACCCTCACCTCCTCCCGCCACACCCGGGGGGCAGCGTTACTCACCCCCCCACACACACACACCTCCGCCCGCCACACCCGGGGGGCAGCGTTACCCAGCCCCACACACCCACACCTCCGCCCACCACACCCGGGGGGAAGTGTTACCTGCCCACACACACACCCCACCTCCGCCCGCAACACCCGGGGGGCAGCGTTACACAGCCCCACACACACCCCACCTTCGCCCGCCACACCCGGGGGGCAGCGTTACCCGGCCCCACACGCACCCTCACCTCCTCCCGCCACACCCGGGGGGCAGCGTTACTCGCCCCCCCACACACACACACCTCCGCCCGCCTCACCCGGGGGGCAGCGTTACCCGGCCCCACACACACCCTCACCTCCTCCCGCCACACCCGGGGGGCAGCGTTACTCGCCCCCCCACACACACACACCTCCGCCCGCCACACCCGGGGGGCAGCGTTACCCAGCCCCACACACCCACACCTCCGCCCACCACACCCGGGGGGAAGTGTTACCTGCCCACACACACACCCCACCTCCGCCCGCAACACCCGGGGGGCAGCGTTACCCGGCCCCACACACACCCTCACCTTCTCCCGCCACACCCGGGGGGCAGCGTTACCCTCCCCCACACACACACACCTCCGCCCGCCACACCCGGGGGGCAGCGTTACCCACCCCCACACAGTCCCACCTCCGCCCACCACACCCGGGGAGCAGCGTTACTCGCCCCCCCACAAACCCCCACCTCCTCCCGCCACACCCAGGGGGCAGCGTTACCCCACACACACACACATACCCCCACCTCCTCCCGCCACACCTGGGGGGCAGCGTTACCCGCCCCCACACACCCCCTCACCTCCTTCCGCCACACCCAGGGGGCAGCGTTACCCATCCCACACACCCCCACCTCCGCCCGCCACACCCGGCGGGCAGCGTTACCCAGCCCCACACACACCCCCACCTCCGTCCGCCACACCCAGGGGGCAGCGTTGCCTGCCCCCACACACCCTCACCTCCTCCCGCCACACCCGGGGGGCAGCGTTACCCGGCCCCACACACCCACACCTCTGCCCACCACACCCGGGGGGAAGTGTTACCTGCCCCCACACACACCCCACCTCCGCCCGCCACACCCGGGGGGCAGCGTTACCCGGCCCCACACACACCCTCTCCTCCTCCCGCCACACCCGGGGGGCAGCGTTACCCGCCCCCACACACCGCCACCTCTGCCCGCCACACCCGGGGGACAGCGTTACCCGGCCCCACACACCCCCACCTCCGCCCGCCACACCCGGGGGGCAGCGTTACCCACCCCCATACACCCCCACCTCTGCCTGCCACACCCGGGGGGCAGCGTTACCCGCCCCCACACACCCCCACCTCCACCCGCCACACCTGGGGGGAAGTGTTACCTGGCCCCACACACCCCCAGCTCCGCCCGCCACACCCGGGGGGCAGTGTTACCCGGCCCCACACCCCCCCACGTCTGCCCGCTACGCCCAGGGGGAAGTGTTACCTGCCCCCACACACACCCTCACCTCCTCCCGCCACACCCGGGGGGCAGCGTTACTCGCCCCCCCACACACACACACCTCCGCCCGCCACACCCGGGGGGCAGCGTTACCCAGCCCCACACACCCACACCTCCGCCCACCACACCCGGGGGGAAGTGTTACCTGCCCACACACACACCCCACCTCCGCCCGCAACACCCGGGGGGCAGCGTTACACAGCCCCACACACACCCCACCTTCGCCCGCCACACCCGGGGGGCAGCGTTACCCGGCCCCACACGCACCCTCACCTCCTCCCGCCACACCCGGGGGGCAGCGTTACTCGCCCCCACACACACACACACCTCCGCCCGCCACACCCGGGGGGCAGCGTTACACAGCCCCACACACACCCCACCTTCGCCCGCCACACCCGGGGGGCAGCGTTACCCGGCCCCACACGCACCCTCACCTCCTCCCGCCACACCCGGGGGGCAGCGTTACTCGCCCCCCCACACACACACACCTCCGCCCGCCACACCCGGGGGGCAGCGTTACCCGGCCCCACACACACCCTCACCTCCTCCCGCCACACCCGGGGGGCAGCGTTACTCGCCCCCCCACACACACACACCTCCGCCCGCCACACCCGGGGGGCAGCGTTACCCAGCCCCACACACCCACACCTCCGCCCACCACACCCGGGGGGAAGTGTTACCTGCCCACACACACACCCCACCTCCGCCCGCAACACCCGGGGGGCAGCGTTACCCGGCCCCACACACACCCTCACCTTCTCCCGCCACACCCGGGGGGCAGCGTTACCCTCCCCCACACACACACACCTCCGCCCGCCACACCCGGGGGGCAGCGTTACCCACCCCCACACAGTCCCACCTCCGCCCACCACACCCGGGGAGCAGCGTTACTCGCCCCCCCACAAACCCCCACCTCCTCCCGCCACACCCAGGGGGCAGCGTTACCCCACACACACACACATACCCCCACCTCCTCCCGCCACACCTGGGGGGCAGCGTTACCCGCCCCCACACACCCCCTCACCTCCTTCCGCCACACCCAGGGGGCAGCGTTACCCATCCCACACACCCCCACCTCCGCCCGCCACACCCGGCGGGCAGCGTTACCCAGCCCCACACACACCCCCACCTCCGTCCGCCACACCCAGGGGGCAGCGTTGCCTGCCCCCACACACCCTCACCTCCTCCCGCCACACCCGGGGGGCAGCGTTACCCGGCCCCACACACCCACACCTCTGCCCACCACACCCGGGGGGAAGTGTTACCTGCCCCCACACACACCCCACCTCCGCCCGCCACACCCGGGGGGCAGCGTTACCCGGCCCCACACACACCCTCTCCTCCTCCCGCCACACCCGGGGGGCAGCGTTACCCGCCCCCACACACCGCCACCTCTGCCCGCCACACCCGGGGGACAGCGTTACCCGGCCCCACACACCCCCACCTCCGCCCGCCACACCCGGGGGGCAGCGTTACCCACCCCCATACACCCCCACCTCTGCCTGCCACACCCGGGGGGCAGCGTTACCCGCCCCCACACACCCCCACCTCCACCCGCCACACCCGGGGGGAAGTGTTACCTGGCCCCACACACCCCCAGCTCCGCCCGCCACACCCGGGGGGCAGTGTTACCCGGCCCCACACCCCCCCACGTCTGCCCGCTACGCCCAGGGGGAAGTGTTACCTGCCCCCACACACACCCTCACCTCCTCCCGCCACACCCGGGGGGCAGCGTTACTCGCCCCCCCACACACACACACCTCCGCCCGCCACACCCGGGGGGCAGCGTTACCCAGCCCCACACACCCACACCTCCGCCCACCACACCCGGGGGGAAGTGTTACCTGCCCACACACACACCCCACCTCCGCCCGCAACACCCGGGGGGCAGCGTTACACAGCCCCACACACACCCCACCTTCGCCCGCCACACCCGGGGGGCAGCGTTACCCGGCCCCACACGCACCCTCACCTCCTCCCGCCACACCCGGGGGGCAGCGTTACTCGCCCCCCCACACACACACACCTCCGCCCGCCACACCCGGGGGGCAGCGTTACCCGGCCCCACACACACCCTCACCTCCTCCCGCCACACCCGGGGGGCAGCGTTACTCGCCCCCCCACACACACACACCTCCGCCCGCCACACCCGGGGGGCAGCGTTACCCAGCCCCACACACCCACACCTCCGCCCACCACACCCGGGGGGAAGTGTTACCTGCCCACACACACACCCCACCTCCGCCCGCAACACCCGGGGGGCAGCGTTACCCGGCCCCACACACACCCTCACCTTCTCCCGCCACACCCGGGGGGCAGCGTTACCCTCCCCCACACACACCCACCTCCGCCCGCCACACCCGGGGGGCAGCGTTACCCACCCCCACACAGTCCCACCTCCGCCCACCACACCCGGGGAGCAGCGTTACTCGCCCCCCCACAAACCCCCACCTCCTCCCGCCACACCCAGGGGGCAGCGTTACCCCACACACACACACATACCCCCACCTCCTCCCGCCACACCTGGGGGGCAGCGTTACCCGCCCCCACACACCCCCTCACCTCCTTCCGCCACACCCAGGGGGCAGCGTTACCCATCCCACACACCCCCACCTCCGCCCGCCACACCCGGCGGGCAGCGTTACCCAGCCCCACACACACCCCCACCTCCGTCCGCCACACCCAGGGGGCAGCGTTGCCTGCCCCCACACACCCTCACCTCCTCCCGCCACACCCGGGGGGCAGCGTTACCCGGCCCCACACACCCACACCTCTGCCCACCACACCCGGGGGGCAGCGTTACCCGGCCCCACACACACCCTCACCTCCTCCCGCCACACCCGGGGGGCAGCGTTACCCGCCCCCACACACAGCCACCTCTGCCCGCCACACCCGGGGGGCAGCGTTACCCAGCCCCACACACAGCCACCTCTGCCCGCCACACCCGGGGGGCAGCGTTACCCAGCCCCACACACACCCCCACCTCTGCCCGCCACACCCGGGGGGCAGCGTTACCCGGCCCCACACACCCCCACCTCCGCCCGCCACACCCGGGGGGCAGCGTTACCCACCCCCATACACCCCCACCTCTGCCCGCCACACCTGGGGGGCAGCGTTACCCGCCCCCACACACCCCCACCTCCACCCGCCACACCCGGGGGGAAGTGTTACCTGGCCCCACACACCCCCACCTCCGCCCGCCACACTCTGGGGGCAGCGTTACCCGGCCCCACACACCCACACCTCCACCCGCCACACCCGGGCCGAAGTGTTACCCGCCCACACACACACCCCTCCTCCACCCGCCACACCCGGGGGGAAGTGTTACCCACCCCCCCACCTCTGCCCGCCACACCCGGGGGGAACTGTTACCTGCCCCCACACACACCTCACCTCCGCCCGCCACACCCGGGGGGCAGCACTACCCGGCCCCACACACCCCCACCTCCGCCCGCCACACCCGGGGGGCAGCGTTACCTGGCCCCACACACCCCCACCTCCGCCCGCCACACCCGGGGGGGAGCGTTACCCGGCCCCACACACCCCCACCTCCGCCCGCCACACCCGGGGGGCAGCGTTACCCTGTCCCACACACCCCCACCTCCGCCCGCCACACCCGGGGGGCAGCGTTACCCTGCCCCACACACCCCCACCTCTGGCTGCCACACCCGGGGGGAATTGTTACCCGACCCCACACACCCCCACCTCCGCCCGCCACACCCGGGGGGCAGCACTACCCGGCCCCACACACCCCCACCTCCGCCCGCCACACCCGGGGGGCAGCGTTACCTGGCCCCACACACCCCCACCTCCGCCCGCCACACCCGGGGGGGAGCGTTACCCGGCCCCACACACCCCCACCTCCGCCCGCCACACCCGGGGGGCAGCGTTACCCTGCCCCACACACCCCCAGCTCCGCCCGCCACACCCGGGGGGCAGTGTTACCCGGCCCCACACCCCCCCACGTCTGCCCGCTACGCCCAGGGGGAAGTGTTACCTGCCCCCACACACACCCCCACCTCCGCCCGCCACACCCGGGGGGCAGCGTTACCCGGCCCCACGCACCCCCAGCTCCGCCCACCATAACCCGAGGGACGTGTTACCCGCCTCCACAGATCCCCACCTCCACCCCCCAGGGATGATGGTTACCCGACTCCATAAACACTCCCCAACTTCCACCCACTGCTCCGGGGAGGGCGTTACCCGACTCCATAGACAACACCCTTCATGAAACTGTTTTAAAAGCTGAAATGGTGATTTCTGGCCTATCTGATGATTCACAGACACACCCCACCTGTCCTCTCACATATCCACACGCTGCCTGTCCCATCAGCACCCACACACTGCCTGTCCCCAGTCCTCCCACATATCCACATGCTTCCTGTCCCCCAACACTCACACCTGTTTTTTCATTTGTTGTCCCCGGTAATTATTTGGTGTCCAGGTCCTGTGGATCCCTCCCCTTAGGCTGGGGCGGGGGATCCTTTAAGCCCGCCCACTTCCCGGATCCCCAAAAAACCCCACCCGCACTCTTCCTGACCCCTGTCCTCCCATGTACCCACACACTGCTTGTCCCCCCACAGCCCACTTGTCCCTTGTCATAAACATACATCTAAGCCTAAGGGTAGCCTAAAATCCCTCTTTTACCTGTAAGGGGTTAAGAAGCTCAAATAACCTGGTTGGCATCTGACCAAAAGAACCAATAAGTAAAGAATATATTTTCAAATCTGTGGGGGGAGGTTTTGTTTGTGCTCTCTTTGTGTTCTCGCTTGGACAGAGGGAGATCAGGGCAGGAAAAACCATCACCTAAAACCCTACCTGAAATAGGCATCTAATTAGGGTATGTCTACACTACGAGAGTAGTTCGATTTTACTTAAACCGAATTTGTGAAACCGATATTAGAAAGTCGAACGTGTGTATCCACACTAAGGACAGTAATTCGAATTTGTGAGTCCACACTAACGGGGCAAGCGTCGACATTGCAAGCGGTGCACTGTGGGTAGCTATCCCACAGTTCCCGCAGTCCCCGCTGCCCATTGGAATTCTGGGTCAAGTCCCCAGTGCCTGCTGGGGCAAAAAATGTGTCCGGGTGGTTTTGGGTAACTGTCATCATTCAACCCTCACTCCCGCCCTCCCTCCGTGAAAGCGCCGGCGGGCAATCAGTTCGCGCCCTTTTCTACTGATTGACAGTGCGGACGCCACAGCACCGCGAGCATGGAGCCCACTGCGATCATCGCTGCAGTTATGGCCGTTGTCAACACCTCGCGCCTTATCGTCCACCTTTTTCAGAGGCAGATGCTGAGAAATCGGGCGAGGAGGCTACAGCAGCGCGGTGAGGACATTGACTCTGAGATGGGCACACACCTCTCACAAACCACGGCACCCCGCACCCTGGACATCATGGTGGCAATGGGTCATGTTGATGCTGTGGAACAGCGATTCTGGGCAAGGGAAACAAGCACGGAGTGGTGGGACCGCATAGTGCTGCAGGTCTGGGATGAATCACAGTGGCTGCGAAACTTTCAGATGCGTATGGGCATTTTCCTGGAACTTTGTGAGTTGCTGTCCCCTGCCCTGAAGCACCAGGACACCCGGATGCGAGCAGCCCTGACTATCCAGAAGTGAGTGGCCATAGCCCTCTGGAAGCTTGCAGCTCCTGACAGCTACCGGTCAGTCGTGAATCAATTTGGAGTGGGCAAATCTACTGTGGGGGTTGCTGTGATGCAAGTAGCCAACGCAATCGTTGAGCTACTGCTCTCAAAGGTACTGACCCTGGGAAACGTGCAGGTGATCATAGATGGCTTCACTGCGATGGGATTCCCAAACTGCGGTGGGGCTATTGATGGGACTCACATCCCTATCCTGGGACCGGGCCACCAGGGCAGCCAGTACATTAACCGAAAGGGCTACTTTTCAATGGTGCTGCAAGCACTGGTGGACCATAAGGGGTGTTTTACCAACATCAACGTCAGATGGCCGGGCAAGGTTCATGACGCTCGCGTTTTCAGGAACTCTGATCTGTTTAGACGGCTACAGGAAGGTATTTACTTTCCGGACCACAAAATAACTGTTGGGGATGTGGAGATGCCTATAATGATCCTCGGGGACCCAGCCTACCCACTAATGCCCTGGCTCATGAAGCCATACACAGGCACCCTGGACAGTGAAAAGGAGCTCTTCAACTACCGTCTGAGCAAGTGCAGAATGGTGGTGGAGTGTGCTTTTGGACATCTGAAGGGGAGATGGAGAAGCTTACTGACTCGCTCTGATCTCAGCGAAACCAATATCCCCATTGTGGTTGCAGCTTGCTGTGTGCTCCACAATCTCTGTGAGAGCAAGGGGGAGACATTTATGGTGGGGTGGGAGGTTGAGGCAAATCGCCTGGCTGCTGATTATGGGCAGCCAGACACCCGGGCGATTAGAAGAGCCCAGCGGGACGCGCTGCACATCCGGGAAGCTTTGAAAGCTAGCTTCCAGAGTGACCAGGGTAACCTGTGACTATTACGTTTGTTTAAGCAGAAGCTGAACCTGCCTCCATTTCTTTACCCAGTTAATGTTGCCTACCTCTCCAATTACCAAACCCCTTCCCCCCCTTCCCACACACCCTTAAAAATAAAATAAATGAAACATTTGTTCATTAAAACTGTCTTCTTTATTAAGGATTTCTCTGTAAAGGGTTGAAACTGGGACACATACTGCGGTTGGGGAGCGGATGGAAAGGACGCTTCTAAACTCGGGGAATGACAGGCTCCTGCTCCTAGAGCAGTCCGCAGTGGTGGACCGGTTGTTTCAACGGCGCGTGCCACCCCTCCTTTTTGGGACTCTGTGTGGGGGGGCTATGTGACTTTGTGGCGGGGGAGGGCGGTTACAGATCCCCTGCTGCGTGGCTCTGTCATCCAGGCTACGGACCGCTGCATAAGATCTGTAACCACCCTCCCCCACCACAAACCCACAGAGCCCTCATACACAGAACATGAAAACCACCTCCCAGACTGACCAGGGTGAGTAATTACTGCAATGTGAGTGTGACCTTCTGGTGAACCTGCACCCCTGTCTGTACCATGGTAAAGACGCTTATCGTCTCCAATTACCAACCCGCTTCCCCCCCTTCAAATACACCATCCTTTACAAGAAAATCAAGGAAACAATACCTAACACAAAAGTAATTTGTATTAAGGACTTCACAGTTATGGGATGAAACTGGGAGGGTGGCTAGGGCGGGTTGCGGTTGGAGGGAAGGAAAGGACCCATCAAATCTTGGGGAATGAGAGCCTTCTGCTGCTTGAGCAGTCCGCAGGGGTGGAGTGATTGTTTCCACGGCCCCTGCCGCCCCTCCGTCTTGGGACTTTGGGTGAGGGGGGGATGGGACTTTGTGGTGGGGGAGGGCGGTTAGAGATAGAATGAAGCGGGGCTCTGTCCTCCTGCCTCCGGTCCTGCAGAACATCTACAAGGCGCTGGAGCGTGTCCGTTTGCTCCCGCATTAGCCCAAGCAGCGTCTGAGTAGCCTGCTGGTCTTCCTGCCGCCACCTGTCCTCACGAGCTTCAGTCCTCTCCTCCCGTTCGCTGGATGCTCGCCGGTACTGAGAGATGTCCTCTCTCCGCTGTGCCGCCTCAGTTCAGGAACAGACCATAAGTTCCGAGAACATCTCGTCTCGTGTTCTTTTTTTTGCGCCACCTGATCAGCGCTAGCCTCTGGGAGGGGGATGCCGGGGTAGCCCGGGAGACACTCGCAGCTGTGAGATGGGGAAAAGGGAGTGAATTCCTCACAAAGATAAATTTTTGCAAACAATGAATATAGTCTTTCCCTGTGAACAAGACCATGCACACTACCTATCACATGTGCACTCAGTACAAGGTCGAATTTTCTGTCTTTATATTGAGTGCCTGGGGTCTTGGTGTACAGATCACACAAGCAGGGCCGGACAACGGAATTCGGCTAGCAGGAGGCCATGGTAAGCCGTAGACTTTTGGCTGCTGAAAGCTTAATTTACAGCAGCGCCCTCCTTTCACGTTCCAAGCACTGCTCCTAGCGTTGGCCATTTCCTGCTGCCGGCGATCCGGCAAGCATGAATTCTCCCTCTGTCATACCCACGGCGCGGCTGTACCCATGAATGGTCCCTGCATGCTGCCGGCGAACCGCTCAGCATGAACGGTTTGCCTCCCCGCCCCCACCGCGTGGCTGGGCTCGGGAAAGATCCCTGCATGCTGCCGGCATACCGCTCAGCATGAACAGTTCGCCTCCCCGCCCCCACCGCGTGGCTGGGCTCGGGAAAGATCCCTGCATGCTGCCGGTGAACCGCTCAGCATGAACGGTTCACCTCCCCGCCCCCACCCCGTGGCTGGAAACCACCGGGTACAGTTCTTTAAAGGAACAGGCAATCAGTCCCCATACTAAAATTCCCCTAATTCAAACCAGGACACCATGACTGATATCACTCTGATGAGGATTGCGGAGACAGAGAAAGACCGTATGTTGCGTGAATGCCAGCAAACACGGGGGCCGTATGCCGCCATGCTTTGCCAGGCAATGATACCGGAGTACCAGCTACTAGCCTGGCGCGGAAAAGTTTCCTACCATGGAGGAGGCCATAAGGCCGCTCTCCCCAGGAACCTGATGCAAAGGCTTGCACATTACCTCCAGGAGAGCTTCATGGAGATGTCCCAGGAGGATTTCTCCTCTATCCCCAGACATGTTAACAGACTTTTCCAGTAGCTGCACTGGCAACAACTAAAAACTAAAGCACCTAAGGCAAACTAATCATGAAAAACCCATTGCTAACATACCATGCCTATTCTATTCAAAATAAATGTTTAAAACACTCACCTACTGATCCTTCCCCTGATTCACGGTCCAGGTTACCGCCTTGGGAGGGTTGGTAGGGGATCTCCGTCAGGGTGATGAAAAGATCCTGGCTGTCGGGGAAATCAGCGTTGAAAGCGCTGTCGACTGCCTCGTCCTCCTCATCTCCTTCCTCATCTTCCCCGTCCGCGAAAACCTCTGAGGAAGCGGCCGTAGATAAGACCCCATCGTCGGAGTCCACGGACACTGGTGGGGTAGTGGTGGCGGCCCCTCCTAGAATTGCATGCAGTGACTCGTAGAAACAGCATGTTTGGGGCTGGGATCCGGAGCGTCCGTTTGACTCTTTGGTCTTCTGGTACGCTTGTCGCAGCTCCTTGATTTTCACGCGGCACTGCATTGCATCCTGGCTGTATCCTCTCTCTGTCATGGCTTTTGAGATCTTCTCATAGATCTTCGCATTCCGTCTTTTCGACCGCAGCTCCGAAAGCGCGGACTCATCGCCCCACACAGCGATCAGATCCAAGATTTCCCGATAAGTCCATGCTGGGGCCCTCTTTCTATTCTGCGATTGCATGGTCACCTCTGCTGGAGAGCTCTGTATCGTTGCCAGTGCTGCTGAGCTCGCCACGATGTCCAAACAGGAAATGAGATTCAAACTGGCCAGACAGGAAAAGGAATTCAAATTTTCCCAGGGCTTTTCCTGTCTGGCTGGTCAGAGCATCCGAGCTCGGACTGCTGTCCAGAGCGTCCACGGAGTGGTGCACTCTGGGATAGCTCACGGAGCTATTAGCGTCAAATTCCATCCACACTAACCCTAATTCGACATGCCCATGTCGAATTTAGCGCTACTCCCCTTGTCGGGGAGGAGTACAGAAATCGATTTAAAGAGCCCTTTATGTCGAAATAAATAGCTTCGTTGTGTGGACGGGTGCAGGGTTAATTCGAGTTAACGCTGCTAAATTCGACATAAACTCCTAGTGTAGACCAGGCCTAAGATTACAAAAATTGTGAGTAAAGGCAAGGAAATGCGTTAGATTATCTTTTGGTTTAGCTTGTGAATTTTCCCTTTGCTAAGAGGGTGGTTTATTCCTGCTTTTGTAACTTTGAAGTTGATCCTAGAGGGTTTAAATCTTTTTTATTACCCTGTAAAATTACCTTCCATCCTGATTTTACAGAGGTCCTTCTTTTACTTTTTTCTTTATAATAAAGTTCTTCTTTTAAGAACCTGATTGGTTTTTAGTGTCCTAAAAACCCTAGGGTCTGTGCTCACTTTGTTAACAACCTATTGGTTAGTATATTATTCTCAAGCCTCCCCAGGAAAGGGAGTGAAGGGGTTTGGTGGGGATATTTTGGGGAAATAGGAACTCCAAGTGGTCCTTTTCCTGAACCTTTGTCTAAATCACTTGGTGATGGCAGCAATACCGTCCAAGGACAAGGCAAGGATTGGTGTCTTGAGGAAGTTTTTAACCAAAGCTGGGGGTCTTTCATGCGGGTCCCCACATCTGTACCCCAGAGTTCAGAGTGGGGAGGGAACCCTGACACTTGTCCTCCCCTGTACCCACATGTTGCCTGTCCCCTCACCTGTACCCCAGAGTTCAGAGTGGGGAGGGAACCCTGACACTTGTCCTCCCATGTACCCACATGTTGCCTGTCCCCTCACAGCCCACTTGTCCCCCATCCTCCCACATACCCACATGGTGCCTGCCCCTCCTCCCCATATTTCACCTGTCCTCCCATGTACACATACGCTGCTTGTGAGTCTGTGAGGTGGAAGCTGGCACTCACCCACCAGACTTCCAACAGATGGAATTTTTAATCCTGCTGAGCTGGGCTGAAATCAAATTGGTGATGCATAGCAAAAGGCTCTATGGTTCATTAGCAATGCCTTCACACATCCAGTCTCCAATAAGTAAGGCTAAAATTATGTGATTTCTGTGACCTCCATGACATCTGATGCGTCAGCCATGGGCAGTGCATATCATAGGCTGGGGGAGGCTAAGCCTCCCAAAACAGCCCATGTGGCCCTGCCCACGCTTCACCTAAGACCCCTTCCTCCTTGCCACTTCCCCTTTAACCTCAGCCCAGGCAGGCTGCTCCTCTTCTGGGATAGCCGGCCTTCGGCTGGGACTTGTGGCAGTTGGGACCGCCCAACACTGTGGGGACCCCGGGTGCGCCACCTGGTGCTCCAGGGCTGGGGGCGGCTGGAGGCACTGGGGCTACCCACTAGGGTGACCAGATAGCAAGTGTGAAAAATCGGGACAGGGGGTGGGGGGTAATAGGAGCCTATATAAGAAAAAGACCCCAAAATCGGGACTGTCCCTATAAAATCGGGACATCTGGTCACCCTACTACCCACCCTGTGCTGGGAGCGCTGGGACTGGGAGCGTGGGGCCGCAGCCCCCAGGCTGGGGAGTGAAGCGTGCCTAGGAAACTAGGGCTGCAGGAGGAAGAGAGCTCCAATTTGATTTGCAAAAAACTATCCTCCGTGGCTATTTGCAGAAGTAAAGCCCATATGCCGAGCGATTGCTGTTCATGGTAAAGTTCCATACTGGTGCCTAGGCCACCCAACAGTGGGGCCATGGCACCTGGTGCTCTGGAGCTGGAAGCCTCCCTGAGCCCACGGTTCACTCGTAACCCATGTCTTCAGCCCCGGGGCGGCGGGGCGGAAGCTGTCAGCCAATGTGGGCCTGGGAGCTCTGAGCCACCATGGGTGACAGGGGCACCAGCAGCTCCCAGCCGATGCGAGCGGTGAGGAGACCCGCAGCTCTGAGCCACCAGCCCTGGAGCCATGGGCGGCGGGTATCATAGGCAGGGGGAGGCTGTGCCTCCCCAAACAACCTCGCTGTGGCCCCGCCCATGCTCCACCCCCAGACCCTGTTCTGCAGTTCCCAGCGCTCTGCATGGCCAAGCTGACGGGCTGGAGCTGGGGCTGGCCGGCTGGCCTCCCGCAGGGACTCAGGGTGGCTGGTGCTAGGACCGCGCTACCTGCCCAGCGTTCGGACTACACTGCCCGGCACTCATGGGTTGGGGGCAGTACAGCCGCGCCACATGGCCGTCTGGGGTACCAGGGTTGCGGGCAGCTGCCCGGTGCACCAGGGCTGGAAGCGCTGCAGCCGTGCTGCCCGGCTGCCTGGTGCTGAGGCCATGGCGGGGCCCCAGAGCTCTATGCTGGCAGTGGGGGGCATCCCAAGCTCCCGGCGGCTGCTGCTGGGCCCCCCCCCCCGCAGCTTCCAGCTGCCACAGGCAGCTGGGGGACCCCAGAGCCATCAGTCGCCACACGTGGTGGGGAGACTCCAAAGCTCCCAACTGACAGCCCTGAAGCTCCGAGCCAAAGACCCACAGCACCAAGCCACCACAGACAGCCGGGGGACGCCAGAGCTCCCAGCTACCACTGACACTGGGGGGACCCCGGAGCTCCCAGTAGCAGCGGGTGCTGGATCCTCCTCCCCCTTCCTTCTCGCAGCAGGGCTGGGGCTCATCCCCATTTTGTCACAGTTATTTTTAGTAAAAGTCAGAGAGAGGTCATGGGCTTCTATGAACTTTTGTTTATTGCCTGTGACCTGGTCTGTGACTTTTACTAAAAATAACTGAGACAAAATCTTAACCTTACCAATAAGAGCTAATTTTACGCCTTGGCGAATGAGGCTTGCTTTCTTAATATAAATTTATTAAATCAAGTTCTGACCTTTTGGAGTTTGGATTGTCCACTCTGGACATGCAACCAAAATCAAAAATTGCTCTCAGTCTTAAAGCCTATTTTGACAGACAAAAAAGGTGTGTTTTTCACTCATTAGCTCAATTGAGTTAGATTAACACAACTGAAAAGCTTAACTTAACCTAACATGTTTGAAGTCATGTTAAGTGGCCCTGTTGTAGTTTAGAATCTTCAACTTCAAATGTGTTAACCTACATTTTATCACTCTTTAAGAAGACTTGTCAATTGTGTTATGTTAACTTGATTGAACTAATTTGATAGAAAATCATATATTTTTGCCCATCAAGACATGGCCAAACATACTACTGTAAACCAGTATCTCTCAACCTTTCCATATTCTGATTTGTTTTGAGTATCCCCCACATTTTACCTCACCTAGAAACAACTTGCTTACAAAATCAGACATAGAAATACAAAAGTGTCACAGCACAGTATTACTGAAAAAATTGCTTACTTTCTCATTTTTACCATATAATTATAAAATACATCAATTGGAATATAAATATTGTACTCACATTTCAGTGTATAGTATGTAGAGCAGGACAAACAAGTTGTCTGTATGAAATATTAATTTGTACTGACTTAGCTAGTGCTTTTTATGTAGCCTGAAGCTCCCAACTGCCATCCCTGAAGCTCCGAGCAAAAATAAAACAACTAGGCAAATATCTAGATGAGCTGATGTACCTCTGCAATTCCCCTTAAGCAGTACGATAGCTAGATCAATGGAAGAAATCTTCCATCGAGCTAGTACTGTTTACACAGGAACTTAGGTCAGCTTTACTATGTCTCTCAAGGATGTGGATTTTTCACACCCCAAGCAACATAGCTGGGTCGATCTAATTTTCTAGTGTAGACCAGCCCATGGATACTGAGAGATTCACAAGTGAGATGGCTGGAAACAAAAAAGAAAAAGGTTATGGTTTGTTATTTTCTGTTTGTTTATTTCGGGTAAGGGAAATAATACAGACAATAGCACCCAGTGACTAAGCAAGAATCGTATTCCAAACTAAAGAGGCAGTAGTTGGAGCAGCAGTGCGCAACTCAGGAAATAAATACTGACGGAATTGAGATCTTCACTCAAGGAACAAGATAAGTTATGTGCAAGCACAGGTCTCAGTGAAACAGCCATGAAGTTGGAGTTCGCCATGTTGGAGATGGCAAAAGTTGAGAAGGAATGAGAATTAATATAAGAACACCCATACTGGCTCAGATCAAAGGTCCATCTAGCCCAATATCCTATCTTCCGACAGTGGCCAATGCCAGGTGCTTCAGAGGGAATGAACAAAACAGGTAATCATCAAGTGAGCCATCCCCTGTCTACCATTCCAAGCTTCTGGCAAATTCCAGATATGGGCAGCCAAAGAGAAATGGACAGCGCAAGAAGAGACCCACCAGAGAGCACTCGAGTTAGAAGGGCAAAAATGGGAAGGAGAGAAAGCAGCAGCCCAGGAAAGAGCTGGAAAGGCAGTTTATGATCAAAAGGCTGAAATTAGAAAGTCAGTCCCTCAGCCCATAGGTAATCTTCACCAGGGGCCACACAGCTGAGATAAAGTGTGCCCAACAGTTACAGGGGGATTGATTGCATTGAAGACAATTTAACCACCTTCAAAAGAATATGCATGGTACACAGAACCCCTGGAGAATGACTTACTCCCCAAATGACTGGTAACGCTTTGCAAGTATTCAGTTATATGGATGTAAGTGATGCTATGAAATATGTCCAGTATAGGAAGTCTGTGTTCAGGAGGTTTCAAATTACCCCAGATGCATATTGCCTCAAATTTAGAAACCTCAAAAAACTTCACAAAATGAGTCACAGGGAATATGTTCATAAAGTGGGGAATTATTTGAGAAAAGGAATCAAAAGTAAAGGGGCAGACAATTATGACAAGACCTATTTGCTCAGGAGAATGGTGGGAACAGTCTCCAACCTCTGTTGTGGTGGCAGCTGAGACAGTGGACTGTACTCGTACCTGCCAGCAAGACCCTTCTTAGAACTCAAGTTCCAAAGGGAAGGGCAAAGGTCTGGCATAAAAGGGGCTTCCTGATTTGTCCCCAGGAAAAAGGAGGGAAGGGAGGGGACTAAACCCATACCACCCCAATTCCCTTTGCCTCAGTGAGTCTGTTAAATTTGGGGTGGGTATCCCAAAGTATCAATATCCTCAAGCTGTCCTCTCAGGTGTGCTGTGATCAAAGCAGACAGAAGATGGTTACATTTGGAGGGATGCAATGAAAACTGTTTTGAAGGTCTACTCAAAATGGCAAGTGTCTGCAGATAGGTGCTGCAGAAGGTAGGCACTGGAGAAGCTACACAGCTGTATCAGGAGAGCAACAGAATGTCCTCTCCCATCATCCTTAAATAATTAGCTAAACCCATTCTGAGCAGGTGGCCCCGGGGTCAGCCACACTGGCCGCTGCAGAAGTCATAGAGGTTGCAGGAAATCACGGAATCTATGACTTCCACACCTCCGGCTCCATGACAAACATGGAGCCCTACTCATGATTTACATCAATGTAAAATGAGAGGTGAATCAGGTTCTATATCACAGGTATCCATATAAAGGGCTCAGAAACTAAACAAAGTAGTCTAATGGAATCATCAATATGCTGTAAAGATGGAGTCTAAACTTTATAAATGAATCTAAGACCACTACCAAGATTGGTTGATGGTGTACAGCAGCCAAAGTTCATATATTGCTCAGGCACATGCACACATGGGTGATTGTATTGGTACTCCGCATACTCACCAGGAGTGTTTGCTCTCATGTAAAGTGCAGTGTACCATGGGTTGGTATCCCAGTGTTTTGTAGGATACCAGCGTTTCACTTAGGGTTTTCTGAGAGCTAGAGGGTTAAGTTCCCATTATGTCATTTTCTCCATCCCATAATACTTTTCACATCCCATAATTTTCACACAATTTTTTTAAACTCCCATAGTTCCACGTGGCACTTTTTGGCCTCTGCTATCTCTGGTAGAAGCATGCCAAGCTCAGCACAATGCTCATGAATGTTGTTATTACAGGACTCATGATTCACCTGTATTTGCAGAATTTGAAGGAGTACTGCTCAAGCAAGATTGCTGTGAGGAACATGTGGGGATGTTCAAGGACAATAACTGAATGCTAATGGACACAGCAGCTAAAAATGTCTGGTTGTTGGTGGTGTTTGTGGAGCAGCTCCAAATGGTGGTTCACCACTTCTGGGCCTGAGAAACAAGCACTGTAGGATCGCATTGTAAATGCAGGTCTGGCTGCAGAATTTTTGTCTGCAGAAAGCTACATTTCTTGATCTAAATATCAGAGGAGTAGCTGTGTTAGACTGTATCCACAAAACAACGAGGAGCCCAGTGGCACCTTAAAGACTAACAGATTTATTTGGGCATCCTTGATCTGTATGCCAAACTCAACTCAGCCTTCTGGTGCAGGAACACCAGAATGAGAGCTGCGTTGTCAATGAGGAAGCAAGCGAGGCTCACACTCTGGAACCTTGCAACACCAGACTGCTATCAGTCAGTGGGCAATCAGTTTGGAGGTGGAAAATCCATAGTGGGGGCCATTGTCACCAAAGTGTGTAATGCCATTAGGCATCTCCTGCTACACAAGAGTCTGACTCTCGGTAATGTACAGGAAATAGTGGATGGATTTTCAGCATTGTGTTCCTGAACCGTGGTGAGGTGATAGATAGCATGCATATCCCTATTCTGGAACCAGCCTCCCTTGTCACTGAGTACATCAACATCTGTCAGCAAGGGATGCTTCACTGATATCAGTGTGGGCAGGTCAGGGAAGGTGCATGATGCTCACATCTCTAAGCACACAGGGCTTTTCAAAAAGGTACATTCTTCCCTGATCAGCTGGTTACCAACCATTGGTGATGGTGATATGCCAACAGTGATTCTGGGGAACACAACCTGCCCATTGCTCCCCTGGCTCATGAAGCCGTACACTGGCCATCTTGACAGTGCCAAGAAAAGATGCAACTACCAGCTCAGAAGATGCAGATTGACTGTTGAATGTGCTTTTGGTAGACTGAAGGGACATAGGTGCTGTTTACTCACTAAGGCTATGTCTACACTACATAGCTTTTAGCAACATGGCTGTGTCACTACATCCGTGCCGCTAAAAGTTGTGCAGCATAGCCACTGTTTGTTGGCTCTCCTGCCGACAAAAAGCTTCCACCCCCAACAAGCGACGTTTCCGTTGTCGGCAGGAGAGCACTCCTGCCAACAACATGCTGTTCACACTGGTGTTTGTCCCGGCAAAACTTCTGTCTTTTGGGGAGGGGGGAAGTAACACCTCTGAAAGACAAAAGTTTTGTCGTTCAATAGCCAGTATAGACATAGCCTATATTGGATCTCAGTGAAAGAAACATCCCATGGTTAGAGCTGCCTATGGTGTACTGCATAATATATGTGAGGCAAAGGGAGAAAAGCTGCCACCAGACTCCTGAGGATGACAAAAGCACAGAGGACTGACTTGCTACTGGCTTCCTGAAGACGCCCAGGCCCATATCTTGCTAGCCTGTTTACTGCAATGGTGCCAGCCAAACTCATTGCAGAGTGGCGTGCAGAGGCGTGCGCAAAGAGGGGCAAGCAGGGGCATCCTCAATAATCGTCAGGGGCACAGAACTTCTCCTGCCCCCTTCCCTGCAGAGGCAGGGAAGATTGAGCTCCTGCCGGGGTTGGGGAAGGGGCAAGGTGGAGTGAGGGAAGATCGAGCTACTGCCCAGAGCCAGGGCCTGGTGGAGGGAGGGAAAATCAAGCTCCTTCCGAGGCCGGCGGAGGGGAGGGGAGAGGGGACAGAAAGCTCCTCACGGGGCCAGGGGAGAGGAGGAGAAGGAAGGGGGGCAGCAAGCCCCTCTTGGGGGTGTGAAGGGGGGGGGCAGCAAGCTTCTGTGCCCCCCCAAAAGAGGTCAAATTTAAATTCCTCCACACGCACCTGGTGGCGTGGGAAAGACACAAGGCTGTCATCCCTACAAATCTTTGGGAGAGGAATGGAGTGCATCTCCATGAAAGTTTCATCGAGATCTCTCAAGAGGATAAAAGGAACATCCCTATTCATATCAACAGCATACTCCATATGCCGCCCACCCCCATCTACGCCAACAAGCCAAAGAAATGAAAAGCCGATGCTGACTAACTCTGTGTTTGTTCTACCTCCCCGTGAGCACAGGACACTGATCTGGTGTGGACTGTGTAAGCAAATTGCCATACTACTCTTTGTGTATTTAGTCCCTAACATTTTAGTTTGCAACATTACACCAGTAAATTAATCAAAACTCAATATCTTTGTATTCTCTAAACTTGTGGATGGGATGGGCACCATTGTTAAATGGGGAAGAAGAGCCAGGGCTAGGGAAGGAGGGATGGAAGGAAGGAGGGAGATAAAGGAGATTTCAGGAAACAAAAAGCCAAAAAAGACAAGGAATAATACATGTACACACTTATCCAAGCTCCCTTGCCCTTCATCATCAGGCTCATCTGCGCTTTCCTGTCAGGACTGGCTTGACTCAGGCAGAGTTTCAAACAGTTCCTGGCTCATGGCAGGGTTTGAATCCCCCATCGCTTCTCTTTCCCCTCTTCCTCCTCTTCCCTGTTTGTGGCAGCTCACATGCCTCTGAAGTGTCCACAGTTGTCAACAGAGTGCTAGTAGGGTGACTGCCAAAGTATTGCATGCATTTGTTCTAAAAGTAAAAGATCTGCAGGGACAACACTAGATTTCTTGCTGCCCTCCCATGCCTTGTGGCATGCCTGGCATAGTTCCTTGACTTTCATGCAGCACTATCTATTCCCATTGCAACATCCCTTGTGCATTCCGTGCATAGATGTTGATATTTCTGTAGCTTTCCATAGCTGTGCTTGCACAGTCTCTTCTCCCCCCAGGCCAAGGAGATCCAAGACTTTGTGCCTGCTCCAGCCAGGAACATGTCCAGTAGTCTATGCGCATGGAGCCGGCTTGGTCAGATGCACACAACAAAGGAGAACTGATAGGTGTACTGACCAAGGTAGGCAATCAGGAAAAGGCATTCAAAAACATACCGGAATTTTTAAAGGAGGGGGGGGCGCAGGTAGGGTTCTGGTCGCTGACCTCGGGAAAGTGGAGTTCAAAATCCTGACCACTGTCCAAGTGTCGGGGACATTGTGGGACAGCTGCTGGAGGCCTGGGAAGGTCAATACAACTAATGCAGTGTCTACACTTGCATCAGTCGAGGAGTTGATGCTACTGCGTCACTGTAATAGGCTGCTTACTTTGGCGGAAGACAAACTGTTGTGTAGACACATGCACAACTAGGTTGACACAAGTCCACTTATGTTGCCCTAACTTTGTAGCATAGAATAGGCCTAAGTCTCTGTTAAGGCTTGCTAGAAGCCACTCAAATTCAGCAGTATTTGGTTCTAATAATGGCCACTATTAGGAGAGCTTGTCCAATATCAAGTAGTAATGTGTCTCATCCTACAACATAGTATCATGTATACTTCATGTAATTAATCTGCCTTTGTGTGTTAGCACAAATTACCATGGGTGGCCACAAACCGAGAATACAATCAACCTTTTTACTATTTTTAATAGTTACGAGTTATGATGTTTTTGGAGAAATTACTAGGGTGAGATTCTGGACCGTGCCACTGTATTATTTTTATACAGTCTTTGAAAACAAATGCCGCTAATGTCACTATTCATGAGCACAAAATATTTCACATACTAGCTGTAATAAAGCACCCCACACAGGCCCGCTCACATTGTAGTCAGTAGTTGTATCAGCAATTCTACACTCTTTCTGCTAAATTAGTGGACTAAATGTAAAATCCATCCCACAGGGACATTCTAAAGTCCAATGACACTCTGTGGAGGTGTTGAGCATATAAAAAATTGAATGGATTATACTCGTTGTGTGTAGCTTTGTCAGCCATGACATATGGAATATTGATTATATTCTTCATCACGTAAATCATCCAAGTATAATTCAATGCAAATTACTAATATAGGACATTACATAACATAGCTTAGCAATTTATCCCATGGATGTCACCTGCACATATGAGGTATGTGTAATTATAGATAGAGTGTATAGTGGAGACTGTAGTCTTGTATTCAGGAATAACCCTCAGGGGACAATTTGTCCCTAAGTGTTTTTAATAAAAAGGAATGTACAGACTACATGTACATACAGTGTGACGTAGAGCTGTAATATAAACTGGTTTTCTAAATATCCCCAGGAGTACCTTTTTAGACATAGTCATTGGCTAATACTTATCGTGGAAAGTATCTTTCCTATTTGAAAGTTTCATTGAGATTCTAAACATATTCATTTCTTGATGCTTGAATAAATCAGCTAGTATGTTTCTCCAAGCAGTAAATATAAAGGTCCAGCCATATAGTTTATACACTCTGCATTATGCTACAGGACTACGTAAGATAACCTTATAAACGCATCCACCCAAACAAAGACAGTCTTTACAGGATTGTGCTTAAAATATTAACATAAAACATTTTTCCATAGATAGGTCTCAGATAAAGAGTGTATATATATAAGTATATCTGATATATAGATAAAATACAAATAATTTTGCATAGCATCCTTCATCTGAAATATCACAAATTGATTTACAGAGAAAGGGAGCATCTCCGACGCTGGGTGTGCTTCTTTGGAGAGTCACTGCTGCCCTCATCGGGACCCCCTTAGTTTGCCCCTGCTCAGGATGGTCCTTTGATTCAGAACTTTGACTGAGTCCAGAAGTGTGTCTCAGACTCTTGGCTACAGTCAGGGAGGCAGCCTGGTGCAGGGGTGTTACCCCGATTATGTCCCAGACCTTTTTGCCTCCCTTCCTTGTTTGGAGTCTCTCCTTTATAGCTGGCTTTGTTTCCCCTACGGGGCACAGCTTGGAGTGCCTGCCTCCATGATTGGCAGCTCTGGCAGCTGTGTGTGGGTGTGGTCAAGCTGCTCACCTGCAGACAGGAGAGGCTCCCCTCCGACTCCTGCCTAAGCTCAGTATGGGGTTTGTAGACCCCATTATAGAGAGAACGTAGTATAATGATCCTTGGCATGACTGTAGCACTTTTCATCAGAGAATCTCAAAGCAATTTGCAAACATTCATCTGCTAAGCCTCACTCCAGTCTTAGCATTATTATACCAGTTTCACAGATGGATGAAGGAGGCACTGAGAGCTAGTGTGGCTATACTCCAAAAACTTACTCTAAAAATGGCACAGTGGGATTCAATACTTACTGTGACTTCCAAAATAAATGTTCTCCGATTGCAGATAAAAATATCAAGTGAAATCTTGGCCCCCATTTAAGTCAACAGCAAAGCTCCCATTGACTTCAATGGGGCGAGGACTTAATCCATGATTTTTCTTAACTGCCCCCACCACCACCACCACCGCAGCAAATGCAATTTGAGACCTGCAAGTCAAACTGTGTCCTTTCTGGTTTGGTTATCAACATTAGTAATGAAGGTTCTGCAGTAAAATTATGCCCTCAGTTATGGAATCAAAGCGGTGGCAGGACTGTTCCAGATGAGGTGGAAGACAAGGCTCTGACACAAGCAGTGGGGAAAGCCAGTACTAAATAGATAAAGAGGTTGTGGAGGGGAATAGACAGAGACAGAATGAAACAGCCTGAAGACGAAGGAGAGTTTTAGAAACAAGAGGCGCGATGTTGAACTGGACGCTGAAATGAACGTGATGCCCTTGGAGTTGTTTGAGCCCAAGAGTAATATGCTGGTGCTTCTTTGTGCAGAACAGCCAGATCAGCACTGTCCTGGGGACAGTGCATTCTGTAGAGTAGCTGGAGGCAAGGAGGGGGATTACAGCAAAGACAGAGTTCAGGCAGTGCCACACATGAGCAGTGTCCCAGAAGTGGTGATCATACAACAATCGTCACTTTACACTTATACTTTGGATTTTCATTCCAAAATACGATACAATCACCCTAATTAATTCTCACAAGACTCTGGGAAGTAGTGCATCACATTTACAAATAGTTAAACGGACAGCAAAATGTTAAGTGATGCCTTGGGTGATGCTAAACTGGGAGGAGTGGTAGATATGCTGGAGGGTAGGGATAGGATACAGAGGGACCTAGACAAATTAGAGGATTGGGCCAAAAGAAATATGATGAGGTTCAACAAGGACAAGTGCAGAGTCCTGCACTTAGGACGGAAGAATCCCATGTACTGCTACAGACTAGGGACCGAATGCTAGGCAGCAGTTCTGCAGAAAAGGACCTAGGGTTTACAGTGGACGAGAAGCTGGATATGAGTCAACAGTGTTCCCTTGTTGCCAAGAAGGCTAATGGCATTTTGGTCTGTATAAGTAGGAGCATTGCCAGCAGATCGAGGGACGTGATCATTCCCCTGTATTCGGCATTGGTGAGGCCTCATCTAGAGTACTGTATCCCGTTTAGATGTAAGAAGGATGTGGAAAAATTGGAAAGAGTGCAGTGGAGGGCAACAAAAATTATTAGGGGGCTGGAGCACATGACCTACAAGGAGAGGCTGAGGGAACTGGGATTATTTAGTCTGCAGAAGAGAAGAATGAGGGGGAATTTGACAGCTGCTTTCAACTACCTGAAAGGGGGTTCCAAAGAGGATGGATCTAGATTGTTCTCAGTGGTGGCAGATGACACAACAAGGAGCAATGGTCTCACGTTGCAGTGGGGAGGTTTAGGTTGGATATTAGGAAAAACTTTTTCACTATGAGGATGGTGAAGCACTGGAATGGGTTACCTAGGGAGGTGGTGGAATCTCCTTTCTTAGAGGTTTTTAAGGTCAGGCTTGACAAAGCCCTCGCAGGGACGATTTAGTTGGGATTGGTCCTGCTTTGAGCAGGGGGTTGGACTAGATGACCTCCTGAGATCCCTTCCAACCCTGATATTCTATGATTCTATGATTTTATGTCAAGGATATGAAAATGAGGGGCAAATGGGAGGTCTCGGGTGAGAAGAAAGATAGATTTAAGTGTAGTAGCCGTGTTAGTCTGTGTCAGCAAAACGAAAATAATAAAGAAAAACTTGTAGCACCTTAGAGACTAACAAATTTATTTCAGCATAAGCTTTCGTGGGTTAATACCCACTTCATCGGATGCATGGAATGAAATATACTGTAGACAGATATTTATACAGTCAGAGAAACATGATAAGGTCGAGGTGTATAGACCAATCTTAAGAGGCTAATTAGTTGAGACGAACCATAACAGCAGGGGAAGAAAAAACTTTTGAAGTGATAAACAAGATGGTCACACAGGTGTGAATGAGGATCGTTAACTTAAGGGAAATAGATTCAATTAACATAATGGCCGAGCCATTCCAAATCTCAATTTAATCTGGAGGTAACGCAATCTAGTTTGCATATCAATTCGAGTTCAATAGTTTCTCTTTGAAGTCTGCTTTTGGAGTTAATCTGTCGCAACACTGCTATCCTCAAGTCTGTCACTGAGTGATTAGGGAGGTTGAAGTGTTCTCCTACTGGTTTTTGAATGTTATGATTCCTGATGTCAGATTTATGTCCATTTATTCTTTTGCGTAGAGACTGTCCGGTTTGGCCAATGTACATGGCAGAGGGGCATTGCTGGCACATGATGGCATATATCACATTGGTCGATGTGCAGGTGAATGAGCCCCTGATGGCGTGGCGGATGTGATTAGGCCCTGTGATGGTATCACTTGAATCGATATGTTGACAGAGTTGGCATCGGGCTTTGTTGCAAGGATAGGTTCCTGGGTTGGTGTTTTTGTTGTATGGTGTGTGGTTGCTGGTGAGTATTTGCTTCAGGTTGGGGGGCTGTCTGTAAGCAAGGATTGGTCTGTCCTCCAAGATCTGTGAGAGTGAGGGATCATCTTTTAGGATAGGTTGTAGATCTTTGATGATGCGCTGGAGAGGTTTTAGTTGGGGGCTAAAGGTGACGGCTAGTGGTGTTCTGTTATTTTCTTTTTTGGGCCTGTCTTGTAGTAGGTGACTCCTGGGTACTCTTTTGGCCCTGTCAATCTGTTTTTTCACTTCAGCAGGTGGGTATTGTAGTTGTAAGAATGCTTGATAGAGATCTTGTAGGTGTTTGTCTCTGTCTGAAGAAAGATAGAGGAGATGGAAAGATGTTAGAAAGTATATCTACACTGAGGGCTTGTCTACACTTAAAACTCTAAAGCGGCACAGCTGCACTGCTGTAGCACTTCAGTGTAGTCACTACCTGGGCCGACAGGAGGGGTTCTCCCATCAGCGTAGGTAATCCACCTCCCCAAGAGGCAGTAGCTAGGTTGACAGAAGAATTCTTCCTTTAGCCTAGCACTGTCTACACCAGGGGTTAAGTCGGCATATGTCAGCATTCCCTCCCCACTCTAAACTCTGGGGTACAGTTGTGGGGACCATCATGAAAGACCCTCTAAGCTTATTTCTACCAGCTTAGGTTAAAAACTTAGGTTATTTGAGCTTCTTACCCCTTACAGGTAAAGATTCAGTACAGCTACCCAGGAGGGATTTTAGGGTACCCTTAGCTGTATGTTTATGACACACACCCCAAATCACAGATGGTGTTGGACAGCCTGTTCCACACTGGTTGTGATTTTTTCCTGAAGCTCTAGGAGAAAACAGAGTTAATAAGACACACGCACCTCTAGATACACTACTGATTATATAAAAACTAACAATATTTTCCACATTTTAAGGACGATCTTAACCAGTTGATTCTGGGAAACGGTCACGGGACAGTGCATCAGCCACTCTGTTAGAAGTTCCTGGAATGTGTTGTATTTCAAAATCAAAATCTTGGAGAGCTAAACTCCACCGAATACATTTTTTGTTATTTTCCTTGAAGGTATGAAGCCACTTCAGCGCAGCATGGTCGGTTTGTAGGTGGAAACACTGTCCCCAAACGTATGGGCGTAGCTTTTCCAGTGCGTACACAATGGCGTAACATTCCTTTTCGGTGATTGACCAGTGGCTTTCCCTCTCAGACAGTTTTTTGCTGAGAAACACAACAGGATGGAATTCTTGATCCGGTCCTTTCTGCATTAAGACTGCATTAGGCTTATTTGACACTTTTTAGCCTTAACGGTTAGTCCTGCCTCCCTTATGCGCTCAAATACTTTTTGTAGATGCTCCAGGTGTTCTGCCCATGAATCAGAAAATATGGTCACATCGTCAAGGTAGGCAACTGCAGATTCTCCCAATCCCACTAGGAGACGATCTACATGTTTTTGGAAGGTGGCGGGTGCATTTCGCAGCCCAAAGGGAGCACATTAAATTCATACAGCCCTACATGGGTGATGAAGGCTGACCTTTCCTTGGCAGATTCATCTAGTAGTACTTGCCAGTACCCCTTCGTTAAGTCTAAGGTAGAGATGAACTGGGCATGTCCCAGTTTCTCCAATAGCTCAACTGTATGTGGCATTGGATAGTTGTCTGGGGGCGAGCATTACCTATTTCAATGGAGTGATATGCCTGTTCAGTCCGTCCTGGGGTGGCTGAGAACATTGGCGCGAAGCTAGTGCACAGCTCCTTGATCTGCTGCCGCTGCATACGCCCAAGGGTCATGGAGAGCTTCACCTCTTCAAAGCCACCTTCACGTTTTCCTTCATAGTAGACACCTTCAGGCCACTCAGCGTCATCTCCTCCCTGGGCTGCAAACTGAAGAACCTTTAACTCTCTGAAATAAAAGTGCTTTAGAGAATTAACATGGTACCCTTTAGGCTTTAGGTTTGAGGTGGGGTATGCTATGAGATAGTTAACAGCTCCCAGGTGCTCTTGGACCGTAAATGGCCCTTCCCACAATGCTTCCATCTTATGGGCGTGGAGCGCCTTCAAGACCATGACCTGGTCCCCTACTTTGAAGGAACGCTCTCTGGCATGTTTATCATACCAGGCCTTTTGCTCTTCCTGAGCCTCTTTTAGGTTTTCTTTAGCAAGGGCTAGAGAATCTTGGAGGGTGTTTTGTAGGTTGTTTACAAAGTCCAGTATGTTAGTTCCTGGAGAAGGCGTAAACCCCTCCCATTGCTGCTTCACCAGCTGTAATGGCCCCTTAACCTCGCAGCCATACACAAGTTCAAATGGTGAAAAGCCCAAACTGCGATGTGGTATAGCCCTGTAGGCAAAGAGCAGGGGCGGCTCTATGATTTTTGCCGCCCCAAGCACAGCAGTCAGGCAGCCTTCGGCGGCATGCCTGCGGGTGGTCCGCTGGTCCCGTGGATTTGGCGGCGTTTCTGCGAGTGATCTGCCGGTCCTTTGTCCCCGCCGCCTAATTGCCATCGAAGCCGCAGGACCGGCGGACCTCCTGCAGAAACGCCGCCGAAGGCTGCCGGACTGCTGCCCTCACAGCGACCGGCAGGCTGCCCCCCGCGGCTTGCCACCCCAGGCACGCACTTGCTGCGCTGGTGCCTGGAGCCACCCCTGGCAAAAAGCAACTGCTGCAATACTAGGTCCCAATCATTGGAGTGCTCATTGATGAATTTACGTATCATGGCCCCCAAAGTTCCATTAAATTTCTCCACCAGGCCATTTGTTTGATGGTGGCAAGGGGTGACAACTAAGTGGTTCACCCCAGGAGCTTCCCAAAGGCTTTCAATGGTTTCTGCCAGGAAATTAGTTTCTGAATCCATAAGGATGTTGGAGGGCCAACCTCCTCTAGCAAAAATGTCTTTTAATGCCTGGCACACACTTTTAGCCCTAGTGTTGCTTAGAGCTACTGCTTCCGGCCATCGGGTGGCAAAATCCATTAAAGTCAGTATGTACTGCTTTCCTCTGGGTGTCTTTTTTGGGAAAGGACCCAGAATATCCATAGCTACTTGCTGAAATGGAACCTCAGTTATGGGGAGTGGCTGCAGAGGGGCTTTGACCTGGGTCTTGGGGTTTTCCCACTCTTTGGCACACCTCACAAGACAGGACATAGCTAGAAACCTCCTTGCCCATTCCCTCCCAGTGGAATGACCTCCCCAAACTGTCTTTGGTCCTGTTTACCCCAGCATGGGGTAAGCTTAAGAGCTTTACCCGGTACTTAGTTGGAACTACCAACTGTCTTTGATGATGCCAGTCCTCCTGGTGCCCACCAGAAAGACTTTCCTTGTACAAAAGTCCTTTTTCTACAACAAACCGGGATTGATTAGAAGAGCTGAAAGGTGGTGGGTTGCTTCGTGCCGCCGTCCAAGCTGTATTCCAGGCTCCGGCTGAGCCTCTTTCGCAGGTTTAGCTGCTGCTGCCAGTGCAGGCTCGGTGGTGGCCTCTGGTGTTGGAGTTGCAGACGGGGTTGCAAGCACTGGATTCAGTGCTGGCAATGGTTCTGGTGCTGGTTGCTCCACCAGTTCCGGTTCTGGGACTGGCTCTGGCTGGGTCTCTGTGATTGGACCCACTACTGTTGTCACAGACATTGGCATGGGGTCCGGTTCCACCACCTCAATCTGGGTCTCTAGTAACACAAACGTGGCCCTTGTAGAAGGCTCAGGAACAGATCTAGGTGTGAAGGCTTGCTTAGCGTGGCTGCAGGTGACCATTCCCACCCTCTTGTCTAGCTTCACATGGTTAGCTAAGTCTTTCCCCAGCAGCATGGGAATGGGATAATTATTATAGACGCAAAAGTCCACATTCCTGACCAGCCCTTGTACTGGACAGGCAACTTGGCTGTAGACAAGTCAAAAGAGTTTGACTTGAAGGGTTGAATCATCACTTGGGCCTCTGGGTTGATGAATTTGGGGTCCACTAAGGATTGGAGGATAGCTGACACCTGTGCTCCAGTGTCCCTCCACGTGATAACCTTCTTCCCACCCACACACACAATTTCCCTTCTCTCTTAGGGTATCTGGGAGGCATCTGGGCCTGAGGACCTTTGGTGTGACCCCGGTGCAATGAACTGTAATCTGTTGGGGTTCTTGGGACAGTTGGCCTTTACATGCCCCAACTCATTACATTTAAAACATCGCCCAGCTGACTGGTCACTGGGGCGAGGTGGATTGCTGGAGAATGGTGTGGTGGAATGATAAGGTGTCTGGGGTTTTCCTTGAGGTGTAGGTGGGGCCTTGGGTTGCCCCCGGTGGTAAGGTGTGGTCTCGGGGTGTTCCTTCTAGTATCCGCCCAAATTGCGACCAGGTTTGTTCCTCTCTGCTACCACCATCCATTTTGTTCCGATTTGCCTCGCCTCTTTGACGGTCTGGGACTGCTCGTATTGATCAGCATAAGAAGCAAGACTTTCTGCTGAGTCCATTTTCTTATCCAATAAACACTGTTTTACATTGTCATAGGTCATAGTCAGGAACTGCTCCTGTACAACCAAATCATACATTCCTTCAAAGCTAGTTACACCCCTTCCTTTGACCCAAGACCCTTCATCTGGTTTACATAAGCCACATTACTTAGTCCAGCCCCTCTCTTAAGGGCTCTAAATTTTACTCTGTAAGTTTCAGGTGTAATTTGAAATTGTTTTAAAACCAAATCCTTAAATTTACCATAGTCAGAAGCATCCTCAATAGGCATCTTGTTGAATATGTCCAGAGCTCTTCCAGTCAATTTTGTTACCAATGTGGTCATCTTTTGATCTTCAGGAATTGCATGGCGGGTGCAAAGTCTCTCAAAGGTGATGAAATATTCAGCTATATCACTGGATTCATTATACTGTGGACATAGTCGCTCCCGTTTTTGGGGAAGTGGAGCCAGCTGCTGAAGGGTTCCGTCGTTTCCACTCCATCACCTCCAGTTCATGCTTTCTCTCTCTTTCCCTCTCCTTCTGAGCATGCTGCCTCTCTCTTTCCTTCTCCTCCAGTTCATGCTGCCTCTCTCTTTCCCTCTCCTACCTATCAGCTTTTTCTCTGGCCACTTGTACATCAATCTCCATTCGTTTGAATTCCAGTTGTCTTTCATGTTCCTTCTTTCTTTCCTCAGCTTCCAATCTGGCTAATTCCAGTTTTTTCTGGACCTCACTTTCTGTCATATTTGCTAACCTCCCTGCCCTTACCGCAGCCTAGCCCGAGAACTAGAAAAGAAAAAAAAACAGCTTGTGAATTCCCTTGCTGTAGCTTAACAGCTCTGCCTACAGGCAAAGAAGAAAAAACTCCAGCTGCTCTCAGCTTAAAAAAAAAAAAGTGTCCTTTAAAAAAAACCTCCCTGATTTTCAAGCAGCCAAAAGGAAAAAATGTGTCCTTTTAAAATCCTGAGGTCTGTGCTTCTGGTTCAAAATGATTCCACCGCACTGCCACCATGTCAGGGTTCCCTCCCCACTCTGAACTCTGGGGTACAGATGTGGGGACCCACATGAAAGACCCCCTAAGCTTATTTCTACAGCTTAATTTAAAAACTTCCCCAAGGCACAACTCCTTTCCTTGTCCTTGGATGGTATTGCTGCCGCCAGCAAGTGATTTAGACAAAAATTCAGGAAATGGACCACTTGGAGCCCCTATTTCCAAAAAATATTCCTCCAAGCTCCTTCTCCCCCTTTCCTGGGGAGGCTTGAGAATAATATACTAACCAATTGGTTACAATGTGAGCACAAACCAAACTCCTTGGGTTTTAGGACACTAAAAATCAATCAGGTTCTTAAAAGAAGAATTTTTTTTTTTAAAGTAAAAGAATCACACCTGTAAAATCAGGATGGAAGGTAACATTACAGACTAAATAAAAAGATTTAAAACACAGAGGATTCCCCTCTGACTCTCCTTCCCAGTTACAAAACAGGAATGAAATTACCTTTTAGCACAGGGAAAATTCACAAGCTAAAACAAAATATAATCTAACGCATTTCCTTGCCTTACTTAAAATTTTTGAAATCTTAGATGCTCATTTCAGCTAGGTTTTTAGGAGATGTTTTTTCCTACCTGATCCCTCGCTCTGTCCAGCGAGGGAAACAAACAAAGAGAGCACAAACAAACCCTCCCCCTCCCCAGATTTGAAAGTATCTTCTTTCCTCATTGGCCCTTTTGGTCAGGTGCCAACCAGGTTAAAGAAAGATTCAGTACAGCTACCCAGGAGGGATTTTAGGCTACCCTTAGCTGTATGTTTATGACAGCATAGCTACATCTCTCTGGGGATGGATTTTTCACACCCCGGAGAGAAGTAGCTATGCTGATGTAAGTTCCCATGTAGACCACCCTGAATCTTTCTTGCTTCTTAGGTCTGGTTTACTCTGGGAATCAGCATAGCTACATCTGGCCCAGTGTGTATTTATGATCTTACAGATTGCTTGTTCTATTTTGTAGGTATAGCAGATTGAAGGGTCAGCTAGGAAAAGAGCAACTGCTCCTCCAACCAACTTGAAATGAGCAAGAGGACATAGCGAGGATGACCAGGGGCTAGTTGAGGTCTGTCAGTAGCTCCTAGTCCCACAGAAACATTTGTGTTTCCTTTCAACTGATGTAAAATTGAGCATTTCTATTACATTTCATATTATCAGCCATTTGAAAATCTTTATGTCTGATCGTCCTCTCATGGTGCTGGAAAAGAATATGTGGGAGTTATTTTTCATACAAGACCCTTACGGGTTTCTTGCTAGTAAACTAATTTTACATGACTCAGATTTAAATAATAAAAAGGCTTAACTCCAGCCTGAGAAGAGTTTATTGTCCACAATGATAGCCTCGAGACAAACACTTACACCTTTGGGACTCCACAAAGGCAGCAATTAGGCAGCATTTTATTGTGATGCAGTGAGTGGGCAAAAGATGAAGTTACGCTACTCTCAAGAGCCTAGAAACCAAATTGGCTTCCTGGAGAGAGAACATAAGAAATCTGGCAACCTAAAAATATTTAAAGAGCTTATGACTCCCAGGGGAGAATTTCAGGCTATTGAAGTGGAAAAGACTGAGCATTTGCTAAGATTAAAAAAAGGCTTTTTAATGAAAAACAACAAAGTGCACAAATTTGTGTGTGTGCGAGTGTGGCATGTTTAAAAAGGGAAAAAATAAACCCTGAAATCAATCTGCAGCAGTAGATGGACTACTGAGGATCCAAATCAAACTGCCTAGACCTAAAAATACGAGGCAAAATATTTTTGAAAGAATTTCTCCAAGAAGACATGTCAGAATTATAAATTATCCAGGCCAAGAAAGGTTTAAAATAGTACTAAATGTCTGGGCTAGAGGGCATCTCCATGAAGTCCTGTTTGCTCTCATGGCCCAGCTTCTGAAAGGTTTTGCTCAGCCAGTTCTATCCTTCGTTAGGTCTCTGTGTTCCACCTCTCAATCTCGCTTCTCTCGGTCCTTTGCTCTAACTAGGGCACGCGGTAGGGGTACCTATTGGCCCTGCTCTTGGCAGTGCCACAGCATCCAATAGAGCAGAACAACAAAATAAAGACAGATGGCAAAGTAACTAACATTTCTTCATTCACTGTGGCGGTTACAAACTTCTCTACTGCACCCACTCTAAGGCCTGGTCTGCTATTTTGGCTAGGGGTGTGATTTTTTTTTACCGCTATAGTTGTACTGATTCAACCACTAGTGTGGATACAGCTTAGGTTGCCACGTTCCAATTTTCAAAACTGGCCACTACAGGCCCCCATTGCTTGCTCGCTCCACCCCCCCAACCCCCAGTCATTTGCTTCTCCGTCCTCCGGGACTCACCTGCCGTCTGCAGAGCCAGAGCCTGCCTGCCTGGACAACGATGGGATGGTGGGGGAGGTCCCCGGAGCAAGGGGTTGGAGCGAGCTGGGCCCCCAGGAGCCTGAGAAGGCAGGATGGGTCATCACAGGCAGTGAGCCTGGCAGCCAGCCCTGTTCCTCAAATGCAGCACACTATCAGGTTCCCTTCTCCTCCAGCTGCAGCTGCTCTTCCCACCCTCCTGGTGGCAGAGGCTGATTGCAGCTACTGCAGCAGCCTGACTTTTGGTGTCCAGTCAGCAGTACTGACCAGATACTGCACAGGTCCCTTTTCGACGGACGGGAAAGTCTGGTCGAAAACCAGACACCTGGCAACCCTAATGCAGCTATATCAACATAAAAATGCTTTATGTGAGTATAGCTTATTTCCCTTCCCAAACAGGAATAGCTACACCAGTATAAGGCTATGTCTACTCCGATGCACATACTTGGTTATCTGACCATGTACATGCTCGCACATGTTCCTTATACTTGTGACAAGTGTGCACATACGCTGTGCTGAACACAGGTATAATGCTGTGTACACGTGTATACCTGCGTCCACACTACCATGGTTGTTACATGACATTAATGCTACCATTTCAGGTATGCCAAGATTCTGTGCATCACAGGGAGACGTTCTAGGAACCACTGTGTGTTGTTGGTACTGTCTCCTGCCTTCACGCATTTGCCGATGGCAGTTCCTGCTTACATCTCCCCCTGCCAAACTGGGAGGAACACATGGAACAATGGGATGATGTAGTTCTGCTCCTGCTCTTTATCACGGGACAAATGCTTAGTGGAGTAGGTGATCGGTGATATCCTAGATGGAATTTGAGCAGAACTTTGACATGTCGAAGACAGTTGACCTTGAATGTCAATGACAATTCATTCAGTTCCCATACTATGGATATGATGAATGCCAGTATTGCCACGGTATACCCATGGGTGGGCCATCACTTCTGGTCCAGGAGCTCCAGGGATCACATCGTTTTGGAAACCGCGGATGACCAGCAGTGGCTTCAAACCTTCCCTGAATGAGGAAACAGACCTTCATGGAGTTGTGTGAGGCAGTTACACCAAACCTCCAGCGCCAGAACACTCCATTCAGGGAAGCCATGCTGGTGCAGAAGCAGATAGCTATTTCCCTGTGGAAAGTGGCAAAACCAGACCGCTATAGACCCATTGCAAACCACTTTGGGGTTGGAAATTCCACGGTCAGGGTTAGAAAGTCCACTGCTGGGGTTGTGGTTGTGCATGTTTGCGAGACAACTGACATTGTGATCTTCCCACAGGTGCTTGACATAAGAAAAGTTCCAGAAATAATAGCTGGATTTCAGAGAATGGGGTTCCCAAACCGTGCATGAGCCATGGATAGCCTCCATATCCAGTACTTTGCCTACCACAAGGGGGTAGTGAGTATGTAAACCAAAAAGGTTACTATTCACATGTTCTGTGAGGCTTAGTGGCCCACAGAGGCCAATTCATGAATGCCAGCGTGGGAGACACTAGAAAGGGCCATGATGCCATGATGCTGAGGAGATTGAGATTGAGCTTTGAAGGGGGAAGAAGGGACTTTATTCCCCAGAAACTATATGATTCTCTATGGTGTGTTTGTGCCAACTGTTATTTTGGGGGCCCCCCCCATACCCACTCTCAATTTGGCTCATGAAACTATACCCCCACATCAATGACCTGGGAAAACAGGAATTCAATTGAAAACACAGTGGCTGCAGAATGGTTGTGGAGTGTGCATTTGGTGGTGGTGGTGCCTACGTACCCATCTGGATGCCCTGTGGCAAATACCACTTATCATCGTATATCATGCACTCCATAATGTTTGTGAAGGTGACAGGGAGTGCTTCTGTCCTGAGTGGGATCAGGACAAGTCTGGTTTACAAAAATCTGTACAGGCCTCTGAATCCCACCCACATGCACACTGGGCCCGGTTCTCAGCAGACCCAGGGATGCCATATGTCCACACATCTTGGCACAGCAGGAAAACAGAGGATGACAACTGCCTGTCTGAGAGACACCTTCACACCCTGAGCAGTTGCTGGAAAAGAACATAAGAGAACATTGGCACGTACTTGTGGGACTACCTAGCTTTGTGAGGGTTTTGTTCCTGTGACAATTCACACACTCTTGACAGTTTTAACCAGGCACCTCCGCTGGGTTAACAGCTTTGGGTTGGGTTTGTGCTGTGGAGAAGAGTGGCTGAATTTGTACTGTGGCCATTGTGTAATGCTTTTGACTTAACTACTCACACAGGTTTACAAGCCTCCCTTATTGGGAGAGCTCAATGTCTTTTAACGACCTTATCAGCATTTGCTATGGGGGGGGGGGGGCGGGTAGGGAGAAAGAGTTCCACCCTTTTTCTCTCTTTTTTTTTTACAGTTCTTTGTCTGCAGTGCTAATTGCACTTAGTGGCTAGTATGCTGCACTAATTGCTACTAAGGTTGAAACTGGTCAAGATTTGTGGGGGAAGGAGGGGTCATTTAATCACTGGGTAGTGGCAGAGGCCTGTATTGTTAATTGGATTGTGTTTCGTTGTTCTGCCTGTGAACCAAGCCATAAAGATGTTTATCTCCCCATTTTCTGTGGTGGGAATTCTGCTGCATTTAGAACTAGCTAACAGTGCTCTCTGTAAGCACATAACACTAGCTGCACTTTCCCTTTCCCTCCCGTGTATCCAGTAGCGTAGCCAGGGGGGGAACCGGGGGGGTGGCTCCCTGGGGCTGCCCCCGGCTCGCCGTTGAGGCGCTGAGGGGACGCAGCGAGGCGGCTCCCCACTCAGGTGCTGAGGGGGGCACAGCAAGGCGGGGGGCTCACCGCGGCTGCCCTGGGGGCAGCGGGGCAGCTGTCCCCGGCTCCCCGCTCAGCAGCTCAGCGGGAAGACAAGGGGCAGCCGCGGCAAGCCACCCCTTGTCTCCCCGCTCAGCAGCTCAGCCGCTGAGCGGGCAGACAAGGGGAAGCCGCAGCAAGCCGACCCTTGTCCCCCCGCTAAACAGCTCAGCCGCTCAGCGGAGAGGCAGCGGGCAGCCGCCCCCCAAATCTTGGTGCCCTAGGCGACCACCTAGGGTCACCTAGTGGGTGCGCTGGCCCTGGCGGGGGGTACCACCAAAGACCTGGAGTGAGCCGCCGAAGATCTGGAGCGCCGCCGGGTGAGTACATGGGGAGGCGCCTTTTTATAGCACTGCTCCCCCTGCGCTCTGGACCTGGCTGCGCTACTGCATGTATCCTTGGGACTTCAGCTATTTCTTAACCCTAGGAGAAAGAGGGAAGCGTTGTGGGTGTGGGGCAGAGAGAAAAGTGTTTGTAGTCTGAAGGCACCACACGGTTACACCACTCCAGCTCCTGTACTGTGAATCCTGGGCATAATCCTGAACTTGAAAACATCTTAGGCTCCTCATATTTAGGAAGGAGAGTCCACACACAAGTCAAGGAAATGCTAACATTGATTAAAAGTACTATATTAGACATGTAAGTAAAATATTTTTAAAAAGAGAGGGAAACCAACAAAACATAATAGGACTGAATACCTGAATGGCCAAATATTAATGTCTCTGCACCCATCTCCTGGCCCTCCCCCTGGCAGGCGGGGGAACAATGAGGGATAATTATTCTTGGGGACAAACTGTGATGTCTCTTGCAAGGAGTTTGGGGGACAGCCCTTGGTGGGCTTCAGGGACTCCCACAGGCTCATTGTTCCCCTCCTGGATGCTCAGGGGGTTCCCCCGGGAGAGATTTCAGGTGTCAGTGTTTAGACCAGAATCTTTCTAACCCCGCCCTCTTCCTTCCCCCAATCTGTGCAGCCCCAGGAGCACCATAGCCTGAGTGCTGGCCAAGAAACACACAGATATGGGAGCACAATGATTGCTCATTAATAATCCTTTTTATAGCTTCTGCCAAATGCATAACAGTGGCTCATCGGCAATCAATAACATCATTTATTTATAGCTGTGTCTTGCGTGAGGCTGGGCTTAAAATCTAGAACAAGGCAACCAGAGCAAGAGGAGATATTGGCGGGAAGTGTGGGTGTCCTCTGTAACTTACCAGCCTCGGGTTCCAGCTCCTGCCACGGCTCAGATTCTTGCTCAGGGCGCTTCCTCAACTGGTTCCTTTGGTAGAGGTGCAGGATCACATGTTCCTCATCCTCCAGGTCTTCGGGGGC
The DNA here is from genome assembly GCA_037349315.1 of Chelydra serpentina. NCBI lineage: Eukaryota > Metazoa > Chordata > Testudines > Chelydridae > Chelydra > Chelydra serpentina. The sequence goes on from JBAIAC010000004.1 coordinate 46,382,647, forward strand.
ATCCTCTGTGCCTCCTCATCAGCATCCCTTCAAACAAAGAGGCTGGTGGGGTTGTAGAGAAGGTCATGAGCCACTTCAGGATCTGACTACACCAGTCCCACTCGTCATAGAAAGGGCATGTATGAGGAGCCCTCTTTAAACAACTCTCGGAGTCTTTTGCCCTCTAGTATAGGAGCCTCAGGTGTATGATGCATTCCTGGCACAGGGCTGGAGTTTTCTCAATGCCAGCCTGCTTCAGCCTCTGAAATTTCCCCGTAGAGAGGAATGTTCCTGCTGCTCCAGGCGAAGTCATGGAGAACCTAGGGTGACCAGACAGCAAATGTGAAAAATCGGGACAGGGGGTGGGGGGGGGGTAATAGGAGCCTATATAAGAAAAAGACCCCAAAATCGGGACTGTCCCTATAAAATTGGGACATCTGGTCACCCTATCAGCACCAGGTGTGGTCAGCAAACCAGGCAGCTGCTCTTGGAGCAGGATCCATGTTCACCGGTATTCAGTGGCGTAGCCAGGTTTAGAGCACAGGGGGAGCGGAACCAAAAAAAAAGGCACCGGGAGCAAAAAGCGTCAGGAGCAAAAAAAGGCACTGGGAGCAAAAAAAAAGGCTCCGCTCTGGCTGCAGCGCAGGAGCAAAAGGCATCGGAACACAGAAAAGGCACCGCTTCTTCTCAGTGGGGGAGCGGCCACTCCCCCTGCTCTCCCCTGGCTATGCTACTGCCTGTATTGATCAGAAGAGTGCAGCAGAAAGCTGTCTTAATGTGGTCAGTGCAGCTCACTATCGTCAGTGAAAATGGAGGACAGGGACCTTTTTAGATTGGAAAGGGTCGGTCAGAAGAGGGTTCAGTGCATTCTGGCAATGGGGTGGAGGACTACTAAAACTTGAGACCTGGTACACACTCCTTACCCACATCCACGCTGCACAGTGGTATGGGTATGGGGCCATGCCACAGCCGAGAATGTACTTACCTACACCCCTCAGGCATACTAGCTTATTCACCCTCTACTCACTGCATGCTTCTGCATGCAGATGTGGTCTCCCCATCTCAAAAAAGATATATTGGAATTGGAAAAGGTTCAGAAAAGGGCAACAAAAATGATTAGGGGTATGGAACGGCTGCCGTATGAGAAGAGATTAATAAGACTGGGACTTTTCAGCTTGGAAAAGAGACAACTAAGGTGGGATATGATAGAGGTCCTATAAAATCATGACTGGTGTGGAGAAAGTAAATAAGGAAGTGTAGGGGTCTTTGTCTGCTGCGGGGTGGTGGGGCACCAGGCCACCTCACTGTACCCATTTGGCTGGGTTGGGGAATCCTCGGTCTTTGGCCCGAACGCCTCCGGTCAGGTCCTGCAAGCGGTAGAGGCTAAGCCCTGGCCCTGAGTCAGGGCGGGGCAACAAGTAAATAATCTGAGGCTCAGCTCCTCAGGGAGGGGGTGAGCACAGAGTTCAATATAAGGCACTAGGCTCCTGGCTCTGGGTAACCAGGAAGAGGGGGAGACTGCCACCCACACATTGGGTGGCAGGGGGGATGCAGGCCCACCCACTCCACTGCATCCCAGCCCGGGGCCCTAACAGCGGCAAAGGATCCTGTGTCAGTGGGGATCCTGGCCTCAACACACTGACATTGGTTCTGGCAGTGCTGCAGCTAGACTAGGGTCCGCTGCCCCCGGGCTACTTCTGGACTCCCCCTTGAGAGATACCTGAGTCCAGGGGGTGTCTTCGGCGGGTCCCAGCCCCATGGGTTCCTCCTCAGACTCGCGGTCGCTTGGCAGGTCCGGCAACTCCTCCAGATGGTGGCCACTTGGGAGGTCCGGCAGCTCCTCTGGGAAGTGGCCACTTGGCAGGTCCAGCAGCTCCTCTGGATAGGGGCCGCTCGGCAGGTCCAGCAGCTCCTCCGGATGGTGGCCGCTCGGCAGGTCCGGCCAGTCTTGGTGGGTACCTGGGGCCGCAGGGTTTTGCCAGTCGTGAGCTAGGCCGGCGGCGTCTGGTCTCCCCGGTGGCTGCTCCTCTAGTGATCTCTGAGGTCCCGCCTTTATACTTCCGGGTCGCGCTGGTCTACTTCCAGGTCACGGCTTGTCTCTCGGCGGGGCGGGCCCAGAGCCTCCTGGCTCCACCCGCTCTGGCCACTGGGCCGGTTCTTCACTCTGCGGGGTGGTGGGGTACCAGCCCACCTCGCTACAGGAAGTGTTATTTACTCCTTTTCATAACACAAGAACTAGGGGTCACCAAATGAAATTAATAGGCAGCAGCTTTAAAACAAACAAAAGGAAGTATTTTTTTCATACAAGGCATAGTCAACCTGTAGAACTCCTTGCCAGAGGATGTTGTGAAGGCCAAGACACTAACAGAGTTCAAAAAAGAACTAGATAGTTTCATGGAGGATAGGTCCATCAATGGCTATTAGCCAGGATTTTCAGGGATGGTGTCCCTAGCCTCTGTTTGCTAGAGGCTGGGATGGGCAACAGGGGATGGATCACTTGATTATTACCTGTTCTGTTCATTCCCTCTGGGGCACCTGGCATTGGCCACTGTAAGAAGACAGGATACTGGGCTAGATGGACCTTTGGTCTGACCCAGTATAGCCATTCTTATGTGCTTATGGACATGCATACAGTTGCTAGTGTACATGTAGCCTGCCTGTGTCCACAGTACAGCCTTGTCTACACTTGAAAGGGTTTGCTGGTAGGGGGTAGAGATACACCAGTAGAGCTCTACCAGAAAACCCTCCTTGAGGAGACACAGCTCTTACTGGCAAAAGAGTTCCCCAAGTGGAACATGCTATACAAGCAAAAGGACTTGTTGCCAGTGTGGCTGCACCTACAATAGGGCTTTTGCCAGCATAGCTGTGTTGGTAAGATGTGTGATTTTTTTCACACTTCTAACCAACTTGGCTATGCTGGTAAAACTTTTAGGTGCACACCAAGCTGGATGGATGGATGGAGGGATAGGGGCATGAACAGTGGGTGTAATATGCCAGGCACTGCCACAGCCACCAGAACCCCAGTTGCAGGGTTTTGGGGGCAAGTTTTTGTTTTATTATGCCCCATGCAGGTTCTGGGGCATCTGAGGAGACGGTATGTGCTATTCAGCTTCCCGGGTTCGTCAGTAATCTCCCTGGACTCCAGAGAGATTATTGATGAACCCAGGAAGTTGAGTAGCACATACCACCTCCTCAGCTGCACCAGAACCTGCATGGGGAATAACAAAAGTTCCTTCCGGAGAGAGTCCAAGACGCTTTTCCCCATGGCAGTTTAGGATCTGGGGAGGGGTCTGTTTGAGGGTGTGGAGGGGCGTGCTCAGGCCTCCAGCCAGCCCAAGGCTCCTCTGCCCAAGGGAGGGAGGCACTCTGACCAGGCCGAGTTGGGGGTGTGTGCTCGTGGCTCATGGTTTTCTTATCGCGGGGGGGGGGGGTGGTGGAAGAGGCGGAGCGGTGGGCTAGCCTCCCTGAAGGGGGGCTCCATCCACCACCCATGGATAGGAGTTGTACCACTTTTACTATATTCTTATAGATAAAGCGCAACAATTGTGGGTTGACAAGCCCTGGCCTAGTTAAAACATTCCCACAATATCTCCTTATAACTCACAGTAATGTGATGTGTGTGATCCCCTGCTAATTTAAAGCCCAATCCTGCAAGCCCAAACTAAAAGGCCTGGTCTGTGCTACCAAGTTAGGTCAACGTAGGTTGTCTTGCATTGACCTATTTGTGAATGTTTCTACACTAAAATTTGTCGCCAGGCAACGTAAGCGCTTCATTACAGTGATGGAATAAAACCACCTCCCCAAACAGTGTTGCGCCAGGGTCAAGCTAAGGTCAACGTAGTAGTGCAAGTGTAGACACTGTGTGACCTGTGTCGACCCTAACAGTCCTAGTCCAGCAGCTGTCCTTATTTTTAAGCTGACAGTGTCTCCTTAACAAAGCCTATTGTATGTTAAAGAGATAAGGTGGGTGAGGTAATATCTTTTATTGGACTAACTTCTGTTGGTGAGAGAGAGACAAGCTTTTGAATTTACACTGAGCAATTTAGCTGAATACAAGATGGAACAGAGTGTTTAGCACAAATAGTTAACACATAGATTCATAGATAGATTCATAGATTCTAGGGCTGGAAGGAACCTCGAGAGGTCATCGAGTCCAGCCCCGTGCCCTCATGGCAATCTGTTCCACCTTGCATTTAGCTGTGACACTAAGTAGGTTTCCCACACCTGAAGAGCTCTGTGTGGCTCGAAAGCGTCTCTCTCTCACCAACAAAAGTTGATCCAATAAAATATATTACCTCACCCACCTTGTCTCTCTAACATTCCTGATTGACAAGGCTACAACACTGCATACTGTATGTTAAATACATTAATTTCACCTTTTATATTTTAAGGTTTCCCAATGTAGCATTTAAAGGAACTCCCTCCACCCCATGTAGTCCTGTTGGTAGATTGGAGGTTCTCCCACTCTTACCTTGTGTTTTGGCATGATGGATAGTTGTGAACTTTAGTGTGGCATGATAGAAAGGGCCAAATGCCAACAAATCAGGGGTTAATGATATATGGAGATATACCTATCCTCATAGAGCTGGAAGGACCTTGAAAGGTCATTAAGTCAAGTCCAGTCCCCTGCCTTCACTAGCAGGACCAAGTACTGTCCCCTGACAGATTTTTGCCCCAGATCCCTAAACGGCCCCCTCAAGGGCTGAACTCACAACCCTGGGTGTAGCAGGCCAATGCTCAAACCACTGAACTATTCCTCCCCCTGCCCTGAGGCTGTCTCTGTGTACACACACACAGTACTCAAATATAGCAAAGTCCCTTTCCCTCTAAAGCTGCACTGGATCCTTACAAAATCTATCAGAACCCTTTTTTGAATAACATCTTATTGACAATGAGAAGATAGTGTTATGCTGAGGCACTGGTGACTGCATTGATCACAAACCTCTCTCAGATTGAATAGGAACACACCCTTCACTTAACATACCTCTCAGGATGAGTTAATCAGAAGCCTCCCCATTCTCACCTAAAATAAAAGTGGGTTGTAAACCTACTCAGGAGTTTGGACTGAGTGGATGAAGGGCTTTTGCTGAGGTGTGTGTGTGTGTGCTCACATACTTGTCTGTCTATGAAGGCAGAACACACACAAAAATTGAGAACAGACAAGAAGAGAGAGAGGGGCAGAGCAGAGGCAAAAGCCAAGATAGCTAAGCAGAAGCCTAGAGAAAGAGGGCTTTTGGGGCTGTAAGCTAAGAAACTGCTCTTCTTGATCAGCCTATTGGATGAATACAAGTTATAGTGTCTGCAGAGAGTCTGTAGTGACTTTCCATTATCCACTTGACAACAACAAAAGCCATTACAGAATATCTGTATTTTTTAGATGTTCAGATTTTTTTTTCAGCTATCCATCAAGGGAAGATGACAACCTTCACTCAGTGCTGCTGTCACGAGTAATTGAGTAACAACAAATGTCATCAGAAGGCAACGGAACATTGATTTGTTGACCTCTCAATATGATTAGCAACATGAAATTTATTAGGAGTCCTTGTTTGGGACAGCACCAAAGCTTCTCACTGGCTCACCAATCTGGACTTGGGTATTTAAATATTGTTAATCACCTCTCTTGCCAATGCCATACAAACGAAGTTTTCCCCCATGGTAGTTCAATACTATTGTTATTGTTTACTGTTTCCAATACAATAGACCATAGAAACTTTACTAAGGATTGGGATCTTTGAATCTCAGAACATTTCCTTGAACCCTAATGCAATGCAATAATTTGGAGTTCTCAGATCATCCCAATTTTGAATTTTGAGTTCTGAAATGGTAAACAAAATTATCAGACTCTTCCAAAAAGGGATATTTGTCATTTTTTGGATGTGCATAGTTCATAAATAGCTGGTCCAATTCTAATCAGACACTTGGCAAAAATGATCATTCTCTGACAGGAGAACACATATGCAAAGTGTTTCTTTCGAAAAGATTTTGTGTATGTGTGTATGTAAACTATATAGTTGAGGGATCATAATAATGCTTTGGTCCTCTATATTAATTTGATTGGAGCATATCGAAGTGCTTTACAAACATCAATGAATTAGGCCTCTAACTCTGTGGTGAGATAGATAAGTAGTATTATCCCCATTTTATAGCTGAGGAAACTGAAAACAGAGAGGTAAGTAACTCACAGCTTGTAGTGGCAGAGAGGGGAATGGAACCCATTCATCTTGATTTCTAGTTCTCAGGACAGAATGCTGCTCCATTATGGATTCAGCAAGGCTTAGCTGATAAACCATGGAACCATAGAATTGCAGGACTGGAAGGACCTCAAGAGGTCATCTAGTCCAGTCCCCTGCACTCATAGAAGGACTAAGTATTATCTAGACCATCCCTGACAGGTTTTTGTCTAACCTGCTCTTAAAAATCTCCAATGTCAGAGATTTCACAATCTTCCTGGGCAATTTATTCCAGTGCTTAACCACCCTGACAGGAAGTTTATTTCAATATCCAGTCTAATCTGTCCTTGCTGCAATTTAAGACCATTGCTTCTTGTCCTATCCTCAGAGGTTAAGAAAAACAATTTTTCTCCCTCCTCCTTGTAACAACCTTTTATGTATTTGAAAACTATCATCGTGTCCCTCTCTGTCTTCTCTTCTCCCAGTTTTTTCAATCTTCCCTCAAAGATCATGTTTTCTAGGCCTTTAATAATTTTTGTTGCTCTTCTCTGGACTCTCTCTAATTTGTCCACATCTTTACTGAAATGTGAACACAATATTCCAGTTGAGGCCTAATCAGCGCGGAGTAGAGCAGAAGAATTACTTCTCGTGTCTTGCTTACAACACACCTGCTAATACATCCCGGAATAATGTTTGCTTTTTTTGCAACAGTGTTACACTGTTGACTCATATTTAGTTTGTGGTCCACTATGACCCCCAGATCCCTTTCTGCAGTACTCCTTCCTAGGTAGTCATTTCCCATTTTGTATGTGTGCAACTGATTATTCCTTCCTAAGTGGAATACTTTGCATTTGGCCTTACTGAATTTCAGACTATTTACTTCAGACCATTTCTCCAGTTTGTCCAGATGATTTTGAATTTTAATCCTATCCTCCAAAGCACTTGCAACCCTTCCCATCATGGTATCATCTGCAAACTTTATAAGTGTACTCTCTACACCATTATCTAAATAATTGATGAAGATATTGAACAGAATCGGATCCATAACTGATCTCTGTGGGACCCCACTCAATATGCCTTTCCAGCTTGACTGTGAACCACTGATAACTACTCTCTGGGAATGGTTTTCCAACCAGTTATGCACCCACTTTATAGTAGTTCCATCTAGGTTGTATTTCCCTACTTTGTTTATGAGAAGGTATGGGAGACAGTATCAAAAGATTTACTAAAGTCAAAATATACCACATCTATCGCTCCCTCCTCCACCCCCCCATCCACAAGGCTTGTTACCCTGTCAAAGAAAGCTATTAGGTTGGTTTCACATGATTTGTTCTTGGCAAATCCATGTTGACTGTTACTTATCACCTTATTATTGTCTAGATGGTCACTAATTGGTTGCTTAATTATTTGCTGCATTATCATTCCTGGTACTGAAGTTAAGCTGACTGGTCTGTAATTCCCCCGGTTGTCTTTATTTCCCTTTTTATAGGTCAGCACTATATTTGCCCTTTTCCAGTTCTCTGGAATCTCTCCCGTCTTCCATGATTTTTCAAATCGCTAATGGCTCAGATATCTCCTCTGTCAGCTCCTTTGGTGTTCTAGGAAATATTTCATCAGGTTCTGGTGCCTTGAAGACATTTAACCCGTCTAAGTAATTTTTAACTTGTTCTTTCCCTATTTTAGCCTCTAATCCTACCTCATTTTCACTGGCATTCACTATGTTAGATGTCCAATCACCACCAACATTTTTAGTGAAAATTGAAACAAAAAAGTCATTTAGCTCTTCTGCCATTGCCACATTTTATGTTATTGTCTTCCCCCTTCTCAATGAGTAATGGGCCTACCCTGTCCTTGGTCTTCCTCTTGCTTCTAATTTATTTGTAGAATGTTTTCTTGTTAGCCTTTATGTCTCTAGCTAGTTTGATCTCGTTTTGTGCCTTGGCCTTTCTAATTTTGTCCCTATATACTTGTGTTATTTGTTTATATTTATCCTTTGTCATTTGACCTAGTTTCCAATTTTTGTAGGACTCTTTTTTGAATTTCAGATCACTGAAGATCTCAAAGATAAAGTGAGGGGATCAGACAGTACAACAAAACCTATAAGCCTGATTCTCCTCTCATGTCATTGACTACAATGGAGATACTCCTGATTCATACACCAGTGTAAGGGAGAGGAGAATCAAGCTGTGTACATTTGGGCAAGGAATCCTGTGGGGGAAAAAAAAGATACAGATCAAAACTGAATTGAAGCTGGAGGACTAAGGGTCTGATGCTGACAGGGCCGGCTCTGGCTTTTTTGCCGCCCTCCCCGCGCCGGAACGCCGAGGGGAGGGCGGCGAGCCCGGCCGCAGCCCCGCTCTCCCCGGCCGGCTGGAGCACCGGGGGGCACCCCAACAGCCTGCCAGTATGTTTAATTAAAAAAAAACCCACCCTGAGCGCCGCCCCCTTCCAGGTGCCATCCCAAGCACGTGCTTGGTAGGCTGGTGCCTGGAGCCAGCCCTGGATGCTGATCTCCCTTATGCCTGTTTTACACCAGTGTAACTCCATTGACTTTCATAAATTGAATTACTCTTAATGTATTACTTGGATTATTTTATTGTCTGGACCCATTGTGTCTAGAGACCCCAGCCAAGATGAGGGCTGCGTTGTGCTGGATGCTGTACAAACACACAGTGAGAAAAAGTCAGGTTGGAAAGGGAAACAGCAGCCCAGAGAGCTGAGGTGACCTAAAGTCACAGTAAGTCAGTGGCAGAGCACAGAATGGAACCCAGGTGTCCTGCTTCCAAGCTTATGCTGAAATAAATGTGTTGGTCCCTATGGTGCCACAAGTAATCCTGTTCTTTTTGCTGACACAGACTAACACAGCTGCTACTCTGAAACAGGCCATTGCCCGACTCACTAGACTGCCTTTCTGCTTACCTCTATCCCAAGTAAGTGAAAACAGAACCAGTCTTTAGGACTAGATTAGGGATCAGATGACAAATACATCAAAATGAGGCGTTTTCTAGACTAAGAGAAACCTTGTATGAGGAGACTCAGGTACCTGGGGGAGGATGGGAAATTGCTTTTTCTGCCACTTGATTCCATTGTTAGAACAATCTTTCAGCCCACTATTCTTCTTGGTCTGTCCCCCCTTTCCCACTGCTCTTACCCTTCCAGCTCCCCCATTTTAGAGAGAGGACAGATTAGATGGACGGATCCCCAAAGACCTGTTGTATGCCGAACTTGCCTCCGGAAACAGAGCTACAGGACGGCCCCACCTTCGCTTCAAGGATGTCTGTAAGAGGGACCTGAAGACTGTTCAAATCGACATCAACAGCTGGGAAGAGCTCGGCCAGGATAGATACAGATGGAGACACGCTCTGACTACTGGATTGAAAACTGGTGAAGACAAGCTGCGGCAGCTTGCTGAGGAAAAGCGGGTTCAACGAAAAAGGAAACAGCGGCTCCAACCCACAGCTGACACCGCCTTCAAATGCAGCAAATGCAATCGAGACTGCCACTCTCGTGTGGGGCTCTACAGTCACAACAGATGCTGCACAACCATCAACTAAACATTCCCCATGGGCGCATATCCATCGTCTCTCGAGACTAACGGACACCACCACCAACAACAACTATTCTTCTTGGTCTGTCCCCCCTTTCCCACTGCTCTTACGCTTCCAGCTCCCCCATTTTAGAGAGAGGACAGATTAGACATGCATTCTGGAAAACAGACTGTTCTTTGGTACAGTGTACTCTGAACCCACTACTGAGAAAAAGAGAATTACTCCCAGAAGGACTGGCATAGCTATTTATCCACAGCGAGGAACTGGTATTTTGGGGCAAAGGGGAGCTGTAATGTTTCCTTGGTACTGTAGTTGGCAGTATTTCTCTATATCCAACACTTCTTTTTTAACGAGCTCTTTACTCATTGCTGTAACTGTAATAGAGGGAGACAATTACTCAAACCATTGTTGGGATTAAAAGCAAATACAATTAAAATAAGAATGTTTTAACCCCTTGAATTTCAAGAAGCCCTCCAGCAATGGAGTGAGATGAGGACAGAATGAGTCCCCCAAATCAGGGAGGTTGATCTAAGTGGGGGACTCCCACTTGGCGGACTCCCAGTGGCTAAGTAGTGGGAAGTAGTTGTATTTAGCATTTTTCAGAGGGCAGGCTGTTTGGAATTGTAACAATGGGGACATTAGCTTGTATCTCTTTCTGGGTTCAGTGAGTGCTCAGCTCAATAAAGTGGAGTGACTGCATGGATGTTGAACAAGCTGGGGGAGTTAGTTGAGATAATTGCATTGATTGGGCCTATCAAGAAATTTGAGGGTGTGGAGAGGAGTTGAGTGATTTACTGCATGTACTTAATAAAGCCAGACAGTGATCAGCCTCTCTTAAAGATGTGATTTTAGGCCCCAGCGCCAGAGACTACCTCTTAACCCTGAACTTGCTAACAGGGCCGGCTCCAGGCACCAGCTTTCCAAGCTGGTGCTTGGGGCGGCATCGAGAATGGGGAGGCAGTCCGAGTCTCATGGCGGCAATTCGGCAGCAGGTCCGCCACTCTTCCCTCTGCCGAATTGCCGACTCGGACTCCAAGGAGAAACTGCTGAATTGGAATTAAGTTGCAAACTGGATACCATTAAATTAGGCTTGAATAAAGACTGGGAGTGGCTGGGTCATTACACAAATTGATATCTACTTCCCCATGCTAAGTTTCCCACTGCTGTTGCTCACACCTTCTTGTCAACTGTTTGAAATGGGCCATCCTGATTATCGCTACAAAAGTTTTGGTTTTTTTTTTTTTTTTTTTCTCTCCTGCTGATGATAGCTCACCTTAATTGATCAGTCTCTTAGAGTTGGTATGGCAACCCCCATCTTTTCATGTTCTCTGTGTATATATATATATATATATATATATATATATATATATAATTCTTCCTACTGGATGTTCCACTCTAGGCATCTGATGAAGTGGGTTCTAGCCCACGAAAGCTTATGCCCAAATAAATTTGTTAGTCTCTAAGGTGCCACAAGTACTCCTCGTTCTTTTTTTAAGAACAGCACTGTGTATATGTAGTCAGGCCTTGCATATTATAAACAGTTATCTAGACCCCAGTGTGCCCATGTCTTTCCTTTGTATTATGGATGTTGTGTACACAACAGAAGACAAAACATGGGCTACTTCTTCAGGACAGTGGGGATGTGGAAAGGGGACCATGATCCTGTCCCACTTTCAGGCAGCTAACACCCACTGGGGCACTAGCTGAGCGCAAGCAGCATACGCCCCAAAGAGACTCCTGCCTGCCCCTGTGCAAGAGAGGTGTGGCTCCTGGCACTATCCCTGTCTCTTGTGGGGAATGGCCTGAAATAAAGTCTGCAAATGACTCAAAAATTGTTCTTCTTTTCATCCCGGAGCGTCTTTGCAGACACGAGACAGTGTCACCGTCCATTCCTGTCCATTGCTTGTTCCTCCATTAAGCCCAGTCAGGGCCGGCTCCAGGCACCAGCAAAGGAAGCAGGTGCTTGAGGCGGCACAGCTGAAGGGATGGTATTCCGGCCATTCCTGGGGCGGCACATTTCAAGGCCGTTTTTTGTTTGTTTGTTTGTTTTGCTTCGGGAGCTCCAGACGCGGCTTTTTTTTTTGCCGCTTGACAAATTTCCAGGATATTGGATCCTGGAAATAAGGTGTAAATCATTACCTGTGATAATAATTAACCACTGGAACAATTTACCACGGCTTGTGGTGGATTCTCCATCACTGATCATTTTAAAATCAAGATTGGATGTTTTTTTCAAAAATATGCTCTAATTCAAACAGGTGCTGTTTGAGGGAAGTTCTCTGGCCTGTGTTACACAAGAGGTCAGACTAGATGATCACAGTGGCCCCTTCTGACATTGGAATCTATGCATCTATGAAAATTTAGGCCTGTGTCTTCATGTTGTTGACGTATGTTACAGCAATGCAGAAACTTCAGACCAAATTCAGCCTAACTATAGCTTTCACTTTTTAATGTTCCAGTACAATTCATAGTTGTGCGCCACCTACTGATACAATCAAGAATTGCAGTTCACTTATTAAGCTGACGTTATCTACAGCAAGCAACAAACAGAAGAACAAAAGCTTACAATACTGGAGTGGAAGGTAGGTTATTTTTCACATTTCCCAGTGCAAGAGGCTGGCACAAACTTGTGCAAGCTGGGGCACTTGTCTGGGGCACAGTGATTTGATAGATACCTGTGAAGCAAGCAAGATCTTAGGAAAGAAATTGCTTAGCATGACAAGAAAGGGATACTGAAAACCTCAGAAGTGTTTGTAATGGAGAAAGTAAACTTTTTCCTTAAAGGTAGCTATGGTTAGAAAGCAATGTTGCCAAATCTCATGATTTTGTCATGAGTCTCATGATAATTATTGTTTTCTTAAAGCCCCAGCTCCCGGAGTCAAGTGGATATGTGATGATTTCAGCCTTAATTCTTAAAGAAAAAGTAAGTTTCCAGTCCTCGTGGCTGTGGAGAAAGCTTCAAAATGTGACCCCAGTGCACCCTAAAGGCTCAAAAAGCAGAAGGTAAATAAAAAGAACACCAAATCTATTAGTTTTACACAAACACATGATTTTAAAGCCAATCTCATGATTTTAGAGAGCCTGACTCATGATTTTTGAACATTTGGGGTTGGTAATACTGCAAAAGGCAGCTCTGTAACCAGCTTTGTCTTATTCCATATTAATTCTCCATCGGTGACTTCCAGAACAGAACTGCAAACTTTACAAGTCAAAACTGGATTTCTCTTAACTGACAGCAGTACAATCGCCACTTGGCAGCTGAAAAAAATCCCTCTAAATTCCTCCTGCTCTAGTGTACACCATCTGCTCTGTACACGAGCTGAGGATTGTGTTGCTACTGTGGGAGGCACAACTGAATATAGGCTCAGTTCCCTCTTCCTGTGCTTCATTGACCTTGCCATATTGACAATAGTAAACCCATCTCTTTGTCAGTGAACTAAGCAGATAGCATAAGATTCAAAAGACATAGGTATAACACCTCAATGTTCTGCGTTTGGTTTTACCCTCACTCAACTCCTATTTACTTTAATAGGAGTCATGCAGCTAATACCCTGTGCAATGCTTTGAAAATGTACCCCATGGGGAGTGGATAATATGTGAAGTAACAAGGTGCCATTTTCCACAGAATGAGTTTTCTGACCATAACCACCCTGTAATGGTACAATTTAGAGCTGCACTGGATTGATGTATCTATTTACCAATTACTCTAACACTAAATCAGTTTAACTATTCAATCAAGCTATCCCAAAGGGTTCAGTTTGCAGTGGTGCTGCTGTAACCTATTGACCCAAGCTGCCTGTTGCTGTATGGTTTGGATATTTCCAGTAATTATGCCACTTTCTTCTGTTTTCATCTCTGCCAAAAAGTCATTTATTCTTTCTAGGCACTTTTATTAGCCACTAGTATGTCTGATTAGGTTCTTTCATGATGCTCTAAAATCATTTCCTTGCCGTACTCCTGGTGAGACTCATTTCAAGGAAGAGAAGGAGTGTTTAAAAAGGCATGTTCTGTTTCTAAATCAAACGGCTCGAGGATGTGCATTCCCAACTAGAAGGTTCAAGTGTGATCTTGCTTAAAAACATCTCCAAAAACACTAGCCAACTGGTAAATGGAGATGATATCTTTAAAATCAAAAGTACACATCCAATTTATTTTTCAGATAGAAAAAAAGAGAGGTAAGATACAAAAGTGACAGCGTTACAGTGTGATTTTCCTTTCTGTCCAAAACAAGGACAGAATTTTATGCTGGTGGTGCCAGACTCAAAGGTCCAGTAGATTTATCTTACCAATTGAATGGGGTTTCACATATCATAGAACGTCAGGGTTGGAAGGGGCCTTAGTAGATCATCTAGTCCAACCCCCTGCTCAAAGCAGGACCAATCCCCAATTTTTGCCCCAGATCCCCAAATGGCCCCCTCAAGGATTGAACTCACAACCCTGGGTTTAGCAGGCTAATGCTCAAACCACTGAGCTATCCCTTCCCTCCATCCATAATTAGCTAGTGCCATGGGACAAGACAGCTCCAGAGACCACATTATCCAGGCCATGGCAGAAATCCTGTCTTCTATGCAAGGAGCTGCATAATGCTACATAACCCCCTTTTCCCCCAAGAGTTTTGCCTATTCTGGCATGGATGTCAAAGGACTGAAATCTAGCCTTGATAACTTCAGGGTGGAACATCAGGAATGGCAGGAGCTGAGTTCTGCCCCAATGGGGGGGAGGGATGGATGGATGGCTGGCTGGCTCAGTGATTTGAGCATTGGCCTGCTAAACCCAGGGTTGTGAGTTCAATCCTTGAGGGGGCCATTTGGGGATATGGGGCAAAAATTGGGGATTGGTCCTGCTTTGAGCAGGGGGTTGGACTAGATGACTTCCTAAGGTCCCTTCCAACCCTGATATTCTATGATTCTAATACCATCTGCTCTTTGCTCAAGTCCAAAAATGGAAATGGAATGGAAAAATATCACATAAAAAAATCTCCGAACAAGACACCCAAGCTATATAGCAAAGCAATTCTCTTGATACATCTCCCTGGAATCCTTGCCCTTCCCTTCCCCAGTTGCAGCTACCACTCCACCTACTCTGCACCCTTCATTTCCTCGCCCTCGTGTCCCGCCCCGACACAAAGTGGCGGGACCTTCTACCACCTCTAGAGGGTGAGGAGCCCCGGTGGGCCAGCCTCTATTCCACTCTGATACCGAGGCCCACCGGGGATGTCAGCTGGCGACTCCTTCATGGGGCCGTGAGCATGGGCGTGTATTTGGCGCGGTTTACCCCTGTCCCAGATACCTGCCCCTTCTGTGGTGTGAGGGAGACCCTGGTGCACGTCTACCTGGAGTGCGCCAGGTTGCAGTCCCTATTCCGGCTCCTCACCAATCTTTTGTTACGATTTTGGCTGCACTTTTCCCCTCACCTCCTTCTCTATGCACTCCCTATCCGTGGCCCCACAAAGTCACGGGACCTCCTGGTCAATCTCCTCCTGGCCCTGGCTAAATTGGCCATCTATAAAACCAGGGAGAGGAGGCTGGCCGATGGAGGCTCCGGTGCCTGTGGGGCCTGTTTCCGATCCCTTGTCCGTTCACGCATCCGAGCAGAGTTCCTCTGGGCGGCGTCCGCTGGCTCCCTTGACGCCTTTGAGGAGCAGTGGGCGCTGTCCGGGGTTCTCTGCTCGGTGTCCCCGTCAGGCTCCCTTCTTTTAACCCTGTGACCGCACCCCTGACCCTGTTATTTCATTAGTTGTCCCCCGGACTCATTTGGATTCCAGGTCCTGTGGATCCTCCCCTTAAACTAGGGGGGGTCCTTTAGCAGTGGGCGGGCTTCCGCCCGCCCACTTCCCGGAACCCAATAGGTACTCTGCTGGTGATAGTCACTGTATTGGGGCTGATTCTCCACTGCTTTGCAAATTGGGTAATTTTTTACACCTGTGCAAAGCAAGTGCAGAATGCTATCATCCACTGGCAGTTTACACCCATATTGTACAGGTGTAAATGACTAAGCAAGTAAAAGGAAGTGGAGAATCAAACCCACTCTGTCTGACTCAGGGCCTGAGCCTGATTTCATTCAAATAAATGGCACCTCTCACCCCCTTGATTTAATAAAAAAAGGATCAGGCCCTTCACACTTTATTTCCTCAGGGCAGGGGACTATGTAATGTTTATACAAAGTGCAATGCACAGCTGTGTGACCACATGGATAATAACACTAATGGAGTCTGTAGCGGGGTGATTACCCCGCTCTGGCCCTGAAGAGGTTAAAAGCAACCCTGGAGCGGCCTGAGGCTCTGAAAGGCTGATTGGGGAAGCAACCACAGATGTGGCCAGCTCAATCAGGGCCCAGCTGGCCCTTATAAGAGGGCTGTGGGCCAGCAGCTAGAGAGTTTCTCTCTAGCTGTAGAAAAAGAGGGCCTAGCTGCCTGAGACCAATGTACCTAAAGTAGAGAAGGACTAGGGAAAGGCAAGAGGAGCTCCAGCCTGGTAAACCCCCAGGCTGCGGGTCTTGTTAAAGGCCCAGGAAGGTACTAGTAGAGCAGTGCTGGTGTATAAGGCAAGAGGAGCTCCAGCCTGACAACTCCCCAGGCTGCAGGCCTTGTGCGGGGCCTAAAATAGGTACTTGGGTGGCAAAGGTGCAGCCCGGGGTTAGGCAGAGGCAGCTGGTCCAAACACCCCTTGCCAGTGATGAGTGGCCATTACACACCGCAGTCTTCCCCAGTGAGCGGGGGCTAGATGCTGACTGGCAGTAGCCATGGAGGCAAGGTGGGCTTAGACGGTTGGGGGTTCCCCTCGGGAGGGGAGACCCAGAGTGTGGGGGTATTTCTGGGGCAGAACCCTGAGGTAAAGAGGCACTGGGGTCCGGGAGGGACACAGGGCCAGCGGCAAGGGAGACATTGGCCAGCAGAGGGCGCGCCAAGGCTGGAAAAAGCTAATTCACCGACGACCAGCAGGAGGCGCCGCACCAGTAAGTCCTTGCATCGCTACAGAGTCCTTCAGACTCAATGCAGGACTTTAGCTGAGAACCCGCCACAGCTTCCGTCTAAAGCAGGGGTCTCCAAACTATGGCCTGAGGGCCGGATCTGGCCCGCGGCTTCAATTTGTCCGGTCCCCCAACCAATTGCTGCCGCTGGCTCGGCGGCACTTCGGCAGCAGCTCAAATGCTGCTGCCGCCTCCGTGGTATTTCGGCGGCAGGGCCCCATCGAAATCGGGCCCTGCACTCCCTAAAGCTGACCCACGAAGCCCCTTCAAAAATCTAATGTGGCCCTCGTCTCCTAAAGTTTGGAGACCCCTGGTCTAAAGGAAGCAAGTAATTCAGATCACAAATTGGCCGAGCTTGCAGGGCCTTACACTCAATTTGCCAGCGTTTCTATGTCTGTCTGTACACATATAACAGGATAACTTTTGAACACCACATCTGATCAATTCCAAAATCTCGGAATGTTCTAGGCATCAGTGAGTGGAATTCTATTGATCTGGGGGGAAATTAGAATATTGAGGAAAATAAATGGGGGAGACATGGAGTTATCTGTTCAGCAGAGTCACAGCTTCAAACCCCATCCCCCCCTGCCACTCCCCCATGCAATTGTTTGGAGATCAAAACATCAGTTGATGGCACCCATTAAATGCCTTCATGCATAACAATACCACCTATTTCAGCTCTGCCCATCCTCCCACTAGTGTTTAGCCTGTCCACACCCTGAATGACTTATCTTCCAGATAGAAAACAAATAATTATGTTGGGGGAAGGGAAGAATGGAGCTGTGCACGCATCCCCTGGCTTGAGGGGCGGGGGGGAAGAAGTGGAGGCTCTGGTATGGAGGGAGATTGGGGGACCCTAAGGTGATGAATAGGGGGCACTGGCTGTACCACTCCCGAAACGAGAATTATTTTATGATCTTGTATCATGAAATTACTGTGGCATGGACAGCCTATATGGATGTGGAGCCACCATGAATTAGCAGGGTTGGGTCATGTGTCTGCCAGGCCGGAGACAATGGTGAGCGATCAGCTCTCACCTAGTCAAAGTAAAATACCTGGGGACAGTGGATTTGCTTTGCCTGGGAGAAGACACATCCTGCCTGAAAGGAGTGGGGGTTGGGAGTACTGGAAAATAACCAAAAAAGAGGGGGGGGAAAGTAGCAGGTGCGCCTACCAGCAGTCTAGAAAGGGACTCAGGGCTGGGGAGGAGACACTACAATGGGGGGAAGAGCCATTTTGCAGCAGATTAAGATGAGGGAGGCTGCTGGGGCAGGGAGGCAATGGGGCAGAAGACCTTGCCTGCCTGACAGAACACAGAGGGTCCCGCAAGGACTCCCAAGGGAAGGGCGAGCTAGTGAGGGACATAGCGCTTAGGGTGTTCCATTGTTCCTGTTAAGTGTGTGTATGGTCAGCTTCACAACTGCTGCATGCCCCTGAGAGAGTTAAACTGGAAACCAGATGCTTGGCAAATCGCACCTCTGGGAGAGGGGTGTGTTTAGGCGAGATTCTGAAACTCAGAAAGTCTGCAGTATCCTGAGAGCGCCTGGGAACCCCAAGATTGGGGCAAGGGCTGGACCCTGTTCAGCCTCCAGCAGCATAACACACCCCAAGCAATCCAGTTTAGATTCCCCTCAAGTAGTCCTGGGGCGATGGGGGCAGGAAGGGGTGCTCGCTAGAACCTGAGACTGTGTGTGGGGGTAAGGGGAAGACAGAGCCCCTAGTATGGGAGGAAGAGGGGAATGGGGGGGCAGACATAACCCCTGGCAGGCGGAGATCAGGGGACCCCAGAATGGGGGGCAGGGGAAAATTGGGCACACAGCCCCTAAAGGGAGGGAAGGGGGAAATGTTGGTATACACCACTCCTGCCAGGGGGGAGAAGGAATAGGGAATGTGAGGGGAAAGGGAGCTGTACACAGAGCCACTAGCTTGAGGTGGAGAATGGGGGACCTGGCATGTGGTGGAAGGGGATAGGGGTACACAGAGCTCCTGCCAAGTGGGGGAGGGGGGAGGAATGGGGGACTGAAGGGGATGCTAAGAAGAGTTTCAGAGAGTCTCTGAAATAGAAGGGGATGGAAGGGTGGCACACAGGGAGCTTGGGGGGTGGGGGAAATGAAGGCTGCAAGGGGCCGGCGGTGGATGCAATGAGCTCAGCCCACTAATGCTATGAAGTGCATGGCTCCTCAACAGTGTCCTCAGACCACTAGAGATAATCTCGTAGGTTTAGAAAAGTTAATTTTCATGTGGTGCAGCAGGTACCATCCTGCTAAAGGTCTTTATAAAGAGCTGAGTGGGGTGTCATCTTTCACCCATTTTGTATCCTCTCTCATCCATTTTGTGGCTGCTAACACAGCAGCAGAAACCTCTCGCTGATGCAACAGCTGAACAGCTGCATTAAACAGTTGTTGGTTTAGAGGAAGGAATTCTCTCACTTTGAAACCCTCCTGTACAAATATGACAGTGCAGAGGCTCAAAGTGCAGCTTGAGGGAGCTGACAGCACAAACACATCACTTCTTCAGGAACCCAGACCTCTTTCTGTGTACCACAGGGAAGGAGCGGGTTTAGGTTCTTCCACTCAGACACAGCCCCAGAGTTACCACTAAAAACAGATGTCTCTGTAAAAAGGCTTCACACCTGCCAAACCACCAGCCTCAAGCTTCCTTCCTTGTTTCTTCAGGCCTCAGAATAACGAGAGCATTTGAGCAATGTGCAGCATGCTCTGTGGTTTTCCCTGAAGACATGCTATCTAATCTGCTCAGAGCAAGAAATCCTACTGCAAGCCTTCTAAGATAGGAGAAAAGAGGTCAATTGTGCAGCAATGTGCACTTTGTTCATAGGGTTTCGCTTTTCAACTCGAAATGCTTAGAACAAGAGAAGTGTAGGTCAGTGTTACATATCTTGCAGGAGTGGAACTTAAATTCTACAAAAAGAACGAGGAGTACATGTGGCACCTTAGAGACTAACAAATTTATTTGGGCATAAGCTTTCATGGGCTAAAACCCACTTCATCAGATGCCTAGAGTGGAACATTCAGTAGGAATATATATATGTATATATACACACACACACACACACACACACACACACACACAGAACATGAAAAGATGGGCATTGCCATAACAACTCTAAGAGACCAAAGTGAGCTATTATCAGCATGAAAAAAAAACACACTTTTGTAGTGATAATCAGGATGGCCCATTTCAAACTGTTGACAAGAAGGTGTGAGTAACAGTTGGGGGAAACTTAGCATGGGGAAATAGATATCAGTTTGTGTAATGACCCAGCCACTAACAGGCTTTATTCAAGCCTAATTTAATGGTATCCAGTTTGCAAATTAATTCCAGTTCAGCAGTTTCTCGTTGGAGTCTGTTTTTGAAGTTTTTTTGTTGAAGAATTGCCACTTTTAGGTCCGTTACTGAGTGACCAGGGAGACTGAAGTGTTCTCCTACTGGTTTTTTAATGTTATGATTCCCGATGTCAGATTTGTGTCCATTTATTCTTTTGCGTAGAGAATGTACATGGCAGAGGGGCATTGCTGGCACATGATGGCATATATCACATTGGTAGATGTGCAGGTGAACGAGCCCCTGATGGCGTGGCTGATGTGATTAGATCCTATGATGGTGTCACTCGAATAGATATGTGGACAGAGTTGGCACCGGGCTTTGTTGCAAGGATAGGTTCCTGGGTTAGTGTTTTTGGTGTGTGGTGTGTGGTTGCTGGTGAGTATTTGCTTCAGGTTGGGGGGCTGTATGTAACTGAGGACTGGTCTGTCTCCCAAGATCTGTGAGAGTGAGGGATCGTCCTTCAAGATAGGTTGTAGATCTTTGATGATGTGCTGGAGAGGTTTTAGTTGGGGGCTGAAGGTGACGGCTAGTGATGTTGTTACTTTCTTTGTTGGGCCTGTCCTGTAGTAGGTGACTTCTAGATACCCTTCTGGCTCTGTCAATCTGTTTCTTCACTTCAGCAGGTGGGTACTGTAGTTTTAAGAATGCTTGATAGAGATCTTGTAGGTGTTTGTCTCTGTCTGAGGGATTGAAGCAAATGCGGTTGTATCTTAGAGCTTGGCTGTAGACAATGGCTCATGTGATGTGTCCTGGATGGAAGCTGGAGGCATGTAGGTAAGTGTTGCGGTCAGTAGGTTTCCGGTATACGGTAGCGTTTATGTGACCATCACTTATTAGCACTGTAGTGTCCAGGAAGTGGATTGCTTGTGTGGATTGGTCCAGGCTGAGGTTGATGGTGGGATGGAAATTGTTGAAATCATGGTGGAATTCCTCAAGGGCTTCTTCTCCATGGGTCCAGATGATGATGTCATCAATGTAGCGCAAGTAGAATAGGGGCATTAGGGGACGAGAGCTAAGGAAGCGTTGTTCTAAGTCAGCCATAAAAATGTTGGCATACTGTGGGGCCATGCGGGTATCCATAGCAGTGCTGCTGACTTGAAGGTATACATTGTCCCCAAATGTGATATAGTTGTGGGTGAGGACAAAAAGTCACAAAGTTCAAGCACCATGTTTGCCATGACATTATTGGGGATACTGGTCCTGACGGCTTGTAGTCCATCTTTGTGTGGAAAGTTGGTGTAGAGGGCTTCTACATCTATAGTGGCCAGCATGGTGTTTTCTGGAAGATCACCAATGGATTGTAGTTTCCTCAGGAAGTCAGTGGTGTCTCAAAGACAGCTGGGAGTGCTGGTAGCGTAGGGCCTGAGGAGAGAGTCTACATAGCCAGACAATCCTGTTGTTAGGGTGCCAATGGCTGAGATGATGGGGCATCCAGGATTTCCTGGTTTATGGATCTTGGGTAGCAGATAGAATACCCCTGGTCGGGGTTCTAGGGGTGTGTCTGTGCAGATTTGTTCCTGTGCTTTTTCAGGGAGTTTCTTGAGCAGATGGTATCGTTTCTTTTGGTAATCCTCAGTGGGATCACAGGGTAATGGCCTGTAGAATGTGGTGTTAGAGAGCTGCCTAGCAGCCTCTTGTTCATATTCTGACCTAAAAGTGGCAATTCTTCAACAAAAAAACTTCAAAAACAGACTCCAACGAGAAACTGCTGAACTGGAATTAATTTGCAAACTGGATACCATTAAATTAGGCTTGAATAAAGCCTGTTAGTGGCTGGGTCATTACACAAACTGATATCTATTTCCCCATGCTAAGTTTCCCCCAACTGTTACTCACACCTTCTTGTCAACAGTTTGAAATGGGCCATCCTGATTATCACTACAAACATGTTTTTTTTGTCTCCTGCTGATAATAGCCCACCTTAATTGATTAGTCTCTTAGGGCTGGTCCACACTAACCCCTCAGTTCGAACTAAGATACGCAACTTCAGCTACATGAATAACGTAGCTGAAATCGAAGTATCTTAGTTCGAACTACAAGGTACTTACCGCGGGTCCACACGCGGCAGGCAGGCTCCCCCATCGACTCCACGTACTCCTCTCGCGGCACAGGAGTACCGGTGTCGACGGCAAGCACTTCCGGGATCAATTTATCGCATCTAGACAAGACGCGATAAATCGATCCCAGAAGATCGATTGCTTACCGCTGAACCCGGAGGTAAGTATAGACGTACCCTTAGAGTTGGTATGGCAACCCCCATTTTTTCATGTTCTCTGTATATATTTATCTATCAATTTCCTACTGTATGTTCCACTCTATGCATCTGATGAAGTGGGTTTTAGCCCACGAAAGCTTATGCCCAAGTACATTTGTTAGTCTCTAAGGTGCTACAAGGACTCCTCGTTCTTTTTGGGGATGCAGACTAACATGGCTACCACTCTGAAACCTGTCAAATTCCACAAAATCAAAGTGGTTCTCCTCCTCAGTCTTTTTCTATGGAGTGACCTGCAAACCACAAAGACAGAACAACTGTGCTAACTGAAAGCTGTCAAGAATCAGAACGTTTTAACCATGATTCTTTTTAAAAGCAACGGCATGACTTTTGAATTGTAGTGCTGGTTTGCTTTTAGTTCCTGTTTTTGTTAACATTGAGAAATGAGGGGCTGCAGAAAGACAAGTAATGTGCAACATACAGAATACAAAAGAAGGAAAATGGTGTAGCAGGACCGTGTTGAGAAAAGATCTTATTTGTACAGTAAGTTGAAGAAAAGTAATCCAGAACAGACAAGAGAGCCAGAGAGAAATGAAAGGAAACACAAATAAAGGAAATAAACCCAAACGATAGCAAACACTGATTGTGCACAAAACTCTAATAGGTCACAGTGAAATCTTGTAAAAATATTGCTTGTTTTTCTCTTTCTATATTTCATCTTAACTGAAAAAAAACCCACCTTTGGCACTTCTTTTCTTCTATATAAATGCCCAGTCCTGTAACTGTTGGAAATCTCCCAGTAATTCCAGTGGCAATTAAGTCTGCACTAGACTGACAGACCAGAAACAAAGTTTTTCAAGAATGATTCCTGACTACTTTTTATCCCAAAGACACTGACTTTCAGGGACTTATTCTAGAAACCCTAGAACTTACAGCTGTGATTATTAGTGCAGATATGAAAAAAAGCCTTCTATCTTATTTTTCATAGAATAATTACATGTTTTCAAGAGCTTCAGTTCTTGATTTATATTTGGCTTTTTCCAAAGTTTGTCATGCTTCGTCTCTAATACAATGAAACTCTTTGCCTGAAATATTTGCGCATTCCAGATTATGTACAGTTATGTTGGCCTATTTCAAAATGAGTCCATTTTAAATCATCACACACTATAACCATCCCTAGAATACAATTTTAGTTAAACACAAACGTTCAGTGTCATATAAAACAACCTTGCAATGGAGTGTCTTGTCTCTGCAACGGGAAAATCATGTACTGCATAATCTGCATGATGCAGCAGAATGGTTTCTTCAGAATTGATTCAAGCAGTTTATGGTCAAATTTAGCGACCATACATATACAGAGGAAGATGCTTGCAGCCAAATACAAGTGCACATAGTTCCTTTTTATTTGTGCATAATGTTTCTCAGTGGGTGTGTGAGTGAGTGAGTGATGTGTAATATCATGACCAGCCTTCCTGGAGCAGTACATCACCAAGTCCTTTCTTAACTGCATTGGTTATTAGAGTTAACTATTTATTAGAGTCAAAGAAGGCATGTAATACATGCAGTTCCTTTGTATTCTGGAGCATAGTGTCATGGTGATTATCCCAGATTCATTTGTTGTCTTGCTTCAGCAACTGCTCCAATGGCCCATTGATTTTAAACAAGTTTGGTGCAAACTTGGACAGGGAGGTAAACATGCCAAGGATTGTGTTTAGCAGCAGTTTATGGGGTAGTTCCATGTTCTTCACCAGAGTGACTTTAGATGAGCCCATCTACAGCAAGGCATTGTGCAAAATATCTTCCCTCTGGATTTATTATTTGTATTATAGTAGCACCCAGAGGTCCCAGCTGAGATCAGAGCCCCATTGTGCTAGCCATAGTGTACATATATGGTAAGAGACAATCCCTGCCCCAAAGAACTTCTAATCTAAGTAGACAACACTGACAGGGAAACAGACGCAGTGAAGTGAAGTGACTTTCAGATGATGCCATCTGGGTTCAAACATACCTGTTTTATCACATGACTTCTGGAGGACAGTATGAACATTTGCAACATGTTCTTCCTTTGAACAGTCAGAGACAAGGAGATCATCAACAATGGCTGCAACTCCATTGAGTCCCATATGAAGCACCTACACACCATGGTGATTGGTGCAATATGAACAGATGATAGATAAATGTTGGCACAGTTTCAGGGTAACTCCAGTTGCAACCCACCTGTGACGGGTTGGTATCACAGAAACCCCCTTGGAGCTGCCACCTGGTGTGCCAAGACTACTCCTGCCCCTGCTTTCCTGCCTTTTCCAGCTTGGGACTCCAGAATCTTGTCTGGTTTGAGCCAGACCCGCTAGCCTGCTGCAAACCCAGACCCAGGTCTGAGGCACGTCCCCTAACAGCTGTAGGTCTGCCTGGAAGTAGCTTAGGAAGTGTTCTTGCCTTTGACACCCAGGTGCCCAACTCCCAATGGGGTTCAAACCCTGAATAAATCCGTTTTACCCTGTATAAAGCTTATACAGGGTAAACTCAAACTGTTCGTCCTCTATATCACAGATAGAGAGATATGCACAGCTGTTTGCCCCCCTCCAGGTACTAACACGTACTCCAGGTTAAGTAATAAGTAAAAAGTTATTTTAATAAGTACAGAAAGTAGGATTTAAGTGGTTCCAAGTAGTAACAGACAGAACAAAGTGAATTACCAAGTAAAATAAAATAAAACACACAGGTCTATGTCTAATCAAACTGAATACAGATAAAAACCTCACCAGTTCCAGTAAACATCCTTTTACAGGCTATGGTTCTCCTAGCCTGGGACCAGCAATCACTCACCCTCTTGTTATTGTCCTTTGTTCCAGTTTCTTTCAGGTATTTCCTTGGGGGGTGGAGAGGCTCTCTCTTTAGCCAGCTGAAGACAAAATGGAGGGATCTCCCAGGGGTTTAAATAGACTTTCTTCTCTGGGTGGACACCCCTCCCTCTCCCTGTGTAGCATCCAGTTACAAAATGGAGTTTTGGGGTCACATGGGCAAGTCACATGTCCATGCACAACTCCGTTCCTTACCAGCCAAGCCATATTCCTAGCAAAGCTCAGATGTGGGTTGGTGTCCCCAAGTTCTATTATCTATTAAGTGTTTCTTCATTGGGCACTTAACTTGCACATTCCTTTCTCCAGACACTGATCAAATGCCCTTACTAAGGCTATGTAGAAAACCAGCAAATATACAACCAATATTCATAACTTCAACTACAAAAATGATACATGCATACAAACAGGAGGAATAGATTCAGTAGATCATACCTTTTACAGAGATATGTTACATGGCACATGTAGCATAAAACATATTCCAGTCATATCATATATACATTTATAAGCATCTCCCCATAAAGCCTTATGGGGTAAACCATCACACCACCCATGTGGTCCACTCCAGGCATGCCCAGTCAGGTCTCCATCTGTCACCTGTCTCGGGGTGGAGACACTTGTCTTTCCCTCACTCCGACTGGGGGTGTTAATGCTGCACAGGCCCCTGCCATCCATTATGATAGCCCTAGCAAGCCAGTGTGCCTAAAGGAGTCACCCATCAGATTTATGGGGCCCTACCAGGCCAAAGTCTTTCCAACCCTTCCTCAAGGACAGGGCAGGGACCCCCTAGGACTGGAGGTCCCATCCCTTTGCTGGATTAGAAAGAAGGCTCTGTGTCTGTTCCAGCTCATCCTTTTATACCAAATCCCTGATCTCTAGAGAACCCAGCGTGGTCTATGGTGTATGTAAACCTCTCCAGGGGGTGGTACCTCTGCAGCTGTTTAGTCTCAGTGAGTCACCTTAATCATCCCCTACTGTTTTGAGTTCCTGAAGAAGCCATTGTGACCTTTCCATGGAGCAGAACACAAGCACACATAAACAATCCATCATTTTAATACACAGGTCCCCAAAGATACTGCATGGGGCTGCAATATCTGCCACAGATGTGTCTCATGAATCTGGCATTGGAATTTCCCTGGTGCTGAGATGTTGTGTTAAAGATGGGTAGGAAGCTGTATCACCCAAAATCTGTGATGAAAGTGCAAAGGGCTTGTCTACACACAAACTGCTACAGCAGCACCGCTGCAGGGCTTCAGTGAAAAAGCTATCTACGCTCACGGGAGAACCCCTCTTGTCAGCGTAGGCAATCAACCTCCCGGAGAGGTGGAATTCTCCTATTGACCTAGCGCTGTCTATACCAGAGGCTAGGTAGTTTTAACTGCATTGCTCAGGGGTGTGTGGATTTTTCATACCTCTGAATGACATAGTTATACCTGTGACAGGTTGGATCACAGAAACCCCCTTAGGGTTGCCAACTGATGTGCCATGACTTCTGCCCCTGCTTTCCTGCCCTGCCAGAGCCCTGCCTGGTTTGAGCCAGACCCGCTAGCCTGCTGCAAACCCAGACCCAGGTCTGAACCACGTCCCTTAACAGCTGTAGGCTTACCTGGAAGCAGCTTAAGAAATGTTCCTGCCTTTAGCACTCAGATGCTCAACTCCCAATGGGTTCCAAACCCAAATACATCCATTTTACCCTGTATTAAGTTTATACAGGGAAAACTCATAGATTGTTCGCCCTCTATAACACTGATAGAGAGATATGCCCAACTGTTTGGCCTCTTCCCCTGCCCAGGTACCAATACATACTCCAGGTTAATTAATAAGTAAAAAGTGATTTTATTAGATACAGAAAGTAGGATTTAAGTGGTTCCAAGTAGTAACAGACAGAACAAAGTGAATTACCAAGTAAAATAAAATAAAACACGCAAATCTATCTCTAATACAGTAATAAAACTGAATACAGACAAAATCTCACCCTCAGAGATGTTTCAGTGAGCTTCCTTTTACAGACTAGTCTCCCTCTAGTCTGGGTCCAGCAATCACTCACACCCCCCTGTAGTTACTGTCTTTTGTTCCAGTTTCTTTCAGGTATCCTTGGGGGTGGAGGGGCTATCTCTTGAGACAGCTGAAGACAAAATGGAGGGGTCTCTCGGGGGTTTAAATAGACTTCCTCTTGTGGGTGGACACCCCTCCCTCCCCCTGTGTAAAATCCAGCTACAAAATGGAGATTTGGAGTCACATGAGCAAGTCACATGCCCATGCATGACTCATAATTTACAGGTAGCAGCCATGGTTCACATGCTACCTTGAATGTCCTCAGGTAGACTTCTTATGTGGATTGGAGCCTCCCAAGCTCTATTGTCTGTTAAGTGCTTCTTGATTGGGCACTTAACTTGCACATTCCTTTCTCAAGAAGCTGACCAAATGCTTTTACTAAGGTTACTTAGAAGCGACAAAGGGTCCTGTGGCACCTTATAGACTAACAGAGGTATTGGAGCATAAGCTTTCGTGGGTGAATACCCACTTCTTCGGATGCAAGCAGTGGAAATGTCTGGACATGCCTGGACATTTCCACTGCTTGTATCCGAAGAAGTGGGTATTCACCCACGAAAGCTTATGCTCCAATACCTCTGTTAGTCTATAAGGTGCCACAGGACCCTTTGTCGCTTCTACAGATCCAGACTAACACGGCTACCCCTCTGATACTTAAGGTTACTTAGAAATCAAGCAAGTACACAGCCAATATTCATAACTTCAACTACAAAAATGATACATGCATACAAATAGGAGGAATAGATTCAGTAGATCATAACCTTTACAGAGATATGTTACATGGCAGATGTAGCATAAAACATATTCCAGTTATATCATATATACATTTATAAGCATATCCCCATAACCCCTTATGGGGTGCACCGTCCTAATTTCCTAGTATAGACCAGGCTTAAGTTATGATGATTTTTTCCACCCCTGAGCAATGTATTTATACAGACATAGGTCTGAAGTATAGACCTGGCCTTACATTCTAATAGGACAAGGAGCCACCTGCAACTGAAAGCCTGCAAAGCACTCTTAACATTAGCAGTATCATCATCCAGTAATGGGGTGTGGTTTTCTGGCAAACACTGCCAGCCTGTGAAATTTCCTTGCAGGTTGTTAAGGAATAATAATAAAATGAAATAAAGTGAGAGTGTGTATGTGAGAGAGAGTGTGAATGTGTGTTATTGATATGTAGCAGATATGAGATTTGCCAGAACCAAAGTCGCAGATCTGAAGATCCCCAATCTTTGAGAAAATTCAGGTGTGACTCTGAATTTTGCAGCTCAGGCCAATCTGTAAGAAAGACAGTTAGATCTATGAAATACATGAACATGTACATTGCTTCCAAGTATCATTTAAAACATGGATTCCTAGAGGTCCTTTAGACTTCTCTGTAGTTTTACTCTATGTCTGTTGTATGTTAGTGCTGTCATAGGTGCTGACTTTTTCTTTTCCCCAGGAAAAAGGACTTTTACTCTACCCCTGCTCTGCCCAGAGGCCCTGCCCCGACTCCACCCCTTCCCCTAAGGCTCCACCTTCACTCCGCCTCTTCTCACCCCCACTCTGCCCCCTCCCTGAGGACCCTGCTCACCTGCTGCTCTCCGCCCTCCCCCAAGCCCGTTCCCAAGCCTCCAAACAGCTGATCATCAGCGCCACTGAATAGCTGTGGCTGGTGGGTGCTGAGCACCCCCGGAGTCGGCACTATAAGGGCTCTTGTCTCTTGCCCTGTCACTTTGAAGTATGTACAAAATATGAATTTTTTCTAGGACATTAATTTTAGATTCAGTGGAAGGGATGTTCCCTGTTTCCTCTTGGAAATTAGAGCGAATGGGGCGCTGGGTGAGTGTTCCCCAGAATATGGTGAGAATGAGGGGACAGAGGGATGCTGATTTTCAGATCACTCCACAGACATATGGAGAGAGCAGGCATATCTATCCCACTGGAAGATGGAGAGGGATGGAAAAAGAAGGAGCTTCATGTGGCTCTGCCACTGGATCTGTTGCTGTTATGTTAGTTCTGTGCTAGTAGCAGGAGAGTTACGGCACTAGAACGGGACTATGGACAATATAATCTCAATTCATCATTTATATCCCGATGCTCCAGGCTGACATTTCTTTCTGCTGCAATATGGGCCATTGCGTTTCACAGTCTTCGGAAGCTCTCTCTAGCTGATTGAATCAAAAGTTTTTGAAGTTAAACAAGGATAAAAGAGAATGTAGTTGTCTGGTTCAGCCAGTCAGTTTTTCACATCTAAATCCCATTTCTCGGTGCTAATTCCTCTTGCTCACTCTTTATTTCAACTGTGTGAAATTCTCAAGACCTTTTTGACCCTGGTTTATCATTTCCTGCTGTTTTATTGCAAAGTCATATAGGATTCATTGGGCTGACATTTCCAAATCGCGTACACCTGTGATTGTATCAGTGACCAAAATATGTCCTGGCTAGATTATTATAACCAAAGTCCTGCGCACTTTGCAATTTCACAGCTCCAGGCACCTGTCCTCTGACCCAGCAAGGCTCCCTTCAAATTTGTTAATTATTTACATTTTTTTCAAAAACGTAATCTTTCTGTACTCACAAAACTTGCTCTGAGCAAATGGCCCCTCTTGTAAAATCATATTCATGCTCCCTCCCTATGGTTTCTTTTTTCCTCTCTCCTTGTTACTTGGCACATCCACGTCACATGCGGTTTCTCATTTGCTCCTGAAGGGTGGAATAGTCTCATTGAGGCCATCTGTAAAGGTGAGTTTCTCTGCTCAAAACGTGTTTCTATTTTAATTAACGTTAGAGTTTTACTTTTTTTGTAAGGCCAAATCTTCAAAAGTGTGTGTATGTGCACATTCGCTCACCCCCACTATCCATGTATCATTGAGGTATTTGTGCTTCTAAACTGGGTCTGCATAAACGAGCGTATACATTTTTTGCACACACTTTTGAAAATATGGCTCTGAATGTTTTATTGTGCCTCATGTTTAAAGCAATTTTTATGTATAATGATTTTGTTTATTGCCACATTAGTAGAACATAGTATTACTAAAAATGGGGGGTTGAATCCTTAGTGGCAACTATTTTGTGATCTACAATAACTTTCTGATCCTGCGACCCTGAGGCTGAACCAGCTCCCGGCAAAATTGAGAGCAGCCTAAGGACTTCTCCAAATTGTGCCAGCTGGAATGGACCCTGGTCTCATAGGTAGGGCCCTACCAAATTCAAGTCTGTTTTGGTCAATTTCATGGTCATAGGATTTTAAAAATTGTAAATTTCATGATTTCAGATATTTAAATCTGTAATTTCACGGTGATGTAATTGTAGTGGTCCTGACCCAAAAAGGAGTTGTGTGTGTCGGGAGGAGGAGGGGGATGTTACTGCTACCCTTACTTCTGCACTGCTGTTGGTGGTGGTGCTGCCTTCAGAGCTGAGAAGCGGGAGAGCAGCAGCTGCTGGCCAGGAGCCTAGCTTTGAAGACAGAGCCACCGCCAGCAGCAGCTCAGAAGTAAGGATGGCATGGTCTGGTATTGTCACTCTTACTTCTGTGCTGCTGTCTGCATAGCTGGGCCCTTGGTCAGCAGCCACCACTCTCCGGTCACCCAGCTCTGAAGGCAGCAGTGCAGAAGTAATGGTGCATGGTATGGTGTTGCCACCCTTACTTCCGCGTTGCTGCTGGCAGGGCGCTGCCTTCAAAGCTGGCCACCCGGCCAACCGTTGCCCCTCTCTGGCCGCCCAGCTCTAAAGGCAGCACAGACGTAAGGGTGGCAATACCATGACCCCCTAAAATAACCTTGTGACCCTCTGCGACTCCCTTTTGGGTCAGGCCCCCCAATTTGAAAAACGCTGGTCTCCCCTGTGAAATCTGTATAGCATAGGGTAAAAGCACACAAAAGACCAGATTTCACGGTGGGAGACCAGATTTCATGGTCCATGACATGTTTTTCATGGCCGTGAATTTGGTAGGGCCTTACCCATAGGGATTGCTCCACCGATGGAGGATTGGCTGGAGCACTGCACTCTGTGGTCCTGCCTCCAAGACACCCCCAGCATGTAGGGGATGAACAGAATAGCCAAATCTGAATTCTGCAGCTGGGGCTAAACTTTCCCCCCAGTATCTGGGCTCAGCCCTGGGGACTTCCATGGGATCCCCTCTCCCAGGATGCAGCAGTATCAGAACTGTCCCACAGTCATTACTTCAGGCTTAGAGCTGTGTAGCCAGCAGAGTCTGAACACTCCCAGTCGGTGTAGGGTTATGGCAGGTGGATTTGTCCAGAGGCACATTCAGTGGAGCCAGTTCAGAGCTATCCCATCAAGCTCTGCTGCATCTCTGCAGGGAGGCAGTAGTGTGCCATGGTAAGTTGTATCAAATGCTGCAACAGGCCTATGAGGACTAGGATCGATGTCCTTCACATGCACCACCAGTGTTAAACTCTATACCATGACCTGGCCTGAACCCCAGCTGGGAGGTGGCTAAGATATGGGCAGTTGAAGTGTGAGCTTGACGTGGTTCTTCACTAGCTTCTCAAGTAACTTGTTCAAAAATTGGAGGCTTGAGACAGGGAGGTGGTTTATGAGGTGTGCTGAGTCCACACAGGTAAAATTGGCTGGGCTATGGCTTCCTTTAGGGGGGATGGTAGGTTTCCCTCTTTAAAGCTGGAGCCAGAGCCCCAGATTCTGCAGAACTCTGCTTAGTGCACTTCCCTAATCCTGGAGCCATCCATCAATGCAACTTAGAGCAGCCTCGGGGTTTCTCTAAATTACACTGAGAGTAATGGCCTTGAAGGGATTGTTACACCAACTGAGGAATGTGGAGGAACACCTGATATGGTTCCTACACTGAGGTATCTATGGAGAGGGTGGTCTAGAGCAGTTACACTGGCTTTATGCTACACAGAGATTCCTCTATATCAGAGGAAATCTGCAGTTGGCCTGATCCCCTGGCTTTCCAGATGCAGGGGCCAAGGATCTGGCCCATGGTGTTGGTAATCTCTGTCAGTAAGGATGCTAAGGACCCCTGAGTGCCAGGCATGAAGGACATAGGCCCAATTTCTTTCAGAAGTTCATTAGGATGAAGGTTATTCCCTCTCCAAGGAGAGTGCTTACTCCTCAACAGCTGCTAATTTTAGCATTACATAGTCAACCCTTCCCTGGTCCCATGCCCACAGCCAAAATCCCCATGCAGCCCAACTGGCATACTCACTATGCAACCAAACTCAGTCTCAACGGAATGAATCAGGACTCCCTATAGCTAACTGACAGGCAAGAAACTCTGAAGGTGCTGCATAGCCCTAAGGAAACATCGCCCAGGCTGAAACGTCACTGTGGAGCACAGCCAGGAGCCCATAAAGCCAAAAATCCACCCTCACCCACCCCCCAAATCACATCCTCTTAAGATTGGAGGCAAAGCTCAAGGAGCAAGAGGACCCCATCCGACCCCACCCTCCCCAATTCTCTTCCAACACACTGTTCTTCCTAGTGACTGGCGGCGGCAGAGGGGAACCAGGGTTTCTCCTTTCCCAGACACAGCAGGGAGGACAGACCAGGTTTTACTAGCATTGAAGAATGTGTCATTCTTGGATACTGATGCGCTAAGACCAGCTGCTGACACCGTGTATTCAAACTCCCAACCTATTAATTATTTGCTGAGTGCCAACAGTGTGCTCACTGTCATGCAATGCATGGGCCGGGCCCAAAGAGTTTCCATTTTAAGAGGGCACACATAGGCAACAATTAAAGTGCTCAAAGCACAACTGGCTTTGGATTTCGGTTTGGTTTCATACTTCGTGAACCATTCCATCTCTAAGGGTGTGTGAGGCCACTGTTGGGCCCCAGGGCAGAAGGGGGGCTCGGGGAGGGATTTGAGAGAGCAGAGGGTTGGGTGTCGTGAAGCAAACTATTCCAGATAAAAATTGGGGTACGGTGGGAGTAGACGTGAGAATCTTGCTCTAAACAGTTACCCAGGAAAGACAGAGCCTTAGGGTATGTCTGCACTGGAGCTGGAGGTGTCATTTCCAGCTCAGGTAGACGTACGTCCTCTAGCATTGATCGAGCCTGCATGCTAAAAACAGCGGCTTAGCCGGGGCTGCAGAGGCAGCAGGAAGAACTAGCCCCCTTAAGTATGTACCTGGGGTTTCAGATGGGGTTTGATCTGTCCCACCACCTGTGCAGCTGCCCTGAAACTGCTATTTTCAGTGTGCTCACTCACTCAGGCATAGCATCCGCCCCAGCTGGAAATTACGCCTCTGGCTCCAGCGTAGATCTACCCTTAAAGTGACCCATCAGTGCAGGACCTCAGGATCCACGGCTTTCCCAGCTGTTGTTTAGATCGATAAAAGCACTGGCGGTTGCTGGAGTCTGAACAGTCACCTGGGGCTGAGTGTCTGCTCTCTGTCAGACTGGTCAGTGAATGCACATGAGAGACTATCTATTCACGCAGGCTGCAGGTCCACTGGCAAAAGAGGTCATATTTTATGGACCTTGACCTTTGCTGAAAGTCGCACTGCACTGGCTTTGGGTGCAGTTTGGTACATTATGCCTGGGACTCAATAAATTTAGGTTCATTCCCTGTTCTCCCATAGACTTCCTGTGTGCCTTCGGGCAAGTCACTTGATCCTCTCTGGATCTCATTTCCTCATCTATCAAATGGAGATAATAGTTCCTCCCTCCCTACTTCACAGAAGTGTTGGGAGGATCACTACAGTAAGGTTGTGCGGTGCTTAGATACTACCATGAGAGGGGGCCACAAGTACCTAAAAGGTAGAAAAAGAGACATCTTAGATATCTCCAGATGAGCACCCAAATCAGTAGCGTATTTTGAAATTGAACATTTTCTGTTATGTTTTCACATATTCTGCCCTACGCTTTGCTGACTCAAGCCATTCCTCTGAGCATAGGCGTCAACTCCGTGGGTGCTCCGGGACTGGAGCACCCACGGGGAAAAATTGGTGGGTGCTGAGCACCCACCGGCAGCTCCCCGCCAGCCCCGCGCCTGTTACCGCGCCCGTTACCTTCGTCCCGGACGCCAGGTGACGTTGCAGGGCTCCGCCCCCGACGCTGGCCGACGTTGCGGGGCCCCGCCCCCGACTCCGGGTGACGTTGCGTGCCTCTGAGTTGCTAATCAATCATTACCCAAGGGTGATCGGCTGTAGAGGGCCAGTCCCCTCTGCAAGGGGCTCAGCACATCACAGGATCAAGCCCTAGAAGTTCTGCATCTGAGCTTCTGTCATGTCATTTTACACCCCATACATATCTTGTTTTTTTTTTAAAAACCAGGAGGAAATATTATAGGGAAAAACGTGTGTCAGATTACATTTTTTTCTTTTGTTCAGACAAAAATGCTTTAAAGTGTGAAATCTATCTTGCTTGGTTGGGTTGTTTTTTTCTGTGCTCTTTTTAGCAGTGTTGGTTAGTCACAAAAGGAAAACCAGATTTAAATGGAGAGATCATACAGTAAACATTTCCATAGGGTAGGCAGGAAAGCTACTGTAACTCTCTGAAATAGAATATGGGGATGCCCTAAGGAAAAGGTTCAGAAAGCAACAGGAATCTGAATGTTTATGAATAAATAAATCTCAACTACTATTTTAAAGGTTGACATTGCCAGCTTTTCAAAACTCTCTCTAGGGATGCATCCCAGTTGGGAAGAGACCAAGAACAATTTTAATGGGAAATAAGTGGGCAAAGATATTTTCTATGCAAAGACAGAAGTGGATTAGTTCTGACAGGATGACCCCCTTTTGTATCTTTCTCTCCCTCCCTTTGCATACCATTGGTCTTCCTTGGGCTTCTCCTGGGAGGGGATATTATGTTATACCAATAAAATAAAAACCAGCAGGATCTTTTTTTAAAGGGGATAAGACAGAATGTCACGTTTATTGTGAATACAAAAAGAATCATAGTAAGCAGTCAGTTATAGCTATAACATTTCATTCAGTTTCACATTCATTCATACACACACACACACACACACAGGTTCTGCATAGATGTCATAGTTACCAGCCTAGAAGTTGCTCATGCCAAGTTACTGGCCAGGTAACCTGGGCATGAGAGTGGAGCCGAGTCCTTGTCAGATTCATCTGATGCTCCTGGAGGTTGGCAGCAGAACCAGAGACTCAAAGTCCTCAGTTTTTAGAGGCCATTCTTATAGGAATTATTTCCTGTGTCAGTCTATGGGAACTGTTTCATCTTGCTGTTGCTAACTCAATCAGCAGATGGCACATACCTGGTGGCTCCACGCTGTCCAAAGTTTGTTTTTCTCATCCTTCCAGGTGGTGGGGTGGATCCCAGTTTTACCCTCCGGGGGTTGTATCAGTCCACACTCTAAACCTTTCTTCAGCAGATGGATACTCCCTTTCTAGGCTGGCACCTCCCTAGCCATTCATGTATATCATGCATTCATCAACATACATTCTTTATCACAACTGTTAAAGTATTGCTTTGAGAACAGGCTCTTTGTCTTAGGATGTACTAACACAATCAACAGCTTGCAAGTTTCACATAGTATCTTTCTAAGAACAGATACAATCAATGATTTACAAGCTTTACATAGACACAGATAGTAGCTTGTAAATTAACAAAAGAGACCCAAGAGATCTTTTTACTTGGTGAAGCTGTTGGTTTAGACAAGTTATGGGGGGTCACTTTCACTTGGGGGAATCACTGTCCGTACCTTCTTTAATATCCCTACAGTTACATGTGATTCACTTTACAGTAGAACCTTAGAGTTACAACCTCAGAGTTACAAACACCAGAGTTACAGACTGACTGGTCAATTACCCACCTCATTTGGAACTGGAAGTATGCAATCAGGTCGCAGCAGAGACACATGCACACACAAAAGCAAATACAGTACAGGATTGTGTTAAATGTAAACAAGTCATTCCTGACCAACCTGATTGCCTTCTATGATGGGATAACTGGCTCTGTGGATATGGGGAAAGCAGTGGACGTGATATATCTTGACTTTAGAAAAGCGTTTGATATGGTCTCTCACACATAGGCGCCGACTCCGTGGGTGCTCCCAGGCCCCACCCCCACTCCACCCCTTCCCCCAAGGCCCCACCCCACCCCTTTGCACCCCCACTTCACTCCCACCCCACCTCCTTTCACCCCCACTCCAGTCCACTCCCACCCCGCCCCATCCCCTTCCCAGAACAGGCCGTGTCCTTGCTCTTCTTCCCTCGTCCCAGCCTCCTGCATGCCATGAAACAGCTGATTGCAGCAGATGGGAGGCACGGGGAGGGAGGGGGAGGTGCTGATCTGCGGACCCACTGGCAGTGGGAGGCGCTGGGGGTGGGGGGGAAGCTGATAAGGGGGCTGACGGTTGGTGCTCATCACCCACCATTTTTTCCCTGTCGGTGCTCCAGCCCCGGAGCACCCACAGAGTCGGCGCCTATGGCTACAGATAAATGCTCTGCAGAAGTAACTTCTCGATTTCACCCTCCTGCTCCTCCTCCTTCGATAGCCATATCACTGTGGGATTCAAGCCCTACAAAACCGCAGAGCCAAATCCATCCACCCACATGACTGCCAATGCACATGCATTAGCCTGCTCATATTAATGACTGTTATCATGGAGCTCAGCAGAGGTCCTCCAGGCTGCCAGATAGCAGTTCGAACATGGCACTGGCAAAATTAATGGATGATAGAATCAAAGGAGATTGTTAGTTTGACCCCCACCCCCACCATTTCTGAAATTCTGAGAAAAGCCGCAGACCATAGAACTGGGCAGCAGAACACAGCCCCATGGGATATCTGCCCAGAATGCCCAGCAGTTAATTCAAACAAGCACAGAGCTGTGTGAGCGCAATGATTAACAAGGAAAGTACCTTAAGCTGGCTTAAAGTGGTGTGGACGCACGTCAGTTTGATATAGTTAAATTGGTGCATTTGGAGTGAACAGCTTAATGAGATGTAACATCCCTGTGTAGACAAGCCCCTCAACTGTAAGCTCTTTGGTGCACAAGGGCCCCAGTCCTGAATGGGGCTTCTGCGCAGTACTGGAATATAAGTGTTTACTAACTATAATTAAATCCTGTGAGCACAAGTGTGCCTTTAAGTTAATAGAGAGTGCTCCAGTGGGCCCTTCAGGGAGCACCTGATCTGATTCTCCTCTCATTTACACCAGTGGCGTTACACAAACACAGAGGAGAGGAGAATCAGATCTAGTGTGCCTCAAACAGGCAGAATGCCTCCAAGAGCACAAGGGGAGCATGGGTGATGTGCCACCCTTTGATAAGTAAGAGATTCTCCCCAAAGCCCAGTCCAAATCCTGCTTTTGACTCAGTTTCCCTCTCGCCAATAGTCAGTCACCATCTTCCAGTGCTTTTTAAGTTGCTGAGGTGACTAAATCATGAAAGTCCACCCCTTCCAGAGTAATCAAAGTCCCAAACAAAAACACAAGTGCCCCCCACAATCTTCTGTCCACAATTTCATGCAAGGCACAACCCTTTCACTTCCCCTCTGTTCCAACAGGCCTCTGCCCTTCTCCTGGGCCCAGCTCCTAGCCTCCTGTCATTCTCTTTGCCTTTCCCATTGGTAGAGGTGGCTGCACTGCCTCACAAGCTGGCAGCATGGCAGGAGCCCACACCCACCCTCTGCTACGAGTTTGTGACTCTAGGATTCCTAAACAATTGGACTGTCTGCCCCCCCCCCCATTATGTAACTGCCCTCTCTCTCCTGCCAGAGGACATGAGAAATATTGAAAGCAACAACACATTGGTTGGTTTTGGTTCCCCCTCAACTTTCTGACTTTCCACTGGGAAAAAGGAGAGAAGTGGGGTGAGGAGAGAAGAACCAAAAGTTGAAACAAAGCATTTCAATTCAAATGGAAACGAAATTCTTCATTCACAAAACAGGTCAGGCAATACAATTTTGAAAGGCCATTTTCCATTGAAAAAGCTTTGACCAAAAAAATGTTGACCAGCTCCATGAATAGATTACCTAGTTTTCCAAGAAGTACTGAGCACCCAGCAGCCCATATCACCTTGGAGGGGGACTGGCTCAGTACTGACGAGGGAAGAAAGTCAACTAGCAAATCATCAATATCACTTCTTGCAGCACCTAGGTATTGGTGGGAGGCCTTTCGTCCAAGCACCAACTCCTCAAGTCTACACTCACAGATGCATTACGGTTAAAATGGACCCTCGTCCCAAAAATTCTGCCCAGGCCAAAAACACCTGGTGGCTCTTCTCCTAGCTGAACTGACTCCTCCTTCCAACATTCCCTCCCAAGATGGACTCTTGCCATCTTCCACTCCCAAGACCTTAATCTTCCTGTCGCATAAGGCAGCCCAACGCACTCCAGCAGGTAGCTGGCTAGCAGCAATCAGTTCTGTCATGCACTGCTGCCCTCTGTTGTGTCAGGCAAGGATCTTGCCTTAATCTTCCCCAGTCCAGCTCAGCTGGTGAAGTCTGACAAGATTATAAGCAAAGGAGTTCTAGCTCCAGAATAACCTCAGGCTTTGTAAGGTCCTGAAATGCAGCAGCTCTAACAGAGTTTGAGAAGTCCCAATGTGCTTCAGAGAAAACGAGAGGAATGCTTATGAAGACGTTATTTTCCCTGCTGGCGAGCGGCAAAGAGCCCCACCCTAAACTCACTCAGTTGTCATCGCTCCCATCTTATATGAAAAAACCCTCTAACATTTGCTACTGTATGTTGTCATTTGTGCCATGTGACCTGAGCGTGTGATTATGTTGTTGTTACTTGTTATTAGAAGAGAAGGATCAAATTCATTGCGGCTGTAAAAGCTTGTGTAACTTGTCAGTGCAATTCACCGCCCTGACAAGTTACACAACGGGTTGTGGAGCCTGTCACTGCCCCAGGGCATCCTACATGTATGTACCTTCTCTCTTGCCAGCTTTTACAATGGGTTTTAAAAAGCAGTGACTAGGCTCATTTTTCTAAACACGGGGACAATTCTTTATAGACACGTAAGATGCACTGCAAGGAGCCTGTGCCCCAGTGTACATTGTGCAAAAATGACGGGGGACCAAGTTTCAATCCAGTAGTTTCCCCAACGTGGTTAAAAAACTTGGTTTGGGCTTGCAGTGTGCACAGAGCCGAGCCCCATTGCTATCTACATACTGCACAGACCACAGTGAGAGATTATGCCATACACTATCAAAAAAGCTTAAATTCTGAATCACGTTACATGATTGGGCTTTGCAGGGCTGTATGGTTCGGAGACACTGTTCATTCCCAGCTACCCTGAAAGACCATGTTGGTGGACTGCCGTATTATAACTGGGTCCCCCCCCACCCATGATGGCACTTTGTTCAGCGTGGATGGGACCTACAGAAGGGTGCTATGGAGCCCTTTCGTAAGAGGACAAATTTAAAAAAAAACAGAATTCCCTTTTACTGGAGATTTAGGTGCCTGCTTTAGATGGTGTCTTGCAATGGTCACAGTGATCAGAAATGGGCCAGATACGATTCTGACACTCTTCTCAGGTCCCTTCAGTTCCTGTCAAATTGAAACTTACATTGGACTAGCTTCCTGGGTCCAGCCAACATGCATTTTATACAAGACCTGGGCGGGAGGGAAAGGTGGCTTTAAACCACTTTTATGATCCTCTGGTCCTGGAGCTGGTCTGGGACTGGTCCAGTATCTGGTGTAAATTAGAGCATTAGGCTGCTTACCCCCAGATGTCCATTGTCCCAAGGGGTTTTTCCAGCAGCTCTGGATCATCCAGGTGTAGCTGCATTCTATGCCTGTTTTGCTTTGGCCTCGTGGTACAGGGATGGGGATGGAAATAGGAACTGCTCTGTCACTAAAGCCAACCCTGTCTGTCAGCCCTACTCCAGGTGAGGATTTCTATACACAAAGGGAATCTGCAGGCAGATGAGTTTACAAGCTACTTTGCAGGCCCTATGTTTTTAGATATTATGGTTGCAAAAAAAACCTGAATGTGAAGCATTGCACTGTCTTTTTTTCAGTGTGGAGGTAAGGGAGATGTGAACTGCCCCCATTCACAGCAGTGGAGCATTAAGGCTGAAGCCTAATGATGAAGTGTGAATTGTTGTTAATCCCAATCACTGTAGCAGAAACCTAGGCCTTGGCTACACTTGCAGATGTACAGCGCTGTTAGTTAAACCCGTGTTCGTACAGCTGAGTAGGGAATGCGCTGCAGCCTGTCCACACTGGCAGCCACCAGCGCAGTTACTACCACTGACGTGGCTACATTCGCCGCACTTGCAGCGGTTTTGGGAGAGGTGCATTATGGGCGGGTATCCCACAGAACACCTCTTCCAATTCTTGCGCCGTGGGTTGTGGGAAGGGGGCGTGGGGTATGGTGCATTCTGGGTCCTGTCCCAACGCCCCGTGATGCATCGCTTCGCATCCCAGCAATCCCTGTGTTTCCGGCCACAATGTGCGCCATCTTTCAACGGTTTCTTTGTAGCGCGATCTGTGCTCCGTTTCTGTCAGCGGGAAAATGGATCCCGACCTGGTGAGCAAAATACTGATGAGTCTCGCCAGCACGTCACGTTTGGCAGTCGAGCTGTTCCTTAAGATCCACAGTGACAGCGAGGAGTCCGGCGATGACGATGACGATGAAATTGTCACTCAAAACGCGTACGACACTAACTTGCTTGTGGCATTCACGGACATGCTATGCACCGTGGAACGCCGCTTTTGGGCTCGGGAAACCAGCACAGAGTGGTGGGATCACATTGTCATGCAAGTCTGGGATGATGAGCAGTGGGTGCAGAACTTTCGAATGAGAAAAGCTACTTTCATGGGACTGTGTGAGGAGCTCGCCCCCGCCCTGCGGCGCAAGGACACGAGATTGAGAGCTGCCCTGACGGTGGAGAAGCGGGTGGCTATTGCAATCTGGAAGCTCACAACTCCGGACTGCTATCAATCAGTAGCGAACCAGTTTGGAGTGGGAAAGTCGACCGTTGGGATCGTGCTGATGCAAGTTTGCAAGGCCATTAATCGCATCCTGCTCAGAAGAACCGTGACTCCGGGTAACGTGCAGGACATTGTGGCTGGCTTTGAACAAATGGGTTTCCCTAACTGTGGCGGGGCGATAGATGGGACACACATTCCTATTCTGGCACCACCCCACCTAGCATCCGAGTACATTAATCGGAAGGGGTATTTCTCCATGGTTCTCCAGGCGCTTGTGGATCACCGTGGGCGTTTCATTGACATCAACGCAGGCTGGCCCGGAAAGGTGCATGATGCACGCATCTTTCGGAACACTGCCCTGTTCCGGAAGATGCAGTCCGGGACTTTTTTCCCAGACCGGAAGATCACGGTAGGGGAAATTGAAATGCCCACTGTGATCCTTGGAGACCCCGCGTACCCTTTAATGCCGTGGCTCATGAAACCCTACACAGGGAGCCTTGACACCAGCAAGGAACGGTTCAACTACAGGCTGAGCCGGTGCCGGATGACTGTGGAGTGTGCTTTTGGCCGTTTGAAGGGCCGCTGGTGATCTCTATATGGGAAGCTGGACTTGGCTGAACACAGCATCCCCGCGGTTATATCCGCTTGCTGTACCCTCCATAATATTTGTGAAGGGAAGGGTGAAATGTTCACTCAGGCGTGGACCTCAGAGGTTCAACACCTGGAGGATGAATTTGCACAGCCAGAGAGCAGGGCTATTAGAGGGGCCCAGCGTGGGGCTGCAAGGATTAGGGATGCCTTGAAGGAGAAATTTGAGGCTGACAACCACCACTAATGTGTGCTGCCCTGCACGACCCTGAAGTAAAGTGGTTCCAATGTTATCAGTTATCTGTCTTTGCTAAGCTGATTTGTGTTTGCTCAGCTCACTTGTGTTGCCTGTTTCTTTCCTGGGCTAAGTTTTTTTTTTTCCTATTGCAATAATAAAGATTGTTTGCACATCTAAAGAATCCGTTTATTACAGAGAAAACACATGTATTAAAAAGAAACACAACTGCTTGTGAGACAGAAAGGGCAAGGGGGTGGTGGGTGGTGTGGGGAAGGGTTCGATCACAGGGTATGGTATGTCCTGCTTTCATACTCGGGATTCCTGTCTGGAGTGCTGTGCAGTGACTGCTGGACCTCAGGATGTCTATAATTCGGGATGGGAGTAGAGTGCAGTGGGTAAGGTTCGTAGTTTCCAGGGCTGTCTGGTGAAGCTACAGGTGTTGGGGGCATCTGCTGTGGGCGATAAGAACCAGTATGTTGGGGGAAGTGGGCAGGTGGTGACATGGGGGCACAAGTGTTTTGGGACACTGGCTGCAGGGGGGGGCGGGTGCGCAAC
Organism: Chelydra serpentina; assembly: GCA_037349315.1. NCBI lineage: Eukaryota > Metazoa > Chordata > Testudines > Chelydridae > Chelydra > Chelydra serpentina. Next base: position 46,424,987 of record JBAIAC010000004.1, read on the forward strand.
TGCTCCACCTGCATGGCGACGAGCGCCTGGATAGAGTCCGCTTGGCGCGCCATGATGCTAATCAGCTCCTTTGTGCTTTCCTGCCGGAGCTGCATGCTTTGCCGCCGCTCCGCTGCGTTTTCCTGGCGGAGCCTGCTTTCATTCTCCCTCCACTCCCAAGCCTTTTGATTCTCTTTAAGAGATTGGTTCATAACTTCCTGCAGCATGTCTTCTTTCGTTCTTCTGGGCCTCTTCCTGAGCCTTTGTAGTCTCTGAGCCGGTGATAAGAAGGATGGCTGAGATCTCAAGGTTGCATCTGGAAGGCAAAATGCAACATTTAACAGAGGCATCATTGTTTTATGCCAGACAGAGCAATGATTCCCCCACACTTAAGGAGGGCACACACAGTCTCCAAAACAGCACAATTTTCCCATCCCAAACAGAGCGCACAGAACCCACGGGAGCCCCAAAATGGTGAGTAAACACAGGGTAAAGGGGGACTGATTGTTTCGCGGATGTACTGTCCGACGGGTTTCTGTGCCTTGGGGAGAGCCAACAGCTGCAGGGGGAACCTACACTGAACACTATCCCCACATTTTCCACAGGAGTTCGTCCTGGAAGATATCTCGCTGCTGAGGGTGTCCGGGGAAGCAAGGGAGGGTCTTCTACTGCAATGCGGCTTCCGCCCTGGCCCATATGCAGCTTGCCTGTGTGCAGCAATGGTCCCCCCGCCCCTCGCGGCACAGTGGCGCGGACACGTTACCCTGACTGGGACAAGGACCACGGCGGCTCTCCCAATGAACCTGCGCAAGTACATTGCCCACGTCCTGGCTGAGACTTTCGAAGAGATTACAGTGGCCGATTTCTCCGATGTGATAGACCACATCAATGCGCTCTTCCGCATCTAGGCATGCATGCAGCCCAAACCCTCCTCGCCCAAGGACCACACACCGAAAAAACTCATCCCCAAAAATAAAAGCTGCTTACCGCGAACCTGTTCTTCTCTTTCTCTCTCAGCGCGTACCGGCTGCTGCGACTGGCTCTCTTCCTCCTGGCTCGAGAAGAGTTCCTGGCTGCATGCACCCAGGGAGTCAGGGGTGTCTCCCCCAGCCACAGCACCCTCGCTTCTGTTTTGTTCAACCCCCTCCTCCTCCTCCTTCTCTCCCTCCTCCTCCACCTCTCCCTCCTCCTCCTCCTCCTCCTCCTCCTCCTCTCCCGTGTCCACGGTGGTGCTCGGAAGAGTACTGGGGTCAACCCCAAGTATTGCATCCAGCTCTTGGTAGAATCGGCAGGTTGTGGGGGGAGCACCCGAGCGCTTGTTTGCATCGCGGGCTTTGCGGTATGCACTCCGCAGCTCCTTTACTTTTATCCTGCACTGCATTGCGTCCCGGTCATGGCCCCTTTCAATCATGGCCCTTGATATCTGGCCGAAAGTATCAAAATTCCTCCGGCTGGATCGCAGCTGGGACTGGACAGCTTCCTCCCCCCAAACAGCGATGAGGTCCAGCAGCTCGCCATTGCTCCATACTGGGGCTCGTCTCGCACGTGGAGGCATGGTTACCTGGAAAGATGCGCTGAGAGCACTCCACGCCTGGCTGAGCAAACAGGAAGGGGAAATTTAAAATTCCTAGGGAATTTAAAGGGTCGGAGTGGCGGTTGGTCACCTGAGGCCAGGGCAGTAGAGTGCTAATTGATGACCAGAGTGGCTAGAACAGGCGTTGTGGGATACTTCCGAATACTTCTGGAGGCCAATAACAGCGCATTGGGTGACCACACTGTAGCCGCAGCGCACCAGCAGCAGCGCAACGAACGTTATTCTTCTCGGAGAGGTGGAGTACATGCAGCGCTGTACCTGAGGAGATGCAGCGCTGCACGTGCCTTGCGAGTGTAGCCAGTTAGTGAGTTGCAGCGCTGCAGGCAGTTTTATTGCGCTGTAACTCGTGAGTGTAGCCAAGGCCCTAGAGTTGATGTGCAAATCCATTGTAGGCAGATATCACAGAAATTAGCAATGGAAGAGATGAGGGGAGCAATTTAGCCCCCGGTCACAGCAGGATTGTTCCCTGGAATATATTATCCAGTGCCCTGTCCAGTCCCATTTTAAATAATTCAATTTACCAGTTGTGCAGCACTTCACTTGCGAGACAAATCCCCGTCAAATTAACCTCATTTCTAAATTCTATGTTGGGACGCAATATTTCACCTATTGCTACTTAAAGTCCAGCAGCCCCATTACGCTCTCGAGGAAAGGTAAAGGGGGCATCAACCGTCAGGGGAGGGGGCAGATGGGAAGTACAGTAGGTGGCTTTCCCACCCAAGCTCTCTAGAGCCTCAACTCTTGCCTTTTCCAGGGATTTGGCTTCATTTACAAAGAAACAAATAGTATCTGTTGTCGGTAGCTACCGGTGTGGTGCTCCGCTCTTGTTCGACGGTGATAACAGTCGGCTGCGTGCGTGTTCCCTCTGTGTGCTGCCCCAGCTCTGCGCAGATAGCTAACACAGCAGACCCCGAGAGAACCCCCAAAGACCACAGACTCTAGTAAGATACGAAGGAACCAGAGCCAGGTTTATTGTCAAACGAAGCACAGTAATAGTTCCTCTATAGACTCTACAGGGCATACTACGAATTTGTGCACCCTGACAATGGACACAGATCAGTCAATGGCGGGACTTTCCACTGCCCCCTAGGCTGGACAAAGATGTGCGCTCTGGGACCTACTTTTATACCGTTCAGGACAGATTACTCATCATAGTTCAAACAAATCTATCCATCATGCTGTCCTTTTGACCCTGTCTTTAAGATGCACCTGCCCGTTCCTTGTTGTGTCAGCGGAGTGTTCTGATGCCGCCTTGGCACAGGTTCCTCTCATTAGCCCTTATGCGTGTATATGCATGTGCTTCTAACAACCTTTTCTTGCCAACTTCTGTGAGTGGGACCTGCCTCTGGCTCACAGCCCAGCTTTTGCTTAGCAATGCCTAGAAGTACTTTGGTTCAGGCTTCAGGCCTCAGACTAGGCCTCTGATACAAGAGTTTATGTTTCAGGGCCTCCTCTTACTACAGTATCATAACAAATGCCAGCCCAAGCTTTCTCCTGCAGATAGAGGTTTAGCTGTTCGGAACCTTCCACTCAAAACCATTCCACGTTCTTTGTGTCTCGGTTGGAGTTAATGAGCATCACTTGCTGCAGTGGGTTAGCAGGGGTCTTTCTGCAGTTCTGTGCTGGGCTTCATCATCCATCAACTGAAAAACCCACACGCTGTTACAGGGAGTTACTTGGGAATGGGGGCTGTACAGTTCTATCACCTTCCCATCCTCACCTCCCCAGCACAAACAAATGGATCCCTGTCTAGACCTGTCCTACTGACCCATTAGCCCATGCTGTCCACAGACCTGTGCAGAATGACTGAGAAGTCTATAACCTTCTGCAATCCCAGCCCCAAGTCACGTGACTTCAACTAGTAAGCCAAGATCAGTATTTCTGACTAGAAATATGCTCTCCTCTTAGGACATTCTGTTAGGTTTCTTTCAAACATAAAGCCCTGAGGCAAATAGCTGAGAAAGAGCTTGTCCAGTCATTAGTATGATTCCAGCTCTCTTACTTTGCAATATGTGCACCTCTGTTTCAGATAGTGACTGCTTGACAAGGATATTTATAAACAGGCCAGCATTTAGAGGGTAGCAACTTTTGATTGGTACCAGCGGGATACTCAGGCCACTTATTTATGTGCCAAAATACAACTTTAGGTGCCTAACTTTGTGCCCAACATTTTCAAACTTGTGCCCCAAATGTATACGGTAGAATTGTGAAGTATTTCTTCTGCATTCCCCTAGTGCTTAGTTTTACTGTGTTCCTACCTCACCTTTCAGTCATGTTCTATGTGAGGAAGAGTCTGCTTCTCTGCTGCCCTGGGAGAGAGAGGGGCAGGGGAAAGGTGGCAAAGTTACACCCAAAAAATATCTATAAATGCTTCTCCGCCTTACACCTGACCACTGGAGGTTGGATCTAAGAAGGGACTGAAATGCTGTGTACCATGTAAGAGATTAAATTATCTGCAGCCACTTAGCATGATCTTCCTTGGCAGGTCACTCATCTACTTACATCCTCCTACTGGCTCAGCCTTTTACACTGCATTCACTTGAAACTTCTTGCCCTCACCTTCAAGAACAGAGCCATGTAGAGCCTTTCTTACATCCATGTATCTCAACTCCTTCATCCTACTCCCCCACCAACTATATCAGTGCCCATACCACACTTGTTTCCATGTATGCAATTCCCATGTACCCCAATTCACCAAGCCACTGGCACAAGAGTGCTACATATATATGTAAATAATTAATAGTAGCCGCTGCTCAAGAATAGTATAGTTCCTGAGTTTTCTGCAAATGACTCCCTCTGGCAACTCGGCATATCAGATTTTAATAGTTACCACCCTCTCATTCAAAACTAATGATATCTTTTTTGGATGAGATTACAAGTTTGGTTGCTAAAACGTAATAATGTTGATGTAGTATATTTAGACTTCTGTAAGGCATTTAACTTGGTACCACATGACATTTTGATTACAAAACTAGGAAGACATAACACTACCATGGCACATATTAGATGGACTCAAAGTTGGCTAACTGATGGGTCTCAAAATGCATTTGTAAACAGGGAACCATCATTGAGTAGGTGTGTTTCTAGTAGGGTCCCGCTGGGATCTGTTATTGGCCCTATACTATAACATTTTTATCAATGACCTGGAAGAAAACAAAATCATCACTGACAAAGCGCGCAAGTGACTCAAAAATTGGGGAAGTTGTAAATAATGAAGCGAACAGGTCACTCAAATGAAGTGATCTGGATCACTTGGTAAAATGGGCACAAACAAATAATGTACATTTTAATATGGCTAAATAGAAATATGTTCATCTAGAAACAAGAATGTAGGCCATACTTACAGGACGGGGGACTCTATCTGGGAAAGCAGTGACTGAAAAAAAGATTTGGAATCATGGCGAATAATCAGCTGAACACATGCTCCCAGAGCAACACTGGGAATGTCTACACTGCAATAAGACCTCTGCAGCTGGCCCATGCCAGCTGACTTGGGCTCACGGTTCTTGGCCTAAAGGGTTGTCTAACTATGGTGTAGACATTTGGGCCAGGGCTGGAGCCCAAACTCTAGGAACTTGTGAGTGGGGGGAGTGTCTCAGAGCTCAGGTTCCAGCCTTGGCCCAAACATCTACACTACAAATTACACAGCCCCTTAGGCTGAGCCCAAGTCAACGGGCATAAGCTAGCCATGGGGGTCTAATTGCAGTGTAGGCATACCCTAAGTGGTCTAAAAGGGCTAATGCAATCCTTGGATGCATAACCAGGGGAATGTAAATAGGAGCAGAGAGGTTATTTTACTTCTATATTTTGCACTGGTACAACTTCTGCTGACATACTGCATTGAGCTGTGATGTCCACAATTCAAGAAGGATGTTGATAAATTGGAGCAAGTTCAGAGAAGGTCCACAAGAATGATTAAAGGATTAGAAAATCTGCTTTAGAACAGGGGTCGCAAACTCGTGGCCCACAGACCGCGAGCTCTTCCGTGCAGCCCGTCAAGCTCCCCGTGCCCCTCCCCCCCGCCCCTCTACCTACCCCGTGACACCGCGAGCAGCTGTGTAGGGCACCAGGAACATTTCCAGCCCTTGCTCCGTCCCAGCCCCCCCCCCCCTCTTCCTACCCCCTCAGCCCCGCCCCCACTCCCCTGAAGACTGCAGCTAGGCTCGACCTACTCACCGCATGGTAAGTGGAGCGACCCAGCCCCAGCCTGCTCTACTCTGCTGGCTCCCAGCCACACCACCGGCAAGTGCTGGGGGACGGTTCCTCCCTCCTGCCAAGCCTGGGAGCCAGGGGAGTGGAGCAGGCTGGGGCCCCAGGCCTCCGCGGGCGGGAGGGGGGGAGCTGGCCCCAAGCCTCCGGGGGGGGACGGAGGCTGGCCACTTCCTGCGGGAAGTGACCCGGCCCCAGCCTGCTCCACTCCCCTGGATCCCAGGCTTGGGGGGGAGGGGGGAACCGCCCCCCAGCACTTGACAGCGGCATGGCTGGGAGCTGGGGGAATGGAGCAGGCTGGGGCCAGGTCACTTCCCGCAGGAAGTGGCCAGCCTCCATCCCCCCCCGGCCCCCCCGTGGAGGCCTGGGGCCAGCCACCCCTGCTCCCCCCCGGTGGAGGCCTGGGGCCACCCTGCACCCCCCCACCCCGCACCTCCCCATGGAGGTCTGGAGCCAGCCACCACCATTCCGATCCCCCTGTGGAGGCCACCAAAATAGCTAGGGACGGCCCTGCCCACACCCCTCCTGCACCCCAACTCCCTGCCCAGAGCCCCCTGCCACACCCTGCACCCTGACCCCCTGCCGCACCCCTCACCCCTCCTGCACCCCACACCCCAATTCCCTGCCCTGAGCCCCCTGCCACACCCTGCACCCTGACCCCCTGCCGCTCCCCTCACCCCTCCTGCACCCCACACCCCAATTCCCTGCCCTGAGCCCCCTGAACACCTCCTGCACTTCCTGCCCTGAGCCCCCTGCCACACCTTGCACCCCAACCCCCTGCCACACCCTGCACCCCTCCTGCACCCCCGGGGGCAAGGAGGTGGCAGAGTTGGGGTGAGGACTTCGTAGGGTGACCAGATGGGAAGACCCGAAAATCGGGACTTCCCCCCAAAAAAAAAAAAACAGCTCAAGCAAACTTGTTGAGCAAAAAAAACAAAAAATCGCTCAACTGAACTTGTTGAGCAAAAAAAAACCTCTGCATCAGGAACACGGAAAATCGGGACAAAAGGCGTCCCGACCAGCCATCGGTCTGGACGCGGGACAAATGGTCGGAAATCAGGACGGTCCCGATTTTATCGGGACGTCTGGTCACCCTAGGACTTCGTGGAAGGGGTTGGAATGGGGGCAGGGAAGAGGCGGGGCCTCATGGAAGGGGTGGAGTGGGGGCGGGGCCAGGGGCAAGGGCTGGGTGTCTGTGATGCAGCCCTCGGGCCAATGCCCTAGTCCTCATGCGGCCCTCGTGGTCATTTAAGTTTGAGACCCCTGCTTTAGAATGATAGATGCAAGGAGCTCAGTCTATTTAGCTTAACAAAGAGAATGTTAATGGGTGAGTTGATTACAGTCTGTAAGAACTTACATAGGGAACAAATATTTAATAATGGGCTCTTCGAACTAGCAGAGAAAAGAATAACAGTCCAAGGCTAGAAGTTGAAGCTAAACTGGACTGGAAAGTAGATGTACGTTTTTAACAGTGAGAGTTATTAATCACTGGAACAACTTACCCAAGGTAGTGGTGGATTCTCCATCACTGATCATTTTTAAATCAGTATCGGATGCTTATCTAAAAGATGTGCTCTAGGAATTACTTTGGGGGAGTTTTGTGTTATACAGGAGGTCAGACTAAAGGATCGCAATAGTCCCTTCTGGCAGTGGAATCTGTAAAATCCCTGCTAAGATGCCCTTCCTCCGAGATGCCCATGAGATAGGAGTTTATAATAAGGATAAGCAACATAAATATTTACCATAGAGCTAGTTGACATTTTCCAAATGTTATTTTCAATGACATTTTTGTCAACATTACAAATTTCAACGCAAAATTATTTTTGTGAAAAATTTACACTTTTTCAACCTTCAGATTCACTCTGTTTCATAATAGTAGGTTATACAAACTTCAAAGCAAATGGAGAGACAAAGAATCCAAATCCTTCAAAAGCTGTCCTCATGCCTAACTTAAAACTGTTACCACAGGTTACATTTTCACTGCCCCAGAGCCTCCCTATGAAGCAGTATCTAGCAATGCTGAGAGGTGCCCATTTAGAACCAAGCAGCCAGAGTCTAAATTACAGCTCTGTTGCTATAGCGCAGTTGATCAAATAAAAATTCTGTTCACAGAGCAGAGCCAAAAACATTTTTGATTACAGCCTCAAGGGGTATTTCTTGGCTCAGATTTCTGGATGTTTTAAGCAATATACAGCTCTACAAGTCTTTAACAACATTTGAAATATCTTCTTTCTTATTACTGAGGATAAGTGGGATGGAGACTATTTGCCTTCCCTTCATAGCTAATTATGATTATTAAACCACAGGAATGAAGACATATACATGAGAATTTAATATATCAAGGCTCTTCGCTTTAACATTATTTCCAAAAGAGCAAAGTATATTTAAACATCTGATTGAGTCCACTTTTTAATCTGTCTTCTCTTATAATTGTATTTATGTGCAAAGGTTTCACATAATTTTTTGTGTAATAATTTACTATTCATTACAGTAGTAATATAAAGGTTCTCATTACCATATTATCTGGACACTTAAACAAATCCCTTCACTAGTCTGTCTTAGCTTCAACTTCACTTCCTCACCTTTACGTGCCTCTGACCCTGCCTGCAGCACAGCGGTCCTCTCTTCCTAAGTTCTTTGCTTTTGTTTCTTCCACCCTCATCTTCTCACTGCCTTCATGCATGGAAACCCTGCCCCCTCCTACCCACTGACTTACAGTGCCCTCATCACAGTATTATTTTAGCCCCTCACAGTCATTAATGGAGTTTTATTCTTACAACATCCCTGTGAGGTAGGGAAGGGCTAAACCCGTTTTTACACATAGGGAACCAAGGCCCAGAGTAGATTAAATGATTTGCCCTAGGGCACTAAGAAAGCCTCTTTCTGAATCTGGAATTGAATCCAGATCCGCTGAATCACAGCCAGCACCCAATCCGCTGGACAATCATTCCCACATCTATGGGTGCCAAATGAACACCTCTTAATTCAGCAGTTTCCTCCTCAAAACCTACCAATGTTAATCCAATAAAGGCTACACGTTCACTAGAGCAGGAGGTGTAATTTCCAGCTTGGGTAGACATGCACACTAGCTTTGATTGAGCTAACACACTAAAAACAGCAGCATAGCCACAGTAGCTTGGGCGGCAGGATGGGTTAGCTGCCCAACTACGTACCGAGGGCCTCGGCCAGGATTGTACACAGGACAGGTATCCCATTCCACTATCTGTGCTTCTGTGGCTAATCTGCTATTTTTAGAGTGCTAGTTCCATCCAAACTAGAAGTAAAAGTGGTGTCTCCCAGGGAACTTGATGACACGGGGGACTGAATATGAACTATGGAGTCTTTCATCTCTAGCTCACTGGATTCAGTCTATTCTATGCTGATAATGATTGCTATTGTTTTACCAACTAAGGAAGGGTAACCTCATGATTAAGTTTCTGGGCCAGGAATCAGGAGGTGTAGGATCTATTCCTGACTCTGCCACAGACTTTTTGTGTGATTTAAGGCCAAACACAGTTTCCCCATCTCTGAAATGAGAATACTACTTCCTTACCTCACTGGAGCATTATGCGGCTAATGTTAATGTTCAGCTATTAAAGTGATCAGCCTATAAGTATCTATATAAAATAAATAAGGGTAAAATTTTCAAGTGTGTATAAGTGACATAGGCACTGAGGACTTCCAATGAGATTAAGGCTCCAAAGTCCCTGAGTTTCTTTTGAAAATTAGACGTAAGAGCCTAAATCACTTAGGTACTTTTGAAAATTGTACCCAAAGTCTGATGGATTCTACAAGTACATTGGCTATATCAGTCCAATGCTTGGCGGACAGGAACCCCACCATCCAGGCGGCACCCCTGAGGGCAGTCTCAGCAGAGAGGCCAAAGACTGAATGAGCAGAGATGGCACTGCCTTCTCACTCCTGAAGGTGGCCCCTTGAACATTAGGTTTGGGAGGTCACCCTGGAGAAACTTGACCTACTGCTGTGTACTTGTTCTGTAGCTGAAGAGAGGACTTCATTCACCTAGGCTGTTAGCCTGTCTCCTTTCATCAGCACTACATTTAAATTCAATCAAGCTGATATACTCCTTTGCCCCATGTGATATTTTAAATCTTCTTCATTTTCCTACTGCGTGATAAACCAGTGAACGTGGTCACTGCCCACTCTGAAAATGTGCTTGTTTGTTTGCTACCCTGTCCTTCCATCAGCTGTGTGCCTATCTTATAAACCCATTGTGTCTTGTCATAAGTCTATAGTGTGAGCTCTCTGGGTCGGAGACCGCCTTATTACTTGCACGTATAGGGCCCAACAAAGTGGGGCCTTGATCCTTGATTGGGGCCCCTAGGTGCTCTACTGTAATATATATAATAAAAACTAGTAATCTTGGACCCCTGATCACTGCTGTAATAACCCATTACAGGTGATATGAAAGCTAGAATACACTCTGGCTCCTAACTCCGTTTAATTCGAAGATAAACATACCCTTCTCCTGGCTGCCAAAAGCACACACAATAAAATGTTATATGCAAGGAATAATGTCAGTAGTATAATTAAACTTCAGAAGCCTCTCACTGGGTTCAACCTCCAGGGCAAGACTCAAGAACTTTTCCTTCCCTGCAGAGGTTTTGTGGTGTTTATACAACGTTGTTGGGTGTTGAGTTACATAGAGGTTAAAGATTTCCCCTTTCTTCATGGCAGTTCAGACATTTTATTTAAAGAAAAAAACCTGACTGCCTATTAAGAATGACATTTACATTATTTCCTCTAGAGCCCTTAACAGCAGAATATCAGTACTATTTAGTTACATCATGCTAATAAAAAGTCAGCATAATTAATTAATTATTGTTATTTGTAATCTGATGGTGCCCAGGAGCCCAAGTCACACACCAGGACCCCACTGTGCTAGGTGCTGTACAACCCCAGAACAAACAGATGGTCCCTGCCCCAAAGAGCTTTCAATGTAAGTAGAGGACAAGAAACAGGCAGATACAGACAGACTGGCACGTAGAGCCAAGTGTAAAACATATCTGTTCACTCTGGCTTTCCCCTAATAATACCCTCATTCACATACATTAATTCCCTAAACATAACCTGGTCCTGATTCCTGGGGGACAGCAAGGAAGAATGAGAGAATGCACATCTTTTAAGTAATAGGAGGTGTTCAGATACTAAGGTATTGCGGACCATTTAAGCACCTGCCTGCCTGGACTGAGAAAAAATGAGAAATACTAGTGTGTTGTCCAAGGTTGTAGGCATTGACTAAGAACTGACAGACTCATAGCTGGAAACCAAACCAGCTCATAGGCACCGACTCCGTGGGTGCTCCGGGCTGGAGCACCCACAGGGAAAAATTGGTGGGTGCTCAGCACCCACCGGCAGCTCCCCGCCAGCCCCGCACCCATTACCGGAGCACTTACCTTCACCCCGGACGCCGGCCGACGTTGCGGGGCCCCGCCCCCGACGCCGGCCGACATTGCGAGGCCCCACCCCTGACGCACCCACGGGAGCCGACGGAAGTCGGCTCCTATGAACCAGCTCACTTGTATGTTATTTTGTTCAAAACAGGTATTAGTCTTATAAGAATGTATTTAGACTCTATGAAATGCTTGTAAATTGCTGCATGCATTAATCTCACTTGTAATGCCTGTATTCCATAATATAAGGAATTATGTAAATTTTGCTTTATAACTTTGAAAATGTTTGCGCTAAATTTGTGAACCGAGGCACGGGAATCGTCCCCCCACCACCACCCAGGCAGGAGTCCTATCAAGATGAAATGAGCCATTAAGAACCATCACAATACAAAGGATTGGTGAATGGCACACTTTGGAAGTGCTACATGCAAGGGAGCTTGTCTCATGGACTGAAAGGCCAAATGTAAAAGATAAAACAGGATCAAAATAAACATTTTCATTTCTTTAGTGTCTCTGGCCCTGTGAGAGTTCAAACAAACTAAAGCAGAGATCCCCAGGGTCAACCTGGGTCCACCCTGAATGACACTGAATGGACATAACTGCATCTCTGTCACCCTTAGGAACCATTGATAACTCATTTGTGTGTATGTTTGCTTGCTTTAACCTGCAAATAACTCTCTTATTTATTTTTCCTAGTTAATAAACCTTTGATCGTTTATTACAGGATTGGTTTCAGGTGCTGTCTTTAGTGTGAGATCTAAGTACTAATTGATCTGGGTAAGTGACTGGTCTCTTGGGACTGGAAGCAACCTGAATCTTTTGTGATTTTTGGTGTAAGTGACCATTTATCACTGCGTCCAGCTTGCCTTGGTGGCAAGATAGTTATCTTGGGTTCTCCAATCTGTCTGTGACTAATACAACAATCCAGAAGTCCATATGTGTTACTGGGTCAGTGAAACCTAATTATAGAACATACAACCAGTTAGGGGTGTCTGCCCTGTTTTTGAGCGTTTGTCCTGAGGTAGGCACTCATAGTCATGAGACATTCTAGGCAGTGTGACATAGTGAAAGAAGTTCTCCAGAATGACTGCTTGTGTAAATGGTCATGCCTCCAAATGTTGTGTTTCTGTAACATCAGGGGTTTCAGATTATAGGGTCATATCCTCAGCTGGTGTAAAGGGACACAGCTGCATTGAGGTAACCACTGCTGGATTCCTTCTCACCACCAAAGGAACTGGCCCATAAATGTAGCAATGCAGGTCAATGTATGCCTTATTTTACATATCAGAATTACTACACTTAGTCAAAAGTTTCAGAATCCAATTTCATAGATGCACAGATTACATTAATCTTTTGTAACAGCTAAACAATTCAGTTTTGAAGATAAGAACAAGGCACAGGATATTCTCTGGTGGTTCAAAATTACCTAAATCAGACTTTAAATCCTAACTACTGAGCTCCTAACAATGGAATTGATCGTATCTCTTCAAACAGTAACTCTGAGAAACTTAAGTGAGCTCCTCCTTTTAGAATATCATGTAGTTGTCTGGGCTTGCCTGTTAGGAAGCAAGCACAGACTGACTTTGCCTTCAAACAAACACTCCCACATCTCACAAACTGATTTTTGTGGCTTGTGGAATAACAACTCAGGTTATCAAAAACAACTGCAGACTGGCTTCTAGTTTGAAAGCCTCCTTGTATCTCGGCCCTTTGCCTAAAGATGGCTGCTCTCTTTGGCCATGTCTTGATGGGTGAAAAGAGTGTGGTTTTTCATTCATGTCCACTCCATTGAGTTAGCATCATGTGATTGAAAAGCCCTCTCAACACTTGTTAACTCTCTAGCTAAGGCCAGTTCAACACTGGACATTTTTGCAGCTATAGCAACGTTGGTTGGGAGGGGTGTTATTTGGTGAAATTTCTATACCTGCAAAAGCCCAGTTGTAGACACAGGTATAGCAACATAAAAGTGCTTTTGCCAATATAACTCATTTCAGTCAATGAACCTATTTAAGCTATACCCACATAACCACTCTTTTTACTGTATAATCCATGTCTACACTAGAAGGGCTTGCCAGCATACCTATACTAGCATAGCTAGCCTGGGAAACCTTTTAAATGCAAACTAGACCTAACGTGTTTGAAGTTGTTACTGGCTGTGTTGCAGGTTAGGCTCTCCCCTAGGCTACATGGTCAGCTAATAGGACTTCAAATGTATGAAGAAATCATCCCTCAGATTCCCCCCAGGAATATCCCACAGGAGTAGGAGGCCTCGCCAGCAGGAGCAGAGCCAGCATAGCCGGTGCTGTGTTCCCCCCATAAGAGCTTCTGGTATGTGGGCATCGGATGTGACTAACAGGTGGGAGGCATGCCTCAGCCCCACCTAATCTTGAGTGGCAGTGACCAGTAGGGACCATTCATGTTGGGTGCAAATTAGGGCAGCCCAAGGAACTGCTCTAGCCTGTGACAAGGTCCCCGGGGTAGAGGAGGCACAAGCTACCCCTCCATGGTCTCTGGGCTCAGCGCTGACACAAGGCTGAATCGGCGGCTCTTGATTTCAGTGGGAACAGGCTGGGCTTTAAATGTACAACCAAATAGAACAAACCTCACCTATAAGATTTTCCAGGCTATCCTGTTCATATTTAAGATGCTGTTTAATACCTTTTAGAATTCACTTTCCCCTCAGAGCTATAGACAAGTATGTGCTGCTCTGTGCTAGATACTTGCGCAGTAAGTACAAACAGATGTTTGAAGCTACGCTTTGAAGCAAAACTGCACCCCCCAGATTCTCTCCCAGGAATTTTAGAAACAATGTACATGAACGTACCGCGCTAAAAGACTTGAAGAGCTGAAGACCAGCAAAGTTGGTGGAGGGGGATGTGCAGGAGCAGCAACTGATGGCGCAGGAGCACAGGCTCATATCTCCACCACATCAAACTCTTTATAGCCATGTTTAGGCATCTTTCCATCACGAGTTAATTGGCTTGGCCCATTTATAAAACGCATCTGCAGTTTGTGTGTAGATCTTTCTGGGCACCTTTTGAGCACTAACACCTCTGAGCCAGATTCTGCCCCTTTAACCGCTGGGAATTATCACCAATTATCACAAGGAGTTCCGTTAATGTCAATAGACAGGATGCTACGTGTTGTGCAAATGGCTGGTAAAATCTGGTCCATGTGCACAGATGGATCTGGAACGTCAGTTCTATTGACTACACACCCAGGTGTTAAGTAAGGGTGTTAATTATTTGGATCCTAGACAGCTCTAGAGGCCCACAATCAGCGTCCCATTGTGCAAACTTCAGTACATACATTAAGCAGAAGGACAGCTAGTCCCTACCTCAAAGGGCTCATAAGCTCATGTCAAGAGACAATAGGGGACAGAAGGGAGTGCAAGAGAAGGATGACAAGGTAATGGTGAAACAAGCCAATGTTGCACAATCTGCAGTAGTCATAATTTGGAAGGCCAGGCTGAGGTCTCTTGGACAATCCAGTGCATTGCAGTGGGTCTTTGGTTTTGTCCCTTCTGGCCCCTTCTTTTGGTCCAGTGGCTGGACGTTAACTTAGGACTTGGGAGACCTGGGTTCAGGTCCCCGCTCCACCACAGATTTCCTGTGTGATCTTGGGCAAGTCACTGAGCCTCAGTTCCCCCTTTATAAAGCAGGGATAATAGCACTTCCCTACCTCACAAGTTGCTGGGAGGATAAGTACTTTACAGATTGTGAGGTGCTCAGACACTATATTAAAGGAGGCTATATAAATATCTAGAGAAATGTACTCTGTTTTATCTTTCTACTGTATACAATGGACTATAAAGTAACTCTTTTAAACGTTGACTATTCTAAGTGCTCTAAACAGAAAGTGATGCTAGGTCTTAACTATACCACAGTGTTGGTGCACTACTATAAATATCTTTCTACCATATACCTTAAAATATTTCCCCCTTCATCTTTTTTTAATTTCCCCTTTCCCTGATATGCCTTGTTCCATGCTTGTGAAAATCCATTTATTTTTAACTCTAAGACCATTGTTCTTCCCTTTCTCACCCACCACACTTTTTCCTCTTTCCTGATTCTACTTCACCCTTTAGCTGCTTTCCTTATCTGCTTTTCCCTTGAGTAGCCTCTCCCCCTCTCCTTTACTTTTCTTCCTCCAGAGTGTTTCTGTCCCTAATTTCCCCTTTCAGTCTCTACCCATTATGGCAGAAAGGATGGCCTGGTAGATAAAGCACAGGCGTGGGCCTCAAGAGACTGGGGCTCGATCACTGTTCAGCCACACAGACACCCTGTGTGGCTATGGGTGAGTCATTCAGTCTAATTTGGGCCTTAGTTCCCCATCTGTTAAGTCAGGGGAACATGCAGGAGAGTTGTGAGGTCAAACCCATTAATGATTGTGATACACACTTAGGGTATGTCTATACTTACCCGTCGCGTTGGAGGAGTCCAATCGATCTTCTGGGTTCGATTTATCGCGTCTTGTCAAGACGCGATAAATCGAACCAGGAAGTGCTCCCCCGTCGACGCCGGTAATCCTGCTCTGCGAACGGAGCAGGCGGAGTCGATGGGGGAGCCTGCGCGCCGCGTGTGGACCACAGGTAAGTTCGAACTAAGAGACTTCGACTTCAGCTAGGTTATTAACGTAGCTGAAGTTGCGTATCTTAGTTCGACGGGGGGGTTAGTGTAGACCTAGCCTTAGATACACTGGGAGCGAGGGCCATATAAGTACCGAGGTAGAATCTTTCTAACCCAAGCCCATGTCTCCATTTACTCAATCCCCACTATGGAGCTCTAGGGAGGGCATGATGGAGAAGAGCCTTTCCTGTTCTTGGGGCAGCATGTTACTGCTACCTGCTTCTTTGTTAACAGCCTCAAGGCCAGGCAGAGCTATCTTGCCACTTCCCCTAAAGCGGTGTCTGCAGAGGGCGTCTTCTCTGAAAACATCTCTCCATTGCTTACATCCCTGCAGCTGGTAGCAACAGTGTGCATGTTTGTGTAGACAAGGCTGCAGAAGTCTGCCCTGTCATCACAGCTGCTCAGAAAAACTCTTCATGGCATAGTGGTGAAAACTCCTATGCCTTGTCTTCCGTTAACTCCTTATTCGAATACAACAAGGCAGGAATTAAACAGGGAAAGGGGACAGCAGATCATATTCCACCTTGTGGTTATAATTTTCAGTTCAATTCCATTTCTTTGTTAAGCAATAACTCCCTGCTAAAAACAGCTTCCTCTGTCAAGTTGTGACTAGTTTTGGATACTGGCAACTTGATCTAAGTTCATGGAACTGAGTGTCTGTGTGACATGTTCACACACTGTAAGACAATACCAAACACCAGAGCACATTTTACATTTAGGCCATTTCCTTTTTCAAATTGGGGTGCCTAAAGTCAGACATCTAGATTCATATTTAGGCATCCAAATAACAGTGAACTGATTTTCAATGGTGCTGAGCACCCACAAAAGACAGGCCACTTTTATTTAGTCCTTATTTAAGCAGCTTAAGTGCCTAACTTTAGGCATCCCAGTTTGAAAACTTGGGCCTTATTCTCCACTTAAGGGCACATTCAGTGATTTCACTGAGTAAAACCAGAAACGTGTGCGATGGATTTGTATATCATCACTTGTGTAATGTGCTGGGCATGTATTGACCCCCATTGGTTTATGGGTTAATTTAATCTAAAACAGGAGTCCTTCATTTCTAGCCACGCTATCTTTCTAAATAAAGCATCTCCTCATAAACTAGACTGAATAACTCCCTTGAACAGAGTATTCCTAGTTCACTCCCTAGAAATCGAGAGCTCTTCCAATGTGCTTTATTAATGTGTACTGCACATGACAGCTGCTCTGCAAAACTGAAAACCAGAGTCTGGTTTTGGGTTGTGACAGGACTGCTTGGACTTTAATGTTTAAATCTCATAAAATAGTGAATGACCGATTAAGATATAAACACAACTGTATTCAAAATTTGGCAACTGCTCCAGGAGCAAGTTAATTCATTGGTTGCAGTAAATATCATTAGAAAAGCCTGACAAAAGAAAATGGGAAGCAGCTGGGGAAAAAAAACCAAAAAGGATCAGTGAAGTGGCATTGGAAATGAGTTGCAGAAGTCTTCTAGTGGACCATGGGGCCCCAGGCTTTAGAGACCAGACAGGGGCAGACTGGTGAAAAGAAATAAAAATCTGAGTGAGAAGCAGGAACTGCTGGCTATCCCACTGATTGATATTAGAGGGAACAAACTTTACCATTATGGGGACAAGTTCAGATATCACAGCTGTGATATTTAGAATTTCCTGGAAAAGGATGTCTACCATTTACCCCCAGTTCTGTCAGGAGTACATCATATATTCTCCCTTCATCCTGTTTAATAGGAAACGTTCATCCACTGTTCTCCTAATTCCCTTCACAAACACACCAGGGGTTAATTCCTGATACCAGTGAAGTTAATGGCAAAACTTCCAGTGACTTCAATGGGGCCAGCCTTTCACCTAAGGTCTGGGCATGATACCTATTCTTACCAGTCCTTATTTCATCCTTTCTGGAACTGAACTCCATAGCTGCATGGCACAGGAGTTTGGGGCTTGTGAGAGAAAGCATCTTGAGCCTGCAGGTTGGCTACCCCAGCTGAACAGCTTTACAGGAAGCCTGGATTTTTCTGAAGCTAAGTTCTGCTAATGAACATGCAGAAGAGAAATGGAACTAGTTTGTTTTGACCTACTGAATAAACTATTTCAAGAGTCCTTTGTACCTCCTATGGGAGAGGTTCTGATCTTACTTGCAGTGGTCTTAGGCGTAACTCCACTGAAGTGAATGGTGTTACTCCAGATTTACATTGATCAGATGGAGCAGAATGTGACCACTTGTAAAAACAGGCAAGAAAACTAAGCCATGGAATTCAAACTGAGATAATAATGAAAATTCCCATCCCAGCAACCACCTGGCAAAGTCTACAGGTGGACATTATGAGTTTAGTCACAACAGTACAAAGTCTGCCCAGGTTGCTGGAGGTGTATTTACAAATACCTTCTTTCAACCAAAGAATTGTTATACTGCCCACTCCCTGCTGCACTAAATCACCACTTCCAGAAATACTGGATCCCAACTGACTGACAGGAGCTGACATGCTTCCAAAAGTGCCAATTATGTGCAGCAGGGAGCAATGGTCAAGCCAGAAAGGAGCCTTTGCTAACTCATTGGCAAAGCTATGTTAAAGCTACAGAGTCATTTGTTTGGGAAAGGACCTGCAGCAAATCATCTTGACCCTCTCCTGAATTAGCTTTGGTGGTACCTGTTACCCCTGTACATTTGGTTCAAGTCTAGCCTTGCACATTTCCAGTACAGATGATTCAAGACAGCCTTGACAGTTCCAGAGTACAACTATTCTTCTACAGGGGGCTAATTATTTTCCTAATATTTAAGCGGAGTTAAGCACTTATCACCCAGCAGTTACACAAATTGTGAAGTGCTACACCCTGAATTCTTACCCAGTGCTCATGCTGTTCTGTACAGATGGTCCACCACGCCCAGGCCTGTGGTATCTGAGCATCTGAAATCAATGGGCGTTTGACCCGCTTAAGGACTGTGTAAAAACTGAGTAAAGACCTCAGCGTTTGTCCCATTTACAAATGGGATCTACAGGTGCTCAAAAAAGATAGCCTAGCAAGTTGCTGCTACTGTTGGATCCGGGAAGCCTCTGCAGCAACAGTGACTTCAGCCAGTCCGGAGGATGTTATAGGGCAGAAAACAATCAAAGCCAAACAAAATAAATGTACTTTATAACATGCCCTGAAAACAGAGTCCAACGGAGGGCAACAAAAATGATTAGGGGGCTGGAGCACATGACTTATGAGGAGAGGCTGAGGGAACTGGGATTGTTTAGCCTGCAGAAGAGAAGAGTGAGGGGGGATTTGATAGCTGCTTTCAACTACCTAAAAGGGGGTTCCAAAGAGGATGGGTCTAGACTGTTCTCAGTGGTAGAAGATGACAGAACAAGGAGTAATGGTCTCAAGTTGCAGAGGGGGAGGTTTAGGTTGGATATTAGGAAAAACTTTTTCACTAGTAGGGTGGTGAAGCACTGGAATGGGTTACCTAGGGAGGTGGTGGAATCTCCTTCCTTAGAGGTTTTTAAGGTCAGGCTTGACAAAGCCCTGGCTGGGATGATCTAGTTGGGGTTGGTCCTGCTTTGAGCAGGGGGTTGGACTAGATGACCTCCTGAGGTCCCTTCCAACCCTGAGATTCTATGATTCTATGTGTGCCGGTCATCCCCATGAACACTCTGCTTGCCTGTTTCATTCCCCCTTTCCCCTCCCTCCATCTGATTCAGGAAAGCATTCCTATTTGGGAAAACACTTACGCATGTGCTGAACTTTGAGTATACGAAGTGCTTTCCTGAATCTGGGCCTCAAACTGTAAGCTCTTTGGAATCTGAATCTGGGCCTCAAACTGTAAGCTCTAATTCCTCTTGGCTCTTTGTACAGCACCTAGCACTTTTTGCGCGCTATGGTAACATGAATAAATAATAATTTCAGAATTGTTACTACTAAAGATCAAGTGTGAACCAAAAAACAACACAAGCTTGACTGCCAGGTCCTAGGGGAAAGAGTTGGCAATTGTAAGCTGAGCACATTTGCTATGTAGTTACCAGTATATAACATGGAATCCCTTAATGCCATATTCATAAGAACATAAGAACAGACATACTGGGTCAAACCAAAGGTCCATCCAGCCCAGTAGCCTGTCTTCCAACGGTGGCCAATGCCAGGTGCTTCAGAGGGAATGAACAGAACAGGTAATCACCAAGTGATCCATCCTCTGTCGCCCATTCCAAGCTTCTGGCAAACAGAGGCTAAGAACACCATCCCCACCCATCCTGGTTAATAGCCATCGATGGACCTATCCTCCATGAACTTATCTAGTTCTTTTTTGAACCCTGTTATACTCTTGGCCATTCACAGAGCCACTTTTCAGAGGGTAGCTGTACATTAATGTTAAAAAGAACATTACATTAAAAAGAAAACCAGTGTGTTTTCCTCTTCACTAGAACATAAAGTGTCAGGGTGTTAGAGTAAGGGACAGGTAGTAAGCAGATCTAAAGTCCTAACCCCACGCTCAGTCTGGTCTCCTTGTGCTGGGTGAAGGGGCTGGAGCAAAGCAAAGGAGCTCCAGGAGTCCTGGATTCAGCCAGGGAGGATTTCCCTGGCACAGGCACTGCAGAAGACAATTACAGGCTATCCTCTGAGGACCCCCTCGCAAGCCCAGAATCAGGAGGGTACAGGGGTGGCTTAAAGTCCCATTAGCCCCCCACTCCTCCTGGGCTGAGAGTTTTGTGCTGCACCAGATATCATCACTGCAAAGTGAAGGTGTGGTAGCAGCACAGGAAGACTAGCTAGCAGGTAAAAAATAGCAGTAAAGACATGGTGGCATGGGCTTGTACACAGGCTAGCCACCCAACTACAGACTTGGATTCATACTTGGGTTGCCAGCCTGCACTGAAGCCCATCGTCACCACTGTTACTCGTGCTGGCTAGATTAAAGCTAGCATGGGTAGGCCTACCTGTGCTACAATCATACCATCACTTGCAGTGAAGACATACTCTTAGAAGCACAGAACAGAATCTCAGCCCTAGGTTCTATTCCCAACTCTGACAGACCTGGGTAGGTAGTTCATATAACTTCTGGCCTCAGTTTCCCTGTCTGGTAAATGAGGCTTGTAATGTTTAGCCACTTTTATAATGCACTTTGTGATTTTGGACAAAAGCAGCAAGTACTGTACAAAACATACATTATAAAAAAAATGATCAAACTCTCTCCCTCTGTGAAGGTATTTACTTTTCTGTCTAAAATGGCAAGCAAGATCTAGTACAGTGTTACAGGCCTCAGGGAAAACGCAGATCACATGCAACAGTTGAGATAAAGAAAGGGAGGAAAGAATGTTTTGACTTCTATAAGGGGAGGGGAAAAGGGAAAGAGAAGTCTCTTAACATTACACTTACAAACACCCACTCCTGACCTAACTTTCTTGAACATCAGACTTGAAACATCAGCACAACTCTCTCTCCAGAGTTTAGAGGAGTGGGCCTTGTTCAATGGCAATCTACATCTGTCCTAAATAAATTTAATCTATTTCAAAATGTGTACACAAGGTTAAAAAAACAGACATAAAAAGTAGCTCTGCTGTGTGGAAATTGTATTTCAATGATTCGTTATTATTGTGAAGCTTCTGTAGAATTGCTCACCCTTGACACACTATGTAAGAGCCAGCATTATATTTTGTCCTGTATTTAACAGAGTTGTAACCCTACTTAACCTTTCTTTTTCTAGGTGCCAACACTGGGTGGCACTAAATAACTCCTGACATTTACAAAATCAGCTCTAAATACAGTGCTTGCAACACAGACTTGGCTTCAGCCTATCCTACCAGCAAACGGTTTTGTTTGAGAAACTTTTTG
The DNA here is from genome assembly GCA_037349315.1 of Chelydra serpentina. NCBI lineage: Eukaryota > Metazoa > Chordata > Testudines > Chelydridae > Chelydra > Chelydra serpentina. Next base: position 46,446,621 of record JBAIAC010000004.1, read on the forward strand.
ATCATATGGTTGTTACAGTAGAAACATCTGACTCACATGGCATATTTTGTAGTTAGTTGGTTAGTCGGATTGTTCAGCTGCTCCTGAAAAACTCTTGCTTCAGCAGTCTTGCTGGGAATGGGGGTGGGGGGAGGAGTGACTGTGCTGCCTGGCCTTTAAAGTAACATTTCCTTTATTGAGCTGCTGAAATACTTTAAAAAGTGTCTTGCTGGATGCTAAAGAAACAAATCTCCCTTAAATACTTCAAAAATAAATTAACTTTAAAAAGATCTGAATCAATTGATTTTACTTCCCAAAGTCAGTGTTTATGGTACAGATGCTGAAGCTGCCAATCTTATAGTATAGTAAGGGCCTGCAGTTCTGTTTTGTTACTCAGTGACTCCACTGAGCTATGCAGTTGTGAAACTGGAGGAGCACCGTGGGGAATCAGGCCCCAGAAGGACATTTTCAATGGAAGTTCAGCTTCTGTCTTAAATGCTGTCCTACAGGTTGGGCAAACTTGTGAAACTGTTATTTTGTGGTGATAATAAAATGACAGTCATCATTTTGTGAGTAAACCTCCCCTTCTCCCTACTGAGGTGAAGCATGGTTAAAATGTAAAAAACATTTAAAACAAGATAATAGGCGTCAAAGTACTCCGTGCTAAAAGCAAGTGGAGATGTCTATGACAATCCTGATATGAGGAAATTAACTTCACTAACCAAAGCTAGTCTCAAAGGGTCAAATCTTCTAGCTAATATTAGGCTCCCAGTGAGCCCCAGGCTGTCTCAGTGGTATCATCTCCATCCTCTGCACAAGACTCCCACACAGGGCCAGCTCCAGGCACCAGCTTTCCAAGCTGGTGCTTGGGGCGGCATCGAGAATGGGGTGGCAGGTCCGAGTCCCGCGGTGGCAATTCGGCGGCAGGTCCGCTCTTCCCGCCGCCGAATTGCCGCCGCGGGACTCGGACTGCCACCCCATTCTCGCCTGCCGCGGCGGCAATGGGGCGGCACGTTCGCCACCCTTCCCTTGCCGCCGCGGACTGGGACTGCCTGCGTTGGGGGCGGGGCCCCACTACGTTTGCCTGTGTCGGGGGGTGGGGCCACCGCCCCTGCTTGGGGCGGCAAAATTGTAAGAGCAGCCCCTGCTCCCACAGCAACCTCTGAAGGATAAGAGATCACTCGCTGAGGAAGGGTGGGCTAGGACAAGAGAGAGGCCATTGGGAGATACACCTCACCCCTACACAGGAAAAACTGGCAGAGGGCTTGATCCAGCTCCCAGTTAAATCCAGGGGAGTCTTTCCATTGACTTCAAAGGGAGTTGGATTAAGCCCTTAAAATGGGATTGCAAGGGCAAAATGACTCTAATAGACTCATGCTATCAAGTAAACAGGGAGAGCTTTAGGGTCAGAGGCACGAGGTCTTCATGCAAAGGATCCTGGCCTCGCTGGGATCTGGGGTTCATTGGCAAAACTGCTCCCATTCAGTGGGAGAATGAATCCTCTCTCCCCAGGGAATAAATCAGGGAGAACTCTGTGATGAGAGTCTTGCAGGTTTCTCCACCGCTCCAAGAATCTTTCTCATGATCCAGCCCACATTGATTAGCTACACACTGGAGTCTTAAGAACAGATTAATGACATCATACTGGAAATAGAAACAGATGTGCCATCTGTTCTGTGGTATATAGTTTTGAAGGGCGGTTTTGTTAAAACAAATACTGTTGTTTTAGATGTCAATATTAGACTCTGCTTGACTGTAACACGGAACATCTTCTTGCTGCTTCCCCAGAAACCAAAATTCCCTCTAGAATACAAACCAAACCAGCGGTATTCCTTATCAGTGGACTGATGATGTATTTCTGGACAATGGCTAGACTGTGGCCTTGTCTATACAGACATTTCAGTCACTGATGTGTACACTAGAGCTTCACACCAGTGCAGCTTCCAGTGGTTAAATCCCAGGGTAGGCAAGACCTGTGCTTCAATCTCAACTTGCATATGTGCTCAGGGCCGGCTTTAAGCCGATTCCTACGATTCCCCAGAATCGAGCCCCGCGCCCAAGGGGGCCCCGCTCCGGCGGGGTGTTGTTGGTTTTTTTTGCTCTGACAAGTCCGGCGGGACCCCACCGTCGTTCTTCGCATAGGGCCCCGCATCCGCTAAAGCCGGCCCTGTATGTGCTGGACGGCATCTTTCTCCAATACAGACATTGTCCTTTCTTTGAGGCCCACACTACTTCTTTTAATACAATTGTCAGGATTAACCCTTTCGGCTTCCATTGTGACACAAAGCACATACTACAGTAATCCCACCTACCATCCATCCATCACCAGTCAGGCAACCATGATCATCTCATTTTCTTCATTTCTATTTTCCTATTTTCTCCCCTTACCTTTCCACCTTAACATTTTTCCATTGTCTTACCTTAGAGGACTTTCAGCAGGTTCAGTAACTTTTTATGGAGACACATCCTTCCCCCACCCCCATCTCTCAGAGGGCTTGACAGCCTTCTCCTGCTGGTATCTACCCTGTTATGAGGGCTAGAATATATGATGCTTGTTTCTCCATCTTCCAGCTCATTCCGAATTGGTTGGGTGAGAGGGGAGCTTTGCTCCACCCTCTCTGGCAAGGCTCCTTGCCCCAGGCCTTTAAAGGTACAGTGACAGGATTTCCTCCCAAGCAGCACTCATTTGTAGGATCATTTCCTCTCTATCTATATCCCCCTTAGTTCCTTATACTGGATTTTTCAAACCCTAAAAGGGCTACACCAAGTGTTGGGTGTGACGTTCCCCTCTGGTGTTGTCTGACCCAGTGGTCTGCTAGGTCACTCCAATCCTTGACTCTAGGAGCCAGCTTTACTCTGCTCTGCTGTGAGAACCCCCACTCTTGGGCTGTTCACGCACAGCCTCTGGCATGTAAACTGCTCCTTGGATTGTGCAACTGAATGACACTAGCCAATATCTCCGGTGCCAGACACAACCAGTGTCCAGTTATGCCCACTGGACGCTGCAAGCTTATATGAGTTTGTCAATTTAACTAAGAAATCGATATGTACCAGTCTTGTTATCCCAAGGGGAGTCTCTGACACGCTTCAAACCAAACGCATTGCTTCAGGTAGAACAAACAAACAGATTTATTAACTACAAAGATAAATTTTAAGTGATTATAAGTCAAAGCATAACAAGTCAGATTTGGTCAAATGAATAAAAGCAAAACGTATTCTAAACTGATTTTGACACTTTCAGCGATCTCACCACAGGCTGGCTGGTTGCTCTTCACCCAGGCTCTTCCCTTAGATCCCTTGGTGTGGTGACTTTCCCCTAAACCTCTGATAAAAGGAGAAATCAAAACGTATCATAGAATCATAGAATCTCAGGGTTGGAAGGGACCTCAGGAGGTCATCTAGTCCAACCCCCTGCTCAAAGCAGGACCAACCCCAACTAGATCATCCCAGCCAGGGCTTTGTCAAGCCTGACCTTAAAAACCTCTAAGGAAGGAGATTCCACCACCTCCCTAGGTAACCCATTCCAGTGCTTCACCACCCTACTAGTGAAAAAGTTTTTCCTAATATCCAACCTAAACCTCCCCCTCTGCAACTTGAGACCATTACTCCTTGTTCTGTCATCTTCTACCACTGAGAACAGTCTAGATCCATCCTCTTTGGAACCCCCTTTTAGGTAGTTGAAAGCAGCTATCAAATCCCCCCTCACTCTTCTCTTCTGCAGGCTAAACAATCCCAGTTCCCTCAGCCTCTCCTCATAAGTCATGTGCTCCAGCCCCCTAATCATTTTTGTTGCCCTCCGTTGGACTCTTTCCAATTTATCCACATCCTTCTTGTAGTGTGGGGCCCAAAACTGGACACAGTACTCCAAATGAGGCCTCACCAGTGCCGAATAGAGGGGAATAATCACGTCCCTCGATCTGCTGGAAATGCCCCTACTTATACAGCCCAAAATGCAGTTAGCCTTCTTGGCAACAAGGGCACACTGTTGACTCATATTCAGCTTTTCATCCACTGTAACCCCTAGGTCCTTTTCTGCAGAACTGCTGCCCAGCCATTCGGTCCCTAGTCTGTAGCAGTGCACGGGATTCTTCCGTCCTAAGTGCAGGACTCTGCACTTGTCCTTGTTGAACCTCATCAGATTTCTTTTGGCCCAATCCTCTAATTTGTCTAGGTCCCTCTGTATCCTGTCCCTACCCTCCAGCGTATCAACCACTCCTCCCAGTTTAGTGTCATCTGCAAACTTGCTAAGGGTGCAGTCCACACCATCCTCCAGGTCGTTGATGAAGATATTGAACAAAACCGGCCCCAGCACCGACCCTTGGGGCACTCCACTTGATACCGGCTGCCAACTAGACATGGAGCCATTGATCACTACCCGTAGAGCACGACCATCCAGCCAGTTTTCTATCCACCTTACCGTCCATTCATCCAGCCCATACTTCTTTAACTTGCTGGCAAGAACACTGTGGGAGACTGTATCAAAAGCTTTGCTAAAGTCAAGAAATAGCACATCCACTGCTTTCCCCTCATCCACAGAGCCAGTTATCTCATCATAGAAGGCAATTAGGTTAGTCAGGCATGACTTGCCCTTGGTGAATCCATGCTGACTGTTCCTGATCACTTTCCCCTCCTTTAAGTGGTTCAGAATTGATTCCTTGAGGACCTGTTCCATGATTTTTCCAGGGACTGAGGTGAGACTGACTGGCCTGTAGTTCCCCGGATCTTCCTTCTTCCCTTTTTTAAAGATGGGCACTACATTAGCTTTTTTCCAGTCATCCGGGACCTCCCCCAATTGCCATGATTTGTCAAAGATAATGGCCAATGGCTCTGCAATCACATCGGCCAACTCCTTTAGCACCCTCGGATGCAGTGCATCCGGCCCCATGGACTTGTGTTCGTCCAGCTTTTCTAAATAGTCCCGAACTACTTCTTTCTCCACAGAGGGCTGGTCCCCTCCTCCCCATACCGTGCTGTGGAGTGCAGCCACCTGGGAGCTGACCTTGTCTGTGAAGACAGAGGCAAAAAAAGCATTGAGTACACTAGCTTTCTCCACATCCTCTGTCACTAGGTTCCCTCCCTCATTCAGTAAGGGGCCCACACTTTCCTTGACCTTCTTCTTGTTGCTCACATACCTGAAGAAACTCTTCTTGTTACTCCTAACATCTCCGGCTAGCTGCAACTCCAAGTGTGATTTGGCCTTCCTAATTTCACTCCTGCATGCCTGAACAATATTTTTATACTCCTCCCTGGTCATTTGTCCAATCTTCCACTTCTTGTAAGCTGCTTTTTTGTGTTTAAGACGAGCAAGGATTTCACTGTTAAGCCAAGCTGTAATATTCATCTGTTTTAAAATGTAGAGCACATGGGAAAAAACCCCAAGAAACTACTGTGTCTTTTGTACTGATGAGATAATCAGACATCGCTACCTGCCACGGTACATATGTGGGGCACACTGTGTGACAAAATCCCCAAATGAGGGTGTCATCAAGCCAGGCATCTCCCTGGCTTCAAAGTAAGTGCTGTCATGCCCAGTGTCAGTCAAAGAGGATTATTTATTTAACAGCAAGAAAACAGTCTTAACTCTGTCCTTGGCAGCAGCATCCAGGGCCACTCCACCCAGGGGGTCTCTAGCACTTCAAGTCTTGACAGCTTCCTAGCCTCAGCCAGTTCTGCTCCCTTCCTGGAACAGCAGCCCCAGGGCTGCTTCTCTTAGCCCTGGGTCCCTTGCTCTAGGAACTCACAATAGGCGCTAGCTCCATTCCAGTGTGGCTTTCCCTCCCTTAGGGTCAGCCTGTCTCATTCCTTCTTCTCCAGCTGCTACTAGCAGCCCTTTATAGGCCCAGGTGTAGCTCAGCTCTCTTTAATTAGCTAGATTGGGCTCACCTGCTCCAATCCAGGGACGCTGGGCTTAATCTATCCGCAGGGACCAGCTACCCTGTGACATACGGACACAAAAAATATCATGCAGGGAAACTAAAATGCTGTAGGATTTATTCCTTTATAAATAACTCTTTCTATAACCTCAATTTCATCATTCTTTGTTTTGGATATAAATAATTTTCAACAATACAAATGGAAGGGATGTCAAATTTATGTGGAATAGGTATGTTCAGGGCCGGCACTAGCACTAGGCGACCCTAGGCGGTCGCCTAGGGTGCCAGGATTTGGGGGGCAGCAGGCGGCTGCCTCCTGCCTTCCGGCTCTATGCTCTGCTGCTGAGCATGGAGCCAAGAGCCAGCCGCAGCGAGCCGCCCCGCTGTCTCCCCGCCCAGCCACTGAGCGGGAGGCAGCCGCGGCAAGCCACCCCCCCTGCCTCCCCGCCCAGCCGCTGAGCGGGAGGCAGCCGCAGCGAGCCGCCCCCCTGCCTCCCGGTTCCACTCTGAACTCCTGCGTCCCGTGGGGGGGCTGGCTGGGGGGAGGCAGCGTTAGCTGGGGTGGGGAGGGGGGGCACAGGGCGGGTGCAAGGAAGTTTCGCCTAGTGTGCGAAACTTCCTTGCACCAGCCCTGGGTATGTTTGGGCCTAAAATTAGTGGTGTCCCTCAAAATGAGGGACTTTTGAGTTGTACAACTATATTGGAAGCAACGGTACTAAGAACATCTTGTTTTTCATGTGTTTATAATGCAGCTTTTCCTGTCTTTTAATTCAACAGCTATGGAACTGTCCAAGGAATATACTAACTTCCCTATTGGTTGGGGTTTCTATGAAATTTGCACTTAGGATGCATAATCAAGTTATGCCAAGGACACCTAGAGAGACTGGATAGATTATCTTTATCGAATTTTTTTAAATCTAATAAATAAATAGAGTATAGTACATTTTGACATACAGTTTACAAAACAGCTAGATATTCCAAGCGTAGAACATAGAATCATAGAAATATAGGGCTGGAAGGTTCTTCAAGAGGTCATCTTGTCCATCCCCCCTGTGCTGAGGACTTATATTTTAAATTGGTTGGACTAAATTACATTATCATCATCAAACTTCAAATCAAGGATCAGTGCACCATGTTTTAAAACTGCAGAATGTAAGCAAAAAACCCTTTACAGTTTTTTTAAATTATCAGCCTCATCTGAAAATTGCAAATAGGCCTTTCATGTTCTTCAGCAAAATTAAAACACAGGGAGCCTGAATCTCCACTGATTGACAACTTGTGTAGCCATTCACACCAGTGCAAAGTGGGGAGTAAAACACTACTACACCAGCATGATAGTACTTTACACCCACTTAGCACCAGTGCAAATAACTACTGAAGTTGCAGGGCAACAGAGGATCAGATCCACCAATTTCCATAGGACTAAACAGATATTTGCCATATTCATTCTGTCAGATTCCCCTTTTGTTTATGCCTTTGTCATTTATTTGACTTCACTGGAATTACACAAGTCTGAACACACAATAACTCCATGGACTCCAGTGGAATTTCTCCCAATTTTCACAAGTATAACTGAGATTAGAATTGGCTCATTTCATTCAATGGGTATGACTTTGACTTGGTATGTTATTTCACTCCATTTAATCTATTCTGTAACACTAAATAAAATATTATTATTAACCCAACAATATTCATTATGTTTGCTGCTGTTTTATCTCCCATTTAATTTAAATAAGTGAACCACAACATTATTAAACATTCTGGACATTGAGATATGCCATTTCATTAATATCTCTGTCACTGCCAGGTTAAAGGCTCAGAGTCTGTGGTTCAATTTGTTAAATGGAATAATTATTAAATATTTTAAATTATCCTGATAATTAATGCTGATTTTGTTGTTCAAAAAGATGTTATACTACAAAGTATTTATTATACTAATTGACATGTAGGTTTCCACATATAGTTCTACATATTCATAGCAGCAGCAAGATGATGTATTTATTCTTTTACGATAGCATAAAGTGTTTTCATTCTGGGTTATAAAGATAAATACTCTCCATCAGGTTTCCCAAACAATCAGCAGCCAGGAAAGTAAGACACCCACTCAACCATCAGCAAATCAATGTCATGCTTGGCTTTATCAGTATCAGAATTTTAGGTGGGGCACAAGAGCCTCCTTAGCTGCTCTACTGCCACCAATGCTGCCTCAGTCTTCCAATGTAAGCACCAGGCAGCAGTGCAGATATAATCCAGGCGTCCTGCTGCTGCTGTTTGACATATGTGCAAACTAAAACACAGAAAAGTTAAAGCCAAAATTTGCGAGTGTGAATGCCTGAAGTCAGTGTTTAAAATGGGGGGAAGGAGGGTCACAAAGGCTTGCATCCCCAGCCAAAAAAAGGTAACAATAAAAAACAAACTGAGTCACTGATGGGCACCCTTTAAGCACTGTGACCCAGATCCACAAAGGTTCTTGGGCACCTGAACCCCAGACTTAGACACCTAACTCCAAATTTTAAGGCACGACTGTAACCCACAAGAGTCGTTGGAGCAGGACCCTGCATCTCCCACATGGGTGCCCTAGCAACCAAGTTATCAAGTCATTTTCACATTCTCTCTGAAAAATGTTGGCTTACGCTACGTGACTTGCTCATGGTGACCCAGCAAGCCAGTGGCTGAGCAGGAAATAGAACCCAGATCTCCTGACTCTAGTGCTGAAACACTAGACCAGGGGTCGCTTCCCTGCGGCCCACCGGGCTCCCCGTGCCCCCCCCCCAAGTTATGTTCTGAAGTTCCACCGCCAGAACATCTGTCTGGCGACTTTGCGGTTTCTGGGAGGGAGGGGGAAGGAGCGGGGAGCCGCACACTCAGGAGAGGAGGTGGAGAAGAGGCGGAGAAGGGGCGGGGCCTAATGGGGTCAGTGATGCGGTCCTCGGGCCAATGCACTAGTCCTCATGCGGCCCTCGTGGTAATTTGAGTTTGAGACCCCTGCACTAGACCAAGATGGGCTGCCATTTTACTCTTCTTTACAGCATACTCATGCTAATCCATCTAAACCCATTGAAAGCACAAATTAGAATGTACAGCCTCCCCAGTTCTCAACAGACTCATCCTTCGATATTAGCTTCAAGTTTATCCAGGAGCTTTCATCTTGGCACATTCTAGTTATGTACTGAAGTGTGTGATTGCTGGGAAGAATAGGCCAGCTTCCCTTCTCTGCTGGACATGTTATTACAACCAGACTAGTTGATCACATATTGGTAGCTTCCTCTGAGTAACAATTATAACAAGACAGCCTTACAACTCTCTTTTAAGATAGCATTATATACCTATCTCCATTTTATAGATCATGAAACTGGGATATGGAAAAATGAAGTAATTTGCCCAGGATTAGAATTCAGGAATTCCTAATTTCCAATCCTGCGCTGAACCTGCCAGACCATGCTGAAAGGATCAGGGAAGAGATATGTTTGCTCACCCTTCAGTATGAGAGATTCCTCTCTCCTGGGCTCATTTTGACCCTTTAGTTGAATAATCTCTTTTACAAGATGCAGTGCATCTCCTTCACGTTAGACCCATGCCTGCCGTATTTTTGACAGGTCCTGCCTCCCATTTCTACAGCTGCTGTCAAGGTTTCTGAAAAAAGGTGAAGCCCTGAAAACCATTGTCAGGGTTCCCTCCCCACTCTGAACTCTAGGGTACAGACGTGAGGACCCGCATAAAAGACCCCCTAAGCTTATTTCTACCAGCTTAGGTTAAAACCCCCAAGGTACAAAATTCCCTGCACCCTGAGAAATGCTTCTTTCACTGCCACCATCAAGTATTTTAAACAGGAACCAGGGAAAGGAGCCACTTGAAGTTCCCCTTCCCCCCAAAATACCCTCCCAAACCCATACACCCCCTTTCCTGGGGAGCTTTAGAATAATCTCCTAACCAATTGGTTACATGGTGATGCAAAAACCCACCCCCGGGGTCTTAGAACCATAGAAAACAGTCAGCTTCTTAAAAGAAGGATTTTATTAAACAAAGAAGGTAAAAATCATCTCTGTAAAATCAGGATGGTAACTATTTTACAGGGTGCTCAATTTCCAAACTCAGAGGGATTTCCCCTCTGGACAAACCCATAATGTTACAGAAAAACAGGAATACCCCCTCCCTCTAACATAGGGAAAGCTCCCCAAGCAAAATAAACAAAACCTATTCGCAATGCTGACTAACTTACTTTAGAACAGGGAGGTTTGGTGAGGCTGGTTCGGAGAAGACTGATTTTTCTGCCGGTCCTTTTTGTCCCCTGAGATCACACTGACTTAGACAAAGAGCCACACACAAAACCTTCTCCCCTCCCAAGATTTGAAAGTATCTTGTCCCCTTATTGGTCAGATGCCAGCCAGGTTACCTGAGTCTTAACCTTTTACAGGTAAGATAATTTTATAGTAGTGTATCAGCTCCTTAACCCTTTCCCTTTATATTTATGACAACCATGAGGCTGTTGTCAGACCCTCTCAAGAAGGCATCAGTAGGGCCACATACCCTATGGCATACAAAATAAGTTCAATTACATTGAACAGTTAGTAACAACTTTTGGTCACTACCAACATGGGCTGGTCCAGTGTGGTGGTGCGCACCTGTAATCCCAGCTGCTTGGGAGGCTGTGGTTGGTGGATTGCTCAGGAGTTCTAGGCTGCTGTGCGCTATGTCAATCGGGTGTCCGGTGCTACTGACAGCTTGGCCAACAGGTGATTGGAGGACTGGCTAGAACAACACATCTGATGTGTTGTGATCGGCGCTCTCTCTGTGAGGGCTGATGGACCGATCAATGACAATGATGACCGACATGGGCCAGGTTTGAATCAGTGACCTAGAAGCAAAAGGCTCTATATTCTATTACAGATTCCCAAAGGAAGTTGGACATGTTTTTTATTAAATCAAGCCATAATTCTCAAAGAATTTGTTTTTGGAAATAGGAACTGAACCTTATGTTTGGTTTCCTGCCAAACACAGGATAGTACATGAAGGCAAGGCATACATATTTTTCAACTGCATGTTTGTGAACTGGCTGTTAGATAAAATTAAAGAGAATATTTATAAATAATCCTCTGATGGTGACACAAATGTGGAGGATGACTTGCTGACAAGATGTATTTTTGGTGTTCGGATGTATATTTTTCATGATGTCAAGTATCAAGGGATAGCCGTGTTAGTCTGTATCCACAAAAACAACAAGGAGTCCAGTTGCACCTTAAAGACTAACAGATTTATTTCGGCATAAGCTTTCGTGGGTAAAAAACCCACTTCTCCAGATGCATGGAGTGAAAATTACAGATGCAGGCACTGTTATACTGACACATGAAGAGAAGGGAGTTACCTCACGTGGAGAACCAGTGTTGACAGGGCCAATACAATCAGGGTGGATGTAGTTCACTTCCACTTGATGAGGAGGTGTCAATTCCAGGAGAGGAAAAGTTGCTTCTATAATGAGCCAGCCACTCCCAGGCCCTATTCAAGCCCAAATTAATGGTGTTAAATGAATTTTAGTTCCGCAGTTTCTCTTTGAAGTCTGTTTCTGAAGTTTTTTTGTTCAAGTATGGCTACTTTTAAATCTGTTATAGAATGTCCAGGAAGATTGAAGTGTTCTCCTACTGGCTTTTGTAGGTTACCATTCCTGATGTCCAATTTGTGTCCATTTATTCTTTTACATAGAGACTGTCCAGTTTGGCCAATGTACATGGCAGTGAGGTATTGCTGGCACATGATGGCATATATCACATTAGTAGATGTGCAAGTGAATGAGTCCCTGATGATGTGGCTGATGTGGTTGGGTCCTCTGATGGTGTCGCTAGGGTACATATGGGGACCAAGTAGGCAATGAGGTTTGTTACAGGGTTTGGTTCCTGGGTTACTGTTTCTGTGGAGTGGTGTGTAGTTGCTGGTGAGTATTTGCTTCAGGTTGCGGGGCGTTAGACAATGGATCGTGTAATGTGTCCTGGATGGAAGCTGGCGGCATGTAGGTAAGTATAGCGGTCAGGAGGTTCCCGGTATAGGGTGGTGGTTATGTGACCATCACTTATTTGCACTGTAGTGTCCAGGAAGTGGATCTCTTGTGTGGACTGGTCCAGGCTGAGGTTTTTGGTAGGATGGAAATTATTGAAATCCAGGTGGAATTCTTCAAGGGCCTCCTTCCCCTGGGTCCATATGATGACGATATCATCAATGTAGCACAAGTAGAGGAGGGGTACTAGGCATTAGCATAGCCGGGGGGGAGCAGGGGGAGGGGCCGCTCCCCCTATGAGGAAAAGCAGCGCTAAGGCGCCGCCAGAGCCTCGCTAGGGCGGCACTTTAAAAGGCCTGCGGCTCCTGCCGCTGCGGGGAGCCACCGGCCTTTTAAAGCACCCTCCACCCCCAGACCCGCTGCCGGAGCCGGGCGCGGGGGCGGGGGCGCGCTTTAAAAGGCCCGCGGCTCCAGCCGCAGCAAGCCACCCCTTGTCTCCCCGCTGAGCTGCTGAGCGGGGAGACGAGGGGCAGCTGCAGCAAGCCGACCCTTCTCTCCCAGATCAGCAGCTTAGCCGCTGAGCGGGGAGGCAGCAGGCAGCTGCCCGTCGCCCCCGGCCCTGCCAGCGGCTCCTGCTGCTGCGGGGAGCCGTGGGCCTTTTAAAGCGCCGCCAGAGCCCAGCTGCCGGAGCTCCGGCGGCGGCACTTTAAAGGTCCCGGGGCTCCGCAGTAGCTGGAGCCCCGGGCCCTTTAAAGCGCTGCAGGGTGAGTACAGGGGCAGCGGGAGGCACCTTTTTATAGCGCCGCTCCCCCTGTGCTCAAGACCTGGCTACACTACTGGTACTAGGGGACGAGAGCTGAGGAAGCGTTGTTCTAAGTCAGCCATAAACATGGTTTTGAATGGGAGTGAACTACATCCACCCTGATTGTATTGGCCCTGTCAACACTGGTTCTCCACTTGTGAGGTAACTCCCTTCTCTTCATGTGTCAGTATAACAATGCCTGCATCTGTAATTTTCACTCCATGCCTCTGGAGAAGTGGGTTTTTTACCCACGAAAGCTTATGCCCAAATAAATCTGTTTGTCTTTAAGGTGCCTCCGGACTCCTTAATATCTCATGAAAAACCTATTTGTTTACTTAATCCATGGTAGCTAGAACATTGGATTTAGGTTTTATTACTCCCCTTAACATTACACCTCTATTTAGTGGTGTTGATATATTGTGGCTGTTTTGTTTAGTTTCACTATTTTGCTGTAAATGTTGTTCGTAGTAACAGTAGTAGAGGAAGACTGTAGCTGCTGCAGGACTACTGCTGTGTTATGAACAACCACAGACTCCCATGAGGATATGTTAATTCAAACTACAAGAAACGGTGGGCCAAAATTTGGTTCTCATTTACAGTGATGTAAATCCAGAGCAACTTTATAGAAGTTAATGGAATTACTCTTGATTCACACCAGTGCCAACTAGTAGCAGAATTTTGTCATATAATACAGTGTTATTTCTTTTGGGGCTTTTGTATTACAGAAAATATTCTTTTGTGGGTCTGAATGTGACAGTTCCGGTTGTCCTGAGTGTGATGTCACACTCAATATAAAATGGTAAATTTTTGCTTTGATGTTATGGTGTAAATTAAGCAAAAAATGTCAGCCTTAGAATTTCCTGTTTGTTTTCAATTTGTGTCACACACTGACCATGATTATTTGGGGTCCTTTAATATTTTATTCATCCTCCAAAAGTAGAAATGTACAAACTAGACTCAGTTGACCCTTAAAGCCAAAGCTCCAGGTTCCAATACATTTTCATTTAATGAAAATACATTTCACATATATCAAAACAGAAACCATCAAAAAATTAAAATCAACATGTGTGGCTCACATTTTCTGCCTGGATGCTATTTAATAGAGTTACAAAGAGAATGCAGGCAGAAGTCCAGCAACAGAGTGGGAGCTACCCAGTTTATTGCACCCAATGCCGCATGTATGATTACCTGCCCTATAGGCTGGTGGCGTATGTATGCATTCGGTGCAAGGAGCTCCTGGCCCTCAGAGACCGTGTATGGACTTTGGAGATCAGGGTGGCTGAGCTGGAGGAGCTAAGGGAGACAGAGAGGTACATAGATGAGACTTTACGGGAAACAGTAGAACGGTCCCACCCGCGGTCTGACAGCCTCTGTGCTGTTGAGGAGGATGAAAGCCTCAGGGAAGGAGAACATCCAACTGGAGCAGAGGGAAATGATCCCATAGTTGGGACTCTCCTCCCAGATAATGTTGTAGTATCCTCTCGCACTGAGGATACTTCTCCGGGGGAGGGAACCCCAATTATTAGGAAGAGACAGGTATTAGTAATGGGTGATTCAATCATTAGAAACATAGATAGCTGGGTTTGTGATGACCGGGAGAACCGTATGGTGACTTGCCTGCCTGGTGCAGAAGTTGCAGATTTCTCGAGACATCTAGATAGGCTTATGTGTAGTGCTGGGGAGAAGCCAGTGGTTGTGGTACATGTAGGTACCAATGACATGGGGAAGGATAGGAGAGAGGTCCTGGAGGCCAAATTTAGGCTGCTAGGTAAGAGATTGAAGTCCAGGACCTCTATGGTAGCATTATCGGAAATGCTTCCAGTTCCACGCGCAGGGACAGTTAGACAGGCAGAACTGCAGGGCCTCAATGCGTGGATGAGACTATGGGGTAGGGAGGAGGGGTTTAGATTTATTAGGAATTGGGGAAGCTTTTAGGAAAGGGGGAGCCTATACAGGAAGGATGGGCTCCACCTAAACCAAAACGGAACCAGATTGCTGGCGCTTAACATTAAAAAGGCCGTAGAACAGTTTTTAAACTAAGGGCTATGGGAAAGCTGACAGGCGCGGAGGAGCATGTGGTTCAGACATCCCTTAGGGGAGGATCTATAAATGGAGATTCCCTATATCCTAACAAGGAGAAGAGGATGGAAAATGATAAAATACATGGAGGATCTGATGAGAAACAGCCAAATGAAAAAAAGTCCCATTCAATTACATCATGCAATAGGGACAGGCAAAAAATGGCAAGTTTTTAAAATGCTAGAAGTCTAAATGATAAGATGGGTAAACTAGAGTTCCTAGTATTAAATGAGGATATTGATATAATAGGCATCACAGAAACCTGGTGGAATGAGGATAATCAATGGGACACAATAATACCAGGGTACAAAGTATATCGAAAGGACAAAACAGGTCGTGCTGGTGGGGGAGTGGCACTATATGTGAAAGAAATAATCAAATGAAGTACAAATCTTAAATGAACTAAACTGTACTATAGAATCTCTATGGGTAGTAATTCCATGCTTGAAAAAGAAGGATATAGCAGTAGGGCTATATTACAGACAACCTGATCAGGATGGTGTTAGTGACTCTGAAATGCTCAGGGAGATTAGAGAGGCTATTAAAATTTAAAAACTCAATAATAATAATGGGGGATTTCAGCTATCCCAATATTGACTGGGTACATGTCACCTCAGGAAGGGATGCTGAGATAAAGTTTCTTGACACCTTAAATGACTGCTTCTTGGAGTCCTGGAACCCATAAGAGGAGAGACAATCCTTGATTTAGTCCTAAATGAAGCACAGGATCAAGTCCAAGAGGCGAATATAGCTGGACCGCTTGGTAATAGTGACCATAATATAAATAAATTTAACATCCCTGTGGCGGGGAAAGCTCCACAGCGGCCCAACACTGTAGCATTTAATTTCAGAAAGGGGAACTACACAAAAATGAGGAGGTTAGTGAAAGAGAAATTAAGTAAAATCCGTGCAAGGTACGTGGAAACTTTTTAAAGGCACCATAATAGAGGCTCAACTTAAATGTGTACCCCAATTTAAAAAACATAGTAATAGAACCAAAAAAGAGCCACCATGATTAAACAACAAAGTAAAAGAAGCAGTGAGGCAAAAAGGCATCCTTTAAAAAGTGGAAGATAAATCCTAATGAGGAAAATAGAAAAGAGCATAAACTCTGGCAAATTAAGTGTAAAAATATAATTAGAAAGAATTTGAAGAACAGCTAGCCAAAGACTCCAAAAGTAATAGCAAAAAAATACATCAGAAGCAGAAAGCCTGCTAAACAACCAGTGGGGCCACTGGACGATCAAGATGCTAAAGGAGCACTCAAAGACGATAAGGCCATTGCGGAGAAACTAAATGAATTATTTGCATCAGTCTTCCTTATTGAGGATGTGAGGGAGATTCCCAAACCTGAGCCATTCTTTTTGGGAGACAGATCTGAGGAACTGTCCCAAGTCGAGGTGTCATTAGAGGAGGTTTTGGAACAAATTGATGAACTAAACAGTGACCAGATGATATTCACCCAAGAATTCTGAAGGAACTCAAATGTGAAAATGCAGGACTATTAAACTGTCATCTGTAACCTATCATTTAAATCAGCTTCTGTACCAAATGACTGGAGGATAGCTAATGTGACACAAATTTTTAAAAAGGGCTCCAGAGGTGACCTTGCCAACTACAAGCTAGTAAGCCTCACTTCAGTACCAGGCCAATTGGTTGAAACTATCATAAAGAACAAAATTGTCAGACACATAGATGAACACAATTTATTAGGGAAGAGTCAACATGGTTTTTGTAAAGGGAAATCATGCCTCACCACTCTATTAGAATTCTTTGAGGGGGTCAGCAAGCATGCAGACAAAGGAGATCCAGTGGATATAGTGTATTTAGATTTTCAGAAAGCCTTTGACAAGGTCCCTCACCAAAGGCTTTTAAGCAAAATAAGCAGTCATGTGATAAGAGGGAAGGTTCCCTCATGGATAGGTAACTGGTTAAAACATAGGAAACAAAGGGTAGGGATAAATGGTCAGTTTTCAGAATGGAGAGAGATAAATAGTGGTGTCCCCCAGGGATCTGTACTGGGCCCAGTCCTATTTAACATACTCATAAATGATCTGGAAAAAGGGGTAAACAGTGAGGTGGCAAAATTTGCAGATGATACAAAACTACTCAAGATAGTTAAGTCTCAGGCAGACTGCGAAGAGCTACAAAAGGATCTCACAAAACTGGGTGACTGGGCAACAAAATGGCAGATGAAATTGAATGTTGATAAATGCAAAGTAATGCACATTGGAAAACATAATCCTAACTATACATATGCAATGATGGGGTCTAAATTAGCTGTTACCACTCAAGAAAGAGATCTTGGAGTCATTGTGAATAGTTCTCTGAAATCATCCACTCAATGTGCAGCGGCAGTCAAAAAAGCAAACAGAATATTGGGAATCATCAAGAAAGGGATAGATAATAGGACAGAAAATATCATATTGCCTCTATATAAATCCATGGTACGCCCACATCTTGAATACTGTGTGCAGATGTGGTCATTCCATCTCAAAGGAGATATATTGGAATCGGAAAAGGTTCAGAGAAGGGCAACAAAAATTATTAGGGGTATGGAACGGCTTCCGTCTGAGGAGCGATTAATAAGACTGGGACTTTTCAGCTTCAAAAAGAGGTGACTAAGGGGGGATATGATAGAGGTCTATAAAATCATGAGTGGTATAGAGAAAGTAAATAAGGAAGTGTTATTTATTCCTTCTCATAATACAAGAACAAGGGGGCCACCAAATGAAATTAATAGGTAGCAGGTTTAAAACAAACACAAGAAGGTATTTTTTCACGCAATGCACTGTCAGCCTCTGGAACTCCTTGCCAGAGGGTGTTGTGAAGGCCAATACTATAATGGGATTCAAAAGGAAGCTAGATAGATTCATGGAAGATAGGTCCATCAATGGCTATTAACCAGGATGGGCAGGAATGGTGTCCCTAGCCTCTGTTTGCCAGAAGCTGGGATTAGGTGACAGGGCATGGATCACTTGATGATAACCTGTCTGTTCATTCCCTTTGGGGCACCTGCCATTGGCCACTGTCAGAGAACAGGATACTGGGCTTGATGGATCCTTGGTCTGACCCAGTATGGCCGTTATGTTCTTAGTGGATAAAGGGAAAGCAGTATATATAATGACTGTTATTTTGCTGTGGCATTAGTTAGTTTTTCATGAAATCCTCATTTCAAAATTCCTGTGAGGATCTGGGAGTAGTAAATGGGCCTGTGACATCTCTAAACCATTTCAGAACTAATTCTGGTCTATGTTGTTACATAACAAGTTGCCCAAGTACAGCTGCCGAGCCAAGTTATGCTGTCCAATGAGCCAACCAAGGAATGAACTGTGAGCGAGAATCATAATTTGCTCCCTAATTTCCCCTTGCAGGTTGCTATTGATCTATACCAGCAGTGGGTTATTTCCCTCCTCACACCGGCTCAGCTCTAGTGGCTGGTGTTTTGGGAGCAGATTTAAGGCTGCTAATCATGTTAATTCAAACTTGTCCCTCTTCACAAGATGGGGAGTAGTAGACCATGGATATTCTTCCCACCACCCCATCACATCTCTATTCTTTCCTCTGGACCACCTGCACACCTGGTGTCAGTCTGTCTTCTATTGGGGGTTGACTCAACCCTCTAGTCCTGTTATCATTCAGTCCTATCTCTCTACTACTTTCTACAGACTAATTAGTGGATACATTCAGAGCATACATTTGAGTTTAAATCCATCTTCATTTCTGCTTTGCAGTTCACCTTTAAACCCAGTACTTTATGGGCTTTTTTGCAGTTTTAGAGTCACTGGATTTAAAAGATAAAAGAAGTAGTGGAGTGCACTGTTTAGAAGTCCAGCCTGTAGGGAAGTGGATGGCTTGCAGGACTAGTACTGAGACGTAGAGCCTTTCACCAATAGGTCATTGATTCAAATATGACCCAGGTTAATAGTGGGTTTAAAAAAAAAAGTTACCATTTTAGGTTCAGTGGCCTATGAGAAATTAAGTTAGTATTCTCATCTCAACTCTGAGTGGTAACAAAAATCACTATCTTTTGCACTTGTTGAGTGTTACCAACTGTCACATTTTTATTGTGAGTCTCACGATATTTGGTGTTTTTCTTAAAGTCCCAGTTCCTGCAGTCATGACATGATGGGAGAATCTCAGCTTTCTCTTTTTAAAGAAAGCAAGTTTCTAGCACTCATGGTTGGAAAGAAAAGCTTGAACACATTAACCCAACTTCCCCCTAAACATTCAAACAATAAGAGAGGAATAAAAAGAACAAAAATTCATTATTTTTGAAAAATCTAATAATTTTTATGACAATTTAGTGATTTTTGAACACTTTTGCTTAGCTGTGCTGCTCATTGGCAGTCTCAAAAGAAAGGCCAGTGTTTGAATCGACAATGTGAGGAAGCCTGAACTACTCTCTTGCTTCATTTGGTGGTGTCCCCAGCTCATGAATAAGATATTGGCATGCCAGTGCGGAGAAACTTGTGCTGATGGAGATCACGTTGCATTTGTTGTGAGGATAAATACAGGACTTCACTCTCCAGGGCATCTGAGATGGGCAATTTAGGAAGGAAGAAGGAAGCCCCACTCCCTTTGCTGAAGAGCTTCAGATATACAAAAAGTGCTTTTGGTCAATAAAAAGGAGGACAGCTGGAAAAAAATTGCATGTTTTACAGTGATTGGCTGTAAGGCCTAAAGTTTCATTTTTAGAGTGATGGCAAAAGAGACAAAGGGGTTGTTTGCTTTCACCTGAGACTAGGACAGATGTAAGGATGGAAGCACAGAGAAAAAAAAAGTAGAAAAAAGCTTATGACAAAACAAGTGAAAAGTTCATTTTTAGCTAGAAATTGGCAAATGTATCCCAGGAAAAGGTAAGTGCCATTCAGCTATATTGGTACAAGAATTTAGATTAAGATGACGTTTGTTTTTAAAAAAAAATGAGAAAAAGTTCATGGTTCCTGGGGTCCCCACAGTTGAAGATAAATTATCTTCTAATGTGTTGTACCTTCTACAAGGTTTAAAAACAGGAAATCCTGTAAAAATGAATTACCATAAGGTGCAGAAGTAATTGGCACCAAGGTTGGCAAAAGACAACTAACTGGGCATTCTCCATGTCACCCACTATGTAATCAGTAGGTTGCAATGCATCTGAAAAGTTACTGAGAGGAAGGGAACTTGAATGATCAGGAAATTTTGAGATAACTTTGGAGCCAGATGCTTCTCCCCACTTATGCTGAAGGAGGGGAGCAAAAGCTAGAGGAGCAGAGCAGTGGGAGTACAGAAGTGGGGAGTAGCATATTTCCCCTTGCTGCCAGCAGTCCCTCTGCTGGTATATTTCCTGTGGCCTCTGTCGACCGGGAGGAGGAGAAAGGATGGAGATGAGGAAGCAATTGAGTCTGGGGGATTTCCAAATGGAAATTAACTTGTAACTTATGCTATATCATTCTAGTAGACCCTGAGAGTCAACGCTGCTCTAAACAGATTTAATTCCTCCTCTGCACTTTCCTCCTACTTCAGTGGGACCTGCAGGCACTAAATGGAGAGCCAATGGCAGCATGCTTCTGCAAGAAGAACTTAGGGGTTGGGCGAGTTTCCAGGCTATGCCTCTTCACTCACAGATGAAATTAGAAGCCCTTCCTTCTTGTGAGGGGTTGGATTGGGAAGGAAACGGCAAAGTGAACCTCATCGAAGGCCCAATCTTAGTACCTCAGTTTCCACCTGACATTTCCCTTGCACCAGGTTTTTCTGCATGAGAGATTGATCAAGTCATTCATGAAAGTAAGAACATGATTATGAATGGCATATTAACATTATATATATAGTCCTAAAGTTTATTGTCCGTCACTGCTTAATGTAAACTCAGCATTAAATTAAAATGATGTGTATTAAATGGATACTAATCTGGATTAAGTATAGATTGAGAAGAATCATTTAGAACACTGAATGCATTATAAAAAATGGTCATAATTTCATTGAGCAAAGTTTTTGAAAGTGCCCATTTTAACCCACTGGTTCCCATCTGTCATTTACTTTCTAGTACGACATTCGTCTGGGACCTTGGCAAAAGTGCTGAAGGCCAGGGGTTCAGTGTAAAGGTCTCTTAAAATGAGGGTTTTACCATGGCAGAATAAAGGAAATGCAAGATTAAAAACTCAAACACCATTCCTAACTTGGGCCTCTGTGAGTGGAGGTATGTGGAGGGAGGAATAGAAAATAAGCGATAAATCCATAATAGCAAGTGTATTTGTGCCATAACTTTATTTAAAGGCAATTTTTGTGAAGGTTGGGGGGCTGAATGGGAGAGTTGTTTAAAAATAGAAACAAAACTTTTGTCAAAGGCTATAATATATAGGAATATATTTTTAAATGGCTCAAAAAGCATTTACTTCATTAAATATTTACCTATAGCAGCCACTATTCAAAAGTATAGTTTAATACAGGCATCCATATTTTTAAGTTATAACCCCCCAAGTGGTTTTAATGGAACTTGTTATAGTGTTAATTAATTTATGATTATTATTTGAAGTGCTGGTAGTGGTCTGTGGGTTTAGAAAGACAGATTGACAGAAATGAGTGATTGAGTAAAAGTCACTGCTGGGCTATTTGGGGGAAATGTATTAATTCTGTGCTGCTATCCAAACAGCGAGAAGACTGGCGCTTTTGGGTGATGGCCCCTCAATAGGAGAAGGAATAGAATGTAGGAGTCAGAAGGTTCCAAGGCAGGTGGAAATGACAGTTGGGGGGTGGGGGAGCTGGAACTGAACAAGTAGGCATGGCAGTTGACAGGGCTGGCGGGGTATGGCAGTTGAAACGGGAGATAAGTGAGGGGCATTTGGAACTGGGCAGGTGGGAATGGCAGTAAGAGGCAGTTGGAACAAGGGATGAGGTAATGGCAGTTAGGAACGGCAATTGGGAGAGGCAGTTGAAATTGAGGAGGTTGTAGAGGCCACCTCCTGACCCCCACCCCCAACCTTGTTTGACTCCGCTGTCTCACCAACCACCCTGGCTCTACCTGCTTTTACCACTGCTTGACACACACCTCAGCTTCCTGCACCACCTCGCTTCCCCTCCAAACTGCCAAATAGCCCCATTCATTCCCCATGTCCCTGTGCTGCCTAGTCTGCCTCCTTGGCACTTCAATACGGGGGGGTGGGGGGGCGGTTTCTTGTGCTGAGCAGAGCTAATGAGGCAGGTTGGCAGCACTTAATAATGAAAGCAACTGGTGGCCTTGCCATTTCTATTAGCTCAGAGATTCTAAAATATAGGACAAGCCTCACCCTCCCTAGAGACTAGCAGGTTTCTGTATTTAATAAGGCCGTTAACAGCATGAGAAGGTTGTGGAGAGATGGGTGTGCAACTAGTGTCATTTTCCTGAGAGAGGCGCAGTTTAAGAAGTTTGGGAAATGCTGCATGCACTTTTTGTGGCAGAGATTAGAGTATGGTTCGGGGTTTACGCTTAAAATTTTAAGTGGCCCATGTCCCAGGAGTATGGTAAAAAATTAAGACAAATACAGAATTTTAGGTAAAATTGAAATGTTTTCATTCTGTTGTTTTTGTAATGGTCCATTTTTTAAATTTACCGAATTTTCCACATTTTTTTCTACGCAAAAACATTCAGTTTCAAAATTGCAAATTTTCAAAAGCAAGCTGTTCTATTTTGAAGCTCAACAATTTAAAAAATATCTATATATTTTTTTAAAATCCCATCATGTGAGTCTATTGAGCAATAAAAGTGGCCAATACAAAAACTAACCCAAACCCTAAAAATCATTTCAAACAACCACAATATTTTGTTTTTCCTTTAAAGCTGCTGTTGACAAATTCTTGAAAATCAAAAATTCCTAAAAGAATTGAAATAACATTGTAAAAAAAATCTGGTTTTGGAAGAAGACCAAATTTAGACCAGTAGCATCCACCCACCCACCGAAAAATAGTTTGAAAAATTCTGTTTCATAGGAATGGCTGAATGTGAGAATTTGGTGTGTATAGGGACTGTGGTGCTAATATTGCAATAAAATCCATATGGGCAGTTCTCTGACAATGGAGCTCTTTAAGGATGCAGAGGTCCACTCACATGACTCCTTGTGGGACAGGGACCTGTAATTCTTTAGCTATGAGAGCTTGAAAAAACATTATAATCTCAGGGGAAATTTCAAACAGGACTCTGCAAATGTTTTCTCTTTGAGATTTACTCAATATTTCACCACACAAATATTACTGTAAATTAAACTGTCCCCTGAAGAATGAGTATGTTAAATTTGGAGACTAAATTAAATCAATAAAGTGTGCAATAGAGGGAGTTTGGTCATGATTTAAGTGCACATCTCAGTGCAACCTTAATTATGGAGCCACTATGACACGTCCATAATATTGTATCAGTTTGATTTAACATTTGTACAGTTCAGTGCTATGAACAGCTCCCAGTTGAGTTTAAAAGTCAGGTAACCCTGTTTTTAATAGCTTGGCTAGACACTGACTATTCTTCCAAAATGCACAATTTCATATGCACGAGTGAAATTATTATTCCTGTGATGTGGCCTTCTTATAGGAATAGAGTGGTTTGATTTTGTTAAAGAAGGGCTCTTTACTGTGACTAAATATTTTATTTTCTTGAAGGACTTTGGTTTAGAGGCAAAGTAACTTTTACAAGCAGCAGCATTTACCGCTCTTTGTTTCTACATCTGGTTGTTGTATTATAGCATCCATATATTCCCAAATAGTACCAACAAGATCATAACATGATTCTCTACACTATAATGCATTCCCTTTCTTTTACTGGCATCATAATGGCTCCTTCTAGTTCATAAAACTGTTGCCTCTTTTTGACTGGATAGCCAAAGTTTGAGATCCTCAGGATGTTACAATCAGAAGAAATTGGTGAGTCAGGAATTGTCTTTGATGTAATCTTGTTTATTTACAAGGAATGTATGATGTCCTACTTCTCCGAATGCAGGAAGAACCAAGAACAAGAACAGTTTCTAGCTTACAGACCCATGCCTCTTCAGCCAACAGACCCAAAACTGTCTCTCTAGCATCACTTTATTCTCACAGGCTACTGCTTGGCTTTCTTGCCTTTTGCCTCTGCCTCTCTCTGTTCTTATCTGTTTCCAAATTTCAAAACACATGGGTTACAAGCACAATGCTCTCTTCTCCTTCCTTTCTTTGTGGAAACTCTCAGACTCGGAGGACTCAAAATGCTTTTTTAATAAGGAAAAAGCAGAAAAGCTTATTGAAAAAGTCATCACCTCCTAAGGGAACAACAAAAGGCAGACATGCAAATTTAGACACACACGCCTGCCAATCATTTCAGGTATGCAATGGGCACAGCTACACTGTGGCTGTTCCACTGTAGTGCCATAGCATACAAACTTCCTATATTGACAGATGTGGATTATCCATTAATGGAGTTAAATCCACACGGTAGCTAGGTTGATGAAAGAATCCTTCCATCAACCTAACTGCATCTACACTAGGAGTTAGGTCTCCTTAACTACAGTGCTCAGATCCCAAAATTTTTCATCCAGCTAAGCAATGTACATAGGTCAATCTAATTTTTAAGTGTAGACCAGGCCTTCCTTTCAGAACAGGTCAGCTGGGAAATATTAATGGTCCTAGGCCTCACTCAGTTTTCACACTGGGACTTGTCTAGGTAGAAAAGGAGAAACCACATCTGCTACATTCATGTCCTCAGCTAAAAACACATTTTGCCAGCCATCCTAGCATATGTGGACGACTTTAGATTCTTTTCCACAATATTAAAAAGGAAAAAAAGTGATGCAATATCTCATCTTAGAGTCTATCAAACATCCTTTAGAACTACTTCATGAAGTCCTTCTCTTCCTTTAAGAATGTGCCTTAATTGAAAAGATGCTCTTTAAATAATTGTGCCCTCTTTTGCCTTATGATGTACAGAGAGCCTGAAAAGGATTTTTTCCCTTTTTTTAAAGCGTTAAAAATATATTTGATTGAGGACCTTGGAGAGGTGTTAGGCCCATTTCTTGTGAGTTTATTACACAGTAATAAACAGTGACTAAAAATACCTTCTCTATTGCTCAACCTTTCATTATTTTAGCTCTTTGTGATATCACCATTTCACTAGCTCTCCAGTCTTCCGAGACAGAGCCTGAATTTCTAAAGTAACAACAAGTGGACATTTGTATTCATTTTAAAGTGCAAGATTTTTATCCATCATAAAGAAGCAAAAAAAGGAGTGTTTCTCCTTTGCAGGTCACTTTTAATAGCAATCACTTCCACAAGATGAGTTTCAGTGTTGTATGGCTCAATGGCACAAATTAACTTTAAGAACAATCTGATCTTCATCCTTAAAGGAAAATATATTGTCATAGGAAATAACACTGCCCTCTTTTGCCTAAACCCATGGACTCAAAAGAAAAACTGTGGCATAATCTGTCAGAAAGCCAAGAAATTTATGCTAACTGGACGAAATATTTAAAGTTTTCATTTGTTTGTACTTTGTTACTCAAATGTCAGAAGAAAGTCTGAGGGCTTGTCTGCACCTGAAAATTTCATAATTTAAAGTGGAATAGTTGTTATGGAATAACCATGTGTGGACACTTACTCTGAAACAAGAGTGCCCTTTACTAGTTTAGCCTGAAGTGGATTAAGACAATTTGGAAAAGGGCATTTTTATTCCAGAATAAGGCTACACACAGAGTTATTATGGAATAGCTCATGTATAGACAAATCTTGAGTTGCCTATTTTCAGGTGGTATACAGCAGCCTAGAGAGCAA
Organism: Chelydra serpentina; assembly: GCA_037349315.1. Classification (NCBI taxonomy): domain Eukaryota; kingdom Metazoa; phylum Chordata; order Testudines; family Chelydridae; genus Chelydra; species Chelydra serpentina. Next base: position 46,472,080 of record JBAIAC010000004.1, read on the forward strand.
AATGTGCCCACACTACTTTTCCTTTTTAAGCACATTTCCTTTGACAACTCTGAATATACATTCTTTTATCCATTATAGGAAAGAACGGTGGAGGGATGCCAAAGGAAAGAATGCAGCAAAAAGGAAAGACAGTAAGTGGGGCTGTTTGAAAAACTATTAGATGAATTTCATTGTTTGTCAAATGATTGGTTCAGTATGTTTTTATTGTAGTATTTGACCAGCCAAAGAGCTGGTCAAATACTATTGGCAAATATTTGACAAATGCAGATGAAAATTAATTGACTAAATATATTCAATGTTTTTTGTATTGTGACATGCCTTCATTAATTACATTTTAAAGTGTACGTAGAGATGTTACAATACAGTTAAATTGTTCTCTCTTTAATTTTCAGCATGTATGGCTATGGAGCAAAAGGTGGCACAGGTATTTTTATCCTGATTGGAAGGCTTAGCCCTCAGGACAGTAAGTGTTGGTAAACTGTTCAAGCTCTTTGTCCCCCACAAAAAAGTTTTAATTCTATTGTATCTGAAGCTATGTTATCCTCCTGGTAGGGGTACTTTTAAAGTTAATAGAAATCTGGAATAGCAGTCAAAGAGAAAGCCAGTTTGTGCATAGCCTTTACTTATGTTCCTGATGGGCTTGCTATGCTAATAAAAGCCATTAAAAAGGGTTCAGGCTTAGAGATGTTAGCATTGTCCTAATTATGCTGCAGAAACCTTGAGTCATTTGATACCTGTTACCTCAAATTTCTAAGGGTTTGTCTACAATCAATTTTGCATATTTAACTAAAGAAGAAAAAGCTGATTTAGTTAAATCAGTGCAATGCTCTAGCTTGGACATAGTTACACCAATATAGAGTCATGTTAATTATATATTTTGTTAAAATCAGTGCAAAAACTGAATGTGAATTCTCTCTAAAATTAGGGGGAGAGACTTCAGCTTGCTTCAAGCTCTATGACAAATCAAAACTAACCAAACATTAGTACGAATTAGTCCATAACTGATCTTATATTTCAAATAAGATATTACTCCTTAATCTTCATGAAAATTCTTTCCCCAATCCTAAATACCAGAATATATATACCAGCAATGTCCTCTCCCAAAAGTTCTTATATAAAAGGTTAAAGCCCTTAGAACATGTATCCAGTTGTTTTGACACTAATAGATGGCTCTTATAGAGAACCATACAGTAGAACCTCAAGAGTTACGAACACCAGAGTTACAAACTGATCAGTCAACTACATACCCTCATTTGGAATCAGAAATACACAATCAGGCAACGGGGGCGGGGCGGGGAGGGGGGAGGGAATGCAAATACAGTACAGTTAAATGCAAACTACTAAAAAAATAAAGGTAAGATTTGACAGTAAGGAAACTGTTTCTATGCTTGTTTCATTTAAATTAAGATGGTTAAAAGCAGCATTTTTCTTCTGCATAGCAAAGTTTCAAAGCTGTATTAAGTCAATGTTCAGTTGTAAACTTTTGAGTTACAAACATCCTCCATTCCTGAGGTGTTCGTAACTCACGATGTACTATTGCAGGCCTGCACAACATGCAGCCCGCCTGGGCTCACTGTGCGGCCCACAGGGGCGGGGGGGGGGGGGGGGGGGGGTGAGTAGGCAAGCGGCCGGGTGGGGCAAGTTATACAAAAATGCATAATGCAGAGATGTATCTACAACTGCATTGATTGACTGTTGTGTGCAGTAATATAGTGACCCCTGGGGGGTGAAGGTGGGGCTGAGTCCTATTTTACTGCTGTGATCTGGTCACCCTATGCGTGCTGTTTCTTTCCCCCTCTACAGGCTTCCACACCCCAGCGCTGGGGAAGGAGGGGTTGTTTCCACAGGGCAGGTGGCGCTGGGGGGGTGTTTCCGCAGGGCTGGGGGGTTTCGGCCCTCAGCTGTTTTCTTTGGAGTAATATGGCCCTCGCCACTTTACGAGTTGTGCAGGCCTGTACTATTGTATCTAAATAACTGTGATTGCTAAAGAATGAGAGCTGCAATCAGAAACTTTTACAGATCATATTAAGGAAAATGCAAAGATGTCAACAATAACTGGCCTCAATCATCCTGCAGCATGCAGCTAGATTGACTTATTGCTGTCGCAGAACCAGTTTGAGTTTATAATCCCAACTCCCGTCTCCTAGGTATATATTTTATTTTAGGGCAGTAATAGTTTAAACTATGTTGAGATATATAGTAACAAGAACGAAGCTTTATACGTGGAAAGAAAAGATGCCTTTCAGCTTCAAAAACTTTTACTAAATTTTTTGTATATACCTGCAACCAATATTCTTAAAGCAAAATTTTGCCTTTACACCACCCTGAATTGATTTCAAAGTGACAGTGTGCACATACAAAGGTGGAATTTGTCCCTTTAGTATTTCAGAGATCTCTGCAGCTTTAATGGATCTCTAACAGTAGTTAGATTTGAAGAAAATTTACCTGTGGTTCTTGTTTTCAGAAGATAGCAGTTATAATTAGGCTTGGAAGGATTAAATTTTCATATGTAAATGAATTTCACTGTACACATGCAACCCAGCGAAAAATATTTCCATTCATAACAATCAAAATGTACAGATCAGCACTTTTCTTCATGTTTCTTACTTTGTATATAATATATGGAGATATGCCTCTCCCATAGAACTGGAAGGACCTTGAAAGGTCATCGAGTCCAGTCCCCTGCCTTCACTAGCAGGACCAAGTACTGTCCCCCGACAGATTTTTGCTCCAGCTCCCTAAATGGCCCGCTCAAGAATTGAACTCACAACCCTGGGTTTAGCAGGCCAATGCTCAAACCACTGAGCTATTCCTCCCCGATCTATGTTTTGACATGTTGAGAATTTGTGCTTTAATGGCTATAAAGCTTTAATTTTTTTTAATCTCAACATCTACGGTCATTAAATTATTGTAACTTCTCCACAACTATTAAAATTAAATCGATAAAAATAGAAAATGCTTAAAACCAAACATTGATATCCATCAAAATTATAAAAATAATCAAATTCTTACAAGCCTAATTATTACAGATCCATCACTTACCTTCATACTTACAGATGCTGGGTTTTCTCCCCCTGCATTTTCACCTTTACTGAAGACAAAGACACTGACAATTGTGGCAAAAGATAGCTACTGTCCTTTTCTGGCAAATAGATACTACCACCCATTTTTTGAGACCGAGTAATAACTCTGAGTTTTAGTTTTGTCAATCATGGATTTAGAACACATATCCCTTGCTTTGAGAACGAAAAGTATCCATTTTCGCCAGCATGTCCAAGAGAAACAAACGATTGTATTGTATAAAAAATGATTTCTAATTAATTATGGTTTAAAAGCAGTGTCCAATCACAAATATTTAAATAAGTTTATCTGTCCTATATTTCCTGCTCTCCATGAAGAGATCTTTTGATTGGCACTCCTCTTTTGTTTGAGGCTGAAAGCAAATATGTAAATGTATACCGGATACAAAAGCGAGTCAGTTAACTAAATATTTAAAACCTCTGCAATCATTAGTTTATTAGTATCATCCAGGATTCAGGTGTTCAGTATTTCTCCTGAAGTTATACATAAACAAATGCAAATTGAAATAAGAATCTGAAAGTCAAAATTGTATAACAAAACAATACTCCATCACAAAAGCGTGTAAAATTACAATGCTATTTTTAAACACTGGCACTTGAGAACCATAATTTTATAACCACAAAATTGACAAATTGTCCCCCAAACTGGTAAGCAGGTATATGTGAAAATAGTTACAGTTGCCAGCACTTGAAGTTTTACTGAATATGCAAAAACTTAGCTTTGGTTTTGGAAGAGAATTATATTTGATCAAATTAGACTTTGTTGGTATATATCATAGTTAAACATTTCACTTTTTAAAATGCAAAAATTTAATAAAATGTACTTTTCCATACAACTATATTTAACTTATAAATGGGCAAAACATGAAGAGTGCGGTATAAAACCTAACAGGAAAAATACATCTTATCTCATTTTAGTTTGAGACAATATACAACTTTGTTTAAAGGGCTAAAACTAGAATTTTAAGATTAAAAATATGAATTTACATAGATTTAACAAATAATGGTACCATTTATAGAAATGTTGGAAAGTAAAATCCTTTCTTGTGGGCTATTTACTACCAGGAGAGTTTCATGGTATAAAGTCCACAGCCATCACTATGTTGTAAAAAAAAATAATAATAATAATAATAATATGGTACTTTTATAATTTTTAACTTCATACATTTTAGGGGCATGTTTATCTCTTACAAGCGTTCAGAGATTTACAAATACAACTTCCATTACATAGTAATGGAGTCACATGTAAATTCCTCACACACCATGATGAGAGTATACCCTTCCTACTGATCCTTCTAGGACAGCATTTTAGGTTTTTTCTGAAGTATTCAATACTGTAAAACTGAATTCTATACTTCTCAACTCTCCAAGACTGGTAAACTTATGCAACTCAATATTACATTTCACAAAATCCGAGCAAATATCAGTTGGTTGAGATTTTGTTTCCGGTTACGGAAGAAAATTCTGTTTTATCATATGCCTGTATATTTCTTTGCCTACCCTATCATGATTATGAAGGGTATGCAGATCAAAGCTTTGTTTATCAGCTGGTTATATGAAAAGATGAAAATTGTAATAATCACGTGATCCCAAACGGGCATACAATAAAGCAAAGATGAGTTCCCCTCAAAAAAGAAAAAATTATGATTTTTCAAGGGCACCTATTAAAAGGACAACAATACTAATAAAAAAATTGTATTTACTCAGAAGCATTCAGAATGTCAACAAAAACAGCTGCAACTTTTTTTGCAATTACAGAGTGGTATTCAGTTAACAGAACAACAATTATTTTTATGATGCATCAGAGACAACTGAAGATGAAAAATGAACTACATCCCCATATATATAACTAATTTGTGCTGTGCACCAACAAGAACCTGCTTTAAAACTTCCATGCCAATTTACAACCCCCACACTGTACCAGGCAAGTTTAGTGGCCATTGAAATACCACTAAGGACAGGGCTATCTAAAGACACGTTCGGTAGTGTGTTAACTATACAAAAAAAGAGACACTGTACAGTTTAAAAACAAATCTTACACAGCCTTACATTTCAAATTTTTTTCTTTAAAAGGAGTGAGTTGTGTACAGGGGGTTTAAATGCTTTATAGACAAGAAACTGCTCTAGAAGAGACTTATTCATCATCATCTTCATCCTCGTCGTCATCTTCCTCGTCATCTTCATCCTCGTCGTCATCTTCATCATCATCTTCATCCTCCTCCTCCTCCTTCTTTTTCTTGCTCTTCTCAGCCTTGGCAACCACCTTTTTTCCTACATCAGGCTTTCCTTTAGCCCGGTATGCAGCAATATCCTTGACAAGAGAAGTGGGAAAAGGATCTCTTTAAGAGATTTAACCAGAGAAGACCTCTGCTAAACTTTCAAATAACATTTAGGAATTTGCTGATACGCTGTAACCACTAAGATATCTACATCTTCACACACACACACACACACACACACACACACCTTATCTAGGACATAAAAATATAATTAGCCATCCACAACACATCAGAATGACATGGTCTAATATTTGCAATGTTACGTCTCAGTGAAATGCAATTATGTGGCATTCTGCTTAATTGAAATGTATTAAACAAAAAAAGTACAGGAACTTTTAAGAGTAGACAGTGCCACTTCTGCGTGCAGTAAATGTAATCTACAGGCTTACACTGCATAAAACTAATTCGTACTTTTTCAAAACTTCAGATAAATCATAAAATGAATCTATCGATATATCGATCTATCGATATAGATATATATATAAAAAAAGAGTATAGAAATATAAGTTATCCTAGTATATATTAAACTTATGATTGGGCAACGCTTTTAGGCAGACGGCCTAAACCTTGAAAAATGTTCCTCCCATACAGTATTCTTTAAATTGCTCTCTCTGCAGTTCTTTCAGTATCTATTCAAATCCGTCATTTATTTCAGAAGAAGTGACATTCACTAACTAATATCAATGGTCTTTAAATGAAATATTTACCAACTCTAGATTTTCAGAACTGAGACATTAGTATGCTCTAGAAGGAAACTTTACATACATCAAATCCCAAGCATGTGTGCAAGTTTAGTTGACAAATTTGGGTGATATCAGTAAAAGGGAGAAACAGCTGCAAGTAAAGGTTAGTGGCTTCAGATTTTTTCCCCCTGTAATATTTAAAATAACCCTAAACTAAAATACTTCAGTCAATTTATAATTTAAAACTACTGGGGAAAGTTTACTTGCAGCTCTGAATTTATTCTTTGCTTAAATCATACCAAAATGTAGATTTATATGTGAATAATTAACGTACTAAAGGCCAAATCATGCCCTGTGTTGCACACAAAGGGCTAACACAGGAAGCTTTCTAACCCACAGTGTATCTGCAGGGCATGATTCCTACCTAGTGCTAGAAGCCCCAACCACACAGTTACTTGCCCATTAATGTGTCTTGTCCTGGGATGGGAATATGGAAATCAAAATGCCGTTGCCACTGCTCTATATCCCCAATACTCAAATAGAGTTCCTATCACTGAAGTAGGATTTAGCCTTAATGATACAAGAAAACAAGCTAAAAGATTGGCAAGGGCTTCCTAAGCTGCATTAATAACTATGTTATGTTTGAAGGGAAGTCAACACAAAACATGTCTAATACAAACATCTTGTCCTCTTTAGGATAAAAAAAACCCTAAAAACTGTTCTTTAAGATAATATGAACATATGCTATGACTATTTCTTCAATAGTATGTGGCAAACAAATTTAAAGAGGACATTTTTCCTTATTGGCATTACTTAATAGTGCAAACTGGTTGCAGAAATCAGCTGCTGCTATGAACCATTACTTTTAATATTCAAAACAGATACAACAATATGTACTAAAATATCAAAAGATAAGATTTGAAGTATGATGAATGAAAGTGTCATAATCCTCACAAGGACATGCTATTAGAGGTATTCTCTCAGGATGTTAAGGTAATTTGACATTTTCATAATTATACTTGTGACATACAATGTAATAGTACTCTAGAGGAATTTTCTTTTTAAAAACCAAGTCAATCACCTAGTCCTTTGATACACACAACTCACTAATTAATACACATGGAGATGTCACATTATTTTGCCATAAGAAGAGGGATGATCACTTACAATTATTTAATCATTCAAATTTGAATGAAACAGGGAAGAACCCTTTGCTCACACTAAATCCCGTTATTTACCTTTTCATACTTCTCCTTCAGTTTAGCAGCCTTCTTCTCATAGGGCTGTTTATCATCTGCAGCGGTGTTATTCCACATCTCTCCCAGTTTCTTTGCAACATCTCCAATGGACAGACCAGGATGTTCTCCTTTGATTTTTGGACGAAATTCAGCGCAGAATAAGAAAAAAGCTGAACTGAAAAGAAAAATTGTAATTTTAAGTATAAAGGTTAAACTATTGTACTAGACATAGCAAGTTTTGAGACCTTCACTACATGATGCAGTGTGATTTAAACACAGTATTACTAGGGAACATTTAGTGTGCACCAGCACAGTCTACACAGATCAAGTAATGTGCAACACATTAGTGCGCTTTAGAAATCACACTCCCATGCTGCGCATAATCCCACCAAAACCTCTGATTTTAACAGTTGTGAGAAGATGGACTGTGCAAACTGTTTCACAGGAAATATTAAAATAATCTCATGATTACTGCTGAAGGATTTCCAGATGTCAGTACCAAGCCACTCTTCCTTAGTTTATTTTTTAGTATTTTCAAAATGGAAAGATTTAGCACCATACAAGCTTGGTGGTATGATAATTTCACATTTATCTTTTGGTAGTATGGCCTATTTTAAGGACAAAGGCTCAATTCTGCAAGCTGTTTCATGTATGCAGTTCCCTGGTGACTTCAAAGGGACTCTGTGTGGACACAAGGTTCTGCATTTGCCAGAATGGTTCCAGGATTGGGGCCTAATATTCTACCACACTTTTAAACTAGAGTTATTTCGTCTGGCTGCTAGCAAAATTCTATTAATAAAAACGGCCAAAATTGATCGTAACAGTGTTGGGTTTATTTTTAACAGATAAATCTATTCTAACAATTTTATATCAAGTTCCAAGTAAACGATAATTGAAATGGACCAAATTAATAGATTCATAGATTCTAAGGCCAGAAGGGGATCATTATGATAATCTAGTCTGACATCCTGTACATCATAGGCATAGAACTTCTCCAAAATAATTCCTAAAGCATATTTTTTAGAAAAATATGCTATTTTGGTTTAAAAATTATCAGTGATGGAGAATCCACCACAATCCTTGGCAAATTGTTGCAATGGTTATTTACGTCTTATTTCCAGTCTGATATGATGTTTTTTATAATGTGGTATTTATAACACTAAATCCAATTTTTAAATGTGGTTACTTGCAGCACTACATTTGGAAATTGTGTACTCTTCCATTCTTCAAATCCCCTAACTTGGTTTTTTAAAAGATAATTTTATGGATACATTTCAACATAATGCTCCTGTACAAGACACACTAACTGGAAATCTACTTACGGAGGCCTCTTCGGTGCATTAGGATCCTTAAACTTCTTTTTTGTTTCCCCTTTGGGCGGTATATAATTTTTCATTTCTCTTTCATAACGAACCTTGTCAGCCTTTGCCAAATCTTCAAACTTTCCTTTTTCCTTAACAGACATAGTCTATAAAACAATAAATAGGGGTGAGTGCATGATTCAAAAGTGCATCCGATCCCATTCCGAAGTGTAGCGGGAGTAAGATTAAAGGCAGGAAATGCATTCATAAGTATCTGAACAATATAAGTAAATATAATCAAGACTGAACGGATATTCATTTAAGGTAATCTATGCTGTGATCCTGTAAATTAGTACTGTTTTTTGGTTTTTCTTACCTTCCACCGTTCTGAACATTTTTTTGAGAACTCTGAAAAGTTCACTGAAGCATCTGGGTGCTTCTTCTTGTGCTCCTCCCGACAAGTTTGCACAAAGTAGGCATATGAAGACATTTTACCTCTTGGCTTCTTAGGATCACCTTTGCCCATTTTTGCTGATTTTCTGTAACACAAAAGAAAAACAAACCTTTAAAACTACTTTTGGCTCCCACACAATATCATAGGGAACTGGAAAGAATGAGTGTGTTGACTAAGATCTGTAAAAGTAGCTTTCTGAACTTTTATGAGAGGACCGCTCAGATTATGTACAAGCTACAGATCTCTCCTAGAAAACTATATATTAGTCGGAAAAAAGACGGCTATTAGAGGGGTTTTTTAGATCACCTGGTCAATACAAACAATCTGGTTTTCAAGACATTTGGCTATTATCAAAAAAAAAAAAAACCTTCCTGTTATATTTAAAGAGTCATCAGCAATCAAGAGTGTCTGTTGCTAGTCAGTCAATTTAAAGGCAAGCATTGGCATTAGTCTCAAGGGAAGTTGCTCCCCTCCTGATTGGTAGAGCACAGCAGCCACGTCAACTAATTAAGGGCTAGAAAGGCTTAAACAGGAAGAAATTATTGAGGGGCAGGGGGAAATATTACAGTACCCTGTCCAGATCAGCCTGTTGGGTTATAAAGTATTTACTCGTAAGTTTTTTTTCCCACTTTCAAAATACTTTTTACAAATATCAGTTTGCATGAAAAAAGAACAGAAATAAAGTATGCCAAGTTACTTTCCACTTTGATTATACTGCAAAATCTATTCTCCCTACAATGTGCAGCTAGAAATGGTGGAATTAAATACAGCACTGAAACATGTTACGTTCCAACCAATGGCTTTAAAAGCATGACACTTATATGAGACATATATAAAAGAGTGTGCTCTTTGAGCAGAAATCCCCGTATCTTTTAAAGGGTACAAGGGACGGAAAAGTATCTTCTCAGCACATTCACACGCAAGGTAGATTTTTTCCCAGACTTATGGAGAAATTAACATCTCCAGCCCACTGCAGCATAAACTTTGCTCTTCCAGAGGACTGAAACAAGTGGGTGGTGTGTGCATGTATTGCCACAGAAGCAGCGTTTCCGATCGGTTTGGCGTATGGACAAACAGATTTCTGCTCTGTGACTAAACATATCCGGTTTGAAGTTTCCATTGAGTAAACAAGACTGCAGAACCAAGAGCCATTCCCGCCAGCAATGGAGATGCTTCCAGAGCAACCCCTTCACTCAAGGATAGTTTAGTGACACATGGGTGGGATAGGGGGGTTCACTTGCTCCTTTTCATAGAAAGGACGTGCATGGAAAATAAAGAAAAGATGAAATGGGAATTCATATTCCACAGCACATTTTAAATGTCTTTTCACCTTAAACACCAATTAAAACCCTGCAACTATACTATTAACTTGCCTTTAAAAGCAATCTTCCTGCCACCTTGAACATTAGGGGGTGGCAGAAAACGTAAGTCCCCTTAAAAAATGATTTTCTTAAAATGCTGCAGAAGGGGGCAAATATCAGAGAAAGGACACAGTAGATGATGTATGTGTTCACATCAAAAAATCTTCCAGATTTATGCATTCTGGAAAGACATGAGGCAATAACTTCAGAGGAGGGGGAGATTCATTTATTTTCTTAAATCTGAAGGCACAGCAGTTGTTGCTTCACTTGTGTAACCAATCCCCACGCCCAAGAATTAAACGCACAGAATTGTTTTTTTAATTGTGGTGTTGTGCGCCGCTCTTGCTGGTGGGGGGAAAAAAAAGGAAAAAAAAAAAGCCTGCGTTTATTAATCATGTCTTCGCAGCTGTAAAGCGTACAGAGGTGACTGCAGGAGCTAGACTAAGCCCACGGCTGGCGCTGCCACGAGCTCTCAGGCTAAGCCAAGCTCACTGCAAAGCCTGCGCCCCTGTCGTGTCTAACGGGGAGCGCGTGTCTGATCAGTCTCTAGGCAGAGCGGCGGCGGGTCCCGCTCCGGGGCGAGCTGGGAGAGGGTTTGCAGTGGCGCAGGCTGCTCCCCGGCAAGGGCGGCAGCAGCGTCATTCCTCCCATTTTGTGCGAACGGGCTGACGATGAGAGAAAGTCCCCTTGAAATGTGCGCTGGGGCAGCTCGGGTGCGGCGCGGCGGCCACGCTTTAGGCGGGGCCCCCGGCTCCCAGTCTACTACGGCAGCGGCGCGGGCCCCGCTGCTCTCCCCAGCTCAGAGCGCGGCTGCCTCCCGGAATGGCCGCTGCTCGCCACCGCGCAGAGAACATGGCTCCTTCCTGCCTCCCTTTGTGTGCGCGCCCGGCGCACGCTCAGCCATGACAGCGGTGGGGGATGGGGGAGGGCGGCGCGCTTCCAAGCGCGGCCCGAGCGCCCGGCGAGCGGGCCGGGTCCGGCCGCAGCCCCCAGGCGCCCCGCACACGGTGGCCGGCCGCTCGCCCCGGCTGGGAAACCCCCGCCGCGGCCTTGGCGGAGGGAGAAAAGGGCAGCGAGGAAAGTTCCCCCGAAGTGCGCCCCCGCCCTGCCTCCCTCCCGCGCCTCGCGTCCGCTGCTCGTCAGCCATGTTCCAGCGAGCGCAGCTCCGGCTCGCCCGCCGCCGACACGGCCCCGCGTCCCGGCCGCAGCCCCGCTGGGGAGCGCCCCGGCCCGCGGCCTTGCGGCGATAGTTGCCGCAGGGCGCCGGGAGCTGCACGGCGCCGCCCACGTCCCCCCGCAATCCCGAGCCCGACGGGGAGATTTTCCCTTCCGTTCCCATCCCCTCCCCGCTCCCCAAACTCGCCCGCTTCCCCCCGCCCGCCCGCGGGCCCCGCCGACAGCCTGCCTCAGACGCAGCCTAATTCGCCTTTGTGTGGCCGGGGCAGAGCGAGCGCTGCGCTGGCCCCGCAGCCGCCGGAGCGCGCAGCCCGCCCGGCCCGGGATACTCACCGCCTGCCTCGCTCGCACGCTCACTCACTCACTCACTCAGCAGCGAGCCACAGGCGCTGAGACACTTGCCCGGCTGCTCGCGCTGGCCCCCAGTGCCGCCTGGTCTCGCTGTAGCCCAATGCACCGCAATGGCTGAGAGCGGGATCGATACGCAGCCTCCTCACGCTCTCAGCGCTGGTAACATTACTCTCAACACAGCCCCGCTCCTATTGGCGGCCGCCAAGCCAGCGGCCAACCTGATTGGTGGAGCCCCTTCCATTGTCCTGACCAGAGGGCGCCGCGGATTGGCCGCGGAGCGGGACACGTCACTGAAGATTGAAAGGGCGCGCAAATATAAAAGTGAGTGGCGAGGCGGCTGGCTGAGGCGGGATGTACTGCTCTGAGAGACTTAGTGCAGTGCTGCTGTGCATGAAGAGAGCAGCTCATAGGCAACCACGCACTCCCAGGCTAGCCAAAGGGCGCCTCGCTCCTTCAACCGCACAGCCACTTCTGTCTCCCCAAAGCGCACCCAGAGGCCTGCTTTGAGAACCCTTTCCCCACACACCCTACCCCCAGGCTCCTGCTGCTACAAGGCAAGGGGACAGCAGGCCATTTTGTTACACAAGTGGCAAATACTGACCCTTAGTAAATGGTGCATGTTGCTGAGACAGACGCTCCCAGAGCATCATAATACAGCCCCCACACATTTCTATGGTGCCTTCTATCTATGATATCAGCACACTCTACACACTATGAATTATTATGATAAATAACACCATTTTACAGATGAGGGAAGTGAGGCACAGAGACATTAGATATCAAGCTGTAGTAGGTCTCTAGGAATCAAATCCAGGTCTCCTGCCTCCCCCCACTCTCTATTTAAACCTCTAGGTCACACTTCCCCATACAGTAATGTCTATAGAGTAGTCCAATCTAAAAACACATTATATGCCATGTATGTGTTTACCTATATGGATTACTTTATCTGACATAGCTACATTTCAGGTACAAAGCATGATCTATTCTACAACTTAAAAGTCAAGAGTAGGAGGCAGTAGATCTGGGTTCTATTTACAGCTTTGCAACTGACTTCCTGAAGGCTGGTCCACACTGGGAATTTACATCAGCATATCTACGTCTCTCAAGTATGTGAAAAATCCACACCCCTGAGAGATGTAGCTATCCTATACCTAACCCCCATGTAAACAATATTAGGTCAACAGAAGAATTCCATTGGAAGTCTCTTGCTGTAATAAAGCTGTAAGTAGAACCAAGATCTACTGCTCTACCTAGCTACTGCCTCAGGGAGATGGCTTGCCTATGCCAAAAGGAGAAACCTTCCCTTTGGCATGGGCAGCAACTACACTGAAGCACTACAATAGTGCATAGGCAGCAATGCAGGTGTGCTGCTATACCATTTTAAGTGTAGACATACTCTTAGTGACTTTGGACCAAAATCCTTAGTCCAATATTTTCAAAGAACTGTCCACTGATTCTGGGTGCCTCGGATGACTTCAATTAGACCCGTGGGTTCTCCATATTGCTAACAATTAGGCCCTATACATCAATTTGGGTGCACAGAAGCTGAGGAATCCAAAATTAATGAACACTTGAAAATCTGGGCCTTAAATCTAGCCTTTTTTCTAATCTTTTTCTAGCCTTGAATCACCCTAGTTTCCCTGCAATTTGTGTTGTCATTTACACCAATGCAAAGTGGGTGTAAAAGGCTACCAAATCAAAATAATAACCTTTAGCATCTACTTTGTACGGGTGTAGGTGACTATACCAGGTTCAGGTTAGTGATAAGACAGAAAAAACAACTCCCTCCCTCATAGGGATGTTAGAACTTTTTTTATCATTTATAAAACACTGAGATCCTGGAATAGAAAGCTACACAAGTGTGCAAAGAAAAATTTGCTCTTACCTGTTAATTTATTTTCTCTACTAACAGGGCTAGCAGTCCTTAGTATCAGGTGATCCATACAGTCTTCAGAGTTTGGAAGCAGTCTAAAAGATGGAAGGAGGACAAATCTCTAAGTGGCTCCATTCCCAGAACATATGGCCATATGAACACTTCAAAAGCTCTACAGTTATAAAAAGTGAACATCTAAGCATGACAACTAACTAGATATTCAAAGTTAACTATTTACATGTGATCACTCCTGCACAAGAATAATATGAAGTAAAGAAGATAGGCGAAATACCAGTGACCAACTAGGTAAAGTATACATTCTGTTAAATTTAGAATTATAAACAGACCAAAATAAAGGGTGTGGTTGAATTTTCTAGCCATATCATATCACCAGACAAATACATGAATACATATACATTAATACTACTGTATTAAGTCATACAAGAGGAGGCCCAAAGTCTTTCAGTACAGGACATAAGCACTGATCTGATCAAATGAATTGCAATACTTTCCAAAGGAGGAATATCCTTAGCAGTATACCAGCTTTGATCCAATTTGCTATAGCAGACTCGGAGGCTTGGTTCCCACTCTGCTTCATGGATGATGGATCACAAATATTGCAGTCTATTTCCTCACTAGTGTATTTCTCTTCAGACAAATCCAGATTGCTTTCTTGAGGTGTTTTTACAATCAATATCCCTTTCTGCTCCACGGAAGAAGTGAATGGCTTCTTGATTAAGAGACTGGTTGCAGGTACTCCTCTCCTTGTTAAGGTATGTTACTCTGTAGCTATTGTCTGACCTCACAAGGAGATATATTTTCTGAATTTATTTTCAAAGGTACAGAAAGGCAAAACATATTGCTCAAAGCTCCAAGAAGCTTACACTGGGGTTTTTTCTCTGCATCATCCAGATTTTCCCTGGATTTTCATTTTTCCAACTATGAGCTCTCCATCGCTGCAAGTTCAGATCTCTCATTAAAGTTTCCCTATGTGACTGAAGAAAGGGAGGGCCGTGAAGAACATGGTCCCCCATTCTGCATGATCAGAAAGCAGATCTCAATCTTAAGACTTGTTTAAATCTAAACCGGTCTTCTTTCAGAATAACTATTTTGGTGTTGAGTTAGGGCCCTGCTGAAGATGACACTGTTTTTGTCTTAAACTGATGATAAATAAAGCTACACGCTCTCTGATGATCATATTTGCTGTCTTCTGAATTGTTTCTTCCCTGATTGATGCCTCTTTTAGAATGTGTTCTGTGAGAAGTCAAAATAATTTCCTTTCCAAGTCCTCCATCACAATTATCAAATGTTTATAAATGTCTTTGGGGCTGTGCAGAGGCCAGTGGTAACTGTTGTTCTTGTAGAAAAACCTGAGTACCTTTTGGTGAGAAGGATGGATGGGCTCATGTTGACAGGCAACTGTATTACAATCTGAAAATTCTTTTGAGAAATCATGGGCAAAATGGAAGTTAATGTTTCCATCCTGAAGGGAGTCTTCTTTGTGCATCTGTTGAAGAGCTTAAGGTCGGTATTGCCTTTGGCAATCCATTCATCTCTTACCTCCAAAAACAGAGTACACAACTGTGAAGGGACTACTCCTTTGGCCTTCTGTATAGGAGGTGGTGTCTGTGGTCCTACTGAACTTCTTCAAATTGTCTTTGAGAACTGGGGAGGAATAAAGGAAGTGGAAAAGCATTTACAAACTTTATTCTTAAGTTGACTGTCAGTGGTGATCTAGAGCCAATGGTTTAGAAAAGATAAAATATATCCTTTGTGATATGACTGTAGGAAAGGTATTGATTCTCTACACCATCTGGAGGTTCTGATTGTTTGGGAAACTCTTTGTAAAAGTAAGTTTTCCTTCATCACTTCTGGTATTTCTATTCCAGATTCTGTATACATCTCTCCAGTCCAATAACTTTCTGAGTTGTCCTTGTGTATAGGAATATGAAGACCTTATTTGCCAGTTGATAAGAACATAAGAATGCCATACTTGGTCAGATCAATGGTCCATTTAGCCCAGTATCTTGTCTTCCGACAGTGGCCAATGCCAGGTGCTTCAGAGGGAATGACCAGAACAGGTAATCATCAAGTGATCCATCCCGTCACCCATTCCCAGCTTCTGGCAAAAAGAGGGTAGGGACACTTCAGAGCATGGTTTTGCATCCCTGCCCATCCTGGCTAATAGTTATTGATGGACCTATCCTTCATGAACTTATCTATTTCTTTTTTGAACCCTGTTATAGCCTTGGCCTTCACAATATCCTCTGGTAAAGAGTTCCACAGGTTGACTATGTGTTGTGTGAAGAAATACTTCCTTTTGTTTGTTTTAAACCTGCTACCTATTTATTTCATTTGGTGACCCTTAGTTCTTGTGTTATAGGAAAGAGTAAATAACATTTCCTTATTTACTTTCTCCACACCAGTCGTGATTTATAGACTTCTATCATATCCCGCCTTAGTTGTCTCTTTTCCAAGCTGAAAAGTCCCAGTCTTATTAATCTCTCTTCATATGGAAGCTGTTCCGTACCCCTAATAATTTTTTTTGCCCTTTTCTATACCTTTTCCAATTTCAATATATCTTTGAGATGGAGAGACCAGATCTGCACGCAGTATTCAAGATGTGGGAGTACCATAGATTTATATAGAGGCAATATGATATTTTCTGTTTTATCATCTATCCCTTTCCTAATGATTCCCAACATTCTGTTAGCTTTTTTGACTGCTGCTGCACATTGAGTGGATGTTTTCAGAGAACTATTCACAATGACGCCAAAATCTCTAATAGCTAATTGGGTCCAATCATTTTATATGCATAGTTGAGATTATGTTTTCCAATGTACATTACTTTGCATTTATCAACATTGAATTTCATCTGCCATTTTGTTGCCCAGTCACTCAGTTTTGTGAAATCCCTCTGTAACTCTTCGCAGTCTGCTTTGGACTTAACTATCTTGAGCAGTTTTGTGTCATCTGCAAATTTTGCCACCTCACTGTTTACCTCTTTTTCCAGATCATTTATGAATATGTTGAGCTGTCCTTGTGGTCAGTACTGGTCCCAGTATAGACCAGTGGGGGACACCATTATTTACTTCTCTCCATTCTGAAAACTGATAATTTATTCCTACCCTTTGTTTCCTATCTTTTGACCAGTTACTGATCCATGAAAGGACCTTCCCTCTTACCCCAGGACAGCTTACTTTGCTTAAGAGCCTTTGGTGACGGACCTAGTTACAGGCTTTTTGAAGCCTAAGTACACTGTATCCACTGGATCCCCCTTGTCCACATGCTTGTTGACCCCCTCAAAGAATTCCAATAGATGTTCCTAGTATTTCTAAAGATAGAAGTAACATGTTTTTCCTCCTCTTTATGCTGTGCCACATCCCTTTTTTAATGCCTCACAAAAATCCCCACTTCTCCTACAACCTTTATTGAAGTCAAAATCTGTTTGGAATGAGAGTCTATATGAAAGATACAACCATTAGGGTCACCTGTTCACTGCACTAGATAACAGGAACTTACCAACAAATTCATAGCTAAGGCTACATCAAACATGATCCACCTCAAGCCTCATCCAAACAAACTTTGTTAATAGACTAATTTTTCATCTTAGCCCGTTATAATTACTCTAGCATAACAGGTGGATGTCTACAGAGAAGCTTCAAAGTTCCTATTTGAGGATAATTCTGCGTTGAAAACCATGGATTCTTTTGGGAAATAGTCTCTCAGATGGGACTGGTGTGTTGTTAACGAAGAATGAGACTGCTTTATCTAATGTAGGCACCAACCAGCATACATATAAAAAAATCAGAATAAAAAGATTCCTGTTTTGAATTAGAAGGAAAATACTTTCATAGAGGGTTTAAAGGCTCATCTTGCTCTTCTTGAATGTTTACAATATCTAACATCTTTTTAACTATTTGCTCAAGGAACACAGGTGGAAAAGATTATCAGTGGTACTGGTCCAACCTCATTCTTTTCCAGAACACAATTTTTTTCCTTCTCCAAGGAAGATGAGCTAGAATATTAAACTTATTTTCTTTTAATATTGCTATTTGTCTTCCCTTTTACCCATCTTTGGAGAGGGTGAAGGGACTTGAAATAAAGAGAACACTCAGAAGTCAGGACTGTCTTTCTAAACTATTTAGAGTGAATGAATAGTGATAGGGTAGTTCTGCCTAGATTGGAATCCTATGGTTGTCAGCGATCCTGAGACACAGATGGCTGCAGGGTGGATACCCTGGTGCAGGATACCTGTTTCTTTCTCAACCACAAAACCACCATTTTAAAACTTTAGCAAGAATAATTGTCATTTCATAGCATTCTGAAAACAAATCAAACTCAAGAAGCCAACTGTCCCAAAAAGTATACACTTACTTGGATTCTGACATCTGCTGACCAAGGTGAGAAAGAAGATGCATTGTCAAGTCCAGGAAGCACAGGAATAGCTCAGGATAGGACAGCACTCTCCCTAAGGGAGTGGATTATTGCCTTTTCTGTCGGATGCAGGTTTTCCTTTTTGTAGAGTAGGCAACATCTGCCCAGTCCACACAGACATCTGGCATGAAGTCGCTTTGTCCTATAGCTTATTTTGGCAGCAAATAGCTTTGACCTCAAAATTGAGGTTTTATTCGTAATTTTGTCACTCCAGCCCTTCTAGCTTAGGTAAAAACTAGCACACAGCAGAGGTATTCCCTCAGATCAAAAATCAGAGTGCCAATGTGACTTCAGTATGGCAAAAAGTAACTCCACTTGTCAATCAAATCCAAAAGCGAACATTAGGTTTAAAAAAAATCTAGTTTAGGAAGGTTTCTAAGCAAAAAGCTACATTTCCTGCCTAAAGTGGGGGCAAAACAACTGTCTGTACCTCTGCAGAGGCATAGCATCTGGCCACATGATCCAAGGATGGAGTTACTGGTGCTTTGGGCTCTGTCACATTCAGCTTTAGAACGCTTCCATGGTTACCCATCAGTGTGGATTGCTAGCAATGTATTCAGAGAAAGTATAGTACATTTTAACCCCTTTTAACCGAGGCTACTGTGCCAACCTGTATATAGGCCATACTTATAACTTTCTCAGTTTTTCATCATCAGATACAGAGCTCTGATGATAAATTGTTCTAAAATCTGTCTTTTCAAAATCAATGGGAAATACTTTAAATACGGTCTTAAAATCAATCCCGTGAGGGAGACTTCTTCCAAATGAGTGAGACTTGGCAGGTCTGCAAATAGTTGTGTTTTGTTTTATCTTTTTTTCAGCTGGATTTGTTCATGTTGCACAGAGTAACTTATGTGTATTGCCAACTGTTTTTCTATTACTAAACATTATCTAGATAGCAGGGCTTGAGAAGGGCATTTCACCACACGCCCTGAGTGAGTGGGTATTTTGAATGGGCGAGTTGGTGGTGGCTGGGGAGTGGAAGTAGCAACAGTAGTGGTAACTGAAGGAAGTAGACTGGGAGAGGCAGTCAGGGTGACTGGTGCTGCTGCAGTGAATTCCTTGACAAGCTTGATTTCTAAGTCAGCTGATTTCTGTTGACATTTGAGCCCTGGAGGTGATTACATAATTTGTATAGCTTGTTGGTATGCTTTTAATCAGGCTTAGTGCTTATATAGTGCTCACCATTGAAGTGCTTTACAAACAATAGATAGGAAATATGGTGTATTTTTACTTCTCCCATGATGCACAGGTACAAGATATTTAGGAGCATACAACAAATTCCATGGTGAAAATAGAGGATATACCTACACTGTTCAGTTTGTGAAGTGAGTAAAACTTGGAAACAAAAAGACAAATTTGCATGGACATTTGTTCCCTACATTCACTATATCCTGAGATCATTTTATCAGGATACAATGCAAATGTCAACAATCCAGTTTTTCTTGGTGGGAAGCACTAATGGCAGGACTGGCTCTAGGCACCAGCAAAACAAGCAGGTGCTTGGGGCAGCACATTTCTCGGGGTGGCATTTAGGCGCTGGCCCCCGCTGCCCCAATTCACCTCCGTCTGCTCCCCGTGAATGCACGGCAAGCCTGGGAAGGAGAGGGGAGAAGCCAAGCGACAGCGCGCTCGGGGAGGTGGTGGTGGTGGAGCGGAGGTGAGCTGGGGTGGGGAGTGGTTCTTGTTCCTCTACCCCCCGTTACTTCCTGCGTCCCCCCCCCCACCCTAGCTTACCTCCGCTCCGCCTGCTCCCCTGAATGCTCCGTTTCTCCCCTTCCCTCCCAGGCAAGGGATGGGGGAGAAGCGGAGCAGCAGCATGTTCAGGGGAGCAGGCTGAGCAGAGGTGAGCTAGGGTGGTGGGTCGTGGAGGGGTGTGCAGGAAGCAATGGGGTGGGGGAAATGCAGTACACCAGGGGAGGAGGCAGGGCTGGAGATTTGGGGAAGGGGTTGAGAAGGGGCAGAGTTGGGGTAGGGGAGCACCCAAACAAAAAGGAGGGACGGCCAAAATTTGTTTGCTTGGGGCAGCAAAAATCCTAGAGCCGGCCCTGACTAATGGAATTTTTTTTTGTATTGACATTTGGTTCCTTTGGTTTCTTTACTCTTTATGCACAGAAAAAAATAACATTCTTCTTTGAGGGCCTCCATGCAGCCCCTTTTGGGCCAGGTGGGAATCATGCCTTGATCTAACAGCAAGAACAGGTTAAAGAAATGTGATTCATGTGCTGCACTATTCCTGAATCTGATGTCCTTTTCAGATATTTGATTTGCCTGGGATACAATATGTAGTGTGCCACAAATTTGTGTCTCAGACTTGATTGGAACATCACATCAGACTTCAGGTGCAGCTCACCTTCCAAAGCCTCCAAGCAGATGGCATAATTCTGGGCACAAGCCTAGTGCCTAGGCCAGAACTAGCAGCTTCAGTGCACAGGCCTGCTTCTAAAGAGCCCAGATGCATGTTATCTCTTCAGCTGCAGCACCACCCTCCACAAAGTGCATTACGCCCAGACCAGGGAGACTTTGAAAGAGCACTTTAACAGTGAGCCGCAAAAACGCACTGCGGAGTACTATGTTCTCCCTGGCCCTGCTATTCCTGGGACTGTTAGGATTTGTGTGGTTCTCCGTATACACCTATGAATATAACACTGTCACTGCACCTATTAATTTTGCTGTGTTTGCTGTACATTTATGATTATTACATCAGAACTACTAGGCACTCTGCAGCATAAGTTATAAACTTATAAAGATGAATTATTTCTCAAAGAATAGAATTTTATTCAGTAACAAAACCAGTGAAAAGAAGAATCAGCAATTCAAAAGCTAATATATTAAAAACTTAATAAAATGAATGGAACAGACCTTAACAAGGGAAAAAACATTCATGTCAACTTTACCTACATGTACAGCAACCATGGCTTTCCCAGGTCAGTGTATGTGAAGCTGGGGTTGTTCTTAATGTCCTGAGAGGTGGAGTGGCAGGTATAGGGATGCAGCCAATTGATACAGTGTGCAATGTTGAGGTGGGGGTGCAAGGAGGTGCTATAATGGAGTTCTCCATGGACTGCAAAGGGAGGTGACCCTGTAGGTCCAAAAGAGACTGCAGCATTTGTGTTTGCTGCCAGAAAAGGCCCATTATGTCCTGGTACATCACCCTCTCCTACTGAGACTCCTGAACCTTCCACCTGTCCACATTTTCCTCCCTCAGGCTGTCTGCAATGTTCACCCTCTAGGCCCTTTGCTCACAGTCTGAAGCAGCAGAAGATCTCACTGAACAGGTCTTCCCAAGTACTCTTCTTTCTCCTCCTCATCTGGCTCAGGTGTTCCACACGTGTAGAGGGGGAACCCCCTCAAGGCCGCAGTGGCAGCAGCTGCAGATAGAACACACAGAGGTACCATTGTCAGTACAGTCACAATGTAAAGTGAAAATTAAGATTCAGAACTCCCTTCCCTTGCTCCCCTAAAGTTTTAAACAAGACAGGCTTATTGACTCTTCTGCTTCAGAGTGCTTATGCACAGCACCAGCCATAATGAGTATGGCCTGCCAAGGGTGAGGGAAATAAGGAGGGAATTGCTCAATAAGTACAGGGCACTGGCACTGAATACTGGCACCATTTTCCACAGGCGGTGGTGATTTTAGCTGATACCTCACTCCTGAGGGTAACAAAGCCATTGAGAGCACAGCTGGTGCTGGTATGCCAAAGCCACCTGGGCCCATATGTTAGCCTGTGTACTACAATGGTACCTGCCCAAGTTATCATCAATCAGCATGGGAAAATATCCTACCACTGAGGAAGAAATAAAGCTGCCATCCCTAGTAACCTTCTGGAGAGGTCTGCAGAGTACCTCCATGAAAGTTGCATTGAGATCTCTCAGGAGGATTCAAGGGACATCCCTGTGTACATAAACAAACTGCTCCGCATGGCCCTCCCGTTGCCTAACTCTGCAGGGGAATGAAAAACAGATAACAACAGTTCCTCTCTTTGTTGTACTGCTACCTCTTCTAGGCCAAGTTAATTAATGAAAACTTGACAGCTGTGTCCTGTTAAGTTGGGGGCACCATCAGTACATCACTATAATGGGAAATAAATTTACAAATAAAGTATGTAAATAAATTTACAAATAAAGTATGTAAATAAATTTACATACTTACCCGGGGTTCCTTTCCCTGCACTGGGTTTGCCCGTGCTCAATAACAGGGACTGAATGGACTGTGGTAGAGTTTCAAACAGGTCCTGGCTCACGGAATAGCTGGACCCCCAATCGCATGTCCCACATCCCCCTTTTCCTCCTCCACATCTTCTTTATCCTCACTGTTCATGCCAGGGGCCTGTGACTCAGGTTCCACAGAGGTATCCATGGTGGCATGTGGAGGGGCAAGGCGTGATTTCTGCCAAGTATGGTATGCAGCTTGTTGTAAAAACAGCAGGACTGCGACTTGGCACCAGATCGACTGTTGATCTCTCTGGCCTTCTGACATGCCTGATGCAGTTTCTTCGCTTTTATGTGGCACTGCTGCTGGTCCCTGCTGTACCCCTTCTCCTGCATCCCCCATGCAATCTGCTCACAGATTTCCACATTTCTACAGCTGGTCTGTAGCTGGGCCGTAGCCTCTTCACCGGAGCATGTAGCTGGCATGGTCATCTGGGCATCTACGCACAACAACGGAGAGCTGCTAAGTGTGCTCACAAAGCTGGACAATCAGTAAAAAGGCAATTCAAAAATGTGTGGGGCTTTAAAGGGGAGGAGGATCTTCCAGTCTCCATGTTCCCTTGGCAGTGGAGTTCACAATTGTGACCAGAGCTCAGTGTCAGGCATTGTGGGACAGCTGCTGGAGGCATGCTAGGGTTAACATAAATAACACAGTGTCTACACTCATGCTGCGTCAACCTCAGTACATCAACCATGGCTCAATGCCGTTCAGGGAGGAGGTGTTACTGCATCGCTGTAATGGGCACTAAGATACATGGGAGACAAATGTAAGTGTAGACACATGCACAACTAGGCTGACACAAGGCAACTTATGTCAACCTAACCGGGCAGTGTAGACCAGGACTTAGGCTGTGGTGCATCTAGCACTAGAGCCATCCAACAGCCTTCCGCTTAGCAGCAGAGGAAAATGTGCAAGTGGACTCTCTGAAGAGCACAGCACTAGTGAATTTGGTCACCGAAACCAGCAACCTATTTTGCAGATGAGGACACCCAGATATAGACCTGTTTGTATCCAAAATAATGCCAGGTGCCCACTGTATTGCACAAGAATTGCCAGGGCAGGAAAATTTCTCACAAATACACCCTTCTTAGATCGGAATACATACCTCCTGTATGCATTTCCTTTGATAACCCTCATCCCCAGAGCAAGAAGAAGGATCAAAAGGGACAAGAGGGGGAGGGATAGCTCAGTGGTTTGAGCATTGGCCTGCTAAACCCAGGGTTGTGAGTTCAATCCTTGAGGGGGCCATTTAGGGATCTGAGGAAGGAAAAAAAAATTGGGGATTGGTCCTGCTTTGAGCAGGGGGTTGGACTAGATGACCTCCTAAGGTCCCTTCCAACTATGATATTCTAAGGCAAATGCCAGCCTAATAGCTACCAAGTGGGAATGTCAACAGTGCATCTCAGAACTGATTAAATTCTATTTTAAACCCTGCTTGTAGTTAGAATATCATAATCATACTTCATAAAGTTCTGAATAGAGCTGGCAGGAGAATGGAAATTCTGTTCACAAAGGAGTCTGAGATTTCAAAAGCTGATTTCATTTCAAATTGAAATGAAACCCCAAAATTTCAAAATTCTCAAAAGAAGAATCCTGGGGAAAAATATATTTTTAAATTTTATATTACAAAATGTTAAGAGATTCAAATCAAAAAGTCACTTCAAATAAAAAAATCAAAATGTTTCATTCCAAAAATGTCAAAATGGGACATTTTGACTTTTTAATGAGTTTTTGTTTTGGTTTTTGTCCACAATTTTGGCAGAATTGTCACCATTTTACTAAGCATTTTAGTTGATGGAACTGCATTTCTTGATGGAAAATTGTTCCATCAAAGTTTTTCTGACCAGTTCTAGTTCTGAACCATATTTATGGTGCAGCCTATTTTCCTATACTACCTATACAAACAGTATTTGTACAATAAGGACTGCACACGACCCAGAGAGAAGCATGAAAGGAGAAGGGAGTATAAGGTTTTATAGAAAACCACCAGTAAAACATCGGATTCTCTGCACCATCCACATGACCAAAGTAAAGTATCAACAAAAACTGGGCCTATTCAATGACAGAGTAACAGAACAACAACAAAAAAGTGTAATCCAAATTCAATCCTAGAATCTAACAGCAAAAATAGAGATTAGCTTGCAATTCTTGATATTGCTCTTCTGGCAACATTTTGGGTAGACAGCTCACAAACACAGTAAACACTGTATGACTGGGAAGGAAACTATAGAGGGAGCTGGGAGCAACCCTTATATTTAAATTGCCTAATATTTCCCATCATAAGAGATATTTGCAATTCTTATTATTATTTTTGGTGAGGCTCTATCATCTAGCATTGTGTGCAAAAGGCCTCCATTCAGCAGGGAGAAAGCCTGATGCCAGAGAAGTGCCTTTTATTTGTCTCAAGAACTTCTGTTCAGGTTTGTCTGAGAAACTTCAGAAAACTGTCATTTCCCTTCTGTTGCTTGCATTGGCAGCAAATTTTGGCAACATGCCAAACTAACTGACCATGTACGCTAATCTAAGGCTGGTCTATGGAGCAGCACACACTGCACTGGGAACCCCAGGAAAAGATAACCTCTTAGTGGGAGGGGGAGCGGTAGCGGTGTGCAAGAGAAGCCAGTCTGGGATTCACCATGACTACTTCCCAGACCTAGAACATGCCCTGACAGCACTCACCCGCTGCTCCTCGAGCAAGATAGTTTCCCTAAGGGTACGTCTATACTACCCGCCTGATTCGGCGGGTAGTAATCGATCTTCTGGGATCGATTTATTGCGTCTCGTCTAGACCGCTGTTGACACCGGTACTCCTGCTCCGCGCGAGGAGTAAGCGGAGTCGACGGGGGAGCCTGCCTGCCGCGTGTGGACCTGCGGTAAGTGCTGTTTAGTTCGAACTAGGAGACTTCGACTTCAGCTACGGTATTCACGTGGCTGAAGTTGCGTATCTTAGTTCAAACCGGGGGGTTAGTGTGGACCAGCCCTAAGAGATAACAACCTTACTGCTAGCTACAACAATTAGCCCTATAGCTTAAGATGTGCTGAGGGTTCAGGGGCAAAACCCTACCAACAAGGCATTGGGGGGGGGGGGGGGGGGGAAGAGTGTTGCAATTGCAAAATATAAGTTGTTTTTACCTTTTTCTTTTTTTAAAAAAACCTTAAAAATACATACAACACTTTCCTCCCAACAACATTAAAAACAATGTTATTTAGGTTGCAAAGTTAAGCACTCGAAAGTTGGGAATTGCCATAATTAAGTCTGACTGTGCAACCCTAGTGTAGTACCCTGCATATATGCATTATTATGCAGTCTTTTTCCAAAGGACTCCTGCCTCATTTAGTACGAAGGATGGTACTCGGGAAATGAATCAGGTTATTTGTAGGTTCCCTGACTCATTTGCTCTAGAAGTTGAAAGGTGTGTAGAGAATGAGGCAGAGCACTGCAAGAAGAGAAAGGATGGCCATGTGGTTAAGGTAGTTGAATTGCACACAGGAGAACTCAGTACCGTCCCTGCTTTTGCCAGAGAGTTCTTATGAGCAAGTCACTTAAACCAACATTTTGGCAGATAATTATCAACTAGGTGTCCAAACTGAGGCACTTGGGGCCCAATATGATGAAGTGCTGAGAACTCACAATTGCAATGGAAGTTAATGGGAACAGTAAGGCAATGTGGTCTAGAGCAGAGGTCTCAAACACGCGACCCGCGGGCCACATGCGGCCCATGGAGTTATTTCCTGCGGCCCGCCATAGGCACCAACTCCACTGGCAGCCAAGCTCCAAACATTACTGAGTGTTTATATTTTATTAAAACCCCTCTTTGCATTGCAGTTTTTTAAAAGTTAATACATTGACTTTTAATACTATATTACTCTTCATTTTTGACTATACTTTTGTATCATTGTATGAAAAGGTTTCTGTGATGCGGCCCTCGGGCCAATTTACTAGTTCTCATGTGGCCCTCGTGGTGATTTGAGTTTGAGATCTCTGGATTAGACGAATAAACAGCGTTCCAAGTCAGAAGACCCCAGAATTTAATGCTGGCTCTGCCACTGATTCACTGTGTAGCCTCAGGCAAGTGTCTATGTCTTAATTTCTCCAGTGACTAATAATGGGACTAATAATGCTCTTATTTCTAGAGGAAATATGGAGTTACATTAACTAAATATATGTGAGGATCTCAGATACAAAGTGATAGGTGTCCTAGGAAAGACTGTGACAAAACCAAATAATTCTGTACCATCATTGCATACTAGATGGGTTCAATCTAATCTTATTTTAAATTATTCTGAACATTTTGGAGATCATTTCACCTATTCAATGTGATCTTTAGAAATGTATGAAATTTGACTATAGATGGAATGTATGCAGTTTCCTCTCAAAATATAATTTTAATTTTTGTGATGAAATTTTCCTCCCTTCCTATTGGCACCATACCTATTTGATTTAGTACTCAAAAAAATTATAAAGGGCCTCAAACTCAGTAGTTTAGAGACCAGCACTTGTAAACAAAAAGCAAGATATTTTGTGGTTTAGTAAAACAAAAATATTTTCACTCTCAGCCAGGTAATCATCTCCACAAAAAACAGAAAAGCAACAAGTATGCACTGAAAGTGAGCAAATCTCAGAGTCTTATTGTATTTAGTTTATTTGGTGTACAACATCATACTGGAAACTTTTAGTAATAATAGACCACAGAAAATAGCACACCATAAAAAGTCCAAAATATAAAATATGAACTCCATGTACAAAGTATATAAAAACAAATCTATAAACACCCTTATATATGGCATGAGCTAGACAGCTGTACTGATATGGTTACTGTGACTTCAAATCACAGCTATTAAAAAACACAGTAGTCATCTGCCATATCTCAGGTAAGAAGTAGCTAAGCATCAACACACAATAATCACAGTGATCAAAAGTATCTGGCAATTTAGACAAATCAAATATTTTAACCCCAAGTATCCAGAATAAATGACTGACAATATTGTGGAGCATACAGTATAGGGATTATACTAAAGTAGAAGGAGTGGCTAAGATTCATCAGGGCAATGCTGTTTTACAAGATAACCTTGATGGTTTAGGCAAACAGACTGAGAGATTAAACATAACATTTAGTCCCAAATTCTGCACTCAGATCTGCCTGGTAGACTCGTGTGCTCATTTGGAGTCCCACTAACTTGATTGGGCTCTACATGGGTACAAGGGTCCACTTGCACAGACTCAATGACAGGATTGGGACCTGAATATGTAAATGTAAAAGATGCAGTTGGATAGAAATAATGGTCAAGTATAGATTAAATGACACCAAACTAATTTATAACTAAGGAAAAGAATGTGGGTTCATAGACAGTTGCAATATTTGTATTCTTGGTCGAGTGTGCTGCAGCAATAAAGAAGAACATGTCTTTTCAAGATAGTTATAGTATACTAACTGATAGTAGAATCCCCTGTTAGTCTCTAAGGTGCTACAAGTTTTTCTTTCTTATTTTCGTTTTGATGACTACTAGTGTTAGCACCTGTAGTACATTTGCTCACTTTCCATGTGCTCCAGCTTTTTAACATTGAGATATATTTATGATTTAAAGTGGGAGAAAGTGATATTATAATAAAAATATTAATTCTTGTGTCCATTTAAAAGTTGTGGATGTTCTATATTGCAGTGTGCGGGATGAATTCACTTTCTTTGTACTAATGTTTTGCCAATAACTCAATAATAGTAGCCCGTGATCAAACACACCCGGGCCTAGTGGAACACGCAACTGCCAATGAGAAAATATATTGTGTTTTAGACAGCAGCATGTAACATTGCAATTAGAGCAATTTTTGTAATCACCTGCTCCATAAATATATTCATGAACATTTTCTTGGATAAAAGTCTGATAAACAGAACCAGTGACCTCAGATTATTGTTACTTCTCCAAACTGGAGGCCTCCAACCCAACAGGACCTTTTCATGAAATAAATTTGTTTTTTAAAATCGTTACTCCAATTCACCCACGAGGGCACCTGAACATCTGTAATCCAATACAAATAGATGATGACTTTTTGTAGATCTCATGGAAAGTCAAATTTGAAATCCAGAATTTTTTTTCTGTGTGAAAGAAGCTTATGAGTGAATGTACTACACTTCATCTTTCAGTCGAAGACGAACATAGACGTTAGGGCCCCAGTTCTGTTAACACTGAAACTGGAGTCAATGGGACTACCTATATATGAGAGTAGTGACTAAAATATCATGTACGAAAGAAGAAGTGATCTCTAAAATTTGTAAAAGAACCTTAACTCAGAATTTCTTGTATTTTTAGTGTTTGTGTTAGTTCAGCCTTATATCCATGTTAATGGAGTTTTTTGTACTGGAATATTAGCTATGTCTCAGAACATTGTGCACTGAGCCTGTTAGACCACATTTGGTGTATAGTGTCCAGTTTTGATCACCTTTTTTGAAGATATATGTCAGTATAAATTCTGGCTGCCCCTGAATAGGCATGTTTGGTAGGAAAAGATGGCAGCTCAGGGGGCCTCTCTCCATCATGTCAGCACATATGTAAAGGTCACAGGCATAATGCTAACTGAGCACTTGTAGGAAAGAAGCATGGCCAGGGCCTCATCCCCTGCATGGATGTAAGTATCTGGCAGCAAGTATTTGGGCAGCATAGTGTAAGAGTGGTATACAATGTGCTTCCTAAGGAATTCTGCATGCGACTGCCCTCCTTGGCTATTGCAGTTCTGTCCCTGAACAACCTGAAATTACTGAAAGGCAATAAATATAGAACCCCTTAGAGGTCATTTTCAAAGAGTCACATTCCAGAGAAGAAAACCACTTTCATATTGGTCATGGAAGTTTAACTTTGATCTCTTCTGCATGTGTATTATGAATCTGTCTAATTACACAATCAAATTATTTCTCAGTGTAACATAATAGAAAATATCCACAACCATAAATGCAAATGTAGTATTTTGTAACTTTTTTTGGTTATTCTTGGACACTCAATTTCTCAGTCCTAATGGTCCAGTATATCTTGTGAAAAACTTTTGATATAAGCTCTTGTCAGGGTTCCCTCCCCACTCTAAACTCTAGGGTAAAGACGTGGGGACCCGCATTCAGAGCCCCTAAGCCTATTTTACCAGCTTAGGGTAAACCCCCCCAAGGTACAAAATTCCCTGCACCCCGAGAAATGCTTCTTACTGCCACCATCAAATGTCTAACAGGAATCCAGGAAAGGAATCACTTGAACTTCCCTCCCCCCCAAAATGCCCCCTCAAGCCGTACACCCCCTTTCCTGGGGAAGCTTGAGAACAATCTCCCAACCAATTGGTTACACAGTGATCTAAAAACCCACCCCCTGGGTTTTAACACTATAGAAAACAGTCAACTTCTTAAAAGAAGGATTTTATTAAACATAAAGAAGGTAAAATCATCTCTGTAAAATCAGGATGGTAACTATTTCACAGGGCACTATATTTCCACACTCAGAGAGATTTCCCCCTCTGGACAAAACCTTAACGTTACAGATAACCATGAATACCTCCCCCCCCCCTTGCCCTTTCTAACACAGGGAATACACCAAGCCAAATAAACAGAATCTATACGCTATGCTATCTAAACTTACTTCAGAAACGGGAGGTTTGATTTTCTGTAGGTTCCTTCTGTCTTCCAATATCACTCTCTCTCAGACAAAGACACCCACTAAAACCTTCCCCCCTCCCAAAGTTTGAAAGTATCTTGTCCCCTTATTGGTCAGAGCCCAGCCAGGTCAGGTGTCAGTCTGGCTACCTGCATTTCTTAACCCTTTACTGGAAAGAGGATTTTATAGCACTGCATCAGACCCTCTCCCCCTTCCCTTCATATTTATGACACGCCCCCCAAATCACCGATAGTGTGAAACACTGGCTGTGATTTCTTCCTGGAGCTTTAAAAGAAAACAAAGTAATAAGACACATGAATCTCCAAATATACTAATAACTGGATAAAGACTAACAATATTGTCCACATTGCAAGGACGATTTTAACCAGTTGGTTCGGGGAAACTTTCACGGGAGAGTGCATCAGCCACTTTGTTAGAAGCTCCTGAAATGTGTTGTATTTCAAAATCAAAATCTTGGAGAGCTAAACTCCATCGAAGGAGTTTTTTGTTATTTCCCTTGGCGGTATTAAGCCACTTTAGTGCAGCATGGTCAGTTTGCAGGTGGAAACGCCGTCCCCAAACGTATGGGCGTAGCTTTTCTAGAGCGTAGACAATGGCGTAACATTCCTTCTCACTGATTGACCAGTGGCTTTCCCTCTCAGACAGCTTCTTGCTGAGAAACACGACAGGATGGAATTCTTGATCTGGTCCTTCCTGCATTAAGACTGCTCCCACACCACGCTCGGACGCATCTGTGGTTACTACGAACGGTTTATCAAAGTCCGGGGCCCTTAGCACAGGGTCAGACATGAGTGTTGCTTTAAGCTGATTAAAGGCCTTCCGACACTCATCAGTCCACTGAACCGCATTTGGCTGGTTCTTTCTGGTTAGGTCAGTTAGAGGGGCGGCGATTTGGCTGTAGTGCGGTACAAATCGCCTGTAATATCCGGCCAAGCCTAAGAAAGATTGGACCTGTTTCTTTGACTTTGGGACAGGCCACTTTTGGATAGCCTCCACCTTGGCCTGTAGGGGGTTAATAGTTCCTTGACCCACCTGGTGTCCAAGGTAAGTCACTCTGTTGAGGCCTATTTGACACTTTTTAGCCTTAACAGTTAGTCCTGCCTCTCGTATGCGCTCGAAGACCTTCTGGAGATGCTCCAGGTGTTCGGCCCATGAGTCAGAAAATATGGCCACATCGTCAAGATAGGCAACTGCCAATTCTCCCAATCCCGCTAGGAGACTATCTACCAGTTTCTGGAATGTGGCAGGTGCATTCCGCAGCCCGAAAGGGAGTACATTAAATTCATACAGCCCGACATGGGTGATGAAGGCTGACTTTTCCTTGGCGGATTCATCTAGCGGCACCTGCCAGTACCCCTTGGTTAAGTCTAAGGTGGAGATGAACTGGGCACGTCCCAGTTTCTCCAATAGTTCATCTGTGCGAGGCATTGGATAGTTGTCTGGGCAAGTCACAGCATTTAGTGTACGGTAGTCCACGCAAAAGCGTATTTCCCCATCTGGTTTGGGGACTAGAACCACGGGAGAGGCCCATGCACTGCTAGAGGGACGGATTATACCCATCTGTAGCATGTCTTGAACCTCCCGTTCTATAGCAGTTTTGGCGTGAGGAGCCACTCGGTAAGGTCGGGCTCTAATTGGGTGGGCATTACCTGTGTCAATGGAGTGGTATGCCCGTTCGGTCAGTCCTGGGATGGCTGAGAACATCGGTGCGAATTTAGTGCACAGCTCCTGGATTTGCTGGCGCTGCATACGTCCGAGGGTCATGGAGAGGTTCACCTCTTCCACGGCACCATCATTTTTCCCTTCATAGTAGACACCTTCAGGCCACTCAGCGTCTTCTGCTCCCTGGGCAGTAAACTGACAAACCTTCAATTCTCGGGGGAAAAAAGGCTTTAGAGAATTAACATGGTACACTTTAGGCTTGAGAGTTGTGGTGGGGAATGCTATGAGATAGTTCACAGCTCCCAGGCGTTCTTGGACCGTAAATGGCCCTTCCCATGCCGCTTCCATTTTATGGGCCCGGAGCGCCTTCAAGACCATGACTTGGTCCCCTACTTTAAAGGAACGCTCTCTGGCATGTTTATCATACCAGGCCTTTTGCTCTTCCTGAGCCCCTTTTAGGTTTTCTCTAGCAAGAGCTAAAGAGTCTCGGAGGGTGTTTTGTACGTTGCTTACAAAGTCCAGAATGTTAGTTTCCGAAGAAGGCGTAAACCCCTCCCATTGCTGTTTCACCAGCTGTAATGGCCCTTTAACCTCGCGGCCATACACAAGCTCAAATGGTGAAAACCCTAAACTGGGATGTGGTACAGCCCTGTAGGCAAAGAGCAACTGCTGTAACACTAGGTCCCAATCGTTGGAGTGCTGGGTTACGAATTTACGTATCATGGCTCCCAAAGTTCCATTAAACTTCTCCACCAGACCATTTGTTTGATGGTGGTAAGGGGTGGCAACCAAGTGGTTCACCCCATGAGCTTCCCACAGGCTTTTCATGCTCCCTGCCAGGAAATTAGTTCCCGAATCAGTAAGGATGTCGGCGGGCCAACCTACCCTGGCAAAAATCTCTGTTAATGCCTGGCATACACTTTTAGCCCGGGTGTTGCTCAGAGCTACTGCTTCTGGCCATCGGGTGGCAAAATCCATGAAAGTCAGTATGTACTGCTTTCCTCTGGGTGTCTTTTTCGGAAAAGGACCCAGAATATCCACAGCTACCCGCTGAAATGGAACTTCAATTATGGGGAGTGGCTGGAGAGGGGCTTTGACCTGGTCTTGGGGTTTTCCCACTCTTTGGCACACCTCACAAGACCGGACATAGGTAGAAACATCCTTGCCCATTCCCTCCCAGTGGAATGACCTCCCCAAACGGTCTTTGGTTCTGTTCACCCCAGCATGACCACTAGGATGATCATGGGCTAAGCTCAAGAGCTTTAGCCGGTACTTAGTCGGAACCACTAACTGTCTCTGAGGACGCCAATCTTCCTGGTGTCCACCAGAAAGAGTCTCCTTATATGAAAGGCCTTTTTCTATAACAAACCGGGATTGATTAGAAGAGCTGAGAGGCAGTGGGGTGCTCCGTCCCACTGTCCAAGCTCTCTGTAGGCTTTCATCTGCTTCCTGCTCGGCTTGGAACTGTTCCCTAGATGCTGGAGACATCAGTTCCTCACTGGGTTGTAGACCTGGGCTGGGTCCCTCTGGAAGCGATGTAGGTGATGGGGTTGTTTCCGTTGACTGTGAACCACTCTCCGCTGGTGCACAATGTGGTAATTCAGGCTCTGGCTGAGCCTCTTGTATGGAGTTATTGGTTGCTGCTGCCATTGCAGGCTCGGTGGTGCCCTCGGGTGTTGGTACGGTAGCTGGGGTTGCAAGCGCTGGACTCAGTGCTGGCAATGGTTCTGGTGCTGGTTGTTTTGTCTGTTCCAGTTCCGAGACTGGCTTGGGTTGGGTTTCTGTGATTGGATCCACGACGGCTGTTGCAGTCGTTGGCAGGGTGTCCGGTTCCACCACCTCTATCTGGGTCTCTGGTAGTACAGATGGGGTTCCGGTGGAAGTCCCAGGAACAGAGCTAGGTGTGACAGCTTGCTTAGCCTGGCTGCGGGTGACCATTCCCACCCTCTTGGCTAGCTTCACACAATTGGTCAAGTCTTCCCCCAGCAACATGGGAATTGGATAATCATCATAGACTGCAAAAGTCCAATTTCCTGACCAGCCCTTGTACTGGACAGGCAACACGGCTGTAGGTAAATTAAAAGAGTTGGACTTGAAGGGTTGAATTGTCACTTGTGCCTCTGGGTTGATTAAGCTGGGGTCCACTAAGGATTTGTGGATAGCCGACACTTGTGCTCCGGTGTCCCTCCACGCTGTAACCCTTTTTCCGCCCACACTCACCGTTTCCCTTCGTTCCAAGGGTATCTGGGAGGCATCTGGGCCTGAGGACCTTTGGTGTGACCCCGGTGCAATGAACTGTATTCTGTTGGGGTTCTTGGGGCAGTTGGCCTTCACATGCCCCAATTCGTTACATTTGAAACATCGCCCAGCTGACTGGTCAGTGGGGCGAGGTGGGTTGCTGGAGAATGGGGTGGTGGGGCAATAAGGGGTCTGGGTTTTCCCTTGTGGGGCCTTGGGCTGCTCCTGGTGAGGGGATGTGGTCTCGGGTTTTCCTTTCTGGTATCTCCCCAAACTATGACCAGGGTTGTTCCTCTCTGCTTCCTGCACCCCTTGTGTACCAAATTTCCTTGCCCCTCTGCTGATCTGGGACTGTTCGTATTGATCAGCATAAGCAGCAAGGCTGTCTGCTGAGTCCATTTTCTTATCCCATAAACACTGTCTTATATCATCCTTGGACATATTCAGGAATTGTTCCTGAGCCATCAAATCACACACTCCTTCAAAGCTAGTAACATTCCTTCCCTTGACCCATTTTTTTAACAGCTCCTTTATCCGGTTTACATAAGCTACATTACTTAGTCCAGGCCCTCGGATAAGGGTTCGAAATTTTACTCTGTAAGTTTCAGGTGTAACTTGAAATTGTTTTAAAACCAAATCCTTGAATTTCTCATAGTCAGAAGCCTCATCAATAGGCATGTCATTGAATATGTCCAGAGCACTTCCAGTCAACTTTGCTACCAATAGGGTCATTTTGTGATCATCAGGAATGTGATGGAGATTGCATAGTCTCTCAAAGGTGAGAAAATATTCAGCAATATCACGGGATTCATCATACGGTGGACATAGTCGCTCCCATTTGTGGGTTGTTGGGGAAGGATTATTAGTGTTATCCGGTAGATTCTGCTCCGCCCTGGTCTTCTCCATCTCCAGGGCATGCTTCCTCTCTCTGTCTTTCTCCTCCTCAGCATGCTTCCTCTCTCTCTCCTTCTCCTCCATAGCATACTTCTTCTCCTCCATAGCATGCTTCCTCTCTCTCTCCTTCTCCTCCATAGCATACTTCCTCTCCTCCTCAGCATGCTTCCTCTCTCTCTCCTTCTCCTCCTCAGCATGCTTCCTCTCTCTCTCCTTCTCCTCCATCTCCATCTGTTTAAGTTGTAGCAGTCTTGCATGTTTCTTCTCCTCCTCATCAGCTTGTAGCCGGGCTATCTCAAGTTTAATAGCTGCTTCACTGGCAGTCATCTTAGCCTTTCTGTTTTTAATCTGTCTTAACCCGATAGTGTTAGAAAAGAAAAAAAAAACCTTGCTTGGGTATTCCCTGTAGGGGTTAACTACCTGCTTTCATATGTAGATACTCTAGCTCCTAGCAGCTTAACCCCTCCCCCCTCCCTGCTTCCAGCAGCTACAGGGAAGAGCTAGAGAGAAGAGAAAAAAAAATTCTAAACTCCCTGTGTCTGGTTCAAAAAAACTCTCTGGTTCAATAGATCCCACCGCTCTGCCACCATGTCAGGGTTCCCTCCCCACTCTAAACTCTAGGGTAAAGACGTGGGGACCCGCATTCAGAGCCCCTAAGCCTATTTTACCAGCTTAGGGTAAACCCCCCCAAGGTACAAAATTCCCTGCACCCCGAGAAATGCTTCTTACTGCCACCATCAAATGTCTAACAGGAATCCAGGAAAGGAATCACTTGAACTTCCCTCCCCCCCAAAATGCCCCCTCAAGCCGTACACCCCCTTTCCTGGGGAAGCTTGAGAACAATCTCCCAACCAATTGGTTACACAGTGATCTAAAAACCCACCCCCTGGGTTTTAACACTATAGAAAACAGTCAACTTCTTAAAAGAAGGATTTTATTAAACATAAAGAAGGTAAAATCATCTCTGTAAAATCAGGATGGTAACTATTTCACAGGGCACTATATTTCCACACTCAGAGAGATTTCCCCCTCTGGACAAAACCTTAACGTTACAGATAACCATGAATACCTCCCCCCCCCCTTGCCCTTTCTAACACAGGGAATACACCAAGCCAAATAAACAGAATCTATACGCTATGCTATCTAAACTTACTTCAGAAACGGGAGGTTTGATTTTCTGTAGGTTCCTTCTGTCTTCCAATATCACTCTCTCTCAGACAAAGACACCCACTAAAACCTTCCCCCCTCCCAAAGTTTGAAAGTATCTTGTCCCCTTATTGGTCAGAGCCCAGCCAGGTCAGGTGTCAGTCTGGCTACCTGCATTTCTTAACCCTTTACTGGAAAGAGGATTTTATAGCACTGCATCAGACCCTCTCCCCCTTCCCTTCATATTTATGACAGCTCTCTTCTCTATAATGGTACTAGGAATTTTAATAATTCAATCTTTGCACATGTACTATACATTTAAACAGATTTTTTTTACTTTCTTACGAGAATTTATTATGAACAAAATGTATACTTGCATACTACTAATTTGAAAGTTATGAATATCTATTTTAACAGTAGTTGTACAAAGCAAATAGAAAACTCTTTTTTTCAGGTTATGACTCCCTGATTTTCAAGTTTCCTCAGCCCCATATCATGTTAGAGAAGCCCAGAGACTGTTCTAACTTATACCAGCTGGCTATGGTTCCTTGGCTGGCTATGATCCCCCCAAGGAACCATATGCCATGGGTGGATTGCAGGCACATTTCTCCTGGCTAGACAAATTCCCCCTCAACCCAGATATGGCCCCTATGCCAGAGTGGAGGAACAATTCTCATAAGGACATGCTAGCTGAGAGTTCCCCCATGTTGGGGGAATTCCCAGCTGATCAGTTGGGACCAGAATGAGGGAAATAATTGCATCAATGAAGTATTATGGAGTATGACTTAGTTATTAAAAGAGTTGACTTTGTACTTTAATTGTAAACACACGTTGGTACGTAGCGCTCTTCACTACTGCTGTAAATTGACCACAAACAGCAGCAAAATCCAAGAGCCCCTTCTACAACTTAGCCTTTCTCACTGTGACACCACAAACCAAACAAACTAATCAATAAAACAGAAAAACAAAGTCCAGTCTTCAATAACTGGAGAGGAAAAAAGAGCAACATATCTTTGAATACACTTTATAATTTTTGAAGGCACTCACATGCTAGGATGTGTAATAGATCAGATAATTACACTTCAGTATAGTTCTTTAAATATGGTTTTCTATGTACTTTTCATATAAATGACTAATAAACTGTGACATATACAAAGTTGTTCACAAGATGACATACACATGGTTGTAAAACTGTTCTATTATTTGAGAAACAGTATGTGATCTTGTAATTATACTATCATTATGCACATGTACAAGGAAATACAGTGACATCTGTGCATTCAGCCTTAACTTTGTCACCCCCCAACACACTTAACTGTGTAACCTACAGTTACATTAGAGACAGTTTTTTGTATTTATTTTCCTAGGTGTTTTTTTTAAAGGAGGGCTTTACAAATTCTGCTGGCCTTTGTCTATGCTTATTTGTATGCAGACTTTTTAGACTGTAATCTCGTTTTAGACTATTATTCTTACATGTCAGTCAAGCACCTAGTACAGTTTTGGGCACTGTATAAATTAGGAGGTCACACACTTTGTTGCTTTTTTAGGCTGACCTCACTACACACACTAGGGGCTCCTTGCATCCCTCCATTTCATCCACAAGCTCACAGTGTTCCACCCTCCCATCCCCCTCTATTTCAGGAACTTGCTGCAACTCCCCCCTACATCTCCTCGATCTTGCCAGGGGCTATGTTCACACCCCATTTTCCCCTTCCCCTGCATTTCAGGGTTACCCAGTCTCCACCCTGCCTGGGGTTCTCTACAATCCCGTCTTTTCCTCCATTCTCCCCACCATGCAAGGAGCTGTATATGCCTCCTTTCCCCCACCATTATTATTTCTCTTTGTTCTGCATGGGAGCCAGGTCTTTGAGCTATAGACAACTGCAGAGGTGCTTGATGCCCTGGTTCTGCTAAACAGGTGGCAAGGTATCACATTACATTCAGACATCCAGACAGACAGAAAGCTATCCCATCAAGTTAAATACGGGGACTCAGAAGCTTGCCAATAATTTTGCATACTTATGGAGGTGGTTACCAGCTGGCATATTTGTGGTAGTTTTGCTTTGCAGGGTACTACCCTGAGGAGAAGTTGTATTTAAAAATGAGAGATTAAAAAAAAGTAATTTGTGACAATCCAATGTAACACAGAATTAAATTAAAGAAACTCATTGCTAATTTTTAATTTTTGATATTTTTAATCAAATAATGATACAATAAAACCTGATTAAATAATAACAGCTAGAAAATAATTTGTAGCAGAACATTCAATGGAGAGTCAAAAATCAATATTGGAATTTTCCCAACCTAGGTTAAGTCCCAATATTTTAATACAAATCTCTAAGTGGAAGGAGTCTCCTATATGGCAGGAGTACTCCAACACTGCTTAAAACTCATTACACAGTTATTAGACAACTTAGGTCAGCTACTTTGCAATAGACCTGGTCTTATAGTTTGCCAGAAGCTGGGAATGAGAGACAGGGGACGGATCACTTGATAATTACCTGTTCTGTTCATTCCCTCTGGGGCATCTGACATTGGCCACTGTCAGAAGACAGGATACTGGGCTAGATGGACCTTTGGTCTGACCCAGTATGGCCGTTCTTGCATACTTATGCCAGCTGGTTACCACCTCCATATGTTCTTATAACATGACTTCTTGTGCCTTGCTCCCTAAACTAATGGGAGCTGGGAAAGTTGTGGAGGAGGCAAAACACACATTTCACCTACATGCAGATGGCCATTCCAAGGCCTATCCACCACATCAGCCTTCTTGCTAGGCAGCATGAAACACCATTTAAATGTTGCCTAGCAAGAGGGCTTAAGTGCATAGGTGCCGACTCCGTGGGTGCTCCGGGGCTGGAGCACCCACAGGGGAAAATTGGTGGTTGCAGAGCACCCCCCGCCCAGCTCACCTCCACCCCCCGAGGCGCCTCCGCTTTCCCCACCCCCCTCCCTCCCAGGCTTGCTGTGCGCCAAACAGCTGTTTGGCACGCAGCAAGCCTGAGAGGAAGGGGGGAGGGGGGGAAAAGTGGAGCGGCGGTGCCTCAGGAGGCGGAGTGGAGGTGAGCTGGGCAGGGGGGCTGGCGGGGAGCTGCCGGTGGGTGCTCTGCTTCTCCCCCCTCCCTCCCAGGCTTGCAAGCCTTGGGGGGGCAAGGGGAGTGGAGGGAAAATGCAGCGCACCTGGGGGAGGAGGCAGGGGCGGGGATTTGGGGAAGGAGTGGAATGGGGGCGGTGGCGGTGTGGAGTTGGGGCGGGGCCAGGGGCGCTTAAGTGGGACTTCATTGGTGCATAAAGCTTTGTGCTGACCCGCTGCACAATGGTGAATTTCATCCTCTGTCCCTAGAAGGGAATGAATGAGTTGCTCATGTCAACTCATAGGAACAGCCCTAATTGGCTCCAAAGAGAATTGCATCTAGCCCTTCTCACAAGGGAAGCAGGTATGAAAAGAGCCTTGTGCAATGCAGGGAAAAACACAGAGAATCTTCAGGGGCCCCAACCAGCATGGAAATCTGAGATATGCAGCGTTCTTCACGTGTGTACGTACACACACACACACGATTGCAAGAAATCCTAAAATCCCATTTGCTGGTCAATAGCTAAGAGGCCCTATGCCACCAAAGAAAATCTTAACATGGCTTCAGCACTTTTCAATATCCCTAGAACGAAAGGTAGGGGTGGGGGCCATAATCTCAGAGAGATTTGAGGTTTCTGCAAAAGTGACCAGCAGTTTAATAGTTCATGCTGACATTTTCATTGTTACTAAGCTTCAGTTAGTAACCCATTAAAATTAATCCAGGGGGAGGGAGTCAGTTTCCACCTCTCTTAGGACTGTTCTTTCAATCTGTATCTGCAAACTCAAGAAAACAGCACTACATATATTCACATTTAGAAGCTTATCTTTTCATCAAAAAGAGCTAGAATTTTTTTTTCATGAAAAAAAACCCCTTAAAACCTCTGGGGCCACCACAGAAGTGCCAGTACAGCATGCCACTGAGTTCTGGCTCACTTCAAAACCTACTCTATCCAAAGGGGAATTCCCTTCTTTGTAATAAACCCAGTAAGACAATAGCATGGAGAGAAAGCTGCAGTGTGGGTTTCCCAATTAAATAAAAGTCTATACACTTGTTTTCATTATATTTAATTGGCCAAGCCTGCACGCCTTACACTCATCTTGATGGCATTTCTCTGTATGGATGCAACACAGTAACTTTTGAATGCCACAATTCCAACATTTCAGAGAGCAGACTAGGCATCAATGAGTAGATCCTTACTGATTACGGGGGACAATGGTATGGGAGGAGGATAACATGGGGGACCCTGGCACCTGGCAAAGGGAGAAATGGGAGGCCCAGAGAGCCCTGGCATGGAGGGAAAGGTGGGGAATGGGGAGACACAGAACCTCTGGAATGGGAGAAGGGCCTGGGGGACAATGAATAAACAATTCTTTACTAAAGTATCAGAGGGGTAGCCGTGTTAGTCTGGATCTGTAGAAGCTACAAAGAGTCCTATGGCACCTTATAGACTAACAGACGTATTGGAGCATAAGCTTTCGTGGGTGAATATCCACTTCGTCGGCATCCGAAGAAGTGGGTATTCACCCACGAAAGTTTATGCTCCAATACCTCTGTTAGTCTATAAGGTACCACAGGACCCTTTGTCGCTCCTACAATTTTTTACTAAGAATGTTGGGGAGATTCCTATCTTGAGCCTGATCTTTCCTGATAAAGATGAGATGCCTCAGTTTCTGAGAGTAACAGAACTAGTAGTGCTGGAGCAAACTGCTAGCCCAGTATCCTGTCTTCTGACAGTGGTCAGTGTCAGGTGCTTCAGAGGGAATGAACAGAACAGGCAATCAAGTGATCCATCCCGTTGCCCATTCCCAGCTTCTGGCAAACAGGCCAGGGACACCATCCCCACCCATCCTGGATAATAGCCACTGATGGACCTATCCTCCATGAACTTGTCTAGGTTGTTTTGTTTTTTTTGTTTGTTTTTTTAATTTTTCTCCTGCCACGACAGTGTGTTGCTCTTTTGGGTCTTTCTTAGAGATCCAACCAAGATGAAGAGGGCAAGCTGGACAGGTGGCAGCTCATACTTCAACAAACCCTGGATATCAACATCTCTGAACTGGGCAATAACTGTTCATGTGCTCAGTATCTGACAATCAACAGTTATTGCTTGTGCTGTCTGCTTCTTTTGTTTGATTGGCTTATTGAGATTAGCAAATGATTTGACATTATGCCTTTTTATGGGATCAAAGAGGTCTACATCACCCCTTTGGAGCATACTGGTTACAAACTGCTTCATTTCTTGTGTGCCATTCTCTCTTATGCACAAACTTCCTGCAAATTCAGGTAGGGCCCCAGTAGATGTTGCAAGTGGCTGGCTGTTGTCTGGGCTTGATCCAGGTTCAATGCTAAAAGTATTTGCCATTCTTTCGGTCACAAATTTTTTAATAACTTCAACAGCAGTTTCATTTGCAACCCTGCGCTTTGTGGTAGCTTCTTTGTGGAGATCTGTGCTCAAGGATGCACTCTGCACATTTATTTTGTCATAGCTGTTACAGCTGCCTTAAAATGTAGAGTCAGGAAATGCTTGGTCAGAGCCTTATCTTTTGTGTAAAGATGCTGATGCTTCACACAGTCCTTGTTGAGAGATTGCTCAATGGCTATGTCATGCCGTACGCCACTGAAGGGCCTGGCAGTATGGTATAGTGCTCCCTGACTATCAATTAGGGCATGATATATTATGCGGTTTCTCCTCTAGAAGTCTAGCTTCTGCTACATGTACACAACCCTGTCTAGCATAATTCACATAACCACACTGGAACATGGTACAAACAAGCTCAAACTGTCATGTGACTACAGACTTTTGCTTTAACTGAAGGGGGGGAAAATGTACAGGAGAAAGCATAAAATATCGCCTGCGGCTAAGTATTTCCCAAACACTCCTATTCTGAGTACATAGTTGCATTATCAATTGTGTTGAGGAGCTTTCTGCCAATTTTGGTGAAAGTTAGACTATGTATCTTTGAGTTATAGCCTTTTTTTGTGATTTTATTTTTTCAGATTGGTTGCCCTATAAAGTTTAAACATTATGTGATATATAAAAATTGCACCATTTCCAGCATCTACATCCACCAGGTGATAATGACCGCCAGCTTTGTGCCTAACATGTTGTAGCAATACCTTTTTTCCTAGTTGATGGGTTGTCCTAACTCATTAACAGCCAGATTTAAAAAGGGGTCTTATTAGACTAATACTGAAGCCATCACAGAGGTGTCTCAGATTCATACAGTTGCCTGGAACAGGAGTTCCCAGCATTTCATGTTTGTAAATTCACTTTTAAAAACTGAAGAATGTCATTGCTTTCTGGTATGATATTACAGTAAGTGCTCAGTAAGTGCTAGGCCCTATATAGACATATAGGAATACACCATCTGTGCTGCAAAAAGCTTGCAGTCTAAACAGGTATATCTGATATTTCTTACACAAGATACCATTATATTTTAGAAATGTACATTTTGGGACCAGTAACCTGTTTTGAGCCTGTTTCTTGCAGTGCTGCAACATGGTTGTATGTACTCTATATTATACGAAAGCAAAATTGTTTACATAAAGTATTCTAAATAAGTGAACTCGTTTTACACCTTTGAGATCAAGATTTTTATTTAATAAAACTAGAAGAAATTAAATCAGCGAGCAAGAAAAGCAGAGTTTAATAAGAACTAAGATAACTAGTAAGATATGGTATCAAGTGTTTCCACATTAAAAGTATCTTTAGATCTGTGCTGCCAACT
Source organism: Chelydra serpentina (assembly GCA_037349315.1). Classification (NCBI taxonomy): domain Eukaryota; kingdom Metazoa; phylum Chordata; order Testudines; family Chelydridae; genus Chelydra; species Chelydra serpentina. Next base: position 46,514,912 of record JBAIAC010000004.1, read on the forward strand.
TGCCAAAGAAAGATATTTACATCAGTCAGCATTATTATAAAGATACGGATTGCAAGAAATAAAAATTAATATTTAATTTTATCAACATACATGAAATAGCCTTTAAAAGGAGTGGGGGAAGGAAACAGCTGCTGCTTTACCCTCAGGCTTTGTCTACACTACAAAGTTTTGTTGCCAAAAACTGCCCTTTGGCGACAAAACAGCAAGAGCGTACACACTACAATGGGACTTTTGTTGCGAAAAATGCCCAGTTTTGGCGACAAAAAACTTCCACCCCATGAGAGACTAGTGTCTTTTCCCCTCTCTTTATTGTCGACAAAAAGCCAGTGTAGACACTGCAGATTGTTTTGTGGACAGAACTGGCTTCCGCCAATATCCCACAATGCCGGCCCTGATCGCTCTGCTCAGTGTTTTGATCTCTGCTGCTCTGCAGGCATGCGCCCCTCCCCATTCAAAGCTCTGGGAAGTATCTGTGTGCTGCTCCCTTTGGGGAACAAACAAAGAGCAAATCATTGGAATGCTCCTGTTCTGCCCGGCACTAGGAACACAGCAGCAGGCAGACTGCTGCTGCAGGGGGAGGGGGGCAGACTGCTGTACTACTTTGCCATGCCTCAGCACAGAGAGCTCACGGAGCTGCTCATAGCAGCTGAGGGGGCTGGGGGAGAACTCGGAGCGAATCCCAAGACGCGCAGGATCAGCTCTTCCTTCCCACAACACTGCACTGTGGGATACACCCCCCCCCCCCCCGGTGCATTGCTCACCCTGTCGCTGATGGTGTCCCCAATGTGAACATGATCTGTTGACAGAGGGAGCAAGTGTGAACACTCTTTGGCGAGTTTGTTTTGTTGATTTTTGGGTGTCGACATAAGTTTTGTCAACAAAACTTGGTAGTGTAGATAAGCCCTCAGAAATGCTGGTACATTCTGTATGTCTACACTTAAAATGCTAAAGCAGCACATCTGCAGTGACAACACTACCTATGCCAATGCATAGGCGCCGACTTTAGTCGGCACCAGTGGGTGCTTGCGCCCCCGGCCCTGCCCCCATTCCACCCCTTCCCCAAATCCCGTCCTCTCCCCCAAGGCGCCCTCTCCTTGCAAGCCTGGGAGGGAGGGGGGGAGAAGCAGCCGAGCACCCACCGGCAGCTCCCTGCCAGCCCTCCCCCCGTGCCCAGCTAACCTCCGCCTCCTGAGGCGCCACGGCAGCCAAGCTGCTTTTCCTAGCTCACAGGCTTGCCGCCGTCAGCTGTTCAGTGTGTGGCAAGCCGGAGATGGAGGGGGAGGGGGGGAAGCACAGCAGCGGCACCTCGGAAAGGGGTATGGGGAGGAGACGGAGCTGGGCTCTCCGCCTCCTCACCATACCCCTCCTGCGAGGCGCCGCCGCTGCACTTTCCCCCCTTCCTCCCAGGCTTGCCGCCGCCCATCAGCTGGAGCGCAGCAAGCCTATGAGCTCAGGAAAAGTGGCTTGGCTGCCGCGGTGCCTCGGCAGGCGGAGGTTAGCTGGGCGCAGGGGGGGGCGCTGGTGGGGAGCTGCCGGTGGGTGCTCTGCACCCACCAATTTTTCCCCGTGGGTGCTCCAGCTCCAGAGCACCCACGGAGTCAGTGCCTATGTGCCAATGGAAGGGGTTCGCCGACAGGCTGTAGTCAGGTCAATGGGAGAATTCTCCCATTGATCTAGCGCTGTCTACACTAGGAGTTAAATTGGTTTAAGCTACATAAAGGGTGTGGATTTTTCACACCCGTGAGCAACATAATTATACCAAAGTAATTTCCTAGTGTAGACCAGGCCTTAACACTGTCTACACCTGAGGTTACATCGGCATAGCTACATCTCTCAGGATCATGGATTTTTTACTCCCCTGAGAGACGCAACTATGCAGATGTAAATTTGCAGTGTAGACCAGGCCTCGGTTCCAAGTTACGCACTGAAAAGAGCTGTAGAACTTAAACTGAACAATAAGGGTATAGTACAATAAAGAGTGGAGAAAAGGAGGCCAATCCATTATTATAAAACACTACATATTTCAGAAAAATCTTATAAAAACACAGCACATTTAAGTAACCTACAGCACGCACATTTCCAGTGTGCAAGTACTTCATCAAGTAATAGCACAAGTATGAACAACTGCCATGCTTTTATGTAATGGCATCAGATTTCGCTATAGGCTGCACGATTAGGCTGGCATATTCATTTAGCTTATGAGTCATTCATTGTGTAAACATCATAACAGAGACACCTACAAACTAATGAATTGTGAAAGAACTATAACATTTCTCCCCTTCAGGCTTCCACCAGAGTGTCACAAAATAATGTCAATATCACAAAAGCTAGTTAGCAAAAGAGGAATTATGCACTAGCCAATAGTCAAGCCTTTGTCTTTTGCAAGTCAGCCAGTAGCATTCAATAATTTTTATTTGAAACACCATTCACCATAATCATGTTGCAGAACACTAACAAGAAAAGGAACATCTGAGATAGAAATTATCACTTTTATTTCAGAGCCCTGGCTTTTGTGACCCATCATCACTACAGACAATATACATCTGTGCCATGGAAATAGCAAATTTGAGGTCTTTCATAATTTTTTGCTATTCTTCAGAATCTGAGCTTTCTTGTGGAGGAGGGAACAGGGGGAGGGGAGGACGGCAGTGTATATAGCCCTTTGTTTTGCAAAGACAGCTTTAAAACAAAAACAAAACCGATACATTGGCTGCAGACTGGACATGATGGCAAACAGAATGAAAGACTAGCACTGAGAAAAGAAGGGGGTTGGTCAGCTACAGAATTACAGCAATTTAAAAGACTAGGGCCGTGTCTACACTACAAACTTTGGTTAACTCATATCATTGGTGTTGTCAGGAATCAGGGTCTGCGACAGAACCAGTCTCCGGGCAACATAACAAATGCAGCTGGCATGCAGTAAGCTGCCCAGCGGCCACACTGCCTGATTGGTGGGAAGAGTCACCAGATCAACCCTTAAGACCAGCAGCAGCAGTATTTTGGCAGCTGCTCAAAGCATGCGCCCATAACTGCGATAGCTCCTGCTCCTGCCTTGTGCCCAGCCTTGCCCCTGTCTTGCCTCACTCCAGGTAACTCAGTTCTGACCCTTGGCTCCAATTCCCAACTTCTGACTCCAGCTCTGACCCTGGACTCCTATTCCCGGCTACCAACTCCTGCTCTAACCACTAGGCTTGACATTTCTGCCCATCTGAGTGCACAAACGTAATCTCTTGTGGCTACATGTACACCAGCCGTGGTTCTCATGGGTCAGCGTATGTGTGAAGCTGTGGTTTTCCTTGCTGTGTCCCCTGTGCATAGGCGCCTACTTCCCCCAGCGCCGGTGGGTGCTCGCGCCCCCCTGCCCCTGGCCCTGCCCCAACTCCATCCCTTCCCCACATTCTAACCCCTTCCCCAAAGTCCCTGCCCCAACTCCGCACCCTCCCTGCCCCTATTGGACCCCTTCCCCAAATCCCCGCCCCAGCTCCTCCCCCGAGCGCGCTCTGTTCCCCCTCTTCCCTCCTCCCTCCCAGCGCTTATGTGCGAAATTTCTCACGCAAGCGCTGGGAGGGAGGGGGAAGAAGCAGGACCCGGCAGCACGCTCAGGGGAGGAGGTGGAGGCGGAGCAGAGGTGAGCTGGGGTGGGTGAGCGGGGTGGGGAGCTGCCAGTGGGTGCTCTGCACCCACCAATTTTTCCCTGGGGGTGCTCCAGCCCCAGAGCACCCACGGAGTCAGCACCTATGCTGTGGAGTGGTAAGGGTAGGGATGCAACCCGGGCTGTCACGTGGTATGTTGGGGAGGTATAGGGAGCTGCTACCATGGAGTTCTCCAAGGTCTGCAAAGGTGAGTCTGGGATATTTGGACCTGTTGGTCAACCAGGGTCTGCAGCATTTTAATTTGCTCCCTGAAGAGCCCCATTAAGTCTTGATGTATCTCCCCCATTCCCTGCTGGCCAGTGGCGTAGCCAGGTTTAGAGCACAGGGGGAGCGGCGGCGCTATAAAAAGGCGCCTCCCCGCTCCCCCTGTACTCACCCGGCGGCGCTTTAAAGGGCCCGGGGCTCCAACCGCTGTGAAGCCCCCGGGCCTTTTAAATCCCCGCCCGAGCCCGGCTCCGGCAGCGGGGCTGGGGGCACTTTAAAGGGCCAGTGGCTCCCCGCAGCGGCAGGAGCCGCCAGCCTTTTAAAGCGCGCCCCCCAAAGCCCAGCTTAGCCCAGCTCCGGCAGCGGGGCTGGGGGGGAGGGCGCTTTAAAGGGCCCGCGGCTCCCTGCAGCGGAAGGAGCTGCCGGCCTTTTAAAGCGTCCCCCGCCCCGCAGCCCAGCTCAGCTCCGGCAGCGGTGCTGGGGGGGGGGGGGGGGGAGGCTTTAAAGGGCCCGCGGCTCCCTGCAGCGGAAGGAGCTGCCGGCCTTTTAAAGCGTCCCCGGCCCCGCAGCCCAGCTCAGCTCCGGCAGCGGTGCTGGTGGGCGGGGGGGGGGGGGCGGGCTTTAAAGGGCCGGCAGCTCCTGCCGCTGCGGGGAGCCACTGGCCCTTTAAAGCGCCCCCCGAGCCTGGCTCCCGCAGCCGGGCTCGGGCGGCACCTTAGTGCCGCTTCTCCTCACAGGGGGAGCGGCCGCTCCCCCTGCTCCCCCCTGGCTACGCTACTGCTGCTGGCATTCCTGGGCTGTCTTCTGTCCACTTTTTCCCTCTCCATGCCATCAGCCCTCCAGGCCCTTTGTTCACGGTCCGATGCAACACCAGCTTGCAGCACCTCACTCAGTATGCCCTCCCTAGTCCTACTTTTTCTCCTCATCAGGGTCAAGTGTTCTGTGGGTGGGGGTGGGGGGGGGAGACACACCCCTCAAGGCCCCATAACAGCAACAGCTCCTGATTAAAAACAGATCTACCATTGGGCTTACAGTCACAACAGAGAGAAAGGTTAGTTTCAAAACTGCCTTCCCTTACTCCCATGAAACTTTTAATACAAGACATGCTTATTGACACTTCAGCTTTGGAGCACCTCCACACAGCACTACTCTCCAGCCCATCAGGGTGAGTATGGCCCGCATGGGAGGCAGGGAATTTCAGTTGTATGAAACAATAAAATTTCAGTCCCTATTCCATGCGTACAGTGCAACGGCACTGAATATTGGCACTATTTTCCACAGGCAGTGGTGATTTTAGCCGCTATCTTACTCCTGAGGGTAACAAAAGGCACAGAGATGACACCTGCTCCTGGTGTCCTGAAGCCGCACGGGCCCAAATGCCGCTAGCTTGTTTACTGCAACAGAGACAGCCAAACTCATCACACGGTGGCATGGGAGAGTGTCCTACCGCAGGGAAAGAAATAAGGCACCCAATTCCTAGAAACCCTCAGGAGAGGATTGCAGAGTATTTCCATGAAAGTTTCATTGAGATCTCTCCGGAGGATGCAAGGGGCATCTATCTCCATGTACATAAACTGCTCTGTCCCCTCCAGCCTAAGCTAACAGGGGAATGAAAAGCAGATACCAACCCTACTTCTGTTTATTATATTGCTACCTCTTCTAGTGCGAGTAAAACAATGAAAAGTCAATACCTGTGTCTTGTTAACTTGGGGATGGGCCAGGTACCATTTTTACATTTAAACACCGTAAGGGAAAAATACAGGCATACACTTACCTGAGGTCCCTTCCTCAGGCTTCAACTGGCTAGTCCAGGCTCAGCTGGCAGGACTGGCTAGACAATGCAGGAGTCTTGAGCAGGTTCTGGCTCATGGCATAGGTGGACCCCCCCTGCCGTGTCACCCCACTCCTGCTCCTCCTCCTTCCAGTTCATGGCAGGGGCCTGTGGCTTGGGCTCCTCAGAGACATCCATAGTATTGTGCAGGGTAGCGGTGGGGTCTCCACCAAGTACAGCTTGCAGCTTGTCATGACCTATGAGGGAAGATTGAAAAAACTGGGTTTGTTTAGTCTGGAGAAGCGAAGACAGAGGGGACATGATAATAGTTTTCAAGTACGTAAAAGTTTTGTTACAAAGAGGAGGGAGAAAAGTTGTTTTTCTTAACCTCTGAGGATAGGACAAGAAGCAATGGGCTTAAATTGCAGCAACAGAGGTTTAGGTTGGACATTAGGAAAAACTTCTTAACTGTCAGGGTAGTTAACACTGGAATAAAATTGCCTAGGGAGGTTGTGGAATCTCTATCACTGGAGATTTTTAAGAGCAGGTTAGACACTCACCTGTCAGGGATAGTCTAGATAATACTTAGTCCTGCCTTGAGTGCAGGGGACTGGACTAGATGACCTCTCAAGGTCCCTTCCAGTTCTATGATTATATAAAAGCAGCAGATCTGCGGCTCAGCACCAGTTTGATTATTGGCTTCTGTGGCCTTGAGCTTTGCCTGCCGCAGTTCATTTGCTTTCATACAACACTGCTGCTGAGCCATCATACTCCTTTGCCTGCATCCCTGGACAATCTTTTCATAGATGTTGACGCTTCTATGGCTTGCCCGTAGCTGTGCCTGCACAGCCTCTTCTCCCCACAGGCCCAGGAGATCCAATATCTCCTGTCTACTCCAGGCAGGAGCATGTTTAGTATGTAGATCCGTTATGGTTGGTTGGGCAGTTGCACACAAGGGAGAGCTGCTAGGTATGCACACCAAGATGGGCAATCAGGAAAAGGTATTTGAAAAAGATGCAGTGGGCTTTAAAAGGGGGGATTGCTGCCAGTCTCCATGACTCCTGGGCAGTGGTGTTTACAATTGTGACAGAGAGGTCAGTGTCCAGGGAATGGGGCATTGTGGGACAGCCGCTAGAGGCCTGTTAGAGTCGACACAGGTTGTGTAGTGTCTTCACTCCCCCTGCATCAAGTTCAGTAAGCTATCACAGCTCCACACTGTTTGGGGAAGGCGGTTTACTGTGTCACCATTACTGGATGCTTATATCAGCCGGAGACAAATTGGAACGTAGACACATATGCACAGATAGGCCAACATAAGTCTCCTTGTGTCAACCTAACTTTGTAATGTAGACCAGGCCTCACAGCGTTAACAGTTTCATAACATAGAATATCAGGGTTGGAAGGGACCTTAGGAGGTCATCTAGTCCAACCCTCTGCTCAAAGCAGGACCAATCCCCAATTTTTGCCCCAGATCCCTAAATAGCCCCCTCAAGGATTGAACTCACAACCCTGGGTTTAGCAGGCCAATGCTCAAACCACTGAGCTATCCCTCCCCCAAACATATCACGTAAATTGAGCAAATACACTTGTCCAGTGTAGCTGGATGAAGCTGGTATGCTGGCTGACATTTCACACCTTTGAATGAATGTTCCTTAGAAAGTTACTGACGGATCACCTTCATTTCTTATTTTTAAGCTGTGGAAGTACTTAAACAACTAGATGGGAGCCAGGGCCGGCTCCAGGTTTTCGGCCGCCCCAAGCGGGGAAAAAAAAAAAAAAAAAAAAAAAAAAAAAAGCCATGGCAGCGCAGTCGCGCTGCTCCACTGTTTGGCGGCAATTCGGCAGCAGGTCCTTCGCTCCAAGAGGGACTGAGGGACCCGCCGCCAAATTGCCACTGAAGACCCGGACTGGTCTGCGGATTCAGCGGCGTTCCTGCAGGTGCTCCGCCGGTCCTATGCTGTAGGCGTTCCCACCGCCGAATTGCCGCCGAATCTGTGGGACTGGCGGACCTCCCACAGAAACGCCGCCGAAGGCTGCCTGACTGCCACCGTCGCAGCTATCAGCCGGCCCCCCCCTTGCAGCTTGCCGCCCCAGGCACGCGCTTGCTGCGCTGATGCCTGGAGCCAGCCCTGGCTAGAGGGGGACGTGCCAGGCAGCAGAGCTCCCAACCCTGGTGCTCCAGGTGGCTGGGTAGTGCGGCCAGCCCCAGTGCTCCTGGCCACCCTGCAGCTGCCCTTCATCCCTGCGGGAGGTAGGCCAACCAGCCTAAGCCAGCAAAGGCAGAGTGCTGGAATGCCAGGGGGGCCTGGCCTGAGGCATAGCATAGGCAGGGCCACGCTCGGTTGTTTGGGAAGGTACAGCCTACCCCTGTCTACGATACCCACTGCCAATGCCTGCTGTAGAACATGGTGAGACTCACTGTCAAAGCAGAAACCTCAATTTCTGCATTAAAAAACAACAACTGTATCCTGTCACAGCAGAGTCTTTGAGAAATAAATCTTCCTCTGAGGATACCGATTCCTTCAATAAAGAAACTTCCACATCATTCTGTGAACTGCTGCAAACCAGACTTTTCTTTCTGAGACCTTCTTGATGCATTATACAGAAATGATAAAGGTCAAGTAAATTTTCTTTGCTTTTCAGTTCACTGAAGTCACTTTGATCTTGTTCTTGAGACAATGTAATGGCAGAAACTCACCTTCTCATCCTTTCAGAGGTGCAGTTTTGTTAATGAGGGGCCCCAATTTTGCCCTACATACTTGAGACTGTGGTAGGAGCAATGATGGTTCAGCTGGAGAATTTTGAGCAAGGACAATTATCTCAAAATACCTGCTCCAAGCAGGGTTTGACCACAATTTCTGAAGCAGTATTGAATATATAGTTTGTCCCTGGCTACAGTTTGACATAAAATTGTGTTTAATGCCAGTTCTGCTACACCCATAGCTAGCACCCATTTTCAGCAACAAGTTATTTTGCTAGGTTTAGAAGTATTCTACTGCAGGCCTTTAAAATAATCTAAAGTAAATGATGTTATATCTGGTTCTACTGCATTTACAAACAAGCATTTTATACTGATTTTGGTAGGAAGCTGTCATTAAAATCACATCAGAAAATCTACATGTAAAACTCAAGTATTTCACTCCCCCAACCACCCCAACTGGAGTTCTAGTCTGTGACCATTTATTAAAACCTATTTTAAATCTGATAAATCTGACTGGGGAGAGAAACTCATTTTCAAAGCGACTTGGCTGTATTCATGGCAGTTTACTCTCAATCTGAAAGCCTCTCTCAGTTAGACTCCTATCTTTAAATTATAAGCATTTTACATGTAAAAAAGGGGGTATTTGTTAAATCAAGTTGACATTTTCCTCTTAAAATAAAGAGTCTAAAGTATTTTAACCAACAAGCGGAAGTGAGTACCGGTCTCTCTAAGGTTCTGATTGTGCAAATACTTGCACATCTGCTAAACAGTATTCACATGAGTAATATCATTGAAGTCAATGGGACTACATATACAAGTAAAGCTAAGCATGTGTATAAATGTTTGATGAATTGGAGCCCACATTTACAAACAGACTGTGGAAAGAAATGCAAAGCATGTTACTGTATTAAAATTACAAATACTTTAGGTAGAATTCTCAGAGAAACTTCAACTTTCAAGATTTTTCAGGTTTAAGACACAAATACATGCATGTGCATGTCCACAGATATATTTGTATATACATAACTGACCCAATGCTCTAGTGACAAAGCAGACTGCTGCTACACAGGTTCCAAATCTGGGCGCCCCATTGAACAGGTTAACAGGCAACAGTAGCAACACTACCTCAACCCTTCTGAAAGAAGTTCATTCTCTTTACTCTTAAGTGAGCCCTTATTTGACTGATGCTCAGAGCACCCAACCTGGGTTGGCCAGACAGAAATTACCACAATGCATGCGGCTAGGAGGGGGAGTTAAAGTGTGAATGGAAGCAAAGGAAAGTAAAATAGTTAAAGTACCTGTTTAAATATTGCGTTTTAAATAAGACAGTCACAGAAGAGTAAAATAACGTTTATTTGCGCAGATTTGAACGAGGTACAGTACCCACATAGGTTAATGGCAATATTTGCAGTGTAAAAGCAATTAGCCTCCATTGTGGAAAACATCAAATCAAGATTACTATTATGGAAATATAGTTTCACTTGATGTACAGAAAACTCCACACATAATGCATAACCCTCATTCAACTATGAAAGAATAGACCCAATAGTATTATCTACACATTTAAGGATCCTGTTAAGCACAAATCCTGTCTGGCTTCCATGTCACAAAGCTGCAAAAGCAGATTTTTTTCTCAGAGCTTCTGCAGCTTTCCAAGTTATGGAAACTTTTTGTTTATTTTTAAAAAAAAACAGAATTGAGTCTCTAAATGACTCAACGACAGATGCATAGGAGCTGCTGCAGTAAAGTAAAAATATTAGCACTGAATAGAGAAATGAAAAAAGCGGATAGGAAAGCACTGAATAGACTAACCAAAAAGCAGAACTGTCTCATTACAAAAAAAAGATGATAAACTCCATCTCTTTCAAAAAGTGTGACAGCTTGAAGTGTCACTGAACTAATTTTCTAATGCCACAATTTCCTCCTCAAATGTTCAGCAACTATGCACTCTATTGACAAAATGTGAGTGGCACTTCATTTGAAGAATAGTTGGTGTTCAACTAACCAGCACAAAGCCCCAAAAGTCACACTAATTTATGTTACACTTTAATATGCTAAAAACATAATAAATCTAATCAGGATCTAGTATTTTACCTGAACTGACCAAGGGCATCTGGGTTGTGTTCCGTCTGTTTCACAAGTAAAGACTCTTCTTTGCCTGGTAACTTCAGCTCATCGTTCTGTGGCACAGGCTCCTCCGAATGGTAGAGTCAATGTATTGCAATTAGGGAAACAGCTCATCTTACAGCTCATCTAAAGAAAACAGAACTGAAAGTAAAAACGGCTGATCTGTTTTTAGCTATGTTTGTACTTTAAAAACCTCTACGTATTTCAAATCGGTCTTTATACAAACATTTTAAATCTTATACAAGGAAACTTATTAATATTGCTTGATAAAGTGACTCCAAATTCTTTTGGCAATTAAAACTGATGGTTGGTTAATACGATTGTGGCCAGAAAATACAATTTAGTGAACTTTCACTTTTGCTGCCTTTCAGCACTACTAAGAGAAAACTTAGCATTGGAGGGGGAGGGGTTTAATCACTGCACACTGGGAGAAGGTTTTCAATCAGCTATCCACAATGACACTCATCTTTTTCATGAGTGATTACAGTTAATTTAAAACTCAGAAATATATCTAAGTAGTTCAGAAGTCATTCCTTGCAACTAACCGTACCTTCCATTTGTCAATACTGAATTACTGTACATCTGCCATTATGCTGCCCATTCACCTGATTTATTAGGTCCCTTTGGAGTTCCTCACAATCTTCCCTAATCTTGAAAAACATACTAAATAATCTTTGTCGCCTATAAATTTAGCCTCCTTACTTTCATTTTCGGATCATTTATTAACGCATTAAAACCAGCCCCAGAGCAGATTTTTAGGAACCCTAATATTAGCCACTCACAATATTGAAAAATGACCATTTATTGATACTCTGTTTTCTTTCTCTTAGCCAGTTACTAATCTATGGCAAAACTTTACCTGCAAACCCATGACTTGAAAGTCCAAATAAATTATGCCAACTCTTTGTCTTCTTCATCCACTGTTTTGTTGACATTGTCAAAAAAAATTCTAGTAGACTAGAGAGACTTTCTTTTACAGAGCCATGCTGGTATGTCCTTTTTAAAAATCTAATTATTTCTTCAACAAATTTCTCTTTTACTGAAGTATGGATCATGGGTCTATAAGTGCCAGGATCATTCCTAGCAACTTTTGAAAATCACATGGCATATACAAAATTTTCTAGCTTACAATCTTTTGGTATAGTAACTGATTTTAATGAGATTTCATATTTTTGTTAGCTGCGCAGCCAATTAATTCCTCAGAATTCTCAAATTAATACCATCAGGTCCTGGTGACTTGTTGATCTTTATTTCTTTATTCTTGCACCTAATTTTTGACAACTCAGTCTGACAGTGCTTAATCTGTATTACCTGAAAAGATTATTAATCTCCCCAACATCCTTTGCAGTGAGAACCCAATACAAATAAATCATTTAGTTTCTTTTCAATGTCCTTATTCTCACTGTGAAGTAGACTCACGGCTGCAGTGCCTCCTGATGGCCAGAGGTGGTGTAGCAACTCTTTCCCCTTCCAGCAGCACCCCATTCTGATGGCTGCTCTGTTCTTCTAGTGGTCTACCTTCCTATGAGTTGGCCCTCTGGCCAGGTCACAATTTAATCCGCCCTTTTCAGGGTAACAAGAATTCCAATGAAACAATGTCTAATACCTTCTATCAGATCTTTGGCCATGACTCTGGGCCCCATGGCCCTGACTCCCTTTTCTGAGGGCTGTTATCCTTGTGAGGCTGGAGAAGGGCACATCACCATACCACTGCTGGTAGGGAAACCCAGGCCCTCTCACTACAACCAGGTTTCAGCCCAGTGACCCTATAACCAGCAGTGACGGTATACTCAGTCCAACTCCTTGCTGCTGCTTCCCTGGGTTTCTTCCTATTCATCCTCTCAGTCCTTCCTCTCACAGCCTCTCTAAATTCTCTCTTCTCTCAGGGTTGGGACTCTCAAGACCCTCCCCTTGAATTTGCTAACAAAATCCCAGCATAAAAGTATAAACAAAAGCCCACTTCTGAATTCCTTGGGCCTGCCTTTACATCCCTCTCATTTAAATGCCTCTCAGGCTCCCTCCCTGGGAGTCCAGCTCCTGCGCTTTTGCCATGTATTGGAATTATTAATAATATTTGAAATTATTAACACTAATTTAACCATAAATTCCTTTATTAAATCCCAGTGTATTAATATAGTTGCTCTAAACATGCCTAAGAAGCCTCAGTAATAAGCAATTTACTACATCTGAACAGTAACAAAACATTTATAATCATTTGATCAAGATATTTACAAACAGGCTAATCCCAGGGGTGCTTAGACCCGTGTTGATTGACTCCAATGTGGTCATGCAGGTATTAGCAATGAACTCTAATGGAGTTTACTTTTTATAACCATCAAGAAGCAAGTGATGTCATTGCCAAATACTGACATCATCTGAAAACCAATTTGAGACAGTTCACCCTTATTTCCAGTCTTCATCCAGATAAGATTTACAACCTCCTTTCTTTCAAAGGCCTTTCTTTCTCTCCTTCTCAAGTTTTTCCATTGCACCTGAATTCATACAGGAGAGAACAGTGATGTGGGGTGGGAAGGGCCACGTTGGTTCATGGGTACATTCTTTGTCTTATTTAAGATAGGGTGACCAGACAGCAAATGTGAAAAATTGGGACAGGTGGGGAATAATAGAAGCCTATATAAGAAAAAGACCCCAAAATTGGGACTGTCTCAATAAAAATCGGGACAGCTGGTTACCCTAATTTAAAACCATCTGCAGCCACCCCTATCGGTCAGAGGCCTTCTGTTGAGAAACTTTCCCTTATCTCATTAGTTATTCTTTGAGTCCTACACATCCTCCCTACTTCATTTCTTTTGGCTTTTTAACTTATTATTTTCAAGGCCTTCCTTCCGCCTGCTAGTCAAGGCCTTTCTTTATAAACACATATTTCCTTAAGATAAATATGAAATTAAAGAATTAGAGTTATCCTACTTTCCCCACCTTAAAACCCTACATACTACATCAGGTTTACTACATTAAGCATTTTAACTTTTTTTTATTATTATTATTTTGCAACATTTTGTACAACTAATAAACTTGAAAATACAAAATCAAAATTACAATTACCACAATCGTATTGACAACTATCAAATCTTTGAATGACAGTTTTTACTGTGGATGTAATCCCACGGTTATTCCCAGCCAGAGGGCTAGTTAACTCCTGAATTCCCTCTTCCTGCCTATTAAGCTTTTAAGATCCAGGTTCAAGGGAAAAATACTAGGCCCCAACTTCGGTATTGCTTTTGCAGCTTCCTCCTATAATCTGAATTCTGCCTGTAATTCAGTTACATTACAAAAAATGGGCATGGGATATAAAGTCTTTTCATTTATCACTACAGTGAACTTTAGTGTGAAATACAATCAAAATAAGAGTCTTTGGATCCATACCGAAAATGGTTACTTCTAGCCACCACACAATATTTACCATTCCCAGCATAAGCAGTTTTTACTTCACCAGTTCCCCAGCATCTCAACCAGACTGTGCAGTTTGGAGACTGCTCCGCCAAAGTGAACTGCATGCCACCAACTCTGTCTCTAAAATATTACACCTGCACATGTAGGTGTCCCTCAGATGCGAGCAACAGGACAAATCCAGGGTTTTCCAGACCTTGTAATGATCTTGCCTCAGTATTTGGAGAGGAAAAACAAACTTTTTTCAAAACTTAGGAATGCCTTCCAGTACTCCTACTGGTAGGTTGACCAGACAGCAAGTGTGAAAAATCGGGACAGGGGATGGGGGGGTAGTAGGAGTCAATATAAGAATAAGACCCAAAAATCGGGACTGTCCCTATAAAATCGGGACATCTGGTCACCCTACCTACTGGTAGTGCTTTAGCAATGATTTGAATGACCTGGTGTTCTGTAATTACTGGGATGGATAGCGTGAGTGGGATAAGGAGTTCCATATCCTTTTCACAATTTACCCCATGGTAGTGGATCCTTGTGAGGTTTTTTTTTGGGGGGGGTTGTTTTACACCAATCAATATTCTCTTTGCCATGCCAAGCTTTCAGGTTCTCTGTAGTGATAAAAGAGGGCAATTTACCTTGCTCTGAATCAGTGAGTGGCTTTGATTTTGTCTGGTCCATACCTTCCATACACAGAACATCATGGTCATGGCTATTGTCCCTCTTTGATGATCCTCATTGGTTTGGTTGATTATTTCATTCACTTTAGGCCGTACTTTCTTAAACAAATCAATTATTTCATGAGTTTAGATACATTCAAAAAGTTCTTGATTAATGGAGTTCTTTGCTTTGCTCACATATTGGGCTTAGTATGTCCATAGCCAGCTTGTGCTGGAAGGCTCATTCATGTTCCCACATGGTCTCAATCTCCACCTGATTTCAGAGTGATGCTCCATCTCCAAACCACATTGCCACATCACTGGCAAATAGGCTCCATTGGCATCACCTTTGAATTGATCCCAATGCCTTTACTTTTGCATTTCTAACCGTCTTTCCGTAGTCCTTTATCATTTTGCCATACAATTGGCCAAGCTCTGGCAGACATAAAATTCATTTGGTAAATGCAATGAAATCAAATTAAGCAACATAGGTACATGTCTAAATTGATCATTGTACTGCACGTCTTTATGGGGGCCTTAATACCAGGGCATTATTGGGTCCTGCCTCCAGCTTGGGCCATTCTGAGTTTTTCTTTTCACTGTATGGTAATTGTGCCATGCTTATTTCGACCTTTCCTGATTCCCAAAAGGGTTCATACTGCTAAGCCCTGTTTGATTAAATTTTACAGGAAACACAAACCTGTGTACTGTCCCTCATGGCTAGCATACACATATGGAAAATTCAAGGTACCATTCCCCTAAACAGGGATTGATGTTATGATTATCAATCATTATACAATCACCATGCTTTCTGCCTGTTCTCAGGTCACTTGTAGAATTGTATGAGATATCCAGTGGCATTGTCCATTTTGCACCATAACTGAATTGGGCTTCCAGCGATCACTTCAATAACGGCGGCTTCCTCCTATCCCCAAACTCAAATTACTTCTGCGTTTATTGAGTCACATCCTCCAGGCACAATCAGACCCACCTTTCTGTACACTACCAACAGTCTGAAAAACAAAACAGTTTCTGGTGTTCCCTTAGTGAGTTTTTTCCCCAGGGTTAGCTGCACCATCACTCTGCCCCACATTTGCCAATTTAAAATATGCCCTCATTTTGGCATGATCATGCCCCTGCTGCTGTGCACTAGACATGCACATCTTGTAACTTTTCCCCCCAACTATCTTACCCATTGTTCTGTGACCAACTTTCCTTCATTAGGTTTGGCATGGGAACAGCAAACCAATGTTCTGGGAGTCATTTCCCTGCCTATGATGGCAGTAAAAGGAGAGACAATGGTAGTTTTATTTTGGATCCCCCTTAAAGCCATGAGAATAAGCAATTTTTCATCCCAGTCTTTGCCTGATATCACACACGCCACATTTTTTCACCATTGTTTTGATTGGTCTGTTTGTCCTTAATTCCCCCAAGCCAGAAGCCTGAGGGTAATATGCTTTGTAGTCAATCTGCAATCTCTCTCAAGGATCCCTGAAGTGTTGGGGCCTATCACACAGCCAATAAAGGTTTTGCACAGTACATTTTAACTCCTTTAAGTATGCTGGAAGCATAAGCACTAGGTTTTTCTCTGTCAGGATAGCCCTGAGATAACACCTCTGAAATGGCTACAAACAGTCCAAAAGGTTTTGTATAATCTGGGGTGCTAGATACTGAAGCTTGTGCCAAAACCTCTGAAATTATACACTGCCTATATTCCCGCTCTACCTTTTTCTGCAGGAGCTGGTGGAGGGGTGCAACAGTGGCTGTGTAGTCATGGACAAAATTCTGACACGGCCCTTCGTGCCCAGCAGTGATTACTGTGCTGTTTCTGAAGTAGTGACAAACAGCACCAAAAGTCATTTTAACCTTTTCTTTGTCTGAAGCTCGCTGGCCAGGTTCACTAACTGGGTCTTCATTTGGGGTTTGGCTTCAGTCCAGCTTTCATCAAAACCTCACACAGGGCTTCCAACACTTTTAAATGGCTTTCCCGGTCACCAGGGTATCATCTACATCAGGGGTCGGCAACCTTTCAGAAGTGGTGTGCCGAGTCTTCATTTATTCACTCTAATTTAAGGTTTCGCATGCCAGTAATACATTTTAACGTTTTTAGAAGGTCTCTTTCTATAAGTCTTTTACATACAACAATAGTTTAGTTATATATTAAATAAATAAGGTTTAAAAATGTTTAAGAAGCTTCATTTAAAATTAAATTAAAATGCAGAGCCCCACCCCCACAACCAGTGGCCAGGACCTGGGCAGCGTGAGTGCCACTGAAAATCAGCTCGCGTGCCACCTTTGGCACGTGTGCCATAGGTAGCCTACCCCTGATCTACATGTTGCACAATATTTAAGAGGTTTAACGCTAAGTCATCAGTTGGATATATTTCCAGTTTAGGGCTTTTCACTCTTTTTATACAATTACTTAGTTTCAATTATTCTTTTGTTATTTACAAAACACCACATAGATTTTAACTCACTAACAACATTTACTTTACACCATAGTTAATCATAACTTTCAGACAATTTTTAATGGTTAAGCACTTTTTCGGGGGGGGGGGGGGGGGTTATGTATTAACTGATCTTTCTTCTGGGTTGTTTTCTGCTTCCCAAGTACACAGCTATCTGGAAAAAAAAAAAAAAAACCTATTGTGGCTCCTCTTTGGAGTCCTTATAGAATTTTAATGAAATAGCATGTTTTGTTTACATTTCATTTACCCCTTTTTCAATATACACTGCATAGTCCAAAATACACAGTGGTAGTAGCTACCCCCTTACCTGTTGTATTATTTGTTTGACTTTGAGGGTTCCACCCAGTGTCACTGTACCAAGTTGTACTGCCATAACTGGGTTTTATCATCAAACCAAGTATTCTCTTCTTTAACATTTCCATAACCCATGACTGCTTAATTCCTTCCCACCTCTGCAGTGGTAATTTGTGCAAAAGCTCCTTTTAACTCTTCACTCTCTTTCCTTAAATCACTTATCTCCCAAAATGACACATTCATCGGCCGATTCCTCTAGCTGGCACTGAGTTTATCTTTGTGCTTTTTTGCACTCGTTCCTTAGCTACATTTACCGTTCTCTCCAGGGTGGCTCATGGGTCTTTTCTTGAAGCTGTAAGTGGTATTCAACATTCCTCCGCAGTGCTCTGCCATGCACTCTTTTAAATAGGTATCCAAAGTACCTCCTTCTATTCCTCTTATGTTATTGAATTTCTCTTTAGGAGAGAAATTATAGTAGCCCCAGAGGATGTCACTACCTTAATCTGGAGATTTACAGCAATTGAATTTAAGGTGGAATCCCTTTGTGGGTTGCCAAAACATTGGAATTATTAATATGGAAAACCAAACACTAACCAAAAATTCCTTTATTAAATCCAAATGATACTTGTACAATTTCTCTAAACATGCCTAAAAAGCCTCAATAATAAGCACTGGCATGTGGGGTAGGAAGGGCCATGTTAGCTCATTTTAGACACATTCTCTTTGTCTTATTTAAAACCATCTGCAGTCACCCCAACTAGTCGTACCCAGGAAGACAAAAATAAGAAAGAAAAACTTGTAGCACCTTAGAGACTAACAGGTTTGCAAGTAAACAGCCATTTACAGGTCATTGATTCTGAAGTACCCTTAATGGCTTCCACTGAATATGTTTACATCAGTAATACAAGTTTATATCTTATTCTCCTAACTCCAGGCATATAAATAATATATGCAAACAAATGGAATGAACACACTCAGTAGATCATAAGCTTTGTAATGATACCTTACAAGAGACCTTTGGCATAAAGCATATTCCAGTTACATCATATTCACACTCATAAGCATATTTCCATAAAACATTATGGAGCGCAACGTCACACACGCACACTAACAGAGCACGTCTGAGAGGACCGGGTTAATCAGCACTCCCAGGCTGACCCCTTATTTGTCCCTGGACTCAGCAGGCTGGGTCGAGCAGCATTTCCAAGCTGTCACCCTCATAGGCCCTTGGATTTCAGCAGGCTGGGTCGAACAGCACCACCCTCATATGCCATGGGCACTGCACCAGAATAGAGTATGCCGGAGCAGGCTGGGTCAAGCAGCACTTTCAATCTGCCACCCTCATATGCCCCTGGACTCAGCAGACTGGGTCGCTTCCAAGCTGCCACCCTCCTATGTCCCAGGTTCAGCACGTCCCTATTCCCACTTTCATGTTACAATTGTCCTGGTAGTAACCCACTTGATGAGCAAACCCCACAGGATTTTTGGGCACTGCAGGGATCTTTTAGCTTAGGCAGGAGGAGTGTTGCTGCAGAGCGAACGAGGAAACCAAAACACACCCACGGGGGTTGTGGGGGGGGGAGAGAGAAGCAACCAGCTTGATCATGAAAGCTATTTATTTCCAGGTAATAACCATACAAGGGGAGCCTGTAACCAGGTGTTCGCTTGCCCTCACAACAAATCAGCCAGAGACCCCTTCTAAGTGCAATCACCAGTGCTTTTTATTTTCAGTGTCAGCTCCCATCACATTCTATTTATAGTCTGCTCCAAACCACCAACCTGGGGGACAGCTAGCTTCTCCAACCAGCAGGGATGCACAGGCCTTTGGCTCCTCCCTTCCCTTTCCTTCCCTTCCCACCCTCCTCGCTTCTTTCCTGCCTGCTTGATATAGGCCCCTGGCTAATAAGGCCCTCAGGTGCTTCTCTTCTAGCAATTAGGCATGGCATACTCAGCCAGCCCCAATTAATACTACTTAATTGGAGCTGGGCTAACAAGGGCCTGACTCAGGACCCCCTGGTCAGCACCCTGTTACACACCTCCCCCCTTAAGAACCGCAAGGTCCGGTCGACCTCAACTCCTTCACCCTCTGCCTGGGGGGAAGCCTCCTCCGGGGAAGTTCCCCGCTCTTGGCCAGGCGATCCCCGGCATCCTCTCTTGAGGTTTTCTCCATCCCCCTCCTGCAAAACATACACTGCTCGGGGAGAGGCTGCCCCCCTAGTTCTGCCTCTGCCCTCAGGTCATCACACCAGTCTCACCCCGGCAGGCGGCCCATCCCGTTCCCCCTTTCCTTTTGGTAGGGGGTCAGGATCCATCCCACCATCCTGTGGGGCCTCAGCTTCCCCCGCACCACCCAGCGGGTTCTGGATCCCCTCCCCTGGGAGCGGTGGTGTGGGGTGCTCCAATTGCCATCTCTCCCCTTCCAAGGGGCTCAGGCTGGCCAGATCCCCCATACACCCTTCCCGCAGGTCTGCTTGCCCTGGGCTCTGTTGTCTAGGGTTCACTTCTGTGTTATTTCTGGGACTTTGCTCGTCTTCCCCACTTGGGATCCTCGGTTTAGGGATATCTGCCCCCTGCTTCGGGGCACCCCTCCGCTTCTTTCTAGGTAGTGGGCCCCAGTCCCTACCTACCACCACCAGGTATGGTAGCCCCTCTAGCACCCCAACCCACTTCCATCTGAAGCAGCCCACCAGGCAGGACCTCTTGTCCCCATGGATACACTCGAGGGCCATCTTTGCCCCCACGATCAGCCAGTGTGGCTTCACTAGCCCCCTCTGTACAAGCGAACAGACTGACACAGTATCTATCAGGCCTGTTTGGGGGTTCCTCCCAATACTAAATGGGATGGACGACAGTTTCTGCCCCCGCAATTTGAGTCCAGCCACAAAACTCAGCCCACCGCACTCCATATCAGCGCAGTCATGTTGTGTGTGTCCAGGTCTCTCACACTGCCATCAAACAAGCTTGGCGGGCCTCTCGGGTGCTCCTATGGGCTCTCCGTTTGTCCCCGGGCCTTTCCCGGAAAAAGGTTCCGCCAGTTTCTTCCCGACTCCTTGTCTTCCCGGGGTCGGTCCTCCCTCCGGGAACCCTTTGCCTCAATATATTCCTCAGTCAACCTGACAGCTGCCTTGACAGTGACAGGCTGGTGATGCCTCACCTAGACACGTATGTTCTCGGGGAGGCTCTGCAGCAATTGTTCTAGGACCAATGTGTCCATCATTTCTCCCATCGTGTGCATCTCCAGCCTCAGCAAGCGGGTGGCCCGGTCCATTAGTCTCTGGGCATACGCCCGGGATTGCACCGTCCATTGGGCCGCCCAAAACTTTTGGCGGTACCGCTCCATCGACAGGCCCACCCAGTCTAGAATGGCCGCCCTCACTGCCTCATAGTTCTGGGCTTGTTCATCGCTCAAGGCCATATATGCTGCTTGAGCCTCTCCCATCAGGAATGGAGCCCGTCGGAGGGCCCAGGTTGCCCTCTCCCACCCTGTGCCCATGGCTACCCGCTCAAAGGTCCCAAGAAAGGCATCTGGATCATCCACCGGGCTCATTTTACAGTCCCCAGCCCGGTGGTCGGGTGCCATCCCTTCCCACAGGACTCACCACTCATTGCAGGAGCTGCTGTTGCACGCCAGTTTGCTCCCATATGAATTCTCGCAGACTCTGCTGTTGCTTGGCTGGCCAGGTCAGTAAGGCCTGTCTCTCAGCCTGGTGGGACTGCTGAAAACTGCTGGATCTGCTCCTGCTGTTTGACCAGCCATTACAGGGTCTCCTCCATATCCGGGCCGCCACCCACGTTCGCTGGCTCTTGGGTCCCAGACAAGCCCCCACATGTAACGAGGTGTTTGCTTGCCCTCACAACAAATCAGCCAGAGACCCCCTTCTGAGTGCAGTCACCCATGCTTTTTATTTTCAGTGTCAGCTCCCACCACTTTCTATTTACAGTCTGCTCCTGGGGGACAGCTAGCTTCTCCAGCCAGCAAGGATGCACAGGCCTTTAGCTCCTCCCTTTCCTTTCTCTCCCCCATCCCCTCCCTTCCTGCCAGCTTTATACAGCCCCCGGGCTAATAAGGCCCACAGGTGCTTCTCTTCTAGCAATTAGGCATGGCATACTCAGCCAGCCCCAATTAATATTTCTTAATTGGAGCTGGGCTAACAGGGGTCTGGCTCAGGACCTCCTGGCCAGCACCCTGTTACAGGCCAAACAAACAAAACAGTTATAATATTAAATCTAACTTAAACTTGATTATAAAAGTGAGGTTTAGAAAACTATAACTGATCACACAAGCCAGGGTCAGGCTGCTATACCGAGAGAGAGAGAGAGAGAGCTGGGTTCTCACCACTCCGTGAAGCTTGAATCGATCGGGGGTCCCAGGTGGTGGTAGCTGAGGAGTACTGGAGACAGGCAAAGCCCCCCAGCATGATCAGTCAGGAGAAGATGAAGTCCCAAAGGAACTGATGCAGATTTTGGATCCAATCATCAGAACACTTACTTGAGCTTGGGTAGGGGTTTTTTGTAGAAACAACAATGGTTCAAGGGAGAGCACTAGATTTGTTTATGTGTAAACTGATGACACAAGGGAGTATACCAAAGTTGTTTTGTTCAGGCTAGACAATGGGAGGTGATCATTCCTGGCTATGGGTGGTATTCCTTGGACGGAGCTCACAATGCAATTAGGGAGCTTCACTATTTTGGATACCAATAAAGGATTTATTACTAGAATTGGTCTAACAACTACTGAACTGGGTGTGTGCAGGCGTGGGTTCATTAACGTCTGGAGCAGAGATCCCCCATCATGCAGTGCTTCCCGGCTTTTCTGGTCCCAGGGTTCTGTGTGATTCCTGCCTTGGAATTTCTTTTCTCAATTCTGTATGATAATGGAGAGGTCTCTTTGCCCTCATGCAAATGAGGCTAGGGGGGTTTCCTTAATCCTGTCACCCATATCCCAGGGGTTTAGGTGCGTCTCCCACTGCCTTTTCGTTGCTTTTTGTAAGTCTTTCTTGTGATCGGTCTTGGTTCAAGAAGAGGCTGGAGGGGTGGGAGGGAGGTCTTTCGTGAGTCAGACAGGCTGGGTACTGCACCCTGGTTCCCCAAGAACACAGAGCTGGTAAGTAACACAGGAGGGGGATCAGAGTTGGGGATTGGGGCCCAGGAGGGAGTCAGGGTGCAGGCTCCAGGTGGCGCTTATCTCAAGCAGCTCCTGGAAGCAGCCGGCATGTTCCCCCACCCCACCCATCACCTATGCGGAGACGCAGCCAAACAGCTCTACATGCTGCCCCATCCACAGGCACTGTGTCCACTCCCCCCCAAGCTCCCATTGGCCGCAGTTCCCAGCCAATGGGAGCTGTGGGGACAGAACTTGGGGTAGGGGCAGCATGTGGAGCCCCCGGGCTGTCCCTATACGTAGGAGCTGGTGGGGGGACATGCTGGCTGCTTCCTGGGAGACGTGCAGCGTGGAGACTAGCAGGGAGCCTGCCAGCCCCCCTGCACAGCCCCACCAACCGGTCAGTCAATGGCCCGGTCAGTGGTGCTGATCGGAGTTGCCAGGATCCCTTTTTGATCGGGTGTTCCAGTCACCCCATGCCGCAAACAGCAGAAGACTGCCTTCCATGGGAGGTCACTGCTGACTGGGGAAAACCTGAAATACTCCTGTGCGTATTATATCTGTATGTAACTGAAAAATAAACTTGGAACCTCAAAATGACATTTTTAGTCACTTAAGATGTCAATTTTAACATACAGTTTGGGTTACTGCAAAATAATGTATTTCATCTACTATCATATTTTCTAAATAACTAATTTTTCTAAATCTTTCTAGAGTTCACAACAGCCCCCTACTGTTGACTAATCTAAACATTTTTGTATGTCATTGATCACATCTTCCAGATCAGGGGTCTCCAAACTTTAGGAGACGAGGGCCACATTAGATTTTTCTTTAGCAGACGAGGGCCCCGCCGCTGAAATGCTGCCGAGGCAGCGGCGGCGTTAGAGCTGCCGCCGAAGTGCCGCTGACACGGCAGCAGCAATTGGTTGGGGGGCCGGACAAATTGAATCCGCGGGCTCGGGCCGTAGTTTGGAGACCCCTGTTCCAGATCATTAAAGCACCAAACATACTGACCAGCACTAGTTTTAGTGCCAATTTCAGAAGCATCCCATTATTAGTCTGTTCCAACAGTGAGATTGGCCAGTTATGCCGCTCTGTTTCCTTTGAGCCAGTTTTATTCTACAGGACATGAATGAACTCAATTTAGTATTATAAAAGTTAATTATTTCCCAGTAATTTCTCTGTTTCTCTTATAGAGGGCATGCAGATTTAAACAATACGTTTGAGCATCTCCATACTACAAAATGATACAAGAGGTTACAAGTAACGTAAAAAATATCAAAGAGCTCCAGTGCTATGACAGGATACTAAATGAATATGTATTTTCAAAACTCTCTAAATATCGACTTGTATGACAGAATAGTATGCAGTTAGCAATTATTAATGCCTGAACGCTCAGAAACGATACAGACCGTGAAACTAAACCTGCAAACCAATATTTACATGTAATCCTTACTCGAACAAGAAGTTCAATTGACCTCAATGGACTACTCATGTGAGTAAGTGTTTGTGAGGTCATGCCCCTGATGACTTCAAAGAAATTCTACAGGATTAGGGCGTTATTTTGCTTTTGGATCTTAAAAGAAAAGAGAGGAAGTTCTTTGAACATAAGAAAAGTCCATTTTAACATAATATAATTCACTCAGTAATGGCTATATATTATGTGGCACAAAGTGGAGCAAATGATTACATATCCCAGGATCAGTTAAGGAAATCAGCTGGAAAAATTGCATTTCCATCCAAACATTTTATATGTACTATTGTTACAAGTAATGTCAAATGTTAATGTAATTGAAAGATTAAAGAAAAACATTTAGCGTGCTTAGTGCATTTGGCAGCAGCACTTTGTTTATAGCCCTAACTGTTTTGCTGGGCTTGCCCAGGCTCTGCAAAAGGTTATTTAACAATAACAGTAGCAACAAAACAAACAACAAGCTAGAGCGTGCACAGAAGAAAAGGGAGACCTGAGCATGTTTGATAGAGTTGCTCTTTTGAGCCTCTTAAAGACCCTTTTAAACAACAGATTTTTTAAGATTAGAAGATATTCTACTTTACAGGGTGTCTACTCAGAAAATTGATTTAAAAGAAAGGTGCATTGAACGTAATTATTTAAGTGCCTCTTCAACAGCAAAATTTCAAGCTTAAACCTAAATTTCTTTCCTTTACAATTGCATCGGTTTTCTCTACCTGATTTCTGATGACCGAAACTGGATGGACTCGCCTACTAAATATTTTAGTTACTTTTTAATATCCAACTGGATTGTTCTAATCATTTTAGAAACTGATAATCTACTAAATCGTACCTACTGATGCTCCTGTTTACTGCACAGCTAGCAAGTGACAGGCCCTATCCAGGATTACCCACAGGCTTCAAAATTTCGCACACACTGAAACGCATGCTAGTTGAACATGAAGGCCAATAAATGAAACCAGAGCAAGAATCACAGAAATCAGTTACTGCCCTTTCACACCAAAAAAAACAATAGTTTTGAGTAACAAAATATACAGCACTGTATACAGAGAATAGGACAGTAGTGCACTTCAGTACATTTTTCTTAAAACACTGCAGGTTATATAGAACTATGGAAAAATTACTGACTTAAGAGGACAATTATAGCTATTCCCTTCTGTTATAAAAACAAAGGTAGAAATTTATACTTAATGTAGCACAATTACTAGAAATTATCACAGCTTCAGAACATATTGTTTCTAGTTTTAAATTACAGAGAAAGATCGAGATTGACAGTGAAGAGGACAGACAATTAGAAGCAGTGAACTGGCAAACATGTTGCACTAGCGAAGGAGAGAATAAGGGCTAGTATACATTAAAAGTGCTACAGAGGTGCAGCTGCGCCACTATAGCGCATTTGGTGAAGACGCTCTATGCCAATAGGAGACGTTGGCATAATAAAACCACCTCCACGAGAGGTGGTTACTATGTTGGCGGGAGTGCTTCAGCGCTTAGGTCAGTGTAACTTACATCGCCCAGGGCGGTGGCTTATTCACACCCCTGAGTGACATAAGTAATACAGCCGTAACCGGTAGTGTGTACAAGCCCTTAGATGTGTGACCAGTTTATGTTGGCAACTGGGATAGGGGATAAAGAATGGAGTTGAAATTTTGCTGCAATTAAAAGCTGAACAATTGGTACTATGGGCTCCAGTAAGATCTTGTATCTTAAAATGGTAAAAATATTTCTGTCTACAAATGAAGGCCTAAGAATTTCCCCCAATTTTCTCTGAAAAATTCCTTGGTTCTGTTCAATCTATATTGAGACCCCAGACATACCATTAGATTTTTTTTTAAGTGTGGGAATTCTTGGTAAAATAAATAAATGGTTAAATAGTAAACCCAGATGTGACCCTAAAAAAGTTATGCCATCTTTTACATTGAAGGAGAAATCAAACAGCCCAATAGCTAAAGGAAGGTTAATGTGCCAAACTATAAGTTGGTAGCCAACTATGAAATCTTATGGAAAAAATCTGGAGAAGCTGCTCAGTTTACCAGATGAATAAAAATAATGAATGAGATGTTAACATGAAAACCAAGCATTTGTTTTTGCTCAGTTCAAGCCTTTTCAGTTGAACAGTTACAAATAAAAATTTAACAACTGTCCAGTCACTATATGAATAACTAGAATTAAACAAGATACTTCTGATTTGTACCATTAAACATACTAACACAAGCTCTAAAACAGGGGTCTCAAACACGAGTTGTTTTCTGCAGCCCGCAAGCTCCCCACAGCCCCCCCGCGTTTACGTACAGTGGCTCTGATCCAGTGCGCACTGAGGGCAGGGCAGGCTCCTGCCTGGCCGCCCTGCACCGCTCCGGCAAGCTCCTGGAACCTGGGGGAGGAGGGGCACAGGGGTCTGTGTCACTGTTGCGTCCAGGCACCGCCCCCAGAAGCTCCCATTGGCCGGGAACGGGGAACAGCGGCCAATGGGAGCTGCTGGGGGCGGTGCCTGGATGCAACAGTGACACAGACCCCTGTGCCCCTCCTCCCCCAGGTTCCAGGAGCTTGCCGGAGTGGCACGGGGGCAGGGCAATGCAGGGCAGACAGGGAACCTGCCCCCAGTGCATGCCAGGCCAAAGCCTGCACCCCTCCTGCACCCTGACCCCCCTCCCCTGAGCCCCCTGCCGCACCCCACACCTCTCCCTGCACCCCAACCCCCTGCCCTGAGCCCCCTGCCGCACCCTGCACTCCTCCTGCACTGACCCCCTGCCCTACCCACACCCCTCCTGCACCCCGACCCCCTGCCCTGAGCCCCCTGCCGCACCCTGCACCCCGACCCCCTGCCCTGAGCCCCCTGCCGCACCCCACACCCCTCCTGCACCCTGACCCCCTGCCCTACCCACACCCCTGCCGCACCCTGCACCCCGACCCCCTGCCCTGAGCCCCCTGCTGCACCCCACACCCCTCCTGCACCCTGACCCCCTGCCCTGAGCCCCTCTGCACCCTGACCCCCCTGCCCTGAGCCCCCTGCCACACCCTGCACCCCTGCCACACCCCACACCCCTCCTACATCCCCTGGGGGCAGGGAGGGGGCAGAGTTGGGGTGGGGATTTTGGGGAAGGGGCGGGGCCTCATGGAAGGGGTGGAGTGGGGGCGGGGCCGAGGGCAGCAGGTGGGGGGGTAGGTGTCAGTAATGCGGCCCTCGGGCCAATGTACTAATCCTCATGTGGCCCTCGTGGTCATTTGAGTTAGAGACCCCTGCTCTAAAACATAATTCCATAATATTTTGATATTCTAAATTTATCATTTGTATGGTCATTTATGGTAATATTACTTCATATAGCTCTTTATAACTAGAGTACAACTTAGCACTTAATTATTTACCTTCTTTAAAATCTGTAAGATTTTCAGCAATTGCACATGCATTCACAAGTCAAGTTCACTGGCCAGAAAAAGCACTGGATATTGAAATTAAAGCATTTTATTTTACAATAATTAAACATTCAAATAAATTAAAGAGATGATGCTATATGAATGTTGCACACAAGTTAAAGTACAGTTCTGCTAAAAAAAAAATGTTTCTCAGAAAATTCTAGATTAGCAAAAGGCTGGTAGGTTAATTTTTGGTCTGCCAGCCCTGCAAGCATTCTGGAATTGAGAGTCAAATTCGGTTCTCTCCTCTTTGTGTGTATAGGCCTCCTGAGTTTGGATATCCTGACTTGTTTCTTAAATTACCTTAAAGAAAAACTCTGATAGTTGAATAAATGTTAGCGATACATTGTATTATATATACATAAAGAAGTTTTTAAACATTTTAAAGATACCTTTCACCATTTTAATATCTTCATTATTCACTATCATTGCTGCCCCCTCTGTATGTCTGCCATTTTAACAATGCAGCATTTTATCACTCACAGAAGTTCCCTTCTATTTGAAAGTACTGGAAACGAGAACATCTGAAAGTGTTATAAAGTAAGTTCTAGGATTTAAAAAGAAAGTGATTTAATTTGTCAGTTGGCTAGTAAATTGTTTAACATTCTGGGCACTGATAATATCTGAATTTGGTTCTATTGACAAAATGTTTAGTAACTCTTTGCAAGAATCACAAAAGTTCTGCATTTATTTACATATTTGACAGGTGATCTTCAAAATACCTTCCAAAACACCATAGAACAAGTAGCTGTTTATTAAGTCACGTTATGTCAGACATTGGACTTGTCCAAACATGTCATTTTAGGTTGATTTCATGTATTTAAAAACACATACAAACATAGATGGAGCTCTAATCTCTTATAGGCCTGATTTTCCTAAGTGCTTAAAATCACTTTTAGCTGGTATAATGCAGGCTCACTACCCCCCAAAAAACAACCTTTGTGACCATCTTCATTTGAATTCTGCAAAAGGCTGGTATCTTTAATCGCATCTGAGGGAAGGCCTCAGGAAAGTCTTAGACATTTATAGAGAATGACAGAAATTCTGTTGGAAGGTCACCTAAGGATTGGGGGGAAGGGGAATTAAATCAAAATATGGACTAGCTTGCAGTTTAGGTAGCAACACTAGCAACTGTCTTTTGTTTTCTGCTGACTGCAGCATCCTGACATGCAACACTTGATATGTGAGGGACCTCTTGTAATCAGTTCAGTTCTGACAGTATTTACTATAGCAGGTGTACATTTTGAGGTGCTGATTGGGTGGCAGAGTTGCTAATTAAATGGAAGCCTGTGAGCACAGAAGTATATTATTGAAGAGTCTGAAAAGTGGAGTGGGAAGTTTGTGGGCAATTTAACCTGTAAATTAGATTTCTACGGGGAAACAACCGTCATAAAAGTGCTAGTATAATCTAGATTCTCTATTGAACAAGCTACAGACATTAAAGTAAGTAGACATTAAAGTAAAGTCAGGGCTGGAAACTCCAGGCAATTCAAGAAATAATATTGGTTGTTTACGCCCTGATACAAAGCCTATTGAAACCAAAGGAAAGACGCCCATTGACTTCAAGAAGCTTTGGAGCATGTCCTTAGCAGGCCACCCTCTTCCCTCTGAATCAGTATTGACTCAAGTGCACAGCATTGCATTTTGCAACAATGTGCTGCTATTCACAGGATATCTTGAGATCCTGCCCATTTGTAAACAGAAAATATCTCACATCAGTTCTCCTAAAAGTAAGAGTGTTAGACTTCAACCAGGATGTAGGCCAACTGTGTAGTTGTACTGTTAACCTACAATTACTTTTGCAGTTCAATTTTTTAATATAAATAATTTATATGAACTTTGCATATATTTTATGTCAAGAAAAGTGTCAAACACGCTTTTCAGTATTTCACCAGCTCTACACTGGGTAAAATAAAAGCTGAATAATATATTCAACCTTTCTTCCTTCCACTACTGAATAAATTATTATTGAATAATATTTTTCATTGTTCAATCAGGTCCACATTTATTTGGATATTTGCAAACTATAATGAAAGAGCTTCCATCTAGTGCTCTGGGTGCCCTTGACAATCTTTTCAACGTACTCCAAATACATGAACATGATTATAGCACACGTAAGAGCAGTTATGTTAGACTGGGTTAATATAATGCAATAGGACATGGTGTGACCAAAATAAAGGTTAATAAAAGCAGTGTGTGCCCTCTTGACAAAAACTTCTGCCTGTCACCTGCTGAAGCAGTTAAAAGATTTCCCTTCCGTACTATAGGAGCAATGCGAGTGACAAGATTATAGAAACATTTAAAAATATGTATGTTGGGAGAAATGTAACTATTTTTGGAAGTGAGGAAAATCGGTCTGCCAAGTTGCTCAGCAATACAATGGGGGAAATTTAAAGATATCCTAAATCACCTGGATCACCTGGATCGATCGGACTTCAGCTGTCGTTAAGACTGCGCCGATCACAACACATCTGCCATTCTTCTCGCACTCTTGCCTTTCTTCTCCACGTTCGTCCAAAACGTTTAATGATGTCATCTTCCCATCTTCTTGGAGGCCGACCGGGGGGGTCTTTTCTGTTCTCGCGGGTACCACTCAGCAATGATTGCGGTCCACCTGTTATCCGTGAGCCGTGCTGTGTGGCCAGCCCATTGCATCTTGTTATGTCTGCTTTCCACGACAATATCTTTCACACCGCTGCGTTCTCTGATGATTTCATTTGGTATACGATCCAGAAGGGAGATTCCCAACATAGCTCGTTCCATTGCCCTTTCAGCTACCAACAGCCGTTGCTCTTCTCTCTTCGTCAGTGCCCACGTTTCACTGCCATACAGCATGGCTGGCAGCACTGCTGAATTGAAAATATTTTTACGTGTGGTCTTGTCAATTTTTCCTTTGAGGACGTCCTTGATGGAATTAAACGCACACCATCCTGCCCGAATCCTTCGCGAGAGTTCTCCGTTCAGGTCTTGGCGCATATTCACTTCTTGGCCCAAATATATGTACTGTTCCACTTCTTCGATGTCTTCTCCTGTTACCGTTATTCGGGCTTTTCGTAAGACGTCTGATCACATATATTTTGTTTTGCAGCGGTTCATTTTCAGGCCGACCTGACTACTTTTCTTGTCGAGTCTTCGTAGCATGCTCTGCAGTTGGTTGGTGCTTTCGGCAATTAGTACAATGTCGTCTGCAAATCTGAGATGAGATAATCTCTCTCCGTTTATGTTGACACCACTCCTCCAATTGATCTTGTTCATAACCATTTCGAGGCAGGCGGTGAATAGTTTCGGTGAAATTGTATCTCCTTGCTTTAAGCCTACTATATCCTAAATAAAATTCTAAATGTCTCATTAAAGACAACAAAATCAATCCCCTATCCGCAGCAAAAAAAAGTTTAGACACAGTATTTCACCAGATAAGGAAAATAAATCTGACATGAACTATTGTATTATCACACTTTTTAGCTATAAGAAAACAAGAAAAATACCTGTGGCACCTTAGAGACTAACAAATTTATTTCAGCATAAGCTTTCGTGGGTTAAGAACCCACTTCATCGGATGCATCATCGGATGCATCCGATGAAGTGGGTTCTTAACCCACGAAAGCTTATGCTGAAATAAATTTGTTAGTCTCTAAGGTGCCACAGGTATTTTTCTTGTTTTCTTTTTGCTGACACAGACTAACACGGCTACTACAGTGAAACCTGTCACTTTTTAGCTAGTGATTTTTTATTCTGTTTGGTGTAACAATTTCTCAAATTTATTAAAGATTCTCTTTTTCTTTGGACAAAACATTGCGTGATACTTTATATAAAGGACATTGCATACCCAAATTAAATGAAAAAAACCCCTCAGTGTTCATGCAGCACTCAAAGTTGTACAGTTAAAATTACAGTCAATAAATGCAATAAAGAATGCACCCCCAGCAGTACAGACTCAGATATATTTTATGGGCTATATTTAACACAAGTCATAAATACATCACTGACTTTATGCAGCACCTAACTTAGTAACTGGAATCCTGTTTGTGCATTTCCAGCTAGACCTTCTGTGATTTTAACTTTGGATCCCAGTCCACTGTCTGAATGTAATATTTTAAAACATTAAGGTTTTTTAAGAGAAAAAATAACAATGGTACAAAGTGTCCCCTGAGAGATTAAACATTAAGAGTCAGGCTTGTCAGATGGTGCCTGCTCTTCATATTCAACCTGTCAGAGTACAGCGTGCAATGGCCATCTAGCGCAGCATTTCTCAAATGCAACCACTGTGGCCACCAGGGGCTTTTCTTGCAGCCACAGCCTCCTGGATTTTTATGGGAAGGAGAGCAAAGCAGTGGCCCCTTCCCTAGTGCTCCTGGATGCACTGCCTCCGTGTTGGTTGCTGGGGCTGTCAGCAGGGGTCCCCCTCCTCTCCCCACCCCTCCCCACTTCCAAGACACTTGGGACACAACGCTAGAGAAGCAGGCAGCTGGTAAGTTCCCCATCTTCCCAGGAGCGGTTTGGACTTCAGCCCTGAGGTTTCATGGGGGCAGGCTCTGGCACTGGCTCCAGCACTGGGCTCCTGGCTGCGCAGTTTCAGACTCTGTCCTCCAGCCACAGGGCTTCAGGCTGCAGCCCCCAGCTGCCTCCTTCAGCCCTCCTCTCCCCCCCACATCCAGAGCTTAATTGTCCCCAGACTTGCCAGGGCTGAATAAGTCTGCTGTGAAAAGTGATACTTGCATGTTTGTTAGTGTCACTTTTCACAACAGGCTTATTAGCTAGCAATAAATATTACAATGATTTGGACGTGCATATTTATTTTTTTCCTAACGCTAATTAGGTATTTTAGGGAAAAGTGTGAGAGCGGCCACCAGCAAGAGTTGGTGGCCACACTGTGAGGACACCAAAAATTCTGTCCTGAGACTCCCTGAGTCTAGGTAGGAGGCACCAGCCAATGGCTATTTAACTTGCATTGATGGGTGCATACTTGGGAAAGGCACAAATTAACAGAGCATACTCTCAGTTTGCGTGACTTTTTTTTTAAATTGCATGCCCAGTATGCTATTTCCAAACATTTGTTACTATTTTCAAGCCAATTCTTTTCCAACTTGGTCGTGAACCTGCTTCTTGACAAGGACTATTTACAAACCAAGCTTCAAGGTCCAGTCATTTTAGAGTTCTCTGTGTGGTTTAAAAAAAAAAAAAAACGAACAGGTGTGACAATGTTTTTCCCATACTTGCAAATAAAAGAAAAGGATGTGAGATATTTGAGAAAAATCCCTTTCATGCACAAAACGTTCACCTTGGATTATACTGCAGGCACGGAAAGTTTCAGCCCAAAAAGAAATATATGAGGATGTGGAAATAGATTTTTACTGAAACTGAACTATAGTTGTAATTATTGAGTGACTAGAACATACTTTAAAAGAAAGTGGAATAGAGGCCTCTGTCCTGAAATTAAATATGTAAAAATAAGCCTGAAATGAATATATTTCACAATCACATCAGAAAACCTCCTCTCTTTCTCTTCCTGTGTGCATGCATACATGTAAGGGGGGAACAACGGAAAACAACATCGCAGGCTTTGTGCCTATTTAATAAAATTGTTTTTTAAAAGTTACCGATGGAAGCTAAACCAATATGGCCAGTTGTAGACCAGCGTGCATGTATGGGGGTTGCACTGTTTAACTAAACCAAACTGGTTAAATCAATTTTAGTTACACAGATGTTGTGCCAGTTTGTCGCCTCCAACCCAGTCGCAATGCCACTCACTCAGATTTGGCCTGGAGACAGGAGCCGTCACAACAAAAGAGTGGCTGGCTTACATTAGAGTAGTGCTGCAACCTCATGCACTAGGCATGGGGTCACAATGCCACACATTCAAATTTGACCCGACAACCCCTCCATCATGCCAGCAGGAAAAGAGCTTCGCCTTTACACCGGCCAGCTCTGGTCAGGGGCCAGTTAAAAAAAGGGGGGGAAGGCAATGGCCCTCATCTCTGGCCTGTGCCGCCACCACCATGCATATAGAAGGGTCTACCTCTCACATCAACTTTCCCTCTGGAGGGCGGGGCAAGAATTCTCTCTCTATATATGCATGTGCAATGTGAAATCTGCCTCCTTCTAACCCAAACTTTCACTTATCTCCCACCTATGTGTTTGGGAGGAGAGGAAAGAATTACTTCCCAAACATTCCCCTCTCTCCCAACTCTTGTTTTCCCTCCTCTTCTGACATACCTACCTGGGGAGGGAGTGTCTCTAGTCACACATTATTTACTTTTATGCACAAAAGCTAAGATTTTTTCAAGCCAAACAAACAGAGGCATCTGTGTAAGAACATCTGCAAATTATCTGACGCATTCTTTTATTGGAGATGTGGACAGATACCTCCTGAGCAACAACACAAAGACAGATTGGATTCCTCCCTGAGAAACAAGTTGCTGACTACATGTAGAAGACCATAAACCTACAAGTAAAAAAACTGAGAGTAGACTTTATAGACTTTAAAATAGTACCCAGCCATGAGCTGTAAATGGTTACAAAATTGAAATGATGGGAAAAGAGATGAAAATCAAATCCATGTACCAATCTACAAAACGTAAATTAAAACAAACAAACTTGCAAACAGGCTTTCAGACAAGAAGGCTAGAAAAGGATGCAACCGTGATCCTATTTTTTGTCATCATAAATATCAATAACCTACGAAAAGGCCTCTACTAAAGCATTTCTTAAACAAAGCCACAATAACTGATAAAAATGCCTATCCTATCTATGTTATGTCCTAGAAAGATGGCACATAATGTCTATTGTATGACTTCTCACTCAGAAAGTCCCTGAAAAAGAGTTTACACTTTCTAGAAACTTAAAGCAAAAACATGGGCTCCATTGGTCACTCTGGAAAAGATTAAAAGCTCTAACCATAATCATAACTAAAACTTTTATTACAGAGATAAAGAAACTGAATACACCTTAAATTGTACATATCTAAACCTCACAATAAAGTTACAAGGCAGCATCACAGATTAAAATAATGTAACAGCACTACATAAATACCAGTGAAACTATTCAACAAAGTTATTCAAATCATTCTTCATATGGGGCCGAACTTTAACATCCAACTACACCAACTGAGACAAAACACAGATACAAACCCTGTATCTAAAAGCTCTGGTCTGCAAACAAGTCCGCTATGCACACTGAAACGCCAACATCAATAGCTTCAGAGCAGAACTGAGTCATTTCCATCTCCTAATCTATTTACAGGAACATGCACTGAGCTCTGGTGCCAACATATTGTCCATCCCTCCACCACAAAGCACTAAAGCTCAAAAACCAAAACAAAATCAAAAGCTAACGCTATATAACATTACTACCAAGTCTCAACACTACCCTTCTGACAAATGAAGCATCCAACCTCCTTTGAAACAGAGCACAGCCTTGGACACTGGACCAAACTTTAAAACACGAATATGTGAGTTACCGAGAAGAACAAATACAAACTTAAAAAAACCAAATCCACAACCTATAAACCTACACCCAGAATCACCACAGTAGCAAATTATCTCACGACAGAGATGAAGACAAATTGCAGAAGTCTGGGAGACGGAGGCTTGGCAGAAGCAGCCTGTCACTTGCCATTAAATCAGTCATGGGAAGGCATGACAAAGAACACCAGGGATGAAAACCAAGAGGGAAGTCCTATCCCGGGGGCTGTCCCACGCAGATGTGCAGCGGGTCGGGGGTTAAACCCAAAACACACGGTCCCCGGGGCAAATGCTGATGTGTTTCCCCTCCCCCCGCAGAGAGCAGAGCTTTCCAGCCTCTTTCAAGCTGTAGTTTGCCAAGCCAATCACGCGCTAGTGACGTGACCTGTGCAGCTGGGGGGGGGGTTCGCTCCCTGCTCCAGGCGCGGGGCGGCGCGCACCCGGGGAGCTGTATCCCGGGCGGGGGGGGGCGAGTCTCCCCGCGTCAGGACCTGCCCGCCCAGCCGCGCTCAGGTGGGAGCAGGATCTGGCCCCGCGGGTGGGTGTCGGCCCGTGCCTCGGTCGTTCCCCGGAGAGGTGGGGGCTCTCCCGGAGGAGGAGCAGGGAACCTCTGCTCCCTTCCCGTCAGCGGCGGGGGAGGCGAGTGCCGCCGCTAACCGTGGAGGGCAGGGGTTTGTGACGTCACGCACTCGGAGCTGCACGTGACCTTGCCCCCACACATCCCCCGGCTTAACTGCGCGTGACCTTACTCGCTCGCTCCCCAGTGGTCGCTGCTTCCCACGTGCCGGCGGCGCGCGCAGCTGACGCGCCGGAAGCTGTGCAGTCGCACAGGCCGGCCTAGGCCGGGGACGCGACTGGACGTTGCGGGGGGCGTGGGTACCGTAAGCGGCCGGTAAGTCAGGGGCGCGAGCAGCCCCCCTCTCCTCCTAAGGCGCCGCTTGGGTCCCACGAGCCTGCGGTGCCCGGACCCACGTGCGCCCGGTGCCGGTGCGCGGGGAGGGGGCGTGGCCGAGGGGCCGCGCCAGCTGCCGGAACAGCCTCGCGCGTTTGCGGGCGGCCAGGCTCCGCACGGGCTGTGGCGAGCCGCGTCGGCCCGGCCCGGCCCGCCAGCAGCTCAGCGCAGGGTCTGTCTTTGGTTGCAGACACCATGGGCGCCTGCGGCCACGCGGAGTGCGGGGCGGGCCGCGCCCGCTGAAGGGGAAGAGCCGGGAGCCGCGGTGCTGGCGTGAGCAGGTGAGCGGGAGCCACTGCCGGGCCTCCCCGCGTTGCACAGCCCCTTGTGGTGGGGAGGCCGCGGGGAGGTCAGCGGCTGGGTTGGGACTAACCCCCGCCCCGAGTACCGACCGTGTCTAACGCACCTCACCTGGTAAAGCTTCCCCGCCGGGCTGGGTCTTGCTGAACGCGTGGGAACTCTGCCTTGGACTACAGCGTGCAGCCTGGTGCAAATATAAACTCCTTTCGGCTCATTACCAGTCCTAGCTCCAGGACACTAATGCTATATAGGGTAGTGTTGAAATGTGACCATTTACTTCTGTGTGTTTGCAAATGCCGACTGCATATTTCTTGTCGATAGCCATGTCACATGCAAGGTCTAGCTTTTACTGTTCAAACTGTGTCTGCTGAAACAGTGGTTAATCCTGGTGCTACTACAGTTTCCATCATTAATGTGTAAAGGTTCAGTTATGTTCTCATTAGTTTACAACATTCTGCTTCTCCCCTGGAATCCTTTCCTGGTCTCTGGACAAGTCTACATGGGACAAAAAGTCAAGTCAGGGAACTTGTTCAACATAATCCTATCTAAATCTGTTTCTAAGGACTGGTCTGCACTTAAAATCTAGGCCAACCTAGCTATGTTGCTCAAGGGTGTGAAAAAATCACATCCCCTGAGAGACAGTTAGGATGACCTAAGTGGTCATAACATAAGTGCCTATGGCACTTATGCCTAAGTGGTTATGTTCCTGAAATTGCCATATTTTAAAATCTATTATGATTTGATTGAGCTATTTTAGTTGATGAAATTAACTATTTAGCTTGTGTGTTCCAAGCAAAGGGGGAAAAAGGTGGCCAGGCTTGGGCTCTCCTCCCACCCAATCCATCACTGGGAGGTGGCAGCAGGACTCCAGACTGTCATTGCTGGGGCTGGTGGGGAGAGCTCCCGCTACTGGGACTGACATCAGGAGTCCTGCTGCCACCTCCCAGTCAAGGGATTGCCTGTGTGGGAGGAGATCCCAAGACTGACATCTCCTGGTGAGGGATTGGTGCGGAGGAGAGCCTGGGCGGTGATAGGGCTCAGGCTGTCCTCTTCCCCTACCCCCATCCCTCACCAGGAGTCAGCAGTGGGCGGGAACTCACAGCTGTGAGCCTGTCCCCCACTGACAGCTCAGGCTATCAGCACCAGGGCTCTGGGAAAGGGAGGGCTCCAGCTGTCAGCCCCTTGGGACTGACAGCCAACAGCTGATGTAAGTAATGCATTGTCTACACAGACATTGCATCACCCTAACTACATCGACTTAAGCACTACGCCTCTCATGAAGGTGGAGTTATTTCAGCGTAACAGGTTACTTTGGTG
Organism: Chelydra serpentina; assembly: GCA_037349315.1. Taxonomy (NCBI): domain Eukaryota; kingdom Metazoa; phylum Chordata; order Testudines; family Chelydridae; genus Chelydra; species Chelydra serpentina. Next base: position 46,552,206 of record JBAIAC010000004.1, read on the forward strand.
GCAGCAGCATTGTAGTGTAGACACTGACATTATTAGGTTGACATAAGCTGCCTTAGGTCAGTCTAGCTCTAGTATAGACTAAGCTTCAGTACCCTACATTGCAGAATAAACTTGTCTTGCTTCTAAAACAAAGAAACTGGGATAATAGTTTTAAAATGCAAACAGTATATTTCTGTTACATTTTTATTTCAGTTTACAATGGTTGTGTTACTATTTGCAGCTATATTTGATAACATATTGAGACATAAACTATGACTTATGAATTACTGTTTTTTTAAAAAAACAGTCTTTAAAGTGTGTTCCTCTTATTGTGGTTTTTTTTAAATGCAGGGTCTGCTTATATCCATGTAGGAAGAGCTAGGTATAGCTCTAGTACCATGTTTGGCACGTGGTGTGTGCCGATGCTGAGCAGGAAGGAAAAGAGAACAGGGGATTTAAAAATGAGGCCTCATGAGTCTGAAAATACATCATGTAGGTGCCCTTTAGTTCTCTCTTTGTGATATTGAGGTGATGGGAAGACTGGGACAACGCAGTATACAACATTAAGTCTAACAATTTCTAAGTAGTCTTTTCCACTGTGCATCATGTCAGCAGCAGCCGATCTTTATCCAGTACACCAGCCTCTCACATGGAATTGCCAATATCTTATGAGGAGGCCACTCCAACATCATTGCACAGATTTAAATGCAACGGCAGCTCAGCTGATGTTACTCTGTTTTATTTTGTTTTGCACACTTTGAAGAGGGAAAAAACCTGCAGAGCCCACTCTCGTTCTGCCTGCCCCATTCTAAAAGGATATTTGTAGTTAAAATATATTGTTCTCTTAAATGTGTATCGTTGCTGTAGATGGGTTGTTGTGATTTGCTTGAGTGATGTACGTTACAAAACAGCATTTCAGTATCTTGTTGTTTTTTTTTTAAAGGGGGGTAGTGGTACTGGATGAGGAGATGCACAGAAAGCTTTTGAACCTAAAGTTTTATTTTTGAGAAAAGTGGAACACTGATTAGATAAGGACTTCCACTGAGGTAGACTTTAACATTTATTAAGCTAAGAGGTAAATATTGATTAAAACAAAACCAAGATAGGTAATATTACATATTTTTTGAATTATTAATCAGAAATATCTGTCTGCAAGTTTGGTCAAGAATTTCTTAAGAATTACAGAATACTTAAGAATTACAGGGTTTGGAAGGTTTTTTTATGATGAAGTTCTAGAAAGATAATGCTATCGGTTGGGGAGCATGATCAAAATATAGATCTCTGAGCCAATCAGGAACCTTTTATTGGTGTACATGCTCTGGTTGACATTTTTCCAGGCTTTGATATTGATCTTGGGAGGTAACAGTTGAGAATTACTGATGTGACTTTTTTTTTCCTGTATGTAACAGTGATAAATTCGTGAAAACATGTACCTTGGTAATATTATGTCACTGGATGGAGAGTTGGAGAGCTTGGCTTGCTTTGTAGTCCAGCAGAGCTGCTCTCTTCTTAATTCATTAAGATATTACCTTGAGTGAGTCCAGGAATGTGTTATTTCTTATGCTTTTCTGATCATAGTTTATTTTTGAGCCCAACATTCTCTACAACATGCATATGCTTTAATTTCATATAACTGATGCTTGTGTTCTTCAGAACTGCTGTTATGGAGTTGAAATAGAGAATGAATGCTTTATGGCCTGTAACTGTACTTTTTAAAGTGGTGGTCCTGACAGCTCTTACCTCACAAGCTAAATGATTTTGGGCTGGATTGGTATTTGGATGAAACTCCAAAGAACCCTTAGGTGCTGCAGGAAGTGGAGTTGGTGATTTAGTAGGTAGCACCTTTTCCTCTGAGTCCTGTGCTTTTGGAATGTCATGTTTCAGATGTGACATTAAACAAGAAAAATAGCCCTGGAATGGGAGAGGGTGTTAACCTCATTGACCTGGACAAAATCCAATGTAGGTAGTTATATTTCACCTACCTGAAGTTTTAGGGAAAGTTGAAAGGGATATGATATTTTGTTTACATTTGGTCTAGTCCTGCACCCACTGAACACAGGGAATTTTCAGTTAATTTTTGTGGGCACAGTACTGGGCCTTTGTCTAAATTACTGTGTTCTGCTACCTTTCATCATAGACATGGCTGAATTTCACTGTTGGATGAAGTGATTTCTGCATAAATATGTCAGTGTAAGGGCTAGATTATGCTTTCTGATGTGTGTATGTGGCTTATACTGAACTCTGCCCACAAACATATATTTTAATTTCTTCTGTGGGAGATTGCCTGCATGTATGGAAAAGGCAAAATTTGGCCCTAAATTTGTAAAATTATTTGAGATGAAAGATGCTGTATCAGTAGTAAAATGTTACTCCCTGTTGTAAGATGTGAGAGAGTATTATTGTAGCAGTGTTGTTGAATTACTAGTAAACGTGTAACTTTACATTGTCAGAAAAATCCAGATTTTGGCAACATTCAGAGTTGCTTTCTGCAGTTAGGAGGCAAACAGTCACATTTGGAGGAGCAACGTCTTGTAGTTTATTATGGACCCAAATTAAATTTAGCATTTGGAAAGGCTGTAGCAGATCTTTGATGCTCCTCGCTTGATGAGTGACGGCAATGTGAATTCTTTACGTCTGCTAATCCTGTCAGTCAGCACCTTTAGAAAATAGTCCTTTCCCACTTAGGACCTGATCCTGCAAATTGCTCTCCACAGGCAGACCCTTATGTTTGGGCAGAGCACTGCACTTTTGAGTACGTAGGGCACTGCATTGGTCCCAGGGTTAGCCACATGAAGACGCTTGCAGGAGCAGGGCCTAAAATTATTCATCTATTTTGCAATGAAATTTAGGTGCTGTTTTATTTTCCAGTTTCAGTTATAAACCAATAACTGTTCATTTTAATCAGGAAAAGCACCATGATTTCTCAAAGCAAATATAAAATGTTTTAATCTTAATTCAGATTTTAAATCAAAATTAATACAATTTTCATTTAACTGTTTGTATTCGCTTCTTATTTTTCAGAGTTCTTGAAAAATCCTTAGTGGTCTTGACAATGTTACAAGTGACATAAATTAGCCAGTGGCACAGAATGATGGAATCCCAGAAGACTGAAAATGGTTTGCAAGTGATTGGACAAGGGACTGGTATAGGGATATCTGCACTCCACATGGTGGGGTATTTGGGAAAAGTCAGTTGAAACTTATTTTTCATGTGTGCAAAGTTCATTTTTTTTCTCTATTTTTGAGAGATTTTAAATTGGTCTTAATTTTACAAAAATAACTTTTTATAAATTTTATTTTTCCACGGAAATCTTATAGCAATGGCGAAAGATTGTTCTGTTTTTAAATACATTTATCTCTGAATTTGTTTACTGGCATTATTTTCAAAAGCATTTGATCTAGTCCTTTGAAAATCCATGATTTGTCTTTGAGAGTTCAGAGTTTATATTCCCTGGCAGTGAATAACTTTTTGTTCAGTGCAAATAAAATGAACACCATTTCAATACATAAGCTTTTTACACAAAATACCCGATGAAAATTCTTATTTAAAATGATAGCCAGTGGACAGATTAATTTAGAACTCTCCATCTCCTATGTATATTTTATTTGCTATGATCAAATCCTAAACCGTCAAGTTTAACTTTTAAATACATAGCTTCTGCATTATGAAAAAATACAATTGTTTTTCAGTGCTGTCATTTATACCTTACTCTTTAGGAATAGCGTATCATTGTATGCACTTTATTTTTTAGAACTGTAATTCTGCTGTAGTAACGTCAGATGAGTGCTGTCCAGCCTGCAAAGAGAAGGGCCAGATACAAGCTTTACAGACTTACCGCATTAGTTTTCAAGAGTCTATTTTCCTTTGTGAAAATCCACAGGTATTATATCATTTTTCTACATTGTTGGATTGCATATAGACCTTTATCTTTTAGCAACCCTATCCTCTAAATCTGCGCACTTGCTGTCTTTCAAATGGTGCCCACAGCCCAACACATCTCAGAATCAGGCCTCTGAGTCCATATGCTAGACAATTATCCACATGTGATTAGACAGAACTAGCGTGTTTTTATGTACTAACTGTCTAGGCACGGTTTTTGAAACTACAGGAATTACATGAAAAGAGCAAACGGTAGTTTGCGAGACAAGGCATCCTATTTAGTACTAAATATGTATGTATGAGACAAATTACAAAGCTATTGTTTTGTGTTCCACATTTCCAGTATTCCAACACAAAGGAGGGAAGATGGGAGGCTTATATCTGCAGGGGGTGGATTGCAAATTTGGTAACAACTGTAGATATCCATACTTTAAAGTATTTTTGTTTCTTTTAGGTTTAGCTGAATTTTCTTTTCTTTTTTAATAGCTGGGTGTTGGTGCGGAGGTTGTTTTTGTTTGTTTACAAGCTACAGTGGTCTTGTGAGGATTGTTACCCATAAGTTAATTGAATATACCTTCAAATATAATTTCACCTTAAAGTTGTAAATTCTGGTTTCTTTTTAAATAGTTGTAGGATGGGACTGGAAGAGCAAAGAGCTCGAGAGTCATTTTCAAGCTTCTGAAGGTCTGCAGGAATAGAGCTCTTCTCCTTACGAATTAGCAGGGATATAGGAGATGGGATCTTTTCCTGGGAATATTATGAGGTCTGAGGGGAAGAGGGTGAAATGAAGAGAACTAGGGATATAGAGAGTATTATATTGGTTATTGCCATTAATGAAGGTACCTTCTGTTAGTATGCAATCACTTTATAAGAGAGCTGTCAGACAAAATGCACTTCCAGTCCTCGTGCGTATGTTGTATTTCTATATGATTTTTAATAACATGTCAATGTACAAATGTTTTGTGTTCTATTTGAACTGCATTGTTTATATTAATTTCCAAATTTTTCACCCGGTAATGCTTTATAGATATCACTGTAATCTTCTTTCTTCCCTTCAGTGCATCTACCCTCTGGGCTATAAACCATTAAACAGCATAATAATTCCTGCTGATTCAGAAAATCATCAAACTCAGTGTACTCAGAGAAAAAGGAAGATTTTTGAAATCAGTCCTACAGCTTCCCCCATTGAATCATGTTCAAAACAAGCTAGGACTAATCACAATTTGATAGATGCTGAGCACACTTTAAATACTGATCTTGTTCTCAAGTATAATGGATATAATGTATGTATGACCCAGCCATGCCTACCTGATTTATCACAGGATGATCAGCAGAAACATAATAGAACGGCTGAGTCTCTGGAGCATAATGTGGACTTGGCAACTGTTATTACTGTTGGTGGTGCACAGGAAAGTCCTGATTCTAATTCAAAAACTCAACTTTTGCCAGATTCTGAACTTTGTTCAATAAAATCTGAAATCTTGAATGCAGACAGCAAACCTTCATCGTTCGTGGAGCATTTGTGTCTTCAGTGGGGGAACATATACGCTCTGTGTTGGTTAGATTGTATTTTGTCAGCACTGGTACACTTAAAAACTTTAAGGATTGCTGTGACTGAAGCATGCACTGAAGAATCTGTAATCCAGAGGCTGTTTACAAAATATAACCAAGCGACTGCACTCTTGAATGCCTGCCAAACAAATAAGCTAAAAGGTGAGTAACTTTGTCGCTCTTTCTTTCTATTTCAAAATAGTTTGAATGTAAGGGAATATTGATACAAGTATGCAGAGGAATTTGTGTGTATGCAGAAGTTTTCATTCCCTTCTATTTCAAGATTGCCACGGGTGAGCTGCAATTTGTTATGAAATTCAAGATAAAGATGTAATTTTCCCAGCAGGTCCTCAGTAACTAGCGAAACTATGCAATGGCATCTCTGCACATTATGTAAGGGTGAATATGCACCCTCTCTAAAAGCAGATACTTGAGGGCTGGTCTGCGCCTCAAAGTTAGGTCATCTTAGGGTAGGTCTTCACTACCAACATTAAGGCTTTGGCTACACTCAAAACTTCAAAGCGCAGTGCTTTGAAGTGCGAGTGTGGTCGCCCGCCAGCGCTGGGAGAGAGCTCTCCCAGCGCTCCAGGCCCTCCATCTCCACGAGGGGAATGGCTCCCAGCGCTGGGGCACTGGCTACATTGGTACTTTACAGCGCTGTAACTTGCTACGCTCATGGGGGTGTTTTTTCACACCCCTGGGCGAGAAAGTTGCAGCGCTGTAAAGTGCCAGTTTAGCCATAGCCTAAAGTGCTGCAACGGTCTCCCAGCGCTGTAAAAAACCCACCCCACGAGGGGAGTAGCTACCAGCGCTGGGAGCCGGGCTACCAGCGCTGGGAGCTACTCCCCTCGTGGGGTGGGTTTTTTACAGCGCTGGGAGCCGGGCTACCAGCGCTGGGAGCCGGGCTACCAGCGCTGGGAGCCGGGCTACCAGCGCTGGGAGCCGGGCTACACTGCCACTTTACTGCCACTAAAACTTGCAGCCCTCGGTGGGAGGTTTCACACCCCTGAGTGAGAAAGTTTCAGCGCTGTAAAGTGGCAGTGTAGACAAGGCCTTAGCTACATCGCTCAGGGCTGTGAATAATTTCATGTCCTGTATGATTTAATTAAGTCTATCTCACACACCTGCACACTCAGAGTCAATGCAGCTAGTTTAATGGACGAATTCATCAACCTAGCTGTGATGCTGTATGGAATCTGGGGGACACTTTAGGATATTATGAATACCAATATTGTAAAATTGCAATGAGTTATGCCAGATATGCCATGTAAGATATCTGCAAAAATGTTATAATCTGCCAGATATGATGATCTTATTGATATGTTTGTATTACCTTTGTATTATGAGCTATAGATATGTATGTATGGGGAGGGATAGCTCAGTGGTATGAGCATTGACCTGCTAAACCCAGGGTTGTGAGCTCAATCCTTGAGGAGGCCACTTAGGGAATCTGGGGCAAAAACAAAAATCTGTCAGGGGACAGTACTTGGTCCTGCTAGTGAAGGCAGGGGACTGGACTTGATCTTTCAAGGTCGTTCCAGTTCTAGGAGATTGGCATATCTCCATTTATTATTTATTATTATTATTTATTATTATTTATTTAAACTTGGGCTGTGCTTCTGGGTGACATTCCCAGACAGTTTGGCATCAGCACTGCCTAGCCTGCTTGATGGTCCATTAAGGACCATCAGCTATACAATTGACCCATTTGAGAGAAGGCAAGGGATAGACCTCATGACTTAGTAAGGCATACATGGGCATGCCTATGGACAGAAAAGGCTTCCAAGCAGTCTGCTGGATCACTTGTGTTTGAAACAAATGAAGCACAAGCCGCATGGCAGAAGACTATAAAAGGCAGCTGCATCTTCTCCAATCCAGTGTCTTCAATCCTGCTTCTTACCTATGGAGGAACTGTTCTACAAATTGAAGCTCTGAACAAAGGACTGAATGACCCATCCAAGCTGTGAATGTGTTCCAGAGGGACTTCCAAGCCAGCAAACTCACCAATACTGCTAGGAACTTGATATATGGACTTTGAAGTCTTTGTATGTATGTGACTGATTTACCATTTAACATCTTTTTATTTCTTTTTTCTTTCTTTATAAGAAACCTTTAGTTTTAGACACTATAGGATTGGCTGGCAGAATGCTATTTTGGGTAAGATCCAAACCTATACTGATCTGGTAATGTGGCTGACCCTTTGGGGTCAGAAGAACATTTTTGTATATGTGAGCAGAGTTTAAAATAACTTCTCACTGTACTGGACCTAGGTGCTGATTGGGAGCCAGAGAACTGGAATGCAATAAGGGGCAAGGCTGGCGCTTCCACTAGGTGACCCTATTTGGTCGCCTAGGGTGGCAGGATTTGTGGGCTGGCATTTCGCCGCCCTCGGCAGAATTTTGGCGGCGACTCATTTCCCGGCGGTCAAATTTCTTTTTCGGCAGCAATTCGGCGGCAGGTTTTTCTCTGGGCGGCAAGAAAAGCGGCCACTGAAGTGCTGCTGATTACTGAGGAGCGCTGCCGCCTAGGGCGGCAAAAACCCTGGCTCCGCTCCTGATAAGGGGGCTGTATGATTTCTTTTCTTCTTAATAACCAGTGTGGGGGATCAGAAGCACAGTTTGTGACTAGTTTGGGAGTTTAACTTCATTGTTGTCCACCAGTCTTGGGATTGTCCACTCTCCCTTTTGCAGCCTGCCCTGACCTTGGCATTTCCAGTGAGGGCTGACCTGGGCACCATCGGGTCACATTGGCATAGTCTGGCCAGGATCCACAGAACCAGGTCATTTGGGTTTTGGATCAGAACCCCACACTATTCCAAATTTGGAATTTAAAACTCAAGTGTTAAAGGTTAAAGTTAGTCACAATCAGTAATCCACAATCAAAACTGCGAGCCCTGAGAGAGCCAGTGTCTTCAGCATGAAAGAGAAATGGTAGAACTTCTGGTGCAAGAGAAGCAAGCCTTGGCCCAGCTGGAAAAATGCTGAGGAGAGAGCCAGGCGAGCTGAAGAGAGAGCGAGAATCTCACGAGAGGCAAATGGAGCTGCTGCAAGCTGAGACTGAAGTTGCCAGACTTAAACTCCAAATTGAAGTGATAAAAGAACAGCAGAAACTATCATTCTGAAAGTCTAGTTTCTGATGTTGGTATATTTTAATAATGATGTGGTAACTGTGTAATCAGGGTAATCTCATATCCCAGTCACAGGAAAAGTAGGAAGGTAAATCCACTGTATCATCTGTAACTAGCAGGGAGATTTGTGAGGGGGGTGGTATATGACTCTAAGCAGTTGTATTCACTTGGTATGCTATAACAAGAAAGAGATTCTCTACCCTTGGGATTGTGAAAAATAGTGGTTTGTCCAGTCAGTAAAGCAGTTTGTGGTGAAGAAATTTCTGAATATCTATCTCAGAAGTGAGTTTGGGGTTAGATGAAGAGCAAAAAGAAACTCAGGAAAACATTTCTTTAGAGCAAATTAATGTTGATGGTCAGTTTGAAGCCCTGACTGAGGAAGGTAAGGGTAGATTTTGGGTGGTTGATGGAGTGCTGGCAACTGAAGTTTGTAGAAGTAAGCCTGAACCAAGTAGAAGTGTTTTTTCTTAAAGTTGCTCAGTATGAGCAGCCACTGCTTGTGGAAAACAGCAGTTTATCTGTTAAGGGAGAAATTTTCTCTAATTGTCCATTGGGAGTGGCAACCAGCCTGTTAAGGAAGCAGCCCCACTCTCCCAGTATTTGTCTGTAAAGAGCCACAGGTGCTGAGATAAGGGAGAAGAAGGCAAAGAAAGTTTAGATGAGCATAGGCAGCCTTGTAAGATGATGGCTTTGTCTAATCAGCAGTTTGGGAAGGCAAGGTTAGTGGAACATGAGTATCCCTATACCCTACCTGTTACCAGTGTGGAAAATAGTGACCTTGCAAATAGCAGTGTGCCTAATGAAGGAGAAGGTACCTCCAGTCCTTCATTTGTGGAGCAGACAGAAGTTGCCTCTTAGCCTATGATGGTTGAAGATATTTCAGTTGTCCCAGAGGTGGTTCTGGACTTAATTGAAACCCAGAAAGGAAGTGTTCCTAAGCTTGTGTGTGGTAACCTGCATGTTCCCAGTGAGGAAAGCTGCAGAGGGAAAGAGAGTGCCTCCAACCCTTTAACCATGAAGTTTAGCAACTTGCCTGAAAGGGGTTATGTGAAAATCCTCCAATGTGCCAGAGTTGATTCTGGGTGTAAACAAAACTCAGAAGGAATTTGTTGTGGCTCCACAGAGCAATGCTTTTGTAGAACAGGGGAAAAAAAGATAGATTGTTGCTTAGAAAGTTGCCTGAAGAGAGAAATCTTTGCACGCAGTTTTCTGTAACTGATGGGTGTCGTGATTTCATTGAGTTAACTCAGGGTAAATCACTGTATAGGGAAAGCAACAGTTTGTTTGGGAGACTTGTTTCAGTTCCTAACTGCCAGTCTTTCTGAGGTGTATAAATCCACTGACCTTGCTTTAGAAAGATCCAGTGTGGATAGCCTAGAGAAGTTTGAGTGGTAGCCGTGTTAGTCTGTATCCACAAAAAGAACAAGGAGTACTTGTGGCACATTAGAGACTAACATTTATTTGGGCATAAGCTTTCGTGGGCTTAAATCCACTTAATCAGATGCATAGAATGGAACATACAGTAGGAAGATGTGTTTTGGATGGGGGAAAATTGTTAGAGAAATTGAACAGCCCTGTAGCCAAGCGGCTGGGCTTGGCCAGCATGTTCTCCATGTGATTCTTTGAGTTAAGCAGTCTGTAACTCAGGGTCTGAGGAAAGATTGGGTTACTGGTTTTTCAGAGCAGAACAGCCTTATGACTGAACCCATAAGGATGCAGGGGACAGCAGGCAAACTCACACCCTTAGACACTTGGGATTTGTTTGGTATCTCTTTAAAACAGAGTCCAGTCTCTAAGCTGGTGGTGGATCCATAAGCAAGCCTGCAGGAGAGTGTCTGTGTAGATGCTCATAGCACAGAGGGGCTGCAGTTGGTGAAGACACCTAGCCAGCAAAGGGATTCCTGTAAGCAGGGAGGTTCTGTTTTCAACCCTCTAGAAGAAACGGGGTGTGGGGGAGGAGGACCCAACCCTGCTGATGGGAAGAATGAGTGTCCAGCCTTGAAATTGGTAGCAGATGAGAATTTGAAAGCCAGTGTCTGGGTTGATACAATCTACCTGGCTGACAATGGAGGGAGAAGATTTGCCCCACAGCTGTTAATACCGAGAACACACCTGGCCAGCCAAGGGATTCAGTGGAAAAAAAGATGCATGGTATGATCAAGATACTTATAAACATTCACTTGTAACAAATTTGGTGTTGATGTAGAGCCTTCTGATATATTTGGTTTTTATGTCAACCGTGGTAAAAAGGTACAATGTGCATGTGAAAAGCCTGTAAACATATTGGAAATGATACCTGAAAACACACTGTATGCTAAAAAGCCTTATAATAGTAAAATGATATGACTGATGCATGTAAGCATTCTTGAAACTTGGCACAGCAGAGAAACCTTAACAAATTTCCCCCTCCCTCTCTGTGCCTCCCACCCACCGCAAGTGGCATGCAAGAGGCTCTGGGGGGGGAGAAGCGAGGAGCACTCTGGGGATGGGGCGGAATGGGGTGGGAAGCGGTGGGGTGGGACCTGGGCCCTAGGCAGAGCCAGGGATTGAGCACCTTCCGGCACATTGGAAAGTCAGCGATCACAGGTGCCATAGTAAGTGTCTACAGTGGCATAGTTTCTGCTGTAGCACTTGTAGTGTAGACGTACCCTCAGGGCAGGTCAACACTATAGGGCTAAGTCAACCTAAGTTATGCAATTCCAGCTATGTGAATAACGTAGCTGGAGTCGACGTATCTTAGGTAGACTTATTGCGGTGTCTACACCACGCTGGGTCAACGGGAGAAACTCTCCTGTCGACTTACCTTATGCTTCTCATTCTGGTGAAGTACCGGAGTCGACAGGAGAGCGATTTAGCAGGTCTTCACTAGACCAGCTAAATCGACCCCCAGTGGATCGATCGCCACGCATCTATCTCCTGGTAAGTGGAGACAAACCCTTAGTGTTAAGATTTCACCTGTGGATTACTTCATCATAGTAAGAGCAGAAAGCAAACTGTGCATTGTTGATGTCAATCTGAGTCTTGTATTTTCCTGATTAGTATATTGAAATCAGGTACTAGCTCTTCACCCCCAAAAAATTGGATTCTAACATGGTTTATGTTGCAGTATAAATGAACAGTTAGCCCATCATGCCAATACTAGTAGTATGGCCTTAAGCATTTTGTGAGTTCTTGATTCAGTATTGCATGGCATCACTACAGCATAGAGCTAAGCTTATTTGGTTACTCTAACTGTGTGGTTCTCACTTTAACATTTGGATTTTTAAGTGTGGCCTTAACTGAATTTCCTGGGATTATAATGGTTGGTTTAGGAATATTTACAACATCCCTGTAATATTTTTTACCCTTAAATTACAGATACATACTCTCGACCTTCACTTACCATGTCTACACTAGCGAGCTTCCAGTGTACCACTGTACGTTCGCTCATGTAGCCACTGTATGCTGATGGGAGCAAGCTCTCCCATCAACATAATTAAGCCAACTGCAGCAAGCAGTGGTAGCTATGTTGGCAGGAGAGCATCTCCTGCTGATGTAGCCCTGTCCACACCGGCGCTTCTGCTGGTGTAACGTACGTTGCTCAGAGGGGGTTCTTTTTTTCTTATGCCCCGAGCGATGTAAATTATACCGACAAAAGTGCTAGTGTAGACATAGCCTTAATCTTAACATTGTTTTTTGCTTGACTGTTTATTTAGATTACACATGAATTAAACATATTTACACATGCTATAGACAGGATTCATTTAAAATATTCCATTGAGTAGAAACGTGGTTCCTTTAAGTAGTTAGCTTTTACATATTCTGATGTAATCTTTTGTAGATCACCTAAGTGAAAGAACTTAACAGTTAAAGTGTCAAAATGTTACTAGAAAATGCATTGGTTTGCAGAGAATTGATTTGTGTATGTGGTATATAATATGAATTAGATTTCTTTTGGCTGAATTTTTTTTTAGATGTTCTTCCAAAAGCTGAGTCACATCTAAATGAAATCAGAAATACAATATTTGCTCAACTTCAACCCCAGCTTAAGTGTGAATTGGGTAAGTAATTACTAAGCGATTAAGTCTTTATTTTCCAGTTCTATAAATGCAAAGATTGCTGTTGTGTCAATACTTAAAATGCATTCCATAAGAAAGTGAATACAAACAACTTGCTGATGTAGTTAATTGTTGGTATCTTTCACACTCCATCACTTAGTGAGCAGCTGTTTGATATCTTGCCTCTGTTCCCTTCTTTCCTATAGTGCCTATACCTACAGGCCCACAGGAATCGTTCTGCTAAGTACATGCAGAGATGAAAAACACTTGTGATTGTGCAATGGGCAGCAGAAGTTTAATTTGCAAAAGGCAAACCCTGTTTCTTGCATGAATAGAACACTTATGCATCTTTGGGAGTGGGGGAGACCTTTGTGTAAACACTTCTCAAGTTCCTACAATTGTAATTTTTAGGCAGTGGGAAAAAGTGAGAATAGTATATAACATACATACATACATGTATATATGTAGAAGAAGAGTATAACTTCAATATTTTAAGAGTACTTTTTCATGGGGGGGATTGTCATTCTGTAATGTACTCAAGTGGGATGTCCTTCAGGGACTTGCTGTAGGGTTAATTATACTAAATGACAATGACTGCCGCTAATTGGGAATGGTAATTTTATTAGTGCTTGAGACAAAGTGCAGCAGACTGTCAAAGCACTGAAGCGGACTATACATAGTACTGTCAAATTCACAAAGTAACCACACTGAGAAGCAGAAAAATCTTTTCCTCTGATATTTTAGTTACAGTAATTTTAGAACTTTTGACTGGGAAAAAAATCACTGGAAAGAAATGGGGTGGGGAAGAAGTGTAGTGAGGATGATGAATACAGGTGACATGATACAAGATGGGCACATAAATGTAAACAAGCAGATTAAAATATGACAGCGGATGCTTGGATAACCTAGGGTCCCTGGGAGATCTGGTGGTAGAGCATGGAATTCTTTGTAAGACCCAGAAACATAGTGAAAGTAATTTACTGGGGCGGGGAAAGCTGCAGTGGTTTTAAGAAAGCTTATGTTTTATGAGATCCACAGCTACAGCAGAACAACACGTGCATAGAGGCTGCTAGATCCTCTTCCCTGACTCCCCAATTGTACAGAACTCTTGATGGATGCTCTGCAGCAGAAAGCAGGCAGAGCAGCAAAGTTCTCCCCGTTCTATAGGCTTTGTGTGGCTTGACGTCGTCCTATCCTCTGGAAAGTGCTCGCTGCAACTTGTCTTAAATTAGCAAATTGTCAACAATTGCACATGTTCATTATTTCTTCATAATATTGGAAATAAAATTCAGAGTTAAGGCTGTTACATGTGAAGAGCATAAGTCAGACTTGTGCAGGTGCTCATTTTTCTCCATTCAGCTGATCTCCATTTTCTTCAGCGTTTAAAGTTTAAGGGAGTGTATTATTCTTTTGGTAACCATAGCTGTACCCATGAAGTTATTCCAGTCATATTTCATTTATTATGGGGATGAGATTAGAGCCTTGCAAATTGACATAGCATTCTAAGGTATAATCCTGTCTTCCCTGCCCCCCCCCCTTTTTTTGTAGTTGCAAACATCTTTTTTTTTCTTCTTCTTCTTTGAAGGTAAGAAGGAAAGTCCAGTATTTGCGTTCCCTCTGCTTTTACGAAAGGATCCCAAAGTTGAGATGCTTTTCCTGCATTCTTTTTCATGGATGTTTGAATGTTTGCACTGTGGCTACAGCCACCAAGACAGGTTAGGTTTTTTACCTGAGCCACATTTATTTACATGTATTATTGTACTTTCAGTCTTCATTTAATAAATATTTTTCTTCCAACCAGTGTTGTGCACAAAGTGTGTACATTTGGTAGGAGAGGAAGAGTTGTGATAGTGAAGTTATTTGGTCACCATTTTAAAAAGTCAGCATTTGCAAACCATTTCCAGGTGGTGTTTGGTATAATGGCTAATGACAGAATAGTATCCTGTGTGTAAAAAAGAGAAATAACTGATAATTCTGTGATTCTGTTGTCAAATGCTGACTTTTTGATGTTGACCACTGTAAATCTCACACCTTGCTGCTGCTCTAATGAATAGCATGCCAGACATGACCAATAAATAGGTACGTCTTTCACGGTTAAATAGAATAAATTCATCTAAATTGCATAAAGTCAGAAATGTAAATCTGATCCTTATTCTCATAACTGGAAAATGTGAAAGTGTCCTCTACTCCTTGGTGTTTTAAAATGTTAAAAGGCAGGTGTGGTGAGGTTCCTCCATGTCATCTAAATGGCAATTGTATTTAGTGTGACACATCAGTGTCCTGAATGGTTATGCACTATATAAAAACATGTTCAGGAATTTCTTTAAAGCCGTGTTTTATTTGAGTATAAAAAATTGACATTCAAAGTGGCGAACAGATGAGTGGCAGAAAATACATTGTTCCATTTTATTATAGTCTGTGTAAAGGATTACTGATTGAGATAAATTCAGTTTATATTTATGCCACTGGCAGTGACAGGGATGTCAGTGGGATTGTGCCAGGTGTAAGTCGACACTGCACGTAGCCTGTTAATTTGTGACCTCTCTTTCTGGTAAATGCTAGTACTTTTTTTTTAGTATCTCAGGTAGACAACTGATCAAATTTTATTTTTCTTCTGTCCAGGTGTAGGAAGACACTAACAACATTTACAAATATAATCCCTGACTGGCACCCACTTAATGCTATTCATATTGCTCCATGTAATAATTGTAATGATAAATCTCAAAGAAGAAAAATGATTTTGGAAAAGTAAGTTTGAACCACTTGAGATCTTGAATATAAAATACAGCATTAATGTTTAAATCTACACATGATAAACTTAATGTCAACGTTCTGTCACCTTTATGACATGTTGAGAGACACTGAAGAGCAAGTTTCCACTAAAAGTTCAGTTACCCAGCTTTGAGATTATTCTGAAAATTCTCACAGATGTTGTTGTTAGAAATCTTTACTATATGTGGAGTATTTTTGTTCAGTTTAACACACTAAGCAGACATTTCATTTGAGCCAAGTTGTAAAGTCCAACACAGAATATCAGTCTTTCCAGAGCATTTGGTATTGAGGGATGATAAAACTATCACCTTATAATGTTCAGTGTTGTAGTCTGAATTGTGATTGTCAGCCTTCCAGGTTTAGCAGAATTGTCGTCTTATTCTGTCTTTGTCCCAAAACAACGTTTTCTTTATAGGTGTTTTTTCCCCCCATAGCAAATTAAGCTAGAAGATGACGCCTCTATTTCACTAAAAGCTTATTTCAAAGTGGAATTGTGTTAAAATTGGAGTGCCCTGTTCCTATGAGCTCCCAGCCATTTGTATAATTTGTAAAGCAATCTTACTTAATAAACAGCAGTAGAACCGTAATGCACTGAGCCAACTACTATTCTCAAAATGCATTGCTTGTGATTTCATTAATAGTGTGAGCCACTGGTTTATTCCAATAAAATGCTTTGTATCTTTATCATAGAGTACCTGCAATATTTATGATACATTTCATAGAAGGTTTGCCACATAACGAGCTGAAGAACTATTCATTTCAATTTGAAGGAGATTTCTACCAAATAACAGCTGTTATTCAGTATCAACAAGATCCAAAACACTTCAAAACCTGGATTTTGAATCCTGATGGTAACTATTACAACTTTATTATCATCATCGTAGATAAAGCTGCCTCCGTTATTAATTTTGGGGTTATCATGATCACTGTACTATCTTAATAGATAATTAAAAGGCTTTATTTTGTGTATAATCTAAATTAGGTATTAAATATTTGCAAATATGTTTACATTCTTTGGTCTTTTTAAAAAAAAACTATGATTAGACTAACTCGGTAATTTGCTGCCATACTTACTGTCAATTTCATTGGAAAAAGTCACTTGGACATGATCGATTTTCTCATGAAACTTTGGTAAAATTACAGGAAACATAATCTGGGCACCCCGTTAGTTCTTTTGGGTGTTCAGATTACACGAGTATTACGTGCTATTGTAGTAGGGTTGGCCGCCTCCTGAACTCCCCCTTGTGACAAGAGCTTGCTGTGCTCTGCCCTGCCTTCATTTCTCTCATTGTTTCCTCAAACTCAAAACACAACCCAAACACTTCCCTTCTGGGGGTAAAATGTATTCAGTCCTCTGGGTGTACACTGGTCCTCCAGGCCCACCCCAGTTGAGTGTCTGTCTGTCTGTCTTCTCCTCCCCCCCCCCCCCCCCCCAAGGTAGGGAGTCCCCAGCTCCCGTTCCCAGAGGTGGGTCCTCGGTCAGCAGTCACTCCCAGGTTTTACTTAGCTGGCGTTCAGCTTCCTGGCTCTGATTTCTCAACTTCTCTGCTGTCAGTGTCTTCAACGCTAAAGCCTTTTTCACTTGCTATAGTCTGATACAGCTTCCTGAGCTTCCCCCTTCTGCTTTTTTAGGGCAGTCATGTGATCTCTCTCAGGTGTGGCTCCTTCAGTAATCAAGGTTGGCTGATCCTAGGCCTCCAGCCCTTAAGGGGCAAGCTACCCTGTTACAGATACCAGATATGTCTCTTCATGGGAAAAGCAAGTTCCCATGGGACTCGCAGTGCTGTCAACGCTCAGTTTCTTCCTCCACCTGAATTTAATTCTTTTAAGAGTAACTAGTAAATTGCTGAAGCGACAAAGGGTCCTGTGGCACCTTATAGACTAACAAAGGTATTGAAGCATAAGCTTTCGTGGGTGAATACCCACTTCTCTTTGTCGCTTCTACAGATCCAGACTAACACGGCTACCCCTCTGATAGTAAATTGCTGTTTTGATTTGTTGAACTGTAGAGTTCAACAAATCAAAAGGGAGAAGGAACTCCCAAAATTCAAAAAGAAAAAATAGTTGAGATTATTTTGGTCCTCATGGAAACCTGCTTCCACGAAGGGAAGTAGAGAGAAGAGATCATCGTTTTAATCAAAACATCCTGGTCCGCTGAAAAGTTGTCTATTTAAATTGAACTCTTTTCTTCATGTAACTCTGGCAGAGGATGAGAAACATCCCACTAACTGTCAATACATTTAGGCTATGTCTGCACAACAAAAGCTGTCCATAGGCAAGCCTACCTAATGAGATCCAAGCTAGTGTGGGTAACAGTGACAATGAAGGCAGCTCAGTGTGCACTTCAGTGCAGGTTGTACAAGCCTGGCATAGCCCCTGGTACATACTCTGCTCGCTAGCCCACTCTGAAGCTCATGTAGTGCTGTCTCCAGTGCTGCCGTTATCCACGCTAGCTGGATTCACGCTAGCTAGCCTGTGCACAGCTTTGGCTATGTACACTACACAACACGTACACACTTAGGGTATCTCAGAATTATTTTCTGTGGCCCGCGAGCTCCCCGCAGGGCCCCCCTCCCCCCCAGCGTTTACCTAGAGTGGCTCCAAACCAACGTGCACCGGGGACAGGGCAGGCTGCCTGGGCTGCCCTGCCCCCACGCCGCGCCGGCAAGCGGCTGGAACCTGTTGAGAGGGGGGGCCCACAGGGGTCTGTGTGTTGCTGTTGCTTCCAGGAACTGCCCCCCAGCAGCTCCCATTGGCTGCGGTTCCCCGTTCCCAGCCAATGGGAGCTGCTGTGAGGGGGCCTGGATGCAACAGCGACACAGACCCCTGTGCCCCTCCTTCCCCAGGTTCCAGCCACTTCCTGGAGCGATGGGGTACCCAGGCGGTACAACTTGGCGATACCCAGGGAGCCTGCCCTGCCCCTGGTGCACGCCGGGCCAGAGCCCGTCCACCGAACTCCTCCTGCAGCTGAACCCCGTGTCCTGAGCCCCCTGCCGCACCCTGCTCCCCTGCCCTGGAGCCCCTGCCACACCCCTCCTGCACCCCGACCCCCTGCCCTGAGCTCCCTGCCGCCCCCTGCTCCCCGCCCCCTGCCCTGAGACTCTACTGCACCCTGACCCCCTGCTGCACCCCAACCTCCTGCCCTGAGCCCCCTGCTGTACTGCGCACTCCAACCCCCTTCCCTGAGACCCTGCTGCACCCCATACCCCAAATCCTTGCCCTGAGCCCCACCACATCCTTCTTGTGCCCCCTGGAGGCAGAGAGGGGGCAGAGTTGGGGTGGGGATTTCAGGGAAGGGGTTGGAATGGGGGCAGGGAAGAGGTGGGACGGGGTCTCATGGAAGGGGTGGAGTGGGGGCGGGGCCGAGGGCGGCGGGGGGGAGGTGTCAGTAATGCGGCCCTCGGGCCCATGTACTAGTCTTCATGGGACCCTCGTGGTCATTTGAGTTTGAGACCCCTGATCTATATGATCAGTTTCTCCCTTAAGTCCCTTCCCCACATCTTAATGAAAAATAACTCCCCAAATTAACTCTTAATGAGAGATACTCTCAAACAGGATGTCAGTATCACTATCTTCGCCAGGAGCATCAGTGTGGCTAAGGAAAAGGAGTTACTTTCCATCTTGGTCATGTCACTAGGACCTAACAGTGAATTCTGTTGCTGCAAGTGACCTAGTTAGAGTGGAAGACCCCCAACTTTTCTTTGGGGAAAGTGATGGAACAAATAAATCAACTTCGTTCACCGGGGTGTATGTAGGATTGTCACATGAGAGGGAAAGAGTTAAAAATGGGTGTTTTGAGACCCAAAAAGAACAATGATCTCAGAGTTTCAATGGCCATTGTGTATCTTTGAGCCTCTAAACTATTCATATTTTATTTTTCAGAAACTTGGCTTGAATGCGATGACCTAAAAGGTCCATATTGTGAAAGACGTGAGAGATTTGGAGTTCCTTTTTCAGAGATTCACATTGTCATCTGGGAAAGGAAAGCATCCCAAGTGCCAGATAAAATGAACTATCCGGTCCAAAGTATAAAATCTGAAAATCTTCCTCTTGATGCACAGTCAAGTTCTTCTCTAGTGTTGCATTGTGATGGTGATAATGCCATAGACGAAATAACTACAGAGTGTCACAAAAATGAGATTGTGAGCATTCCTACTAATGATGAACAAAAAGCAGCCAGAGATAATGCAAATAGCTTGCTTTCTGGCTTAGAAAATTTGGCAGATGATGATGTTATAACTCTGACACTTGTAGAAATTCAAGTTGATTCTGAAGGTAAACCTCTGGACAATGGACAGATGGTGGGAAATAACCTAATTGCTGAAACAGGCTTGCTGAAAGAGCAGGAGTCAGTTTGTTCAGATCAAACTCCATGTACGGAAGATGTTTGTACTCCAACTACCTCCAGCAACACGTGCACACCATCTGAAAATGCCTGTATTTCCTTACACCTTGGACAGCTGAACGTAGCAAATACAACATCTGCTGTTCCCACAAACCATTGTAGTGACTCGTCCACGCCATCACACACTCAAGAGACAGAGGCCAAAGCTAGCCCGGTCAACACTGAGAATATCGTGTTAAATCCAGAACTGTTGCAGAATAAGAAATTACCATTAATGGAGAACGTTATGCAGAAATCCTCTAACACTAGAAACACAAGCAAAACTGTAGCAGACTCTCAGGCTGCAACTTTGTCTGCTACAAATAATTCCTCCCCGTCTTTGCATAAAGATCCAAAGAGAGGATTTGTAGGAAGTTGGGTAAAGGGGTTATTAAGCAAGCATAATACCTTTATGCCTTCAAGTGCCTCAGCTCATCATCATCATAAGAAAAGTAACAAAAATCCTTTACTAAGAGCTACTGACTTGCACCTCCCTACTAAGGGGGCAGCTAATTTTGGTGGCTTTCAAGCCAAAGGTACAAGCAAAACAACTGAGGAGGCGCCTAAATCAGCTGTTTGTCAAGGTAGAAATCTTCCTCCTTTGTCAACAAACGTCACTGGTCCTTCTGTACATGCTCGTCTACCTGCAGTAAACCCTGTAGTTGATGGTCCAACTTTGAATAAGTCTGGAAGCTCATTGGGCACCGGGAGTAAAGTAATTCAGCCTAACACCCCCATCTTTAATTCCAAACCTAGCCATGGTGAAAATGGAAATCACAAATCTGATGTGAAGGATAAAGAATCAGATGCCAAAACTCACAAACTTCGTTTAAAACTGCTTAAAAAACTGAAGGCTAAAAAGAACAAGTTAGCTTCACTTGATAGGCTGGCAAAGACTCGTGTGTGTAATGGAAGCTCTCCAAATAGAGATGTAGAAGATCTGTTACAGTTTGGATCTCCTCATGAAAGTGAATCAGTACAGAACTTATTGAAGGAACTGCAGTATCAGATTGATGTTGCGGATAGTGAATCTGTATATAGTACAAATGCCAATATGTCACTATGCAGTAGCCAGAGTAATGCAGAGTTTTTAGCAGACTTACTGTCTCCTACTTCGATTATTACTTCTTCAGAGCTTCCAAAAGATGAAGATGAGTGTAGATATTTGGAAATGGTAGATAGCAATACTGCAGCAGCAGTGCATAGTGAGAGAAGCAACCTCACATGCGTCACTGTGGCAAGCGAAGACCATAATTATTACAGTCCTGTAAAAGAAAGCAAGTATGAAGGTCCTACAGACTCACTAATGAACAAATCCTGCTTAAAAAGACTTTCCTTTGAAAGTCCCACAAAGGAAGATATCCTTGAAGACCTGTTCTCCTCTGCTGTGTTGAACTCAATAGCAGGCGACCTAGATTTACCTCATTTTGATGAAACTCTGTTTGAAACTTGTTGAATTGTTGTAATGTTTGTTTTTAACATTTGAGAATTTTGTATATCAACTTTCACACAAAGTACTATTAAATTATATTTTTCAAACTAGTTTATTTGCACTGTACTTGCACATTTAAAATCTGAAGTGTTTGCCTCTTACATTTCATTGTGGCAGTTGAATAAGATTTTTAGTCTTGTTTAACTTTCTCAGTTATTTAATTGGAAGAGTTGAGGATCTTTCACGGAATCTTTTAATGAATGTTAATCTTAATTTTTTCCCCCTGCTTCAATGTGCATTTTTGTGTTAATTTAGAAAGGTGAAAATAAAACATTCAGTTTTCTGGACCACAGGAGTAATACCTATAAATTACTGGATTATTTTTCAAACTATCCAGATTCCTGATGTCTGCTTTACATTATTTTGCCTACTATTTTAACATTTCAAGGATGTTCTGCAGAATTCCTTTACCATTTCCATACCTGCTGTTTTACAAGATCTACCTGTGTAACTGCTACTCAAATTCAGCTTGAAAGCAGAGACTTCCCCTTATAAGGTGATAGTCCATTTGTTCTGGGTAAAGAAGAGCATAATAGTGCACACCTTACTTAGGGTTTGGGCATGAATTTGCAGCACCGAATAACATTTAACATACGGTATCAAATTTTAATGGTTGTATATAACACTTAAAATATCCTTGAGTTAATATTAAAAAAGCTTCTCTTCTACAAATCTACTTACCAGATAATTATGCTTTCTAAGGAATTATCTTTTATAGTGGAGGAAGATGGAGAGAATCGGTAAGAAGGAAGAAAATAAGTTTCATCGTGATTTGTTTGATTCTTATTGCCACTAATGGAAGTCATACATTGTCTCACACTGAACTGAGGCTATTCCATTCCCTAATTTGGTCAGCTGTATGTTTTTCAGACATGAAAAATAAAAAATATTGAATGTGACTTTTTTAGTAGTACCCTAGATACTACATTGTATTCCTGAACCCAGATTCATAGCATTTAAGGCAAGAAGGGACCATTTGGTATACAGGAGCTCAGACTAGAATATCTCAGGCCCCTAAATTTTACCCAGTTACCCCTGTATTGAGCCCATTAACGTGTGTTTGACTAAAGAATACCCGTTTGGCTAAAGCATGTTTGCCAGAAAGGTATCCAGTTTCCATCAAGAGAGAGAATCTCCCTACTTCCCACGGCATGTTCAAATGTTGATCACCCTCACTGTTCTATTGTGTCTCGTGAATTTGTCTGACTTCAGCATTCAGCCCTTGGTTCTTGTTTTGCATTTCTCCACTGCATTAAGTATCTTTATTAAGGTTTATTATGTATTAAGTAACTTTAGTACCTGCTATTCCCCTCCCCTCCCCCCCCATCAAGGTACTTTATAAGGCATTCAAATCACCTCTCAATCTTTTTGCTAAGCTAAACATTGAGCTCTTTTAAGTCTTAGTGTAAACGATTTTCTCCAGCCCTCAAATCTTTTTTTGTGAGTTTAATGCACCCCTAAGTTTTCAATGTACTTGTTGAAATGCAGATGCCATAACTGTTTGCACTATTACATCTGTAATCATCTTGTCAGTGCTGTATACTGATGTAGAATCATCTCATGCTCCTATGCCTCACTACTCTTATTTATACATCCTAGCATTGCATTAGCACTTTTTGCATTACAGTGACAGCTTACATTGAGTTCCTTGTCTACTATGACTCCTAAATCCTTTTCATGTTTCCTGGGGAGCAGGTATGGCCTGCTTTCCTTGTTCCTAAATCTATAACTTTGCATTTGGCTGTACTAAAACACACAATTATGTTTGATTAGTTTCAGACCATTCTGTCTGACTGCCTTTTCTATTAGAGCTAGAGCTATTGCTTTTTCCACTGTAAAAAGGAAGATGAATGAACACCGTACACTAAAATTGCAAAAACGAATGGTCTGCATAGTTTTTATAGTGGTGTCACTTTTCTTTTTAAAAAAAAAAAAAAATCTCATCCCTCACCAAAATAATTAGTGTGGACAGTTACACTTTATAAAGTTGCCTTATACTAATGCGACCTATCAGGGTACAATGCAGACTAGTGAGTAGCTGGGTCACCCTTGCCCTGTCATGTGGAGTGCCCTATACAATGCCTTGCTGCTGTAGCCTCCAAACTGTAAGTCACTCTCAGCTATGTCTGTGTGTGCTGCAGCCAACCGGCCGCACCTTTGCTCTTACCAGCCTTAAAGACTACCACAGCTTGCACCAACACGCACCCACTCCAAGATTTTCCCCTATAAATGTATGTCCTGCATTACCCAGCCCTCACCTGGACAGCACAACTAGATTGAGTCTGTTACTCATTTCAGGGACTAATGTGTACATGATTTGTTACTCCAAATGGAGTTGCCCAGACACTTCAACTTGAACCCACTGGATTAGATATATTTAATAAACTTGTTTTATTGTTTTGAGAGAGATTTTAAGTGAATACAAGCACTGCAACATAAAAATTTAGAAATGGTCACAAGAAAAATAAAGATGAAAATGCTTACCTGTGCCTAACTTAATCGATTCAAAGTAAAGTTTTCTCACCGCATGCTTTCAGCAGTCTTACTGACCAAACTCTTTAGGCCAGGACCTATTCCCCCAGAGTCTGACAGCTGCTTCCTTGGTCTCTTCAGGTTTAGAGAATGAGGTGGGCAGGCGTAGAGAGGGGGATACGTTGGGGTGTTTATTCCTCCTTTTTAAAGTTCTAGTTTTATATCCCCCTCTTGAAAACACATTTCCAGCTGAGATCCAGGAGACAAAGAGTCTATGTGGAAAGATATTCCCTGCTGAGTGATGGTTGTTTTTTCTCACCTCTTTGCACTTCCTTTGTTTTCCCTCCCTGATTAATAATTCTATTTACTGCTTATATGCAAATTAAGGCAAGCACACATTGCTTCCATTGTTTAGGACAGACGGGACTTCTGCCTGGGCTGGGGGGCTTGGAATATGTGTTAACATCTGAGGGAATCTTAAACTCTACCTATAATGTTGCCACACATATTTTACCAAGACACTACTGACCAGCAAATTGAGTTTTCAAATGATAACTTAAGGCATACCTTGTACAAAGATTATTACAATAGTGCATAAGGTGTGAATATGGGTGTATTTTGTCACAAGTATCACTTATTTCCTTTCCCTTCCTTTTTAGAATAGGCTATGCTGCTCGAAGCAGTATTACACCAGTATAACTGCATCCATAACAGGGGGTACAGTTAGCCAAGTACAGTTAAAGCTGTACAATTTTGTGTGTAGTCAAGCCCTTAAAGCAGAAGTGAAAGAAGTGAGGATTATTTGATTTTGTTGTTCTTATGAATTTAGTCATTTTTAATGAGAAAGGCCTGACCTTTTTTCTGCAATTATCCCTTGTTACTTATTTCTATCTATCTATCCATCCAGCTTCTCATGGCCCCTCCCCCAAGTAAAAGGCTATAATGATATTTCTCTTTCCGTGGTCTTAAAAGGCTGATGTGGTTGGTTTTGGACATATAAGAATGACCATGAGGGTACTGTTGTGCAAAAGCCTGGGTGACGGTGAGTTGTGCTGTGACATTCATATTTCAGCTGCCAGAGTTGAATACTCTAAATCTGTCTCCTGCTATTTCAAGCCTCCCCATATTCGCTGTAGTTACAGTGGAATGTAACTTTCATCACAGGACATGGCTACAAAAAGATGGTCTTGGAGAACTTAGGCCAGCTCCATGCAACCTTTGAAAAAATCAGTCCAGCAACCTTGAACGGACTCTGTCAAACTGGTTCTGTAATAACTATGGCTATACGTCAACGTAGCACTCCATGGAGGGGCTGTTTCTCTTTTTTAACCAGGAGTCAGTTCTTGAAGGGCCTGAGTTTCTCCTTGGTTTTACGTGTCTACTAATGTGTTGGGATAAGGAAAAAACAAGCACCAGTGACTTTGTATGTAAAGTAGTATGACTACACCTGGTGCAGTGTTCATCTGTCTGAATTGCACTATTGAGAAAAATGGTACTAACCACCATTGGAGTGGTTAGTAAATAGGGTGTCTTAGTCAATAAGTATCAGAGGGGTAGCCATGTTAGTCTGGATCTGTAGAAGCGACAAAGGGTCCTGTGGCACCTTATAGACTAACAGAGGTATTGGAGCATAAGCTTTCGTGGGTGAATACCCACTTCATCGGATGCAAGCAGTGGCTTGCATCCGATGAAGTGGGTATTCACCCACGAAAGCTTATGCTCCAATACCTCTGTGCTTGCATCCGATGAAGTGGGTATTCACCCACGAAAGCTTATGCTCCAATACCTCTGTGCTTGCATCCGATGAAGTGGGTATTCACCCACGAAAGCTTATGCTCCAATACCTCTGTTAGTCTATAAGGTACCACAGGACCCATTGTCGCTTAGTCAATAAGGTGTAGTTTCTCTAAAAGACAATGCAGGGGTGTAACTGTCTATGTGCAAGGGTGTAAACAATACAGTTGGAAAGGAATTATAAAGGGTATGAAAGAATAATTAAAAATATCAGGATTAAATTAAACACAGAAACATTTAAAACGAATTAATAGCTGGGGCAAGGACAAGTTCCTAGAGCCATTTTAACCTCATCTTCCCAAAAGTGCTGGCCAACATTATAGTAGACAATTTTTCCTAAACCGAAGCATGGTGAAGCTGCCCTAACAAACCTGGGTTCTATGTATCTATTATATCCCCTCAGCCAGATTCTCTACTAGAGGATGAGAACAAGATCTGAAGTTTAAAAAACACAACTTGTTCTCTTCCCTACCTCCTCCTTCCCCACCCCCCCAACCCAAACACCTTAGAGTCCAGTAATTGCTGCTCTCCTTTTTGTTTCAGATTAGTTTTAAAATATAGACAAAACAAAGAGTTATAGTTTTCTGCAGTTGAGGGCCCTTTGATTATTAGCGCAGACAGCATGTTCTTCCAAAACAACTTCACATCTATTAGGTGGACATAAAACAATCACTGTGAAACTGAGACGAGTAGCCACCTTTTCTACAGAAGCACTTAAAGCTGTATGTGGAACAATAAATAATGTTCATGGTTTGGGAATTTGGAGCAAATGTGGTTCTCCCAGTATGACACCATTCAGAACCCACATTTTCTGTCTGATTTGTCAGGCCCACATCCACAAAGGGACCTAGGCCATGCTAAGGTGAGCATTGCATTGCTTAAAAGTTAGGCTCCTAGAAACTCACAGGAACAACAATGCAGTCCCTGCAGCCTGAAGTGGGGAAGAGAGATGCTTTAGAATGCAATGTACAAAAGCCAACATGCGAGGTGGGGAGCCATCTAACCTACCCATGGGAGATGGTGCCGAGAAGGGGTGTATTTTAAGCCCTGCTTCTCTCATGGAGTTAAGTGCCTAAGCCAGGAGTGGGTAATAATTTTCGCAGTGGGGCTACTCCACGAATTTTGGTAAGTTGTCATGGGCCACACATTTCTACTATATTAAGGGGGGGGGGTTTGGGGGCAGGAGGCAGCTCTGGGCTGGGGCAGGGAGTGAGGTGCGAGGTGCAGGCTCTGGCCAGGAGGCGCTAACCACAGGTGGCTCCCGGCCGGCAGTGCAGTAGGGCTCAGGCAGGCTGCCTGCATGCTGTGGCCCCACGCTGCTCCCAGCACGTCTCTGCGCACCCCTTGGCAGGAGGGGGGCAGCGGACCTATATAAAAAAAAGTCTCAAACATAGGGACTGTCCCTATAAAATCGGGACATCTGGTCACCCTAAATGTGGGAGACCGGGGTTCAATTCCACCCTCTGCTGGGGGGGAGAAAGGAGTTGAACAGTCTTCCCCACTCTCAAGAGAGTGCTCTAACCACTGGGATATTGTGATGCGGGGCTGTCTCAATCTTTTCTGGTGAAGCTGCTCAACTGGGTATAAATAATTAAATAGGGGAGCAGGGGGACTGGATCTTGGATCCCCCACTTCCCAGGTATGTACCCTAACCTACAGACTATAAAGTCATTCTCTCTCTGGGCCTATTCTCTTAGCCACTGTTCCCAAAGTAAATCAGGTGTGCCAAAAGGGCACAGCGGGTTACCTTCCACGCAGATTATTACATATACAGTTCCATAAATTCTACAGGGCTTAATTTTTGCCAGGGCTGAGCCCCAGCACCTCTGGGCTTGCTGCATCCGTTATAAATGTAAAAAATTGCTTGAGACCCAGCACCTCTTTCATTACAAATTAAGCACTGCAAAAGCATATAAGGTGTTTTAAAGTCAACTCAGACTGAATCCCTGCTCCGAAGAGCTTACAAGTTCTGTTTAAACACGAGATACAACACACTCAGAGAGGGAAGAGAGGACACGTTTAACAAGATCATAAGGTTGCTCAAGTCTGCAGTGTGTGTAACAAGCTAATTCCATGTTTTTTCATACCAATTTTACTTTTTTTAAACTATCCAGTGTGGGGTATGGAGACTGGTCAATACATGTACATATAGCAGCTTCCAAGGGGTGGTCATGAGGAGGAGGAGTGATAGTGTGGGAACATAAAAGAGCAGGAGTTTACTCACTGGCTTTGATGGAGGCAGGTGATCCCCAATTTACCCCCTTGGCTTGGTGGCTTGAGAAAGGCTGGATGTTATTCCAGGTGCACTGGGGCCTTTTAAGGATTATACCCAGAAGGTTAGTGCTAGTAGTGCAAGTGGGGCTGCTTTGAATAAATGCCCCTAGTGCAAACGTTTTGGCCTGAGGGCCACATTAGGGTTCCAAAACTGTATAGAGGGCTGGGTAGGGAAGGCTGTGCCTCCCCAAACAGCCTGCCCCTGCCCCCTATCCCCCTCTCCCACTGACTGCCCCCCTCAGAACTCCCCCACCCATTCAACCCCCCCCCCTTGTCCCCTGACTGCTCCCTCCCAGGACCCCCTGCCCCTAACTGCCCCCCTGGGACACCACCCCCTATCCAACCCCGCCTGCTCCTTGTCCCCTAACGCCCCCCCCCCCCCCCCGCAGAACCTCCACCCCATCCAACTGCTCCCTGTCCCCTCACTGCCCCCTTGGAACCTCCTCCCCTTATCCAACCCCTGCCACTCAGAGAAGCATGTCTGGCAGCTGTGCCGCCCGGCTGGACCCAGCCGCGCTGTCCGGCAGCAGCTCACGGCCCCACTGCCCAGAGCACTGCCAGCACAGCGAGCTGAGGCTGCAGGGGAGGGGCCGGAGACTAGTCTCCCTGGCCGGGAGCTCAAGAGCCGGGCAAGACGGTCCTGTGGGCCGTAGTTTGCCCACTTTTGCCCTAGTGTACTTCCCTTCCTTCTCTAGTGAGAGGCCCAGAATTAGTTTACTAATCCCACTTCTCTTTAGGGACTGGCTTAATGGTTGTGAAAATTCTGAGAAAATAGGCCTTGTATGGTGCCCCAGGGTAGGGTGAGAGGAGGGATAGCATCCTGCCTCCCTCTTAAGGAGAAGAATGGGAGAGGGGAACAAAACTTAAATTCAATAATATATAGGTACATAAAACATGTTGCCATCTCTTGAAGTTTTATTGTGAGTGTGGGTGTTTTCCTTAAAGCACAGGTTTGTGGAATCATGGGGTTTGGGGAGACTATCAGTTTTCATCTTTTAAGAAAGCGCCTTTCCCGTACTCATGCTTTCAGAGAAAGCTGCAAAACATGACTCAAATGTAACCTAAAGGCTCAAATGTCAGCTGACTAAAAGAACCCAACATTTAAAATATATACTTACCCCAATCTCATGATATTGGGGGATCCACCTGACTCATAATTGTAGAATCTGTGTGGTTGTCAATACTGTATGTAGTATCAGAGGGGTAGCCGTGTTAGTCTGGATCTGTAGAAGCGACAAAGGGTCCTGTGGCACCTTATAGACTAACAGAGGTATTGGAGCATAAGCTTTCGTGGGTGAATACCCACTTTTTCGGATTCCTATTTCCACTGCTTGCATCCGAAGAAGTGGGTATTCACCCACGAAAGCTTATGCTCCAATACCTCTGTTAGTCTATAAGGTGCCACAGGACCCTTTGTTGCTAATACTGTATGTATCAATTCTTCCTACTACTCTGCTTTTCTCTAGGCAGTACAGCATCCCTTCGACGAGTATTAAATGCAACTTATTTTTTATTATCTCCAAATGTTCAATTATTCCATTCTCTGTTCAGGTAGCCAGTGCTGTGGGTTTGGGGGAGGGGAAGGAGAGAACAATTGGGAGTCTCAGTACCCAAAATAAATGGAAGTAAACTGTGGATTTTGGCACCCTGGATACAGCTAACATTTTTGGTTGTTTGTCTCTTCCTCCTGCAGTGATGACTTTAAACGTGTGGAATGACAAATCCAGAAGGAAGGATTTCACTCTATGGGCCACGTTAAGATTATTTTAGAGTAGTAGATAGCACTTAGTCCCTATAAAAGGCTTCATGAAAACTTTCCCTCACCCCTAACAAGGGTAAGGAACCCGGGACTATAAATTAGCGAGAGCTTCCATATATTATTTAACTCAATGTAGACAGAATTCAACATTGAGTCTCACAGCGCGGTGTGTGCTAAGACTAAAAATGCACGAGGAGAGTTAGAGAAAAGGTACCAGTGACCTGTTTCCGCCCGGTTTCGAACCGGGGACCTTTCGCGTGTTAGGCGAACGTGATAACCACTACACTACGGAAACTCAACTTGGTGGCTGTTCTCGGGTGGTCTCTATTATACATGCGTGGCTGTCTATTATTAATAGCTTTGTTCGGTGCCGGACGCAGACGCTACTTGGTGCCACGGGGCTTCTCTTTTTCTGCCACACAGTTTGCCGAATGCACAGGAATAGCTTCTCTCGCTCTAGACGCTACCTAATGCGGTGTCTATAGCTATGGCCTGGCCTTCCTGCTCACAAAGCGCTCACCCCCCCGCCCCCGCCCCCCGGCTGTCAGCGCGGAGCGCGTATGACACTGGCTCGGGCAGGATCGCTAGCGAGGGCTGATACTTTCCCTGTTAAGCAACCCCCCCCCCCCCCCCGCGCCCGCTGTTCAGTGCGAGCGGGAAGGAAAAGCGGGGGGGGGGCTGAGAAGTGGGGGGCTCTGCCGCTCAGGTTTGCACCGGGTGCCAGCCCCAGCTGTGCATTGAGCGGGCTGGGGGGGGGGCAGCTTTGCGCGGGGAGCGCAGCGCCCGTCGGGCCAGCAGGAGACAGGCCGCCGGCAGCGGGGCAATGTCTGGTCTGTGCTTCACGCTCCCCCCGGCCCCGGCTGCAATCCCAGCCCAGCCTCTGCAGTAAAATGTCCCCGGGCGGTAGCAAAGCGCGACCCCGCCCCGTGCAACCAGCAGCGCAGGGTCCGGCAGCGCCCCGGGAATAAAACGCTGCCGGACCCGTCCCTGGGTGGGCTCGAACCACCAACCTTTCGGTTAACAGCCGAACGCGCTAACCGATTGCGCCACAGAGACCTGAGCGGGCAGGCAGCCTGCGGGAGGGGTAGTGAGGGGCGCGCGAGCCCCGGGCGGGTGCTGAGCGATGCTGGGAGCTGGAGCCGGCAGAGTGCGGGGCGGCGCTAGGAGCGCTCCTGCCGGGGAGCAGGAAGAGACGGGAGCCGGGGGGCTGCTGTGCGGGTTGCACGGGACCGGGGTGATGGTGCCCCAACCCCAAGGCTGGGAGACGCAGGGGGCCCACGGGGGGAGACCGGGGCCCGGCGAGAAAACGGGGGCGCGGAACTAAGCGACACTCTGCTCAGGGCCGGCCCGAGCTTTTCGGCCGCCCCAAGCAAAAAAAAAAACCCCACAACCGCCGCTCCCCCCCCCCCCAACGCCAGCCAAAACACCCCCCCCAAAAACGCCGCCCCGCCAAAATGCGAGGAGGGGGGGGCAGAGGGGAGGGCGGCATGCCCGCCGCCCCGCTCCCCCTGCCAGTGGGGAGCGCGGAACGCCGGCCGCCCCTCTGCCCCGGCCCGGAGCGGAGCACGCCGGCAGGGAGCGGAGCACGCCGGCAGCCCCGCTGCCCCGGCCGGGAGCAGAGCACGCCGGCGCCCCGCTGGCCCGGTAGGGGCGCCAGAGGAAGGTTTTTTGTTTTTTACAAAAAAAACCTAAAAACCTTGAGTGCTGCCCCCCTCCAGGTGCCGCCCCAAGCACGTGCTTGGTAGGCTGGTGCCTGGAGCCGGCCCTGACTCTACTGCCGGTGACTAGAGCCCCAGATGCTCAGCAGGACGCCGGGGAGCCGACGCCGACCTGGAAACGCCCTCCTCTCTCCAGTGTATCCAGGGGCGGCTCTAGGCACCAGCAAACCAAGCACATGCTTGGGGAAGCACATTTTCAGGGGCAGCATTCCGGACATCCTTTTTTTTTTTTGCTGGGGGTGGCAAAAGGACTGGGTAAGGACTGGGACACTTGGGCTGGGGGCCGCCCCGCAGGGCACACGGAGCTGCCCCACCCCCCCAGCACCACAGCCGGGGCTGGGTGAAGCGGTCCGAGCCCCCAGGGGCTGCAGCAGGGTGGCCAGGAGCAGCAGCAGCGGGGCCATAGAGGGGACCGGTGCCCAGGGTGCTGCCGTGCGGGGCCTGCGTCCCGCTCTCCGGGCTTCCGCTCCCTCTGGGGCTGTTCTGCCCAGGCTCCTCAACCCCCTGCCGGGGTGGTTCCCCCGGCTCTGCCCTCCCAGATCCCGGCCAGTCCTGGAGGCGGGAGCCCCGGCTGGAGGGACCCTGGGCTGAGGTGCAGCCCGGGAGCCCCGCTGCTTATCCCGACCCTGCCAGCACCGGACAGGCTGGAGGTGAGGGGGGAGCAAGCAGAGTCAGCACTGGTGGGGGGGAGCCCAGGGCTGGGGCGGCAGGAGGTGCAGGGAGGGGAGAGAGAGCCCAGAGCTGGGATGGCATGTGGGGAGAGCCCAGCGCTGGGATGGCAGGGAGTGCGGGTGAGGGATGGCACTGTTGGGGGGAGATGAGAGCCCAGGGCTGGGGTGGCAGGGGGTGTGGGGAGGGGAGAGAGCCCAGGGCTGGGGTGGCAGGGGGTGTGGGGAGGGGAAAGAGCCCAGGGCTGGGGTGATGGGCGGGGGGAGAGCCCAGCGCTGGGGCGGCAGGGAGGGCACTGGTGCGGGGGGGAGAGCCCAGTGCTGGGGCAGCAGGGAGGGCACTGGTGGGGGGGGGGTGAGAGCCCGGGGGTGGGGTGGCAGGGGGTACAGGGGGGAGCTGTGGGGTGGGGGGCAGCCAAATTTTTTTTTGCTTGGGGCGGCAAAAAACCTAGAGCCAGCCCTGAGTGTATCACCCCGCCCCAGGGCCCTTAGTGATCCGCGTTGTTGTTTGCTCGCTCCATGGAATTACACTAAAGTAATGGTAAATCAGTGACATAATCCCAAACAGAGACCAACTGTCCTGGCCTGTCTCCTAATCCTGTGCTCTAATTCCTCATGTTGCCAGTCTTCGTTCTGAGTTTTTTTCTTTCAGCCTGCAAACACAAGGTCCAAAGATATCCATGAGATTTGCGTATTCAGTACAGATCTGCACTGCTGTTTGGAAGAGACAATTGTTGCCCTTGTTTTTCTCTTTTGTGAATGCCGGAAGCATAGTAACAGTGCATTGTCATGTCCCTGTCCTTTCCCTCACATGTGAGGCACACAGCATTACAGCAACTGTGATTAGGGATGAACGAATGGATGGTTAGAGATAGCAGAATGCTTTACAACTCTTTAGAAATGTAAAAATGGAGATGTTTTTAAAAGTACATACATACTGGCCCAGAAAATAGTGAGGTGGGTGTTTATTTAGATGAAATGATTAGTGGGTGAGTCACAATACTCCAGAAGGACAGAGAGGGAGCACAGCTGTGGTTACAAGTGTGGCTCTGAAGAGGAAAACAGTACATAAGGTCTTAGCATCACATGTGGCTACACTGGAACTCAGCTTGTACAGAAGCTAAGTTTTTATATAAAAAAGAAAAGTAGCTTTCTAGGCCCCTAGGGCTGCAGGGTGACTATAAAAGTAGCAATTTTGCAACAAAATAACTTCAAAAACAGGCTCCAACGAGAAACTGCGGAATTGGAATTAATATGCAAACTAGATACCATTACCTTAGGCTTGAATATTGACCGTGGATGGCTCGGTCATTACGTTAATTGAATGTATTTCCCCCCTTAACACCTTTGTGTCAACTGTCTGTAATGGCCCCTGTTGATTATCACTTCAAAAGTTTCTACTGATTACAGTTCCTTTCAATTAATTAGCCGCTTAACATTGGTATAGACACTTCCACCTTCTCATGTTTCTTTGAATGTATAAATATCTGTTCACTGTATGTTCCATTCCATGCATCCGATGAAGTGGGTTCTTAACCCACGAAAGCTTATGCTGAAATAAATTTGTTAGTCTCTAAGGTGCCACAGGTGTTTTTCTTGTTTTCTTTTTGTCTTCCAAGCATGGAGAACATGCACACTAATGTCATGGTTTCTGCTTGAGTCCAGACCACCTGAAATAGTGATTCAGAAGCTACTCTGAAACCACCCTTAGCCTGTTGATCTCAATCCTGAGATAACTCTAAAGGGCAGTGAGGACACTTCATTGTCACCATTACCAGTATCAGTGCTGATCATTTTTGGGAATGGAACAGGCACAGGTGGGAACTGGAAGTTGCTGCAGGGAAGCAAATATAAAGGGAAGGATTGAAGAGATTCACAAAGATAGAAAAAAGGGAGAGAAAGGAAGATGGGGAAGGAAGAGAAACAAAGGGCAGATGTAGCAGAGGCCTATGTTTACACAGAGTATTAAGCATGACAATAAGAGACTGAAAAAATAATAAACAAAAAAGTAGTCACTACATAATGGCTGTATTCACCTATTAATCCCTGTGCAAACCTCCCAGCGACATGACTGGGAAATCTGGTAAGGATTGAGGCGAGTAGGAAGTCCTGAATTTATATCCCAGCCCACAGAGCATACTTAAACATGGACTTCAACTCTCTTCTCTGAATGAGTTAGATGTAAAATGCATCACAAAAACCCTGGAAAGAAAGGTAACAACTAAAAGGAGGGAAATTCCTGAAAGTCTTTTTAGAATGATTAATTTAAATACTTTATGCTTGGGTCATTAGTTAGGCCAAGAAAACATTCTGTGAACAATCTGCTTGGTAAAAGTAAATGCAGGGGAAGTCTTTATAACACGGTAATTAGTGGAAAGGGACACAATCAACTTGAAAACTAGTCCATACAAAAAATTTAGTTTAAAATAATTTCAGTTACCTGCCTATGAGCAACCCTACCAATTGTTGTGGTTTTGAAACCACATTTTTCAGCCTATTTTTCTCTCCCTGTTGCAGTTTAAAAAGCCACACATACAGCAGGAGAAACTAAGGCCTCAGTCTTGCAAATATTTTATAGTTTGGGGCATTGGAACAATTCCAGTGAGTAAATAGTTGACATCAATAGGACTACTCTGGTGATGATTAAAGCTACATATTGCTTAAGTGTTTGCTGGAGCAGGGCCTAACAGAATATATGGAGGAAACAATGAAACTGACTATACACTCTACACAGAATGAAACAGACTACACAAAGCTCTGTCAAATACACAACTGAAATAAAGAGAGGGACTCTTTTTTCTCTAATGTCCTTCCTTTAGTTATAGGAATCTTAGGTGTCACTTATAACAATGGTACGTTAAAAATAAAACCCAATCAGAGAACAGTGTAATTTTTTAGGCTGACAGTGTCTCAGACAACACCAGCCACATCTTCCCTTGTTGCTGCTTTGTAGATGGTTTAAATTACATCCAGGGCTTCCTAGGAACCCCACTGGGGAAAGCTGCTATGGGGATGGGCTACACCAGTGCATCTTGGCTGACCTATATGACCTGTCCCTGCCCAGCACCACTCACTTTTAGCAGGAGAGGGGAAGTAGAGTTGCTTTGTCAAAAACTGCCCCTTAGAGGATTCTTTGCTGCTGGGGCCCCTGGAGGAATTTAGCCCTGTAGTTTCACCTCTTCTCCTACACCTCTTTTTGTACCCAGATATTCATTCTTTCCTTCTTTTTCCTGGGGTGACCCTCCCATGACTGGCTGCATGACAGAAGCATGGAATGTGGCCCCAGATCTACTCAGTAAGACTGTGCCATTTTTACACAGTATACGTTCTGACTAAAACCAGAGTTTACCAAGCATCTATTTTTTGGCATTGCTACATTTTAACCACAGCTTTGGGTACTTTTTGGAAGGGAGGTAGGGCCATTCCCCACAGCTATTCCCCGATATAACAGATCACTCACATGTTAGACCCAGATTTCCTGCTATGCCACACAAGACCTCGTTTTCAACACTGTGCAACATATTGACATAGAGAATCCTGAGCCTGGATATTGCAGCCACTAAAGACTTTATGTTTAAAGAAATAGCACCACCTATTATTTCATGTTACACTACAGCTGTTTTTCTCATGCTCCTCATTCTGGGTGTGTCATACATTGTAAAGGTCTAAGTTATTATTGCTGATTTGGGTAGTGTCAGGTTAGGCTATAAAGGGAGAGGGTGTTTATGTACTTGCCCCTTACATGTTGATTTATGTTTTCAAAGCACTATGCAAACATAAACAAATTAGTCAGGGGTCCATTGCATTATATTTGCGACATAACATGATGCCTGCAAACCATTTGAAATTATAATATATTCAACTTGGCATATTTTACTATCATACACAACCATCTTACCTGAGTCCTTGAAGCTAATTATCGAGTAGTAGCACATTAAAGGATTATTTTGAATGGCTCTTAAAGATGTCCAAAGAGGGGGATTAATGTGCTGGAAATCCTACAGCACAACTGGAAAAGCTTTCCAGCATTATACATTTCCATGGGCTCCACTCCCTACACTGCCAAATTTAACTCCCTCAAACAGGAAAAAGTGGATTCCAAATAGCAGCTGAGGCATCCGTAGGGCTGGGTTCTAGTTGTAATGAACAAAGTGTCAAACTACCTTAGCGTGATTCTGCAACAGTAGAGCAAGGGCTATTGATTGGCATGAGTAGCACAGATGCAGTCAGAGGCAGATTAGGGGTTTGTGGGCCCTGGGACAGAGCAAGTGGGGGCCCCTCCCCACCCCTTCCACTTGCAGTCCCCCTCTAAGCCCCCCATGGCACTCCTGCCTGTGAGCTGGGTTGGGGCATGGGGGCTTGCCCTGCCCCACTCGCCTAGCGTTCCTGCTAGGGAGCAGGGTCGGGGGCTTACCCTGTTCCCAGGCAGGAGCGTCAGGTGGGGAGAGCAGGGCAAGCCCCCATGCCCTAACCCCACTCTCCAGCAGGAGCACCAGATGTGGGGAGCAGGTTAGGGCACGGGGTGCCCATTTTTCCCTGGGGCCCCCCAATTGGCTGGGGCTCTTAGGCACAGGCCCCCTTGGCCCAGTGGCTAATCTGCCACTGCATAAAGCAGCTCTTTCTGGTAGATAGAGTTGGTTCCTAACACTGATTTTGCTAGTAAGTGCTCTGGTATATAATGAGCTAAAAGGAGGAGAAACCAGAGATTTCATTGGGCTGGCATGCTTACTGCTGAAATGAAGAAGACCGTTTTATATGCAGCTGTGGTGGAAGCCATTTTCAGAGAGATTTAAGCTTCAGTTAAATCATTTGTAGCCTAGAACTTTGCCATTCCCAAATTGCAACAGAGTTCCTGAATCCTGTCAGCCACTACAACACCCACCGGCTTCAAAAGGTAAAATTACCTAGGCCTAGGGTTCCCCAAAGGAGGACACTGCTGGGGAGTGGGAGGGAGAGCTGGTGGGAGTATTTGTGGGGAGAGGAGGATGCTGGAAGGGTGTGTGTGTACTGGGAGGGGGTACCTGGGACCTCACTCTTGAGGTGGGGGGCAGTGTTGCTCCCTGTTACAGTAGCAGCACGGACTGGCACAGCCCAGGACACAGCGCCAGCCATCAGTCAGCGCCTCCCAGCGGGAACCACCACCCCAGAGCTGAGAGCCGGGGATGTGGGTGTGCGGGATCCAGCAACTGTGGCTGCAGGGGAATGAACCAATGAGCTGCAGATGCAGGGGGGGACCAATCGGGAAGCAGACCAATCAGGGCTCTTTCTGAGCGACAGCATCCATGCTGCAAAACTCCAGGACATTTCTGGTTATTTGAAAAATCCGCCAAGACAGAGGACGGGGGGCTCAAAAAAGAGGCAATGTCCTGGAAAGCCAGGATATATGGTAACGCTACTTGGGCCTGACTCTCCACTCCATTACACCCGGGGGTGAAAGTAAGATAAAAGACGTATTGGTTTGGGGGCCCCAGAAGGGGCGGGGCTTCTGGAAGAAGGGGTGGGGCTTCTGGCAGAAGGGGTGGGGCTGGGGATCAGCCTCCCGCAGCCAGCTCTTCCACACTGCCTGGCCCGTGCTGCCCAGGGCTCCGGCAGTGACTTAAAGGGCCTGGGGCTCCGGCAGCTGCTGTGGTAGTGGAGGCGGCAGCCGGCCCTTTTAAATTGCCAGGCCCTGGGGCACCTGCCCCATTTGCACCCCCTCCCATTGGTGGCCCTGGGGCGGGGTGGGGCAAAAGCTGTGTATGAGCCGGTACAGGTGGCCACTTCTTACCGGTACGCCATACCAGCTCACTTTCACCTCTGATTACACCACTTTTATGCTAGCATAACTCCGCTGAGGTAATGGTCTGGAGAATTAGAACCCTTCTCTGGCCCTGATGCTCCTCACCATCTTGTGAGGATCAGTGTAAGCAGAACCTCCACCAACAGAGGGTGCTGTATCGTTACCTTAGTGTTAAACTGGCTTGTACGTTAGTATGTTGTTGTACCTGATCTGGGTGGCAGGGGGACGGTAGGAGGTCTGAGTCCTGCCTGTGTGTGCTGGAGGAGGAGTTGTTTGCAGCATCCCAGTAAATATTTGGGTTCTCTAAGGGTATGTCTACACTACGGTACTAGTTCGATTTCTGTGAAACCGAACTTGTGAACCCGATATTTCCAGGTCGATTGTTCGAATCCACACCAGGGATCTTTTTTCGAATGTCTGAGTCCACAGTAGGGGGGCAAGCGTCGACATTGCAAGCGGTGCACTGTGGGTAGCTATCCCACAGTTCCCGCAGTCCCGCCTGCCCACTGGAATTCTGGGTGTAGCCCCCAGTGCCTTGTGGGAACGAAACTGTGTCAAGGGTCGGTATGCGTACATTTCGTCACTCGACCCACACTTCCGCCTTCCCAACGTGAAAGCGCCGGCGGGGAATGAATTCGCGCCCTTTTCCTGTGGCTGATAGCTCGGACACCACTGGACAGTGAGCATGGAGCCCTCCGCGATTATCGCAGCTGTCCTGTCCGTAGCCAACAACTCGCGCCTTATAGCGCACCTTTTCCAGACTCTGATGCAGAGAAATCGGGAGAGGAGACAACGTAATCTCCGGGAGTACTTAAACTCTGACAGGGGCATTGATCTCTTGCAAAGCGCTGGCCCCTGGCCCCTAGACATCATGGTGGCAATGGGTCATGTTGATCCCGTGGAACGGCGATGCTGGGCAAGGGAAACAAGCACTGACTGGTGGGACCGCATAGTGCTGCAGGTATGGGATGAGTCCCAGTGGCTGCGAAACTTTCGGATGCGTAAGTGCACTTTTATGGAACTTTGTGAGTTGCTGTCCCCTGCCCTGAAGCGCCAGGACACCCGGATGCGAGCTGCCCTCAGTGTCCAGAAGCGAGTGGCCATAGCCCTGTGGAAGCTTGCAACCCCTGACAGCTACCGGTCAGTAGCGAACCAATTTGGAGTGGGCAAGTCTACCGTGGGGGTTGCTGTGATGCAGGTAGCCCGTGCAATCGTTGACCTGCTGTTCCAGAAAGTAGTGACCCTGGGAGACGTGCAGGCGATCATAGATGGCTTCGCTGCAATGGGATTCCCAAACTGCGGTGGGGCCATAGATGGGACACACATCCCTATCCTTGGACCGGAGCACCAGGGCGGCCAGTATATTAACCGAAAGGGCTATTTTTCTATGGTTCTGCAAGCACTAGTGGACCACAAAGGACGTTTTACGAACATCAATGTTGGGTGGCCAGGCAAGGTTCATGATGCTCGTGTTTTCAAAAACTCTGGTCTGTTTAGACGCCTGCAACAGGGGGTTTATTTCCCCGACCACAAAATCACTGTTGGGGATGTGGAGATGCCAACAGTGATCCTGGGGGACCCTGCCTACCCGCTAATGCCATGGCTCATGAAGCCATACACGGGAGCCCTGGACACTGAAAAGGAGCTGTTTAATTACCGCCTGAGCAAGTGCAGAATGGTGGTGGAGTGTGCCTTTGGCCGTCTCAAGGCAAGATGGCGAAGCTTACTTACTCGCTGCGACCTCAGCCCTAAAAATATCCCCATTGTGATTGCAGCGTGCTGTGTGCTCCACAATCTCTGTGAGATCAAGGGGGAGACATTTATGCAGGGCTGGGAGGTTGAGGCAAATCGACTAGCAGCAGATTACGCTCAGCCAGACACCAGAGCCATTCGAAGATCACAGCGGGAGGCGGTGCGCATCCGGGAAGCTTTGAAAGCTCGCTTCCAGACAGAGCGGGTTAACCATTGACTGCTACACTTCCGTAAACAGATACTGGACCTTCCCCTGTCCCTTTACACATGTCCCGTTGCCCATCCTCCCATTACCAACCCCCTTCCCCCTCCTTGGTTCAACGCTGTAAAGTCACAGTAAAGGAAAGATTTTTTTGTGTGAACCTTTTCCTGTACTTCTTATTGGGTAATGATTATCACCGTGGAGGCATACGGCGGTTGGGGGGCGGTTTGGTTGGGGGACACTTCCCTTCAAAGGGGAAGCTCTTTACCCTGCTCAAAGCGCAGTGCCAAGAGGTGTTCCGCTTGCTTAAAGGGACAATCAACCTCTCCTAATCCCATGTGTGTGTGGTGTTGTCTATGTGCCTTTTACGTTGTGACTATCGCCTACGGATCCCACGGTGCATTGATCTATCCAGCAGGCTACTGTCAGCCGCAAAAGATCAGCGACCACCCTCCCCAAACATAAAGTGCACCACCAAACCCCCAATCCCCAGGTTTACAACGTATAAACCTGCACAACGAAGGACAGGTGTGCTTAATGCATGCAATGTGTACTGTGCTTGTCACTTCAGCAGTTACCCTGTGTGCACCCTCGTTTCTGCTCCCACTATCTGCACTTACAAAACATGTTAACCACTACCCAGACATACAAACGGTCCCATTTAAAACACTCAGGGAAACATTGGTGAACCAAAAAACCAGATTTATTCAACAGAACAATAACTTAACATGGGACCTGGGAAGGGAGGTGCTCAGGGGTGCTGCTGGATGGAGAGGAGGGAAAAGTCTAAGGTTTAGGGAATGACAGCCTTCTACTACTGCAGCGGTCTGCAGGGGTGGATTGAGTATTTCCACGCACCCTGGCTCCCCTTGTCCTAGTGACTTTTGGGGAGGAAGCCACTGGACTTGGTGGTGGGGGATGGCGGCTTGAAAGAACATACAGAGGTGCTCTTTCCTCATGTCTCCTGTCCTGGAGAACATCCACTAGGCGCCGGAGCGTGTCGGTTTGCTCCCTCATGATTCCCAGCATTGTTTGGGTCGCCTGCTGATCCTCCTGCCGCCACCTGTCCTCGTGCGCTTCAGCCCTCTGCTCCCGTTCCCTGGCTGCTCGCTCGTACCGCGCAAACTCCTCTCTGCGGTGTGCCGCCTCCCTCTGTGACAGCATCATTAATTCTGAGAACATGTCGTCCCTGGGTCTCTTTTTGCGCCGCCTTATCTGGACTAGGCCGTGGGTGGGAGAAGCACGGGTTGGGTGGGAGACACTCACAGCTGTGGGATAAATGAAAGGGAGTGAATTCCTCAGAATGATACTTTTTCAAGAACAATGACCATACTCTTTCACCGTGAATAGGACCAAACACAGTGCCTATCACATGTACACGTACTACAAGGTCAAATACTATGCCTTAAGGCTGAATGAGTGTCTGGGGTCCCGGTATACGGATCCCAGAAGCTTTGCCGTACACAGAAAATCACCTCTCTGAAAACCATGGTAAGGTGCTGACTTAGGACTGCTGCGAGATTGCTTCACAGCAGTGCTCTACTCCCATGTCTCCCTCAGTGTTCCTGGCGGCGGGCAGGAAATGCTGCTGGCCAAACCGATAATCTACGGCGGCTGTCCTAGACCACCCCCCAGTCCGTGTTGCCGCTCCAGGGAACCAAAAATGCCCGCGAACCGCTCAGCGTGAACGGCTCGCCTACCCTTCCCCCCCCTCCGCGTGGCTGCTCCAGGGAACCAGAAATGCCCGCGAACCGCTCAGCGTGAACGGCTCGCCTACCCTTCCCCCCCCTCCGCGTTGCCGCTCCAGGGAACCAGAAATGCCCGCGAACCGCTCAGCGTGAACGGCTCGCCTACCCTTCCCCCCCCCTCCGCGTGGCCGCTCCAGGGAATCTAAAATGCCCGCGAACCGCTCAGCGTGAACGGCTCGCCTACCCTTCCCCCCCCCTCCGCGTGGCCGCTCCAGGGAATCTAAAATGCCCGCGAACCGCTCAGCGTGAACGGCTCGCCTACCCTTCCCCCCCCTCCGCGTGGCTGCTCCAGGGAACCAGAAATGCCCGCGAACCGCTCAGCGTGAACGGCTCGCCTACCCTTCCCCCCCCTCCGCGTGGCTGCTCCAGGGAACCTAAAATGCCCGCGAACCGCTCAGCGTGAACGGCTCGCCTACCCTTCCCCCCCTCCGCGTGGCTGCTCCAGGGAATCTAAAATGCCCGCGTACCGCTCAGCGTGAACGGCTCGCCTATCCTATCCCCGGTTTAGCGTTGCCGCTCCCTGGGACTGTCCCTACCCGCGCACCGATATGTGGTACTGGTTTTGCTCCCGACACACTACCACCACGCGTTACCGTAAACAGCCGGGTGTCTGTCTGTAAGGGGAAAAGGAAGCATGCAGTATACTAATTATACCACTCATTCGAACCAGGACCCCATGACTGATATCACTCTGCTGAGGATTACGGAGACAGAGAAAATCTGCATGCTGCGTCAATGCAAGCAAACCCCGGGGCCGTATGCTGCCATGCTATGCAAGGCAATGATACCAGAGTACCTGCTGCTTGCATGGCGCGGGAAAGTATCCTACCATGGAGGAGACAATAAGGCAGCTCTCCCAGTGAACGTGCTAAACAAACTATCGCTGTACCTGCAAGACAGCTTCTCTGAGATATCTGCTGGTGATTACACCTCTATCCCCATGCATATTGACAGACTTTTCGAATAGTTTCACGGGAAAGCGACTCAAAGCTGAAGCGCATAAGGCCAATGAAGCCACAGTTACAGAGCGCTATCACACCATAACTATTGTATTGAAAATAAATGTCTAACACACTGACCTGATGATCCCTCTCCTGATTCCTGGTCAGGAATGCTGGCTTGGGAGTGTTCGAAGGGCAGCGCAGTCAGGGTGAGGAATAGTTCCTGGCTGTCGGGGAAATCTCCAGGGTGACCACTTTCGATTGCTTCGTCCCCCTGCCCTCCTTCCTCTTCTTCGCCGTCAGCGAAAACCTCCTCCGATGTGTCCGTAGAATGGACCCCGTCATCGGTGTCCACGGATACTGGCGGGGTAGTTGTTGCCGCACCACCGAGCATGGCGTGCAGTGCCTCGTAAAATCGGCAAGTCTGAGGCGCTGAGCCGGAGCGTCCGTTGGACTCTTTGGTCTTTTGGTACGCCTGACGTAGCTCCTTGATTTTGACGCGGCACTGCGTAGCATCCCAGCTGTACCCTCTCTCCGTCATAGCCTGTGAAATCTTCTCGTAAATTTTGGCATTCCGTCTTTTTGAACGGAGCTCGGCTAGGATGGATTCATCGCCCCACACAGCGATGAGATCCAAAACCTCACGATCACTCCATGTTGGAGCTCTCTTTCTATTCACCGATGGCATCGAAACCACCGCTGTAGAGCTCTGCATCATTGCCAGTGCTGCTGAGCTCGCCACAATGTCCAAAGAGGAAATGGGATTCAAAATGGCCACAGAGGAAAAAGCATTCAAATTTTCGCGGGGATTTCTCTGAGTGGCAGGTCAGAGCATCCGAGTACAAAATACTGCCCTGAGCGTCCACCGAGTGGTGCACTGTGGGATAGCTCCCGGAGCTATCAGCGTCGAATTCCGTCCACAGTACCTCGCATTCGACATGCCCATTTCGAATTTGGCGCTACTCCCCTCGTCAGGGTGGAGTACCGAATTCGATTCAAGGAGCCCTTACTGTCGAAATAAACTGCTTCCTAATGTGGACGGGTGAGGGATTACATCGAGTTAACGCTGATAAATTCGACATAAAGTCCTAGTGTAGACCTGGCCTAAGTCAGTATTACAGTCTTTCACACCATCTTGTTTTCTTCTATTGTGTGCATGTCTTTGGAAATTGCCAGTTTATTGTTAAGCTCCTTTGGAAATAATGCAGAATTAGGGCAAAAGTCTGCTCTCAAATCTTCCTGGCTGATCCTGACTTTAATGTTTTGCTGTGTCTTGGTGCAGGCGAGCCCCCATCCACACAGGGAATGAATCTCAGCCATTCTCCCTTATGCACAGGAATCCATTCAGGAAGTTCCAGAATAGGAACTGTGTTTTCTTTAGGTCCGTCTTCTTTCATCTTGTGTTTGAGTGTTCACATTTTTAGTGTTTTCTTTGGACCTAACCCTGCTGTCATAAAATAGAGTGAGAGGATATTTGCCATTGACTTCAATGGAAACAGGATCCAAGGCCTGCTGTGTGGAAAGGGTGCTGCAAGATCTTCCACATCCATGGAGCGGCATGTTCCTCAGGGTCTGAAAGAATGGATGTGGGGTTCTCTCTAAAGCCCATCAGCTCTCCTCCTGGAATGGCTAACTTGAGAGCAATGCTAGGCGCTGCAACCTCGCCCAAGACTTACACTAACCCACGAAAGCTTATGCTGAAATAAATTTGTTAGTCTCTAAGGTGCTACAAGTTTTTCTTTCTTATTTTCGTTTTGCTGACACAGACTAACACGGCTACTACACTGAAACCTAGCAAATCTAGATCCACTTCCTGGTTGCATAACCCCCCATTTTGTTTTTCTTCATTATAGAAGTCCCTTCTGATGGCACAACATACCCACTTCTGAATCAAACCCAGTGAGTGTCATTGCTGA
This sequence comes from Chelydra serpentina, assembly GCA_037349315.1. NCBI lineage: Eukaryota > Metazoa > Chordata > Testudines > Chelydridae > Chelydra > Chelydra serpentina. Next base: position 46,596,450 of record JBAIAC010000004.1, read on the forward strand.
GAATCCATTTGCAGCAGAGCCTTCATTAGGTACCAGGCGTCTCTAGAGAAGCAGCGATTCTTATCCCAGCAAGGCTCAATGCCTGGTTCTAAAATGGAAAATCACATAGCTGTAAGGGGGAAAGAATTAGTATTTCCATGTCTCCCCATGGTTTAGCTTCCTAGGTAAGTATTTCTGGCATTAACGGCACAGTCTCTTTCTGTCACACCAGTAAGTGCCAGCCACGGAATGTGTGTAGCCCTGCTTCCTGTCCCAGTGCTGAACAGGCAGTTTGGAAAGCCCCATTTCCTTAGTGTGTACGTGACTAATGATTTCAAGTGAAACCTCAATAAGAGGAAGTGAGTGGTCTGGTTTCCGAGCTGGCAGAAAAAGGAAGAGCAACTATATCACAGAGGTTGATGCTTATTAAGGGCCCAATCCTGCAAGGTGCTGACATCTTCCTCCTGCCACACTGATCTTGCAGGAAGAGCTGGGGGCTTCACTAGTTTGCAGGAGGTGCTGAGCACCTTGAAATATCAGACCCTCAAAGAAAACCAATGGAATAAGAGGAGGAAGGAAGAAAACAGGGAAAGAGTGAAAGGGGGGGCGGGAGAAAGTAGTGAGAGGAAACCAAGGGGTAGGAGAAAGTGACAGTGAAAGGGTGTGAAATGAGCAAACAGGGAGCAGTTAGAGAAAGGTGGAAATACACAAAGAGATCTGGACATGTAGATATTGGCTCTGTCCTTGGCCATGCATTAAACCTATTTCAGCCCCTATGGTAAATTAGAGCACCCTCGAGCCCAAATCCCTGACAGCTTAGCAGGCCGACTCCCCTTTAATGTGAACGTCCTGCCACAAATTAAGCCCTGTGCAACTCTTTGAAAGCAGCAGGGGGGGTGAGTTGCTGGTGCATGAGGTTTACAGTCCCTAAATCAGTCTGATCCTACTTTCATTTACACCCATGTAAATCAGGAGTAACTGCACTGAAATCAGTGGAGCTACAGTGTCCAACTGGCAGAAGTGAGAGGAGAGTCAGGCCCTATGGCTGTAGGAAGGGCTGCCTCAAGTAGGGTGACCAGATGTCCCGATTTTATAGGGACAGTCCCGATTTTGGGGACTTTTTCTTATATAGGCTCCTATTACCCCCCACCCCGTGTCCCGGTTTTTCACACTTGCCCTCTAGTCACCCTAGCCTCAAGGTCATACCAGGGTCACACCCTCCTCCAGACTGTGAAAGCTATACCTGCCTCAAGCCCTGCCCTCAGGGCCTGAAGATAAAGCTGCTACAGGTGAGCAAACTGGCAGGTTGTAACTTGGGGTATGTCTATACTTTGAGCTGGCAGTGTAACATCCAGCTCAAGTAGACACACCCATGCTACCTCTGGTCAAGCTGGCATGCTAAAAATAGAAGTGCAGTCAGGGCTGTGGGAGGGGCTAGCTGCCCCAGCACACACCCGGGTGGCTAGCCCCTGCTGCAGGTTGTGATGCCGGAGCTGCACTTCTCTTGTTAGTGCGCTAGCTCAATTCAAGCTAGCGTAGGTATGTTTATTCACACTGGAAATTACACCTCCAGCTCAACATGTGGAATTCCCCTGGTTAGCCAGTGAAGTGAAATCATAGGGAGCACAGAAAGGGGCCTGAGGGCTGCTGGGGATGGTGAAAGAGCACTGCCAATGCTGAGCTCTGTGATCTGAAGTAAAGACAGGATGAGCTGCAGTCTGTTACAAAGACAACATTTGACTTGATTCTGGGGAACGGGGCCCCTCCCTTTGCCAGACACTGTCCATGCCTCTGAGAATCATCCATAATATTTATAAAGAAGCTCATGCCCTTCAGTGCAAATATTAGGGACTAAGAACCTACTTGATGGCCATCCCACAAACCAAACACTTCTTGAATTTCAGAAAGGGCTTGTTAAGTCCCCTTCTCAGCACCACATTTACCATAATCCAAATCTTTGCAGGGAGCAACTAATTGGCCCACTCCCTGGAAAATGCACTAGGCTTCTCCCTTTTGGGTCTCCATGGTGAGGGAACCCTCACCTGAAGGAGCTTCTTGGTTGTGGAGGCAGCAGCTTCTATCTCCTCCCATCATGCCCTCACGCATGCAGGTGGTCAAATGGTTCACTCCTCCCCTCCATCCCAATATTCTATACTGTTCTATGTCGCTTCTTATGCCAAGCTCATCACTGTAGTATCAGAGCGCCTTCCAGTAGGGCATGACTACACACCTGCCACATATTGGTTGTTCTCTCAGAATCTTTTTTTAGGGTAGGGTAGGGTTTTAGGGGTTTTTTTTAATACGCATGTTGTCATGTGCAAGTTTGAAGGAATGTGCCCGGTACTTAGAGCAGAAGGTGGTGAGGTTTGTTATGGTCCTTAGTTCCCAGGGGAATTTATTCCGTAGTCTCAGACCAGCCCCTGAGAAAGTTCTGTCTCCCACACACAAGCTTTACCCTTATTGTTGAGAATTCTCTTGTGCCAGAGGAGGGACGTTGTTGAACACGGTCTTAATCTCAGAGCTTCAGTCCATCTCTTAGATACCCTGGGCCCTGGCCATGGAGCACCTTGAAGATAAGATCCACGACCTTAAACTTGATTTGAAATTCTATGGGAGGCCAGTGGCAGAATGTGGAGCAGTGAGACACAGAAACCCTCTCTCAGGTCCCATAGCTGGGACTCCATTAAGTCTTTCCTGCACTCTGGGACTTCTCTTGTCTTTGCATCCCAAGGCACATCCTGCTCACATCAGCTGATCTTAACAAAGTCCAGGTATGGTAAAAACATAGGTGAGTTTCTTGTTATGCTGTTCTGCTCACTGAATAACTAAATGCACTCGAATGAATGTTTGCTGTATGTCACGGAATGTGTTCCGTAACTATTGTAACTCTATTTGCTTCCTCCCCTGTTAAGGATATGTAGCTGTAGCTACATCCTACAGTATTTAACAATACTGAGGAATCTCCTCTTGCCTCGTGTTCATTGCACTGGTTTCCTCTTAGGCAATATATTGGTTACAAAACTATCCTTTTGACTTAATCTCACACCCATTTTAAGCAATGGGTTTGTCTGTTCACTCTGATTAAAGGATGCTTAACAACCTTGTTCCATCTCTAAATACCATCTGCAGTCTAGGAGTCTATAGGCTACAAACTATAACCCCTGAGGCCTAATCTATCTGATAATATTTCCTGGGAAAAGTAAAGAATTTTAGCCTGAAAAAAAAAACCTTTAAAATTGCTACTGTGTTATTTCACCTGATTTTTTTAAAACCCAAATTTAACAAGAGATAAAACCTGAAAAAAAACAGATGGCCAGTTAGATATTAAATACTTTTATGCACCAGCTGTTTACACTAGCACACGTATCTAGACTTAGCTCCCTGTCTGCATTGAAGGCCATCCAAAAATGTCATCATCCAATGGTAAATTTGTTCTGGGCCACAACATTATGCATAGACCAACATCGAGGCTGATTCTAGGGTCCCATTATTAGGGGGGAAGTGGGTATTTTGCGGGCCCTGGATGTTGCTGTTTAAAAAACAAACAACCTTCCAGAAGTCCAGAGACTAGTTAGACCCTTAAAAAATCTTGGATTTTTAGGCATTTTAAAAAGGTAACATTTGGCTATTGTCTATTTTTCTGTGATTTATCATTTATAATAAGGATGAAGACTCTCCAATCTGCTGCTATTTAATTTTCCTTGTCAGACTTGCCAAAAAAAAAAAAATCCCAAATGAATATAGAATTAAATTAAATATTGACAGTGTTGTAACACTGCTTTCTATTATAGCTGTCACAGTAAATGGCAAGGGAGATACAGTTTATACATTGCACCTAATCTTATTAATTATTTCTGCTGATAACCCCAATGCAAATGCATGGTTTAAAGCAAGCTAACAAGATGATGCTAAATTGTCGTGTTCTTACTGTGAAGATCCTCCAAGTGGAATCTGCTTATATAGCAAACAAAACACCCGTATTTTAATTTTCAATCAATGCTATACAACATTTGAAGCAGTAAAACCTATACTAAGAACTACTCAGCAATCAGGAAGATACATTCACAAAATAAGTCACTCACTAAAATAACATACTTCAAAAACAACTGTGGATTGACGGGGCACAAAGCTCCATACAATTTTCACTTTTCAATTGGCATCACTGCAAATTGACATGATGGTTCTAATAAGTACAAGGAAAGGAAGCAGTATTTAAAGCTAAATCCCTCCCAGTACAATACAATAACCCCACCTCCCAGCCTTACCATCTCCAGCTCCTATGAATCAGAACGAGTTCACCTGTCCTGAAGAATAAGATAATCTAATGGATACGTCAGGTAATAAGGGATGTAACCTGAAACCTAAAAGTCAAATTTACTTCAACATCTTTTCAATGTATTTGGCCCCTTTTTCTGATTCCCTGATAGAATAGATGAGATCAATCCATGTTAGTTCAGTAACAGTTACCTCATTTCTTATTCCAAAGGTTGATTAGCCTGTGTCTGTTTCGTGGCTCTGGTGCACATGCACCTCAGACTGCTATATCGCCAGCCATGAGAGCTTAGAGAGTGTCACTCTACTTCCCTCTCCCTGATCTGCCAGTGTTTGCAACTGAACCAGTTCCTGCTCTTCCCTGAAGCAACTTTATATTTGGGGGGAGGGGGAAGGCAAGGGAAACACCTTCCCACCTCCATACTTCTCCTGCTCCCCAACTCTCCACACAGAAGAAGAATACTTCCCCTTCTGCACCATCACTGAAATGGGGAGTGGGAGAGAATCCATTCGGGAGGGGACAAAACTAAAGAAATGTACAGTTTTAAAGCAGGTGGAGATAAATCTCCACACCTGCTAATAACTATCTTGGTCCCTAATCCCAATCGTAGCACCATAATGGTTTTTGAAATCTTTCCTACCAGTAGAATTTAAAGGCATCTCTGCTCCATTTTACTAGGACTAAGAGCTGTCAACATGGTGGGCCAGGAGCATGAGTGGTAGGAGCAAGAATCTAGCTTGGAGAACCACAGCATACTATCATGGCCTCCCCATGATCTTAGTCCCTTCTGTTATTTTGTATCAGAAATTCCAGCCTGACTCTCCTGAGGCCCCTGCCTCCCCCCACCATCACTAGCCTGACTCTCCCAGAGCCAGTACCTCTCCCCAGCCCCCGACTCCTTACCTTACTGTGACCTTATGAGCATCCAAGTGCCAGAGGGCAAGGGGCTAACTGGTATCAGGTAATGCAATTCAGCTTTCCTGACCAGTTCAGGGTACCCCAATTCACTCCTGTCATAATCTGTATCTATTCGGTGCCATGTAATGTATCATTGGAAAACTAATAATTCACCAATCATTAATATTCTTGTGGGATGTATATACAGGGTGTGTACTAAGACTTATGGATATATGCTGGAATTAAGACTAAAATGTGTCTAAGCAAGGCATGTCAGGGGGAGTTGATAAACATGATTGCCATAGACAAAGGAATATGTTTGCTTCTCTGACCGGCCTGGTCGTCAGGAGAGACAATGAAGGTCCATTTACATATACAGAAAACAAAACTATCATGCTAACAAGTGTGGGAGGAGACAACTTGATGTCTACACCCCAGCAGGAGAGAGACATTTGGCCTGGGTTTTACTTTTCCAATAATACATTGCAAAGGTTTACTGGCCTATAAAGATGGGGGCTAAACCTCAAAAGTGATAAGCAATTGAATTAACTGATGGTCTACAGTACTACTGTATTATAAAAGTGTATTGAGCAGAGGTGAAAGTAAGCTGGTATGGTGTACTGGTAAGAAAGTGGCCGCTGGTACACAGCCGACCATACCAGCAGGGCCGCTGATGGGAGGGGGCAAAAGGGGCAGCTCCCCCAGGGCTGGTGATTTAAAAGGACCTGGGGCTCCCCGCAGCGGCTGTAGCCCCTGGCCCTTTAAATTGCTGTTGGAGGTCCAGGGCTCCCGCCCACCGCCACCACTACCCCGGGGCTCCTGCAGCAATTTAAAGGGCCTGAGGCTCCAGTGGCAATTTAAAGGGCCTGGGACTCCTGGACACCACTGCCACTACCGTGCCAGTGTCCGGAGCCCCGGGCCCTTTAAATCGCTGCTGGAGCCCCAGGCGGCATGGGCCAGGCAGTGCTGAAGGGCTGGCTGGGGGAGTCTGGCCCCAGCCCCGCCTCTTCTGCCTGAGGCCCCGCCCCTTCCAGGGACCCAACCCCACACTCCCACCTTGCCCAGGACCCCGGACGCCCTGTGTACTGATAAGTCCTTTAAGTTACTTTCACCCTGGTACTGAGTGAGCTGGTTTATGAATAATGTTGATTAATATCACTGTGAAATGTACATATTAACACTATATAAGGGAATATGGATACTCATTGATGATATTATACTTTACAATCTGTGTAATCTAAACAAAGGGAGAAAACAGGTTTTAGCTGCCTTCCCTCCTGTCTGGGTATCTACCCGTCTCCAAAGAAATTAAGCAAGGTGTGACCAAAAACAATGGAAGCTCCATTTACACTGAAATCAGCAGGGGGATGGGAAGGCCACAGGAAGGGAAGAACAGCATGAGGTCACCCTGCCTATTGAAACAAGGTCATTGAACTTTGGAAGATACAAGCAAAGACAGAATCCATACCTGGCATCCATGCCTAGACAGACACAAGAGGCCAGAGCTCTTGCAAGCTGAGAAAGAAGGGGGCTCTGGGAACTGAACATAGGTGAGAAACCTGCTTGGGCAAAGATCTTTCACCTAGGCAGACAAGGGAAGCCAGCACCTTGTACTTTTGTGATGGGTCCTGGCTGAAAAAAAGTCAGCCATGGCTGGAAAGACGACAGACTGGTAAGAAATCTACCTTGAACCAAGGCTGTAGCATGTTATGTTTGGTCTTTGCCATTAAAAAGTGTATTTTTATGTTTGTTTGTTTGTTTTATTTATATCCTTTATAACTTTTGTCCTGTTACTTGGCATCACTTAACCGAAATCCCATTGTTAATACATTTGTTTTATTTTTACTATAAACCAACCCAGTGCTGTGTTCGAAGGGAAGGGTGTATTTATCCCAGTTAAGTTAATAAGCTGTGATGTGCTTTTGTCTCTTTGGATCTGAGTGATCCAAAAGAGGGCTGAACACTTCAGAGCACACGGTTCTGGGAAAATTCAGGAGTGGGAGTGTGTTAGAGTAGTAACCAAGCCAGTGGCACTGTTGTTCTAGACTAAGAGGCAGGCTCCTGGAGCCAGAGTTGCTGATCTCAGGGTGTACAGCGCACAGACACTCAGGGTGTGACCGGCATGCCTGTCTGTTGGGGTCCGGGCTGTGAGCTATAGCAGCAGAGCATTTCAAGCTCCCAGAGTTACAGGGCAGGCGGTGACAACCCCTCACTGCTCTGCATTGCACCCCAGAAAGTGACACTTCACCTCCCGGCTGGTGAGATCTTGGCCCTCAGTTGATGGATCCATCTTGCTTCCCGGGCCCAGCCATCCCCGACACCACGAGGAGCCACTGCCTTGGTTCCAGCCGCTGGTGGCAGATGAGGGCCCCGCAGCATGCTGCACACAGAACAGGAGCCAGCTGGCACGCTGCTCATGGCACGAAGCACAGTCGAGTGGAGCCTGGCTGGCATGCTGCCTATTGGAAAAGGAGCAGCAAAGCGAGACATGGTCGATATGCTGCATGCACAGCACAACACAGAACAGGACACAAGTGCCAGCCAGGCTGCAGCGTGCTCCCTGCCCAGCCACGTGCAGGAGTCGGGACCTGAAGTTCAGGTTTTAAAAAGTTTCCAAACTTTCTTCAAAAAAGTCTTTCCATCATATCAAAAAATATACTCACAACACTGACACTCCCCCCCCCAACACACGCACGCACACATGCACACCCCTGTAACAAACAGATAAATCAAAGAAGGGGATCAAACTCCACACCCAAGTCCTTTGTAATGCACTTTCCACAAGGCATTGTTTATTGGTCAGAAAAAATGGTCACAAACAAAAAACTCAGTTGAAATGAGGGTAACAAACCCCAGAGGCTTTCCCTGCCGTAAGTCGGGGAAGAGGATACACCCTCATTTATAACCCTTTTTAACTGAGCTCCCTCTTTCTTATATACCCTTCTCCACTGAGCCATGTGAGAGGCAGCAATACAGTAACCCTTCACAGGCTGCAGTGCATTTACCATGGCATGTATATATTCCCCACCCACTGGAAGATGGCTCTGACAGTCTTCAATCAGCAAGCCTCCCTCATCCTGGGAAAAGCAGTCTGTACTCCGGTGGCTTGTGCCTGTTGTATGGTGCACTGAGAAAGCATAGGGCTTCAGAGCCATATACCACCACGTCAGCTGGGGTTGATCTCCATCATTTACAGCCAGAGGCCCTTGGTTGGTGATCAAGGTAAATGGTGCTCCAGGAAGTACCTCAAGGCCTTGACCACCTATGTTCCTGTGTAACCTAGACCAATTCAGTGTGGCACCCTGTCCCCTTCTGGGCCACGTAGACAGGGCCAGCTCCAGGCACCAGACGGCAAAGTGCGTGCCTGGGGCGGCGCCCTATAAGGGGTGGCAGTCCGGGGATTCTGGGGGGGCTTTTTTTTTTTTTTTTTGCTTGGGACGGCCAAAAAGCTGGAGCCGGCCCTGCACGTAGAGAGGTTAATGAATCTACAGAGCTCTTGACTAACACAGAGAGGTCTTTTAGCTCAGCCAATAGAGGCCTGTGGCTTTAGATCCAGAGATCCCCGGTTCAATGCCTGCTGGCGATGATCCACTCAGGGACATGGTGTTACAGGATCTAGCACTCCTTCTATCTGTAGGAAAGAGTTCCCTGCTTAGGTATAATGCAGGATTCTCCCCCTCAATCAGGTCCTGGGAAAGTGGCCCATCTGTTGGCAGGATCCACTCCTTCTGCACAGCACCAGCTCACTGCAGAGAATGGGTCTGATTTCCAAAGGTACCCACACAAGCCAGGGATACGTGGACATTCTGGAGTGCTTTACTGTGCAGGACAGTTAAGAGGGTTGTTGTTGTGGAAAACTGGGATGCAAACATCAATCATCCCCATGCTGCACCTCTATAAAGAAGTGCAAAAGTACTGTTCACAGAAGTGGTGTGACTGCCTCAGGGCGGGTACTGTACAACTCTTCCCTCTCTACCACAAGCAAGAACCACAGCAGAGCTGATCATTTGCATACCTGACCATTCTGAGGCTCTCGGTGGTGTTTTGTACGAGGGATGCTCTTGAAGTGCCTGTTCATACTTTGCATTTGAGTAACTAGTCTGGATAAAAACACCTAGCTAGACTTTGGAGCCTATCATTCTACTGTCAGAGTAGAGCAAAACAGAGTAGAGTACACTACAAACTGAAGTCGACCTATATTAGCTCAATTTACAGACGCAGCAGTAATTACTGCGGTGGTGCATGTCCACACTACCCTCCTTGGGTTGGTGGTGCGCGTCCTCACCAGCGGCAGTGTGGGGAGCTGGGAGCCCGGTCTCTCAGCTCCACCGGCAGTTCCTGCCAGGAGCCTGGCTGCCCTTGAGCTTCTCACCGACCCCCTTTCCCACCAGGAGCTTGGGGAAGCTGCCCAGGGCTCCTCGCCAGTGAGGAGTGGGGTCCAGCTGCCCTGTATTCTTGGCCCCTCCCTGCCTACTCCCCTAGTCATGAAATTGACAAGACTGCCTGGGTCCTGGCGGGGAGCAGGCAGGGGGCCACTCAGGCTTCTCACCCCAGGGGTCCAAATCTGCCCTTGCTCCCCACCTCGGCTCCCACCTGGGAGCAGGGTCCAGCCATCCAGCTCTCCAGGGGAGCAAGGGCTTTCTTGCCGTGAAATGGACAAGAAAACCCTTGTAAGGGACACTGTGTTTACATAGACATTGTGTTGCCCTAACTATGCTGGTGGCATAAGCATTACGCCTCTCTTGGAGGTGGAGTTATTATGTTGGCCCAGGGCTACACTGAGGGGGGGGGGGTGTCGATCTACGATACGCAGCTTCAGCTATGTGAATAGCGTAGCTGAAGTCGGCGCATCATAATCGACTTACCTGGCCATGAGGACGGCGGCGAGTCGATCGCTGCCGCTCCCCCATCGACGCCGCTTCCCCCTTTCGATGAGGTGGATTTCCGGAGCCGACGGGGAGCGCTTTCGGGGATCGATTAATCCCGTCTAAACGAGACGTGAAAAATCGATCCCCGAAAGATCGATTGCTACCCACCGATCTGGCGGGTAGTGAAGACAAGCCCTGGGTGTAGTAGGGCAGAGGAAGGCTGTAGTGTAGACACTGACATATTTAGGTCGACATAAGCCCTTATGTTGACCTAACTGTGTAGTGTAGACCAGCCCTGAGCTATGCTTCCACTGGGAGCTGGTTCGCAGCTGTGCCATCACCAGAAAGGCGTAGCTAGCCAATCCCAACATGGCTTTGGCCCTTCAGGATGTTCAGATCCTATGATTCCTATGAAGAGGAGGATCATATAAGAATCTAGATATATAGACAGACAGGGCTAGATTTATCCCTGGCATAAATCCGTTAAAAGCCATGTCTGCATTAGTGTTAAATCCCTATGTAGGTGAACATTTTAAAGAAATCGTTTCCCACGAGAATAGGTCTGTTAATTGAAAGAAATCAGAATCATTACAGACAGTGTCTGTCAGATCACCTCAGCCTTTCTAGGCTGACACTTTAGGAGAGGCTTCAAAGTAATCTGAAAGAATCTAAAAGAAGCTTTTCAGAGGCTGTTTACATGGTAATGGCTGCAGGATCAGGTTCGAACAATAACTGGGTGTTTCTGTGCACAGCCATCATGTTTATGGCATTGATCTACATCTCTCTTTTTACCCACTCTTAAATAATTGCTCGTCACCCATTACCTGTTACTTCAGCTATGGAGTTCTCTTCATGCAAGGAGGCTGCCAATACAAACCAAAAACATGACTATTGCTTTATACAGTGACACAGAATATCTGACTCTAGTGCATAAATGCTAAAGTGTCCATTGTCCAGATGGTTTCTTCTGACACTTTAGTTGCCAAGAATCTCTCTCTTTCTGAGAACAACTGTAGTTCCTTTCTCACACCTGTGCTTACCACACCTTTCTTCTTCCTGGCTGGGCATGTGGATGGGAAAAATCCAACTTGCTCTTGCTTTATGACTCTGAGCTCTATATGTTATTCCCATTAAGGTCCCTGCAGTGGTGAGATTCATAACACCACTGCGGGATTTGTATTCAAGGGTGGTGAGGTGGGTATAAGGGAAAATGAAGTAATGACTGGGTCTGACTGTTCAATAATACACTTTTTCTCCTAATATCTCTTACAGTACTGGGACACCTGCAGACACTGACATGGCAACCTCTGCTCCTTTCTTGCAGCCTAGAGCTCCATTTGCTTTCGACTGGATTTCCTAGAATTGTCACAGCTAATCAAACAGCTGACCTTAGGTATCATGGCTACCCTACTTTTTGAAGGAGGAGATGTCTCTACAGTATTTATCCTCGTGGATCAGTGGACAAATTGCCTTAGGTTGCTATGGGCAAAATCTGTAGATAAATGTAATCTACACATGGAGGAAAAGGCAGCCAAAGAGCTTGTGAGAGATGGACTGCAGCCATGCTGCACTGATATACGTCTAAATAAGAGGGGCTGTGGTGTCGTGCTGTGAAGCCATCAGAAAGATTTAATGATGCAAGATAAGATAGCCCGTCACTTCCTCTTCTTGTGCTTTCTGGGGCTGCGCTGCTGAAGAGGCTACAGAGTCCACTCTGACAAGCCTGCTGCCAAAATGGACCATGAAGTGCTGGGGAGCATTGTCCTCCTAGCAATAGTCAGCCTTATCAGTGTTCTCCAAAATGGTAAGAAAAGATAACCATTTATTTTAGGGGAAAAAGGAAGCTGAGAAAAAGGGTAGAGAATTCCTAGTATCTATTATGCATTGAATATGAAATGTGAATTGACCTATTTTTAATACATTTTTTTCTCCTGTTGTATATTACTCTGTGTGTATATATGTGTGTGTGTATATATGAGTAAGTTTGGTTTCAGAACTTCTTTGAGCCCCTTCCCTTTTTAGCAGACTGTTTTTTGTACTAGTGGCTGGCTATATTAGCAGTGACATGATACTAATCTTTGGTTTACTATAGTAAGTTTATTAAATATATGTCAGTATTAGCAGCCACTATCTGCACCTCTATAAATATGTCCAAGAGCAGAGACCTGTTTTTTGATGTAGAAGAGGTTGGGAAGTTGAGTGACTGACATGAAACGTGGATTAGATCCTCAGCGGGTGTAAATGAGTATGATCAATGGTACTGTACTGAATTATACCAGCAAAAGTTCTGGCCTGGTTACTTTTTCAGGTTAACTAGTTATCCTCCTTTCCTGAAACTCATTCTTCAGTCTTTCAGTTTGCTAGTTTTAACCCCTTCATGGCTGAGAATGTTATAAACATCCTTCATCAAAGGAATTTGATATTTCAGAGTTTATCTTATTCTATCTCTTTAGCTCAGTTTCTTTTAAGGTTCCTTAGGCAAACTAAATGTTTTTCTTCTGCAAACTTTTTACTTGGCACTCATGTCTTATACATATTCGATCCCCTAAAACTTGACCTGGGATACGCACAGATGGGTGACGTTTTAAAAAATGATTTCATTTATGTTGCCCCAAGTTCAAGGAGAATTGTGAGATGGCAGCCTGAGACATGGATACCTGAACTCATTATAGGCCTGATCCAAAGCCCTCTGACGTCAGTGGGAAGACGACTATAGTGCTCAGTTGGCTTTGGATCAGGCACCACGTGCAGGTTTAGGAACTGAATTCATGTAGGGGTAGATCATTCTTGGGCTACTTAGTTTGGCAGCAGGGGTGGGTGCAGCACAAGGAGAGCTGGAACATTCAGAGTGAAAATGCAGCTGAACAGTCCTACAGAGAGCTCTTATCTCTCACAAAAGCAATGTGTTTGTGGTTTATACCCAAATTCTGCCTTCAGATGAAGGCACTAGTGACTAAGCATTTGCAGGAACAGGCATTTAGATGATCATCTTGGAACAGGGACGGTGCCTTACTCTGTTTTGTACAGCACTGGCAAGTAAATAACCATCAGTAATAGTGGTTGTGCATTCACATTTCATGGCAGAATTTGGCCCCTGGTAATCCATTAATAGATGTTTCCAGTCATTTTACCAGAGGAATTTGGGGACACATAATCCAAAGACCTATATTTCCAATACAGTTCCTTTACTTAATCCGTCCAGGAAACTTGTCCTTTCTTGTTCCACTCCATGCACATTTTATATAACATTGAAATCTGAACATCAGATTATTGATCCAAATCCTTGGGTCTGGCAAGAACTATGCATGGCACAGGATCCAGGGTAAGACAAGTTGGGGGGCAGGAAGGGGAAATGTGGTTTGAAAGCCATCTTTCCCCACCCCTGTTCCTGGGGGGCAGCAGGGTTTAATTTGGCTCCTGGTGCAAATTAGAACTTCCTGAGGGGCAGGGCCAGTGCAAGGAAGTTTTGTGCCCTAGGCGAAACTTCCACCTTGCGCCCCCCTCCCCCTGCTCAGCTAACCCCGCCCGCTGCCCTCCCCCCCCCCGTGGCAGCTAACCCCACCCCTCTGCCCCCACACCAGAGGAGCCCCCCGCCGCGGCAGATATCCCCGCCCGCTGTGGCAGCTAACCGAGCCCGCTGTCCCCCCGCCCAGGGACCCCACCGCCAGGGGAGCCCGCCGCCTGGGGAGCCCCTACCCCCATGGCAGCTACCCCCCACCGCTGCAGCTAACCCCGCCCAGGGAGCGCTCCCTCCATGGCAGCTAACCCCACCCGCCGCCACCCTCCCCGGGGAACCCCCCCCTCCGTGGCAGTTAACCCCGCCCGGGGAGCCCACCCCGCAGCAGCTAACTCTGCCCGACGCCCCCCCCCGCCCACCTGGGGAGCCCCTCCGCCTCCACGGCAGCTAATCCCACCTGGGGAGCCCACCCCAGCTCATCTCCACTCCGCCTCCTCCACTGAGCATGCCGGCGCCGCTCTAATTCTCCACCCCTCCCAGGCTTGCGGTGCCGATTGGAGAGGAATTAGAGTGGGGGCGGCGTGCTCAGCGGAGGAGGCAGAGTGGAGGTGAGCTGGGGTGGGGAGCGGTTTCCCTGCGCCCTCCCCCCCGTTACTGCGGGCTGCCCTCCCTGCATCCCCCCGGCCCCAGCTCACCTCCACTCTACCTCCTCGCCTAGAGCGGGCTTTTAGGTGCCCTCAACCACTAGGCGCCCTAGGCGGCCGCCTAGTTCACCTAGTGGTTGCACCGGCGCTCCTGAGGGGTGCTATGGTCACACCTTGGCACACCCCAGTACAGCCATATGACAAGTGATGTGGGGATGTGCAGTAGATCTCTACAAGTGATTGTTCCCCTGTATCCTTTTTGCTCCACGAAGTGGCACAAAGGAGATGTAGCAGGAACCAAGGTGTATAACCCACGTGTGTGTGTATAAAAATAAATGCATAATCATAAAAGTGGTAAAGTGAGCTGAATTTGCATTTTATATCCGGAACCAGCACTACCCCATATTTACCTACGAGGTCACCCAAAGGAAAATGGGATTCCGTGGAACGTTTATTAGCCCACACTCAGGGCATGCAGCACACTGCACTTGGCCCCTGTGGGTAACTCCCAATGGTCCCGTCTCTGTGTTCTGTTGCAGCTCTCTGCCAGTATAAGAGCAGACTGGTATACCTTCTTCCTCCCTCAAAGTCTTTTATCTATGGGGTTTTTTTGAACCTGGACTGATAGCCCCCTAATGAAAGTGATGATAAATGGAGTAAAAAATAGCTTATAGGAATATGAGATTAAAAAACAAGCAACACCCATGGGAGAAGTTATGTTAATGTTCCAGTTCAGCAAAGTTCTTAGGCATGTTTGCATGGTTCCATTTGGAGGACAAATCAGTTTCACACAGAAATATACCCAAAGTCCTGTTTCTCTAAACAGCAGTAGAAACATACATTACACAGGCTGTTCCAGAAATCCCAAGCCAGCTACTTCAGCCAGCATTGTGCCCAAGCCGAGGCAGTCTCTCTGCCTCTGCTTCTTAACAAGGTCATATGGCAACTGTGTCTATCAATCTTTTATACTGCCACTCATCACCACAGCATCTGAACACCTTCCATGTAAAAGTGATCGCAATAATGAAGTCCCGAGTGGACTTCAATGGAGTCTCTCTGGCATTTCTGCCTTTATGGGTTCAGAACTTTAATTGGGTTGTGGGGATGGGGGACTTTTGAGGGAGGAGAAGGAGAGGGTTTAATGTGTTGTTAAGGGTGTTTGTATTGTGAGTGTCACCTGTGGTGGAAAGGCTGTCTCAAAGAGTGAGGTTTTGTAGTATTTCCTAAAGATGGTCAGACTCTGGAGTCATCTGATCTCCTCTGTAAGTGTTTCATAGATGAATCCCCTCAACAGAGAGAGCTTTGTCCCCAGCTCTCCCATGCTACATCCTGGGCTTTGAGATCTGCCCTGTCCCAGAAGGATGCATCAGTCACAGAGGTTCAAGACTGAAATTAATTCTTTGATGTGTCTGGGGCTTGATCCATTAATTGTTTGGAAAATTGGGACCACAGCCTTAAACAGTCATTGGTAGCTAACTGGGAACTAGTGGACAAATGTGGGCACAGGCCTGATGTTCTCACAGTGGCCTGAGCCATGTAGGGGGCAGCCACATTCAGCACCAGCTGGAGCCTATATATTGTCTCCATATTCAACTTCATGTACAGTGAGTTACAGAAATCCAGTCTGGAGATTACAAATGCACAGATCATTGTGGCCAGGTTCATGAGGAAGGGGTGAAATTTCCCAGCAAGCTGGAGGTGAAAGAAAGTATTCTTGGCAACTGATGCTACCTAGTCATCCACGCTTAGTGAGGAGTTGGCCAGGACCTAGAGGCTTCACACCACTTTCATGAATAGGAGCTGCATGCCTTCAATGGAGACAATGTCTGGGCTAAGTGTTTCACCTTTCCAGCCAGCATCACTTCATTCTGACCTGAGACCCCCCATTAGCACCACACCCTCCCCTTGGCCACATGGACCTAGCTCCCTCCTTTGTGTCCAGCTGTTGTGCACTACTCCAGGATTTCAGATGTGCCTACTATTGGGTACAAAGGAAAGTGCTTTAGCACACCCATTTACTTTAAGAAGTCTGTGATTCCATACAAGACCCCTGATGGCAGGCCAGCAGCACCTTTTTAGCATAACACTACATCCATTTGTCATTGCTGAACTACTCTTATGACTCATGTCAAAGTGTGGTAGTGGATGTCCTCCCAGGATATACAAGCGTCAGCATTTAAAGACCAGTTGGATCTTTGATCCTCATGCAAAGCAGGCTTTTCAGGCAGGTAGATACCTGATATTGCTATAAGATAGATGTGACTTTACTGTCTAGTAGTAAAATTAAATCTGTGTCCGTTTATAAATCAGCAAAATTATAAGGGTGGGACAGGTGAGGACATGCAAAAGAAAAATCTGTTCCACTTTTTGGGAAGGGTTCATGGTAGAGGTCCTTTGAGATCCAACACAAGCCCAAAACAATTCCGGGATGTGTGTTTGAGATCTCTGTACCATAGATCTAGAACACAGAATACTGATACCTAAGAGCCAAACCTCAGGTTCCTTCTCAGCTTTTCTTCACCCCTTACTCAGAGGAACTTTCATTGATTTATGTGAAGTTTCCCGGATTAAGGGCTAAGTAAAAACTGAGTATAGCTGCCACCCAGACCCCTATTTCCACCCAAATGAATGGAAATGGGAATCTACCACACATTGGTCACTGTGATATAGCTAAGCTTTGATCTTCACTCCATCAGTTATGGCCATTTCCTCTGCAGGTGCCTGCCCTAGCAAAACCAGCTCAAATCAGCTGTGTTGTTAATCCAGCCTTGAGACAGTGCTGTGAGTAGTAATCCCATATGGAAGCCAATAAAATAAAGGGCAAAAAACCCTCCGTATCACCAGGGAGCGGATGGATTCTCAGATCTCAGTAAAATCTAACATCTCTTCCAATGAGGGGTGAGAGTTGGACTTTACAGAACATGTCAGGAATGTGAAAGGCAACTCAGGGAAGGGTTTGGATATGGAGCTGTGTAATGTGGACACAAAATAGCAAATACACTTTTTCCTTTGTGAGCACTGGGCTCAGAAGTGAGCCTCCCCCCCACCCCCGAAAAACGTGTAGGCACTTCAGAAGGGACCAAATGTCACATCTGTGAACTAAAGTGCTTGGTTAAACCATGATGAGAATGTGTTGGCCCAAATTCTGCTCCTGTTTACACCAGCACACCCTTCTGGTGCCAAGAGGGATACAGGGTGTGCTGTATCCCCCTTGGCACCGGGGCTGTCGAGTGAAGAATGCAGCCCGTTATACTGAGCATGCACAACGTGTCCAGTTTAACCCTCAAACCAAACCCTGCCTTTCTTTAACAGCCTTTTTTGCAACCAAAGTGGAGCATGAAAGCAAGAACTATAACGGCAAGAGTTTCCAGCGGGCTGGATCTTCTGCCTTTGAGCGTGTCTTCACTGCCAAGTGAGTATGCAAACCGCATAAGAGGGGCAGGGAAGAGAGTAATGTTATACCAATAAAATAAAAAACAGCAGGATCTTATTAAAAGGGATAAGACAATGTCATATTTATTGTGAATACAAAAAGAATAATAGTAAGCAGTCAATTATAGCTATAACACTTCATTCAGTTTCACATTCATTCATACACACATACAGGTTCTGCAAATTTGTTTATAGTTACCAGCCTAGAGGTTGCTCATGCCAAGTTACTGGCCAGGTAACTTGTGCATGAGGGTGGAGCCGAGTCTTTGTCAGATGCCCATCCGATGCTCCTGGAGGGTGGTAGCAGAACCAGACTCAAAGTTCTCAGTCTTTTTGGTCCTGTTCTTATGGGGATTTATTCCTGTGCCAGTCTATGGGAATTGCTTCATCATGCTGTTGCTGAATCAATCAGCAGATGGCAAATTTCTGTTGGCTCCGTGCTGGCAGATGTTATCTTGTTCTTTGGTTTTCCCATCCTTGAGGCTGTTGGGTGGATTCCAGTCTGCCCTCCGGGGGTCATTTGGTTGTTTCCACCTTTCACATTCTTCGGCCAATCGATACTGCATTCCTAGGCTGGCACTTCCCTGATCATTCATTCATTATCTACACCAAGCATCCATCCACATACATCCTCTATCACAATTGTTATTTTGCTGTCTCTCCCAACTTTAACAACTCTCAGGGTGTTACAGATTTACTTAAGCCTTTTTGGCATATAGCATCCATAACAAAACGAGATAAAAACTACAAAGGGTGGGAGTCTCTGTGTGCTGTTTCTGTCCTTACAAAGTGTCTCTCTCTGTGTGAGCAGTGATTGTTACAAAGTATCGCTTTGACTAACACAATTAGCAGCTTGCAAGTTTCACACAGAGGGGGGGAGAAACAGAAAACAAGAGACCTCTTAATTAGCAATGCCCTGGAATTTAAACTATGGGGAATCAAATTCACTTGTGATTTTAATACAGACCTACTTTAATATACCAACATAATGACCTTCACTGCTGAGTTTAATCTTTGCCTTCGCTTGTGGCCTGATCCAAAGTCCACTGAAGTCAATGGAAAGGCCTCACTGATGTCGGATCAGGCCCTTGTACTTTATTATCATTATTATTTATTTTACAATTGTGCCTCGGGGCGCCAACCAAGGTCAGGAATCTATTGTAGTAGGTATTGCATAAGCACATAGTAAGAAAGAGTCCCTGCCACAAAGCGCCTACACTACAGTCTAAACAGGCAAGACAGAGGTACAGAACAACAGGAGGTCAGTGGCAGAGTGGGGAACAGAATTCTGGTCTCTCAAGTCCCTGACCAGTGCTCTAGCCACTAGGCCAGGCTGCTTTGTTCTTGCAGTCACTTGTGATTATCTTTGAAAAGGGGAATTTCACTACCACCCAAGAAAGAAAAGAAAATTAAACAATTATTTATTTTTTGTTAAGCACTGGCAATGTGCTCTGTACTTTACAATGCATAAATATACTCCCCTGCATGGGTGTATATCCCAGGCCCTATAAAGGAATATTTCCCTCTACAGCGACATTCCCTTATGAAGAAAGTGGCGTAAATCATTCCTTTTTAGTAAGCTATAGAAAAACCACAGGCAGATTTTACAAGAGCCTCATTTTTGCTGTGATTCTCATCCTCTCTTTTGCCTTATTATTGAGTTTAGAGTGTCAATAATTTGATTAATATGGACTGGGGCTACAAGAGTTGCCCAAGCCGATACAGTGCGTTGGGCATTGAATATATGAGACATGATTAACCGCGGCAGTTCAGGAGATGGATTTCACTCACGCTATCCATTTTGCACTGCTGTCTATTTCTGACGTGGTAGATGGATGCCACCCCTCGTTGTCCCGATGTAACAGGGAGATAAATCTCCAGATGCTCCATATGTAAGCTGGTAGCTGTGTTTCTGAAGCAGAAGGATATTTTTCCTGTTCTCAGTATGTTTTTAACTCCCTCTTTTTAATTCCTTTCTAGCCAAAACTGCAGAGATGCATACCCGACGTTTCTTGTTGTGCTTTGGTGTGCTGGGCTGCTTTGTAGCCAAGGTAACATGTACTTCAACTCTCTCTCGCTATATAAACATATATAATTTGTGTGTCTTCTGAGGCTCAGTTTAATATTGTCACTTAAAAAGGCTCGTGACCTGACCCCTCCTCCTCACGCTTCAGCAAGGGACAGACTGAAGTTACTCTGCCAGATTGCAGAGAGGAAAGGTCTGCAGCTGTGATGCTAACGTATTAGCTGTTCACTCTCCTGTGAGTTACATTACAGACAGGGATGGCTCACAGTTAAACATGGCCCAGATTGATAAGGAACCTGGGGCCCCAGTTCCTAGCAGTGGGGTGGACGAGGCAATGGGGGTTCCTAATGGAAGCGTGGTTATTTTGGGAGACCCCTTTCAGAGCACAGGGCCCAGAGTGGCCAATCCATTCAATCTCCTATAATCCACCACCAGGGGCAGATTGGAAGGACACTGCCAGAGGAGATGAGTGCTGTCAGACTGCTGCAGGGAAATGGTGCCCAGCGCGAAAGCTGCATTGCTCATTGCTGCCTAGGGTGACCAGATGTCCCGATTTTATAGGGACAGTCCCGATTTTGGGGTCTTTTTCTTATATAGGCTCCTATTACCCCCCACCCCCTGTCCCGATTTTTCACATTTGCTGTCTGGTCACCCTATTGCTGCCTTCTAGACTAGCTTTCATTTCTGAGCACCCAGTTCAGCAAGGGGTTTACTCATGTGCCTAACTTTAAGCATGTGAGTAGCAGTCCCATTAAATTCCATGGGAGTATTCATATGTTTAGTCGGCACGCACTTGAGTGCCTTGCTGAACCCAGGGGTAAGTCATTGTTTCTGGGTGACAGAAGTCCCTTGGCCGGGGTCAGGTAGGGGCTTGGCCTGCTGGCCTGGGAAAAGCCAGCGTTAAAACACAAAGAAAACCTTTTTTGTGCTGAAAACTGAATTTTGGACCACAGTACGATGCCTGGCCTGCTGCTGGGGTAGTGCAGTGACCTGCTGCCCTGTACTCAGGGCTTCTGGGGAAACCAGAACATATGCCAGACTGTGCTCTTCAGCACGTGCAGTGCAGCGCTCATTGAAGAGCAGAGCATGGCCCTGCATGTGGGCCCAGCACTGGTCCTCACATGGGAGCACTCCTCTTGACTTTAATGGGCATAACTGAGGGCAGAATTTGGCCCACGATGTTTTCTGCAAAGGTGGCGGGAAATATCGTGCAATTCTCCACAGAATTTATTTACTTCAATTTATGGGTCCCACCACTCGTCCTGCTTCTCAGAATACAGACTTTCCCCAGCTTTCCTATCCAGCATGAACAGCAATACAGACCTCTATGGATAATGAGGCCTACATGGGAGACTTGGATGGTAGGTTGCAATATGTGTTGGTATCTTCCTTTCAGCTGCTGCTGCCTTTGCTGGATTGATATACTTGTTTGTGAGACAAAAGTACTTTGTTGGCTATCTGGGAGAGAGGACACAAAGGTAAGAATTCCCTGGACATTTTACAAGTGTTTTGGATGATAAACGTTTTCATGGGTAGGGCATCTTGTCACCATTCTTGTTCAATATGTATATGGGTACATTTTCACTGCAGCGTTAACTTGAGTTATCTACCCTTGAGTTACTCCTCTCCAGTTAGTCTAGCTCAAGTGATAGCGATCACATTGTGAAATAACACTAGAGTTGCTGTGTCCACACTGGCACTACATTCACTCATTTGTGGCACTAAGACTTCTGGGGGCCCATCCCATGGTTCTTAGTGCTGTAGTAAGATGAGACACTCCATTAATTCTTTCACAATGTATTGTGTGAGAACTTGCCTGTCCTTTCTGGGCACACAGGGGTAATTGTGGGAAAGCATTGGAAGACTAGCAGCACTCAAGCGGCCTGCATCCACACTGCAGAGTGGTTGTGTTAGCAGCAGATGAGTTGTGCTAACTCCAGCTTTACACTGTACCCTCTGGCAGGCCAGCCAACTCAAGTTAAAAACTCCACTGCACTCAAATTAAGGGTTTGTGCAACACTCGAGCAATCACTTGAGTTAGCTTTGCAGTGAAGACAAGCCCTATTTCTGCCTACCCCAGCTGGTGTGTTTGAATGTCTTACCCAGTGTCTGGTTGAGACTGGGCTTGGATGAGGGCAAAATGGCTGAGGCTCAACCCAGACAAGACCAGGGATAAGCCTATTTTGAATGACTTAAAATGAAGCAGAATATGTTTGCCTGCTTGTATAAGCAATGTTTCATGCTAGGAGCACCCTAGAGCTCTGTAGTCAGGCCTGGAGATTAAGATGGTGTTTTGATCTAGAAAACCCTAAATGGCCGGGAACCTGCCATCTGTCTCTCTCTCCCTGTGTTGCACTTGGTAGAGGTACTAGAGCTAATAGAGCCCTGGTTTGAAAGGGCTGTTTCAAAACATTTTCCATGTGGGGTTCTTGACTCTGGAACACATACCCCTGCCCTTGTACTAATATAGCCTGGATTTGCTAACCTTTGGGCCACATCCATCTATTCTGGAGCCAGTCTGGATCGGTAGCGGTAGGTTATTGCATTTTTGATCAATTGTGTATAAGTGCCCAGAGTTTACAACTAAAGGAATAAATAAAACAAAGTACAGGGTCCACTTTCCCATCACTATCTCCCATTAGTTTTACACACCTGCATTGACAGACTGATCCCACTGGTAGTTTAAAGAAAGAAGAGGTTTGTTTAATGGATTATCTCACATACTTAAAGTAAAAAAACAACAACAACAAAACAGATGCTCAAGTACATATTGGAGTAGAAGAATTACATAGAACAGCACTTGGGCTGAGCAGAGCCCCATAATGCTGGAGTGGAGTAAGGGAGTTGAGTTTTCTATCATCTTACTATTCTTTTCTTTAATAAAGCAAAACTCTGGGAACAGGGAAGTTTGGACTTGACACACATTGTGGAGTGTGTTTGCAGAGCAGGTGGGGGAAAGGCTCCTACTCACAGTGATATTTCAATCTATGTCTGTGTGATTCTCTCTCTCCATTTGCAAAGTGAAAGAATAGAGGTCTATTCTCCTGTTGATGCCTACATAGCTCCTATTAAGGTTAATGTGAGTAATATCCAGGTGTACAAAATTGACCCCCATAAATTTTACATACCATTAAAATACAAGGTTATTGAATTAGGTTTTAAATATGATCAGACACGATCATCTTTAATGGCTAAGACATGTGTCTCTTAAATGGAGCACTCGTTAGTATAAAGAAGCATGAATTCAGCACTGGGGGCCCAACTTGATTTACACCTGTGAATCTCTGCTGAAATTAAAGGGGTTGAAAGGGTGCAAGTCAATGTGGAATTTGACCCATGGATCTGAGCTTCTGAGGTCTATTTAAAGTGGTTTGAATGACAGTTATAGAGACCGAGCACTTTTCAAGCAATGTGATAAATCTTGGTACATTACTTTTCTCTCTCTCTCTTTCTCCTCAGCACTCCTGGTTACATATTTGGAAAACGCATCATATCATTCCTGTTCCTTATGTCTGTTGCTGGGATCCTCAACTATTATCTTGTCCTCATTTTTGGAAGTGACTTTGAAGTGTATATAAAAACTGTAACCAACACCATCTCCCCACTGCTACTCATTCCTTAATTCTTTGCAGCATTAGCAGTTCAGTGTGCTTTACAGATCAATATCCAGAAGCAGCTATAATTCAAGTGTTTAAGAAATGAACCTACAAACCCTTTTAGACTGCTGTAAATCTAAGGCTCCATAGGCTTTGTGGTTGATTTTAACCTTTTTCCTACAGTAAAATGATTTATTGTGAACAGTCAATGTGACCCAGGAAGGGTAATAACTTCCAATTAATTCTACAGATTAAAAAGGTTTAAAAAAATGAAACAACCAAAAAACCATTTCAGGTTGAACAAAACATTCCATTCTAATTTTAAGCACATTTTAAATGTTTTAAAATTAAAATGGAAGGCAATCTCAAAATGAAAAGT